>CM066034.1:507848962-508451149 GCA_033557465.1 Ichthyophis bannanicus | reverse complement strand
ATGTGTCTGTCATCAGAACATTTTGGGGTGGAGCAATTTGGAATGGAGGACCCTTGAGCAAATTGTGGTGGACTGTCCACCATTGCAATGACTGAATGAGAGGGTCAGTGACATGCACTGCAGAGCCCATGTGGTCTAGTACACTCAGCATCTTGTGAGCTGTTACCTGCTGACTCACTTGAGTTTCCCACACCAGTGCTGTCAGTTTCTGAAGTCCGTTATGTGGCAGGAAGACTTGCCTGAGTTGTGTTGAGCAGGGCTCCAATGAATTCCAAATGTTGGGTGGGCTGAAGGTGGAATTTTGGGTAATTTACCACAAACCCTAGTAGTTCCAGTTCCCAAATGGTCAATCATGTTGATTCTTGGACTACTTCCGGAGTGGTACTCTTGATCAGCTACAAACACCACCAATTCCCCCCTCAATACCTGCCCTGCCAACTGGAGCAAAGCAGCAAAGATGTATCTCAGCCCTATACTCACAAGAATAACCCAAGCAGTATTACAACAAGGACAAATGCCTGAGCCCCTGAAACTCTCCTCCATCCGGCCCACCCTGAAGAAACCCAACCTTGACCCATCAGACCCAGCCTCCTACAGACCCATCGCCAGCCTTCTCTTCCTAGCAAAGGTCATTGAGAAGACCGTCCAACTGCAACTACAGGACCATATTGAAAACAACTCCCTCCTGGACCCACAACAACATGGATTCTGCCGCCTGCATGAAGTGGAAACCTTGATGAACACACTCGTCAATAACCTAATCAAAGGCATACAAGACCAACCCAAGGCTTCCTACTGATCTTTCTTGACATCTCAGCAGCGTTTACTGCTAATGAGGTGGAAGGAATGCCACTCAATAAGGTTATTTGTTAGCGTTACAAGAGGGGTAGAGACTGGCGAGTTTTTTTGTTTTAACTTGCTTGCATAGTGGTTGTCTAGGGTTTGTGGGTTGATTGAGCACCAAAAAATGATTCGCACTGCTTCTCATGACCCTTATGTCCTCTTTCTGCCATCTGTTAACACAAATTAAAAGAAGAGAGCTGATGATTGGGTCCCAGGCTCTGTAGGCACCAATTGTGGGTATCTGTGACTGATGTGGTCCTAGAACACCTAGAACACTTCTTGAAGCTGCTGGTGGGTTTCTGGGACAAACCGTCCAAAAAAACAGCCGCAGAAAAGTCAAATGGCTCAATGACAATGACTGAGACCTGCCAGAGTACCAGCATCAGGAGGGCCAAGATGCCATGGCAAGAAGAAAATTAATGATCAAAGGAAAAAAAAGATAAAAGGGAGGAAAAAAAACATGACTGCAGGCAAATGGGACAAAAACCTGAGGCGAAAGCGCCATGTGAGGGGAAAATAGAGAAGTTTACCAATGGAAGTATCTGGAATGTGTCCGTGGGGCTCTGTGGAAAACAAAAGATTGAATCAAGATGGTGCCACAGCAGCAGGTGGGAAGGAGGCGAGCAGGCACAGTGGACCCTCCCAAAAGTTTCAAACAGAAGTTGAGGAGCATTCCCACATGGGGCTCCACTGGGGACGTCACCCATAGTGATGACTCATTCCTGCTTGTCCACGGACAATGTCAGTGTGCCTCCTTTTCAATTTCTAATTGGCTAGACCTAGCTGAGTGAAGGAGTAGCCTAGTGTTTAAGCAGTGACCTGGTGACTAGGTTTTGATTCCCACTGACACTCCTTGTGATCTTTACCACCCATTACCTTGTAAGAAAAGCCTGGGGCTGCTGGGTCACCAGGAGTCAGTATTGA
This sequence comes from Ichthyophis bannanicus, assembly GCA_033557465.1. NCBI lineage: Eukaryota > Metazoa > Chordata > Amphibia > Gymnophiona > Ichthyophiidae > Ichthyophis > Ichthyophis bannanicus. The sequence continues at coordinate 508,449,382 of CM066034.1, read as the reverse complement.
GTCAATAGCACACTTTGCATTGCAGACCTAGCTGAATCAAACTGTGTGAAGAAAGGCCCTGGGGGTGGTCATCAGACAGAGCAAATCATATAACATCAAATCAGTCACAAAAACAATCACAATACAATAAAGCATAGTTACTCACCTGTAACAGGTGATCCCCGGGAACAGCAGGAATTTAGTCTTCACATATGGGTATCGTTGGTACCAACGGAGCCTATGCAGGAACGCTCTCCAGCATCCAATAGGAAAGCTTTTGGGAGCATCCCACAGCACCTGCGTGCTGCCTTCCTGCCTTTCCCAACTGTCCCTCTCCAGTTGAGTTTAAAGCTGAGACAAAGAGAGAGGGAAAGAGAGAAAGAGAGAGAGATAGAGAGATAAAACTCCTAGGGGAGGTGGGTGGGTTGTGAAGACTAAATTCCTGCTGTTCCCAGAGATCACCTGTTACAGGTGAGCAGGGGCGGCCCAAGGGGGGTGCGGGGCCATGTGCGGAGACTCGGTGCGGGGCCTCATTTGCATAAGTGGCCTTATTTGCATAAATATTTGCATAATGTTACCATACACTAACTTTTAGTAAACATGTCTCTTAATGAGTGTATGGATAAAGAAAGACTAAAAGATTTCTACATTACTATAATCCAGTGCCAACCGCCAGGCACATTAGGAACTACTACAAACGCTGCCCATTTAGAACCCATAGCAAACCCGCTGTATCCTGACAGCATTACCAGGACTCACAAAGCACCAGACCCTACCTATCAAAAGGAAACACTGCAAATATTAAACCAGTACATTTCAGAGAATACTGGGGAAAGAGAACAAGTGGCAATGTCAAATAGGAATTACATAAACAGAATACCTCAGCTCAGTTACACATGCAGAACATAGACCATCACCAAACAAGGAATCGCAATTTAGAAACAGGAAGGCAATAATTAAACTGGGAACCCCAAAAGCCAAACTTGGAATGTACAACAACACTGTAGAAATAAAACTATAAATCAATTTCCTCTTGTACCAAACAAAGCGCAGACGTTAATGATGCACATTTCCCAGAGCTTTCATATTAAAGTTAATAAATTCAAAATAAAGAGATATATTTCTACCTTTTGTGCATTTTTTTTCAGTTGCAATTGCTCCAGCCACTTTCTTCTGGTTTCTTCATGTTTTCTGCTAACTCTCCATCGTCTGCTGTCCATTTGTCCTTTCTTCTCTCTTCTAGTTTTCTTTCCATCCTCTCTCTCTCTACATCTGCTTTAACATACTAATCTTTATCCTTTTGCTCTTTCCTCATTCTTATTTCATCCACACAAATTTTACCCCTCCATCCTCAATCCCCACTTACTCTCCCAATACCCGGCCAATTGTAGATTTTTCATCCCTCCCACACAAAATATTTTTCCCCTCTCCATTTTACTCTCCCAGCCCCATCCCATTCTAATCCTCCCCCAACATCAGCTCCCTTCTAGTTCCAGTCTCACCCAGCATCCATTCCCTTCTAGTCCCTGCATCAGCCCATTTCCAGTCCTAGCCCCCCATCAACCCATTTCCAGTCCTAGCTCCCCCATCCATTTTCAGTCTGAGTCCCTTCATCAGCTCATTTCCAATCCTAGCCCCCCATCAGCCCATTTCTAGTCATTTCCTAGCCCCACCATCAGCCCATGTCAAATCCTAGCTCCCCTCCACTCAGCCCAATTCCAGTCCAAGCCCCCCCATGAGCCTACTTCCAGTTCTAGCCCCTCCATGAGTCCATTTCAATTCAAGCCCCCACCACAGCCTATTTCCAATCTTAGCTCCCCCCAACAGCCCATTTCCAGTCCTATCCTAGCTGCTCCATCAGCCCATTTTCAGTTCTAGCTCCCTTCCCTCACAGCCCATTTCCATTCCAAGCTCCCTCCCCATCAGCTATTTGCAGTTCAAGCCTCCCCGTCCACTCAGTCCATTTCCAGTCATAGCAATCCCCCAACCCATTACCAGTCCTAGCCCCCCATCAACCCATTTTCAGTTTAAGCCCCCCCCCCTATAACCCATTACCAGTCCTAACCCCCCATCAGCCCACTTCCAGTCTTAACCCCATCAGCCCATTTCCAGTCAGCCCCCCATAGCCCACTGCCAGTCCTAAACCCCCCCATCAGCCCACAGCCCATTACTAGTCCTAACCACATCAGCCCACCTCAAGTCCTAACCCCTCCCCATCAGCCCTTTTCCTGTCCTAGCGCCCCCATAGCCCATTAGCAGTCCTAACCCCCCCCCATAGCCCATTAGCAATCCTAACCCCCATCACCCTATTTCCAGACAGCCCCCATCAGCCCACAGCCCATTACCAGTCTTAACCCCCCCCAGCCCATTTCCAGTCCTAACCCCCCATCACCCCATTTCCAGTCAGCCTCCATCAACCCCCAGCCCATTACCAGTCTTTACCCCCCCCCACCCATTTCCAGTCCTTTCCCCCCCTTAACCCCATTTCCAGACAGCCTCCATCAGCCCCAGCCCATTACCAGTCTTAACCCCCCCAGCCCATTACCAGTCTTAACACCCCCCCCAGCCCATTTCCAGTCCTAAACCCCCCCCAGCCCATTTCCAGTCAGCCTCCATCAGCCCCAGCCCCTTAGCAGTTTTAACCCCCCCCCCCCCCATTTCCAGTCAGCCTCCATCAGCCCCAGCCCATTAGCAGTCTTAACCCCCCCTAGCCCATTTCCAGTCCTAACCCCCCCTCCAGCCCATTTCCAGTCCTAACCCCCCCCTTGCACATTTCCAGTCCTAACTCCCCCCCTTGCACATTTTCAGTCCTAACTCCCCCCCCCTTGCACATTTTCAGTCCTAACCCCCCCCTTGCACATTTCCCGTCCTAACCCCCCATCACCCCCTTTCCACACAGCCTCCATCAGCCCCCCCCCCTTCCCTTCCCTTCCCTTCCGGCAAATTTAAAAAAAAAAAAAAAAACCTGGCTCTAGCTGCTGCCGCTGCCGCGTCCGTCGCAGCAGCGGCAGAATGGCGTGTCCCGCGGGGCCCCCTCTCCTCGTCGAGCCCTCTGCAAGGGCTTTCAGATTCGCAAAGGGAGAGTGCTCCCTCGCGTCTCTGTAAAGCCCGCAGGGGCTAATGGGAAATTTCCCATCAGCCCCTCGCGTCTAAAGGGGCAGATGGGAAATTTCCCATTAGCCCCTGCGGGCTTTACAGAGACGCGAGGGAGCACTCTCCCTTCGCGAATCTGAAAGCCCTTGCAGAGGGCTCGACGAGGAGAAGGGGCCCCGCGGGACACGCCATTCTGCCGCTGCTGCAACGGACGCGGCAGCAGCCAGAGACAGGGTTTTTTTTTTAATGTAATTTTAAAAAAAAGCAGAATGTTTTTTGCGCGGGGCCCCCTGAAACGCGGGGCCCTGTGCAAAAAACATTCTTGCTCAATGGACAGGCCGGCCCTGCAGGTGAGTAACTATGCTACCTCCAGGAACAAGCAGGAATGTAGTCTTCACATATGGGGACTCCCTAGCTGCAGATGCCAGGGAGAAAGCCCCAGAAGTTGTGTGCCTTGTGAAAGGGCTCCACTTCCCCCCATGGATCTCTGGCATCCTACCAGGGATGGTGGGTAGGAGTTGATTAAGTATGGAACAGGTGGGGGGCGCTAGTGAGCCCAGTGAGGAATGGCTCGGTTTCTCTGAGGCTCCGTGCCTTGGCCATCCTGTCCCTTTTCAACCCGGCGATAATGTGACTTTTTTCTGTCTTCCCTCACACAGTTTTGAGGGTTGGAATGAGACCCGATCTTAGTTTTGCATATTTTTGATCCCTCCTCGGGCTATGGCTGTAGTGGATGGCTTCGTGCTGTATGGTTCCTGTCATGTCCCCTGTACTGCCGGCGATCGCGGAGAGCCTGGAACGATGGCGATGGGACCGATCGCTGGAGTGGTAAAGTCTGTGGACAACACCACACTGTGAGGGCTGCGGTCAGTGTGACTCTGTCTTTCCACTGCGGCTAGTGAAGAAGCTGTGAGTGTCTGTCATTCTTTATGTCTGCGATCCACATTACAGTTCCATAATTAAAGGTACCGCTTGGCAATTTTAATTAGTGATCGGCAGCTGCTACTCATCTCCTTTTCTTTTCTTTTTCTTTTTACGGCGGGATTCCCTGAGGGCAGGATCGCTGTGGCGGGAAAAAGTTTTGGAGTGGCCATTGCCTCATGGCAGTGACAGGTGGCAGTGGAATGCTGAGAAGTGCGCCCACGGCAGCCATTTCAAATCATTTTTATCAGGACACTGTCCGGATCCTATGATGGAGTCTGCGTGGATTTCTGCTGGAACTGTGCACTAATTTGGGGATCGTGACAGGGGAGCCTGTTTTTGTTTTTTGTTTTTTCCTGCCTGTCTAGTTCTGTATTATTGGTGGGGGATTCCTCATACCTTCGGCTTTACATATCCAGAGAGCAATGGATAAGGATAACTTTTTCATTTGCCTTGTTGTAAAGACATATTTGGATTACCTAAAGGTCACAGGTGCCCCTTCACTGTTCCTTTGCTACAGTTTTTTACAATCTACTGCACTGTCTCGGTGGATGTCTTCTACTGGGACACAACATCTGATGGGCTGCTGTTATTAGATTTGTCTCTCGGTGCTGGGATCCTGAGCTGGCATTACCGTGCTGGTATTTTGTGAGCCTGTAGCCCCATCTATTGGCTGTTGCCGGTATTGCAGGCTCAATATTTTTATTCTCTCTGTGGCAGACGTTCTTTGGTTGAGGCAACTGCTGGCTCTTCCTCTCTTTTTGGGACATTCTGCGGTGAAAGTTGCATAGACTGTGTTATCCACTTTGTCTTCTGTGTTTCCCAGCTGGAATTTGAACACAGGAGCATAGTTAGTTCTGCTCCTACTGCGGGGACTGGGGTTATCATCACAATGTCTGCTAAAAATAATTACGCCACTGCCCTCTCCAAATTTTCTAGGAAAACTGATCTGCCGCCAATCATACATCTGGTTCTGCTGGGTCTCCTACTGTGTCCTCTGAATCTGGTGCAACTCCTGGTATGGGAACTCAACCGGTTTCTAAGGGAGATTTTCTGGAAATCTTACAAGAACTGCGTTCCTTCCGGCTTGAATTTTCTAAAGCTATCTCCGACCTGCGTTCGGATTATAAATCTCTTGATGATCGTGTTACTCAAACGGAATTGAATATCGGAGAACAAATGGATTCCACGATGGAGCTTCAGTCAAAGATGCATAAATTGGAACAACTGTCTGGGGATTTGAAGGAACGGCAGGATGATTTTGAAAATAGGCAGAGGAGGAATAACATAAGAATCTGGGGAGTACCGGAATCTTCTTCCTCGGCGGGTACTCTTGTTGCATTGGTTCAGGAGATCTATGCTTTTTGTGTGCCTGCAAGGGGTACTCCCATTAAAATTGAAAGAGCGCATCGCAGTGGTAGTGGAAAGACTGGGGGAGAAATTCGAACACGTCCCATCATAGCTTGCTTCCAATATTCTGAGGATAAAGTTGAATTAATGAGAGCACTTCGTGGAAAACATTCCTTTCTCTTCAGAGATTGGGAGCTTCAAATTTACCAAGATTTATCCCCCTATACCTTGGAACGACGTCGCAGTTTTAAACCACTAACACAGATTCTGCAACAAAAGCAAATTAGATATCGTTGGAACTTTCCTTTTGCTTTAATTTTTGAGTGGCACAACAAGACCCATAAAATTACGGACCTGTCAGTATGTATGGACTTTGTGGATCAGATTCAATATGGGAAAGATCGACTGCCTTGTCAGCGTAATTTGCGTTCGGAGTAGGAAGTCTCGACACCTAAGAGAAGAAAGATTCCACGTTCACGTTGTTCATCGGAGGCGGAAGTGGATGACTCTGCTATCAAGGCGATGGACACAGTGGCTCCTCCATGAACTCCTTTGTCTTTGTGTTTCTCTTTCATTTTCCTGCTGTGTAGTTTCTTCTGGGGGGGGGTGGTATGAGGGGTCTTTTCTGTATCTTGCAGGGGGGTTCTCATTAAGCGCTGGATTTAATGGTTGTACAGCTGTGGGTATCTTTAACAGTTCTGTTAGGATGCTACATTAGCCTGTGAGGGGAGGGGGGGGGAAGTTCTGTACGGGTACTGTGGTATGCATAGTGCTTGGAAGAGGGATATCAATGGTGGGGCTTTAAATGTGGTACTAGTCACCCCTTTAGCGACTTGGGTGTCGCTTTTGTTTTGGTATTCTTAGGAGGCTTTGGAGATGTCCTTTTATTTCAGGACTAGAGGGTGGAGGGGGATGGGGAGGGTGGGGGGTATGTTTGGGGTGGGTGGGAGGGGATTGGGCAGGTTGGGGGGTGGGGGTTCGGCCAAGTCTGGAGGAATTTGGGTCAGGTGGGGTTTTCTGGTCACAACAGTTTTCTACACATCACGGCTGGAGTGGCAGTATGGAACCAACTGGCTGTTTCAGGTAAATGTTCGTATCTTGTTTATTATGCTTAAATTACTGACATGGAATGTTAGAGGATTGCATCACCCCGTCAAGAGGCGTAGGGTACAAGCCCAAATTAATAGGGAAAAAGCAGATGTAGTGTTTTTACAGGAAACTCACTTAGCTCCAGATACTACTTTTGGATTATCGTCTAAGGCCTTTCCACAGGTTTTTTATTCTAATTTCACGGCGCATAGAAGGGGAGTGGCGATTTTGCTTTCCAAAGATTGTCCTTTTGTGGTTTCATCGCATTATTCGGATCCACTGGGGAGATTTCTCCTTATCTCTGGATCTTGTAATGATGTTCCCATTACTCTGCTTAATGTTTACATTCCTTCCGCAGAGGTTGCGTTATCGTTGCATGATCTTCTTGAGGTTCTGCGGATGCATGCTACAGGTGAAATCTTGTTGGGGGGAGACCTTAATAGTGTCCCTTCCGAGCTTGACTGATCAGTTCCTGGGGGTAAGGGGAGGGGAGGGACTACAGCTATACAGACTTTCTTGATGCATTCAGGTCTCCGAGATGCTTGGCGAGAACTTCAGGTGAAAGGGACTATACATTCTTTTCTCCTAGACATAATTCCCATTCAAGAATTGATTTCTGGTTGGTGTCACAATCGCTTCTTTCTGCTATCTCCAGAGTACACATTGGAGATAAGGGTTCATCGGACCATCATTTTGTAACTTTGGAGTGGGGGGTAGTGGACCCAGAAACTCCGCCTAGAATTTGGTCTTTGAATAGACACCTTTTGAAAAATAAGGAATTTGTGCAGCAAATCATAGCCAGTTGGAAAGACTTTTTGCACTTTAATGATTCCCCTGAGCTTTCTAGTTCTTTGGTGTGGGATGCGGGGAAAGCGGTTCTGAGGGGGCATTTGATTTCCCTTTCTGCTGCGTTTCGAAAGTGCAAGTTAGCGCAGCAGGATGATTTACGAGCTCAGATACGGGAACTGGAGAAGATACATAAACGTACTCGGAATAAGAAAATTTGGCGTCAGGGGGCGGGGTGTGGATAGAGGTTAGGTTAGGTAGTGGTATGGAATAGCTTTCGGGGTGTAAGGTATGGTTATTGATGCTACGAGAGGGTGGTTATCTCCCCCCTTATTTGAGTTCTTTAAGATAGAGTGCATGTTTGAATCTTACTCGGTGGGGATATATGTATGGGGTTGGACTTTTCTGTATCCCTTTGGGAGAGTTCAGTTGTTTCTTGGATGGGCGGGAGGTGAAATTGTCTGGGACAGTTTGATTCTGTAATGTTTTGATGATTTATGATTGTTCTGCTACCTACCTAATAAAAATATTATACACACAAAAAAAAAAAAAGTATGGAACAGGTGTTGAAGAACAGCCTGAACAAACAAGGCATCCCGGTGGGAGTCCTTGTCTAAGCAGTATTGGGCTGTGAAGGTATGAACCGAAGCCCAAGTAGCTGCTCGACAGATGTCGTCGATAGACACAGAGTGAAGATGAGCCATAGAAGCTGCCATGGCTCTCACATTGTGAGCTGTGACATGGCCTTCCAGAGGAAGGTTTTTACTCTCATAGGCAAAAGATATACACAGTGCAATCCAGTTGGACAGTGTTCTTTTGGAGACTGGAAGTCCTAAATGATTAGGATCAAAAGCAACAAAGAGTTGAGAGGACTTTCTATGTTGCTGTGTCCTTTGCAAGTAAAAGGCTCAAGCCCTTTTGCAGTCCAAACTATGAAGATTCCTTTCTGCATTTGAGGCGTGAGGCCTTGGGAAGAATACAGGAAGGTAAACCGCTTGGTTTAAATGAAAAGGTGACACCACCTTTGGCATAAAGTGTGGATGAGTCCTAAGGACTACCTTATCATGATGGAACCTTGTATAAGGAGGATCAGCCACCAACGCTTGCAATTCACTGATGTGACGTGCTGATGTGATTGCAATAAGAAAGATGACCTTCCAGGAAAGGAATTTCAAAGAGGTAGTGGCTAATGGTTCAAAAGATGGTTTCATGAGCTGCCCAAGAACCAGATTTAAGTCCCATGCCACCGGTGGTGGCTTAATGGGAGGCTTCGTTAAAAGAAGGCCTCTCATAAATCTCGCTTTGAGAGGATGAGAGGATGAGAGGAAATAGGTTGTCCATTTAGAGGCTTGAAAGAAGCTGCAATAGCACTCAAATGAACTCTCACTGAATTGGTCTTAAGCCCTGCATTTGATAAATGAAGGGGATACGCCAGTAATGATTCCAGAGGTATCGCAAGAGGGTTAAGACCCTTCTGCAAGCACCATATGGTAAACCTTTTCCACTTAAATGCATAAGAGCGTCTTCTGGAAGGCTTTCAGGAAGCATAAAGGATATCCTTTACCTGATGGGAAAGGTTAAGATCCTGAAGTTCAAGGCTTTCAGCAACCAGGCCCTGAGATGCAGAGACTGGGGATTTGGATGCCACAGCATCCTGTCCTCTTGAGAAAGGAGATTTGGAGCAGATCCTAACTCCAGAGGCGGAGCTTGAGAGAGATGAAGGAGCAGAGGGTACCACATTTGCCATGGCCAATGTGGAGCTATGAGAATCATATGACCTCTGTCTCTCTGAAGCTTGAACAGGGTTTTGGGAATTAGGGGAATGGGTGGAAATGCATACAGGAAGTCCTGACCCCAATGGAGGAGGAAAGCATCCCTGGCCTGACAACCCTGAGCCGGAATTCTGGAACAGAACCGGGAAAGTTTGGCATTCAGCGGACTTGCAAAAAGGTCTATGTCCGCGGTTCCCCAAATTTGAAAAGTTTTGGCCACCTGGTCTGCATGGAGAGACCATTCGTGTTGAAGCAGAACTCGATTGAGTCTGTCTGCCCAAGAGTTTTGAATGCCTGAAAGATACACTGCAAGGAGATGAATCTGATGATCTCTGGCGAGGGTCCATAGTCGCAAAGCTTCATTGCAGAGCGACAGAGAGCCTGTTCCGCCCTGCTTGTTCACATAGAACATAGCTACTTGATTGTCCGTTTGAATTAGGACTGTCTTGTAGCTGAGCTGGGTGTGGAATACTCGATGAGCAAGGAAAATTGCTCTGAATTCTAGGAGATTAATGTGTAGATAGGCCTCCTGTGGAGTCCAGATACCCTGGGTAGAGAGGCCTTGCAGGTGGGCTCCCCAACCAACCTGTGAAGCATCTGTTGTTAGAGTGGCCTGAGGTGGGGGTTGCTGAAAAGGAGACCCCACCAAAAGGTTTTGGGGAGATTGCCACCATTGGAGGGACAAAATAAGGCGATCTGAGTTTGCTATTTTGTTTGACAGGCAACCTGACGCCTGAGTCCACTGAGTGGATAAAGTCCACTGGGCTGCCCTCATATGGAGGCGAGCATAAGGAACCACATGCACGGTGGATGCCATGTGGCCTAGCAACTGTAACATTTCCTGAGCAGTGAGGTGAGGTTTTAGCACTGCTTGGGAAGCTAACTGCATAATACGAAGGCAGCGGGGCTGTGGAAGGTAGGCCCTTGTCTGTCTGGTATCCAGCAGAGCTCCTATAAACTCTAGGGACTGAGTGGGAGCCAGGTTGTTTTTTGGGAAGTTTATGACAAGTCCCAAATACTGAAGGATGCGCATTGTGCGAGAGAGGGCAACCCTGGTCTCTGGCTCTGAAGGGGCTCAAATGAGCCAGTCTAAGTAAGGGAAGACGAATATTCCCAGGGTGCGGAGAAATGCCACCACAGCCATGCATTTTGTGAACACCCTTGGTGCAGAGGCCAGGCCAAAGGGAAGAACTCTGTATTGTAGTGCTTCCCTTGAAACAGAAAGCGAAGGAACTTTCGGTGAATTGGATGGATGAGAACATGAGTGTACGCATCCTTGAGATCTAGAGAACAAAGCCAATCCTGACTCTGAAGGTATGGCAGCAGAGTTCCTAGAGAAATCATTTTGAACTTCTCTTTGAACAGAAATTTCTTCAATTCTCTGAGGTCTAAAATGGGTTTGTGTCCTTCTGTTTTCTTTGGAATAAGGAAATAGGGGGAGTAAAACCCTGCACCCCATTGGGGAATGGGTAAGAACATAAGATATGCCATACTGGGTACCTCTTCTATTGCCCCTTGAGAAAGGAGCACAGTGACCTCTTGACCTAACTGGTCGTTGAGAGAGGTCTGAGAATTGAACTGTCTTACCATTGTAGGAGGGGGCATGCTGAGGAAATGAAGCTTGTACCCCTCTCTTACAATAGACAGAGTCCAATTTTCTGCTGTTATCTGACCCCATCTGGGGGCAAAATGACAGAACCTTCCTGGGATGGTGGAGGGTTCTGGGCCGTTCATAGAAACATAGAAACATGATGACAGAAAAAGACCACATGGCCTATCTAGTCTGTCCTTCCATATCAACAACTACAACAGTCCACTTTTTACCTTTAGAGATCCTCTATGTTGGTCCCATGTTTTTTTGAATTCAGTTACTGTCCTCATCTCTACCACCTCCACTGGGAGACTATTCCATGGATCCCCTACTCTTTCCGTAAAGAAATATTTCCGCATATCACTCCTGAATCTATCTCCCTTCACCCTCATCCCATGTCCCCTCGTAGCAGAACTTGCTTTCAATTGAAAGAGGCTCTCTCCCTGAACATTTATGCCACGGAGGTATTTAAACATCTCAATCATATCACCTCTATCCCGCCTTTCCTCTAAGGTGTACATATTAAGATCCTTAAGTCTGTCCTCATATGAACATAAGAACATAGGAACATAAGATATGCCATACTGGGTCAGACCAAGGTCCATCAAGCCCAGTATCCTGTTTCCAACAGTGGCCAATCTAGGACATACGTACCTAGCAGTTTCCCCAAAAGACACAGATTCCACAATGCTTGTACTGGGTCAAGCATTGATATCCTGGGTCCCTTCTTAATAATGGTTTATGGACCTTTCCTCCAGGAACGTGTCCAAACCTTTTTTAAACCCAGCTACACTAACAGCCTTTACTACATCCTCCGGTAACTAAGATTGCCCACCCTCCCTGTGGCTAAAAGCACTAAAAGTTGGTTGGTTGAATTTGTGGGGCTGTCAGAAACTATTGTTAGGCTTTCACTGCAGTTGCCCTTTGCCACCTGTTAGAAGATGTCATCCTAGGAACTCCCTAGTCTGCCAAATGGTTAAACCACCCTGATGGGCACCTTAGAGAAAAAGAAACCTGTGCCGATTCTGAAACCAAAGCCCAGCACACTGCTCTGCAGCACCTTGGGTTATAACCACAGTGAGATCTGCAGAGGTAGTTTTGTAATCAGGACTGGCCCAACCAATACGCAAACCAGGTGGATGCCCGGTGTGGCAAAGAGCTGGGCATTCAAAGCTAAACAATAGATTCTGACAGCGGGGGGGGGGGGGGGGGGGCCAAAGGCTTAAAGTTTGCTTAGGGTGTCCACACCATGAATGTATGAAGCTTTTGTCATTGAGACCCATAAATTTATGTCAGCTTCAGTCCTGCCTCCCAGAAGGCAGCAAGAGCAAGTGTGTGGAAGAGCAGCTCTGAACAGCTGTAGAAAGAGGACAAATTCTCCAGTCAGCACTGCATATGCTTTCAGACTGAAGTCAGAAATTAAAAATAAACTTCTCACATGAAAGTGAGAGCCTGGAAGTTCCAAGAAACTTCCAGCAACTGAGCCCCAACTAGAATAATTCTGCCTCTGTTGTTAACTCCTCCACAGAGCACTACCATGGCAGTAAAGTCTCCACTTCCTCCCGGGAATGTGATTCCACCAAATCCAGGTGCAGGGCCAACCCAAGGGTTTCTGCTGCCCCAGGCAGAAGCCCTGTGCATGCCACCCTCCCTCCCCCCCTCCCTGAGCTGTACTGCGGTGGTGGGATCGGGGCAGATTTGCTCAACGGTAGGCCAAGTGCTTTGGAATACAAGGCCTGTTGCTTCTGACCCAACGCCGACACAACTTCTGGGGGTCAGAAGCCACAGGCCAAACACATGGCCTGCCACCAAACCTAGCTACCCCCCGATCCTCCCTCCAGAATCAATGGCAGGTGTGTGTGTGGGGGGGGGGGGGTGTTTGGCAGGCCATGTGTGTCAAACTACATGGCCTGCTACCCTAGGTGGCCACTTAGTCTGCTTATAGAAACATGACAGCAGAAAAAGACCACATGGCCTAACTAGTCTGCCCTTCCATATCAACTACAGCAGTTCCCTTTTTACCTTTAGAGAGCCGCTGTGTTTGTCCCATGCTTTTTTAAATTCAGATGCTGTCCTCATCTCTACCACCTCCCTGGGAGACTATTCCATGGATCCACTACTCTTTCCGTAAAGAAATACTTTCGCATATCACTCCTGAATCTATCTCCCTTCACCCTCATCCCATGTCCCCTCATAGCAGAGCTTTCTTTCAATCGAAAGAGGCTCTTCTCCTGTACATTTATGCCATGGAGGTATTTAAACATCTCAATCATATCACTTCTATACTGGCTTTCCTCTAAACTATACATATTAAGATCCTTAAGTCTGTCCTCATAAGCTTTATAATGAAGACAGCAAACCATTTAATAGTCACCCTCTGCATTGACTCCAACCTGCTGATAGCCCTCTAAAGATGTGGTCTCCAGAATTGGGCACAATACTCCAAATGAGGTCCCATCAGAGACTTATACAGAAGCACGATCACCTCCTTTTTTCTGCTAGCCATTCCTCTCCGTATGCACCCAAACATCCTTCTGGCTTTTGCCGTCACCTTTTCTACCTGTTTAGCTACTTTAAGGTCATCAGACACAATCACGCCCAGGTCCCACTCTTGTGAACAGAGGTATATCAATCTCTACACTGTACTACTCCCTTGGATTTTTGCAACTCAAATGCATGACCCTGCATTTTTTAACATTACATCTCAGCTGCCAAATTCTAGACAATTCTTCAAGCTTAGCTATATCCTTCCTCATGCTATCTACTCCTTCCTGAGTGTCTACTTTATTGCAGATTTTGGTATCATCCACAAACAGGCAAACCTTACCCGACAGCTCTTCCGCTATATCACTAACAAAGATGTTAAAAAGAATCAGACCCTTTACTTACCTTGAATATTGTGTGCAATTCTGGTCGCCGTATCTTAAAAAGGATATAGCGATTTTAGAAAAGGTTCAGAGAAGAGCCACCAAAATGGTAAAGGGGATGGAAGGATACTCCTATGAAGAAAGGCTAAAAAGGTTAGGGGTCTTTAACCTGGAAAAGAGACGGCTGAGGGGTGATATGATAGAAGTCTATAAATTAATGAACGGAGTGGAACGGGTAAACGTAGATAGATTGTTTACCTTATCAGAATATAGAAAGACTAGGGGACATGCAATGAAGCTACAGGGTAAACTATTTAAGAGTAATAAAAGAAAATATTTTTTCACTCAATGTGTAATCAAACTCTGGAATTTGTTACCGGAGGATGTAGTAAAGGCTGTTAGTGTAGCTGGGTTTAAAAAAGGTTTGGACAAGTTCCTGGAGGAAAGGTCCATAAACCATTATTAAGAAGGGACCCAGGATATCAATGCTTGAACCAATACAAGCATTGTGGAACCTGTGTCTCTTGGGGAAACTGCTAGGTACGTATGACCTAGATTGGCCACTGTTGGAAACAGAATACTGGGCTTGATGGACCTTGGTCTGACCCAGTATGGCATATCTTATGTTATGTTCTTATGACCTTACATTTTTTAACATTAAATCCCAGCTGCCAAATTTTAGACCATTCTTCAAGCTTAGCTAGATCCCTCCTCATGTTATCTACAGCTTCCTGGATGTCTACTCTATTGCAGATTTTGGTATCATCCGCAAAGAGGCAAACCTTACCTGACAGCCCTTCTGCTATATCACTAACAAAGATGTTAAAAAGAATCGGACCAAGGACAGATCCCCGGGGCACACCACTGGTAACATCCTTCTCCTCAGAGTGAGCTCCATTTACTTGTACTCTTTGTCGCCTCCCACCCAACCAATTTCTAACCCAAGCAGTAACTTTAGGGTCCATCCCTAGGGTGCTCAGTTTGTTTATAAGTCGCCTGTGAGGAACAGTGTCAAAGGCTTTACTGAAATCTAAATACACCACATCTAGAGCTCTCCCTCGGTCCAACTCCCTGGTCACCCAGTCAAAGAAATCAATCAGATTTGTCTGACAAGACCTGCCTCTGGTGAATCCATGCTGCCTTGGATCCTGTAATCCGCTGGACTCCAGAAACCTCACTATTTTCTCTTTCAGCAGCGTTTCCAATAATTTACTCACCACCGAAGTTAAACTAACCGGCCTGTAGTTTTCAACCACATCCTTACTTCCGCTTTTGTGTAAAGGCACCACATGAGCCTCTCTCCCTTCGTTTGGCACCACTCCCGACTCCAATAAGGCATTGAAAATGTCAGTCAGTGGAGTTGCTAGAACGTCCCCATGTTCCCTCAGTATTCTAGGGTGTATCCCATCCGGTCCCATCGCTTTGTCTACTTTAAGTTGAGCTAGTTTCTCACGAACAGTCTTCTGAAAATTGTTCAAGATGTCACTCGCTTCTGTTCCTATTTGTGGGTGTTTTCTGAGGTCCTGCTCCTGGTTCTTCATCTGTGAACACAGAACAAAAATATTTGTTAAGCAATTCCGCTTTATCCTTATCAGCTTCTACATATTCCCCCCCTGCACCCTTGAGTCTGACAATACCAAATTTGCCCTTCCTCTTCTCACTAATATAGCTGAAAAATGTCTTATCCCCCCATTTTATTGCATTGGCTATTTCCTCCTCCTTTTTAATCTTTGCCTTTTTAACTACTTTGCTAGCTTCTCTAAGTTTTTCCAAATACAGATGCCTGTCCTCTCTCTGTGATCTCTTGTATTTCATGAAGGCCTCCCCCTTTTTCTTCACTTTTTCTGCTACTTCCTTCGAAAACCATAGCGGTCTCCTTTCCTTTTGCCTTTATTTACCATTTTAACAAAAAGGTTGGTTGCCCTTAAAATATCCCCTTTCAGTTTTGCCCACTGTTTTTCTACATCCCCCAGCTGTTCCCATCCCACTAACGACTCCCTGAGGTATTGGCCCATCTTCGCAAAGTTAGTCTTCCTAAAGTCTAAGATCCTCACCTTGGAATGGATTCTAACAGCCCGAGTCCTAATACTGAACCACACTATCTGGTGATCACTGGATGCAAAATGATCTCCCACTACAACATCATAAACACTTTCACCATTGGTAAGCACCAAGTCCAGTATGGCCCCTTCACGTGTGGGGTCTGTTACCAATTGCCTGAATAGTTCTCCCTGTAGAGAATCCAGGATCTCCTTACTTCTAGATGATACTGCAGCAGGAATGTGCCAATCAACATCTGGCATATTGAAATCTCCTATCAGTAGCACTTCCCCTTTCCTAGCAATGCTGCGCATGTCTTCAATTAACTCTCTGTCCACCTCTTCCTCTTGTGAGGGAGGTCTGTATATCACACCAATGTAAATAGATTTCTCTTTCCCTCTTTCTAGTTTAACCCACAATGCCTCCCCTCTGCCTTTTAAGCTCTGTAATTCCAAAGCTTTAATAGTAGTTTTTACATATAGTGCCACTCCTCCTCCCCTACTTCCTACCTTGTCCTTTCTGAATAAAGTATAGCCCGGTATAGTTGCATCCCAATCATGGTTTTCTGTGAACCATGTTTCTGTAACTGCCATTAAATCCAATCAGCCACTCCCACCAAAGCTTCAACATCAGGGATCTTATTTCCCATGCTACGGGCATTTATACACACTGCTTTCCATATGTTACCCCTGTTACCCATTTCCATAAAGGTATTTAATGTATCCCTACCTGGGGGCTTTCACTTACCTGGGGACTTTCTTCACCCATCCCCAACGAATCTAGTTTAAAGCCCTCTTCAGTAGATTAGCCAGTCTACTACTGAAGACGCATTGACCTTTCTTGGAAAGATGGATGCCATCTCTGCTCTGCAACCCTTGGAACAGCATCCCATGGTCTAGGAAACCAAAACGCTCTCGATGACACCATCCATGCAGCCATGCATTCATCTTCAGGATGCGAGCCTCTCTGCCTTGGCCTTTACCCTCAACAGGGAGGATTGAAGAGAACACCACCTGTGCACCTAACTGCTTCACCCTCTGTCCCAGAGCCATGAATGCACTTTTGATACATTCCGAGGTATACCTGACAGTATCATTTGTTCCAACATGGATTAGCAACATTGGGTAATAGTCAGTGGGCTTGATGAGTCTCGGCGAACTCTCCGTAACATCTTGGATTTTGGCACCAGGCAGACAGCATACCTCTCTGGACATCAAGTCTGGTCGGCAGATGGATGCCTCAGTACCCCTCAGAAGAGAGTCTCCAACCACCACTACCCTTCGTTTCCTTCTGGTCACTGATTCTGCAACTTTGGGGGACTTGAACTCTGGTTCTTCCCTTTCCAGGGATGCTTTCACCTCCTCCATTTCCAGGGCTGCATAATGGTTCTTCAATTCAAGGGCTGGAGAAGTTGGATTGGTGATTTTGCAGGCCCTGGTGACTTGTGTCCAACCATCGACATTCTGTCGGCACCCATCTTCTCCTGTGCTGGAGAGCTTGGTTGCTGCAAGAAGCATGTCATCAATGTACTTCTCACTGTCTTGAATGCTCCTCAGCCTCGCCACCTCCTCTCTGAGTTCCTCCACTTGTTTCCTCAGAGCTTCAGCATGCAGGCACCCTGCACATGGAACTGGTCCTTCAACTGGCATTAGGACCTCTGTCTGGACCGAGGCAGAAGCTGTAACGGGGGCAACAGCTTTAGCAATATGATTTTTCCCAGCCATTGTTCTGTTCGTGGACCTTAGGTATCTGTTAAAGCAAAAGAGAGAGATCTACCAAGTACCAGCCAGTTTCCCAGCTGTCCTTTCAGAGAAAAAGCAGTTAAATCTCTTTAATTATGTTCAAAATGTGCTGGTCCAATTCTCTGTGATGTGTTAAAGGGTGAGGTGCCCTATAAAGCAAGACTGCTCACAAGGGGTGAGTGGGAGTCGGGGTGGGTAGGGAGGGAACTAACACCTGATTAGGTGTTAGCAGTTTCCAAACCTGAGGAGGTTACTAGAGTTCAGCAACCTACTGTGCTCAAGGAAAGTTCCACTAAAGCACCAAAAAGAAAATAACCTTGCTTTACAAAATATACAAAAAACCCTTTTAAGAGCTCCCGGTCAGAGAGCTAGCAATGTAATATAATAAAAACAAACAAACAAACCCTCAAATCCTTACTGTTTGTTGATCCTTAGGGCCCTGGTTAGGAAAGCCTCAACAGGGCAGGGCACTGGAGCCTTTTATGCAGGCCTCAGCTGCACTCAGGAAAACAGGCCCACTAACTCCTGATTAGGTGTTAGCAGTTTCTAAACCTGAGGAGGTTACTAGAGTTCAGCAACCTACTGTGCTCAAGGAAAGTTCCACTAAAGCACCAAAAGGAAGGCAAAGTTTTCTAGATAGGAGTCAAAGCCCCTGTGGAAGCTGAGTCTGCTGAGCCGGTTGAGGCTTAGCTGCTTTTGTCTTTCTTTGCCTAGGTTGTTGCTGCTGTCCCTTTTGGGCAGACTGACCTAAACGATGCCCCTGCTGGGTATAGGAGGGATAAAACTTCTTCTTACTGAAGAATGGTTTCTTATAGGATTTTTTCCCTTGCAGGATCAGCTGTAGATTTAGACAATCTATCCAAAGTGATATTGCCAGCATCTATCTCATTAGCTTTTTCCTGCTAATTCTTGCCAAAGAGATTCTCTCCTGTGCAAGGAATATTCCCTAGTTTATCCTGTACCCAAATTTCCAAGTCAGATGGCTGGAGCCAGGCAATCCTATGTGCACCTATGGCAATGGCAGAGGTTCTGCTTATGCACTCAAAGCAGTCAAAGGCTGCACGATTCACAAACTTGGAAACATTCTGGGCATGTTTGACAAGGGCGAGGTAATCTTGACTCTTATCATCAGGAAGGAGAGGGCTCATAAGCTCTAAATCTCCTGTGACCTCCTTAAGGAACATCCCCATATATAAGATATAGGAACTGATCCTAGCAGAAAGCATGGAAGCTTGGAAGGTTCGACGTCCAAAGGCATCAAGAGTCCTTCACTCACAGAGGGCGGAGCCTGCTGCTAGCTAAGATGGCCGCGTAACTCTCACCCTCCGCTGAATCCTGCCTTAATCCTGGTCCTCTTGCCGCCACCCAGCACGCAATTGGTATCCGGCGGTGCATGCAGACACGGGAGATGGCGGCATGCAAACCCAGCCGGCTCGAATTTGGTGTGGGGCCGAACCCAGCAACTAAACGCCCGAAGCCCGATCCACCCTCGCCGCAGAAGCCGGTAAGCGGGCGGGAAAGCGGCGTGGAATTGCAAGAACTTTTGCGGGAGATAAGAGCAGTTCGGGAGCTGGTAGCGGCAAACGGCGAGACTCTAGCTGCGGTTCAAGCAGATGTGCTTGAACTAAAAGAACTCAAAGGGGAAGTTGCGGCCCTTACAACTCGAATGGGAGAAATGGACTGCAAAATAGAGGCTCACGAGGCATCTCTCCGGCAGGTTGCCAAAAACAGTAAGCGGCTAGATGCTCTGGAGAGAAGCCTAGAGGATCAGAGCAACAGAGCACGGAGAAACAATCTAAGGCTTCTGGGGTTGCCGGAGGGAGTGGAAGGTGTTAACCCTGTGGAATTTTTGGAACGCACCCTTCCTAAGCTCCTTCCGCTCAAGTTTACTCAGCCCTTTGAAATTGACAGAGCGCATAGGGTACCTTCGCAGGCCAGCCCACAACAGCGCTACCCACGGCCTCTGATAATGCGAATCCTGCGCTATTCGCAGCTGGCCCAGATTTTGACGGTGGCTAAGGCAAGGTCTCCGATAAAATTCGAGGAGCATACTTTAACCTTATACCCGGACTTTTGCAAGACTACAGTCGTCAAGCGGAAGCTCCTGCTGGCTCTTCGACCGCGCCTGCAACACCTGCAGGCTAGATATGGAATGTTCTATCCGGCGAGAATGCGGGTGACTCTTCATAACCAGACACGTACCTTCGAAGACCCTGCGGCCTTAACAGCTTTTCTGGAAGAGCACGAGGCTCGTGTAATGCAATGAGAACCAGTGCTCCTCGCTTTGTGCAGCTGTACATTTTATCCCCTCGGGGCTGCGAAGTGCTGCCTGGCCTCTGAGGGAGGCGGCGTAGGAGTTGGAGCCTCGTGGAGACCTGCGTCTGGCAAAACCTCCTCCTTTGTTTCCTGAGGGAGTGTGTGCTGGACCTTGTTTTGGCCCATGGGTCGTGGTGTTGCACTGTGGATGTTGTTTGGGCTTGTTTGGCATAGTGGCACTGTGTTTTAGCGGGACATATTAGTGGTACAGAAATTGACCTCGGGTGAGGGGTTGGGGATAGTACGGATGAGTGTGTGGGTATGTGTGGGAAGGTTGTGGGTGTATGGAGGAGTGGATCTGATGCACATTTGCGTGCGAAGTGCTATGGAATGGGTTTGCCTGTGTATATCACACTAAATATCCTGAGTTGAATGGGGAGGATTGGCCCCCTGAGGGAGGATACTCTGAGTCTAGTGCCTGGCCCCTCCTTGGTGATGCGACCGCACCAGTGGCTCCTCCCTAACTGCCCTAAGGAATGAGGCTGCGGGTATTGGCTCTGAGTTTACTATGTGGGCGGTTGGGCTCTGTACCGGTATACTGTATCTTGTATAGTCCCAGTGGGGTCTAGTTGTTGACGATTGGCTTGGGTGGAGGGATGGGGTGTGTCAGGAAGGTTGGACGTGAGTGTGTGGAGTTGGATGCGTGCAGGGGATTGACTGGATTGGTGTCAGGGAGGGGGCGGGAGGGGGGGATATATTTTGTGCCAGTGAATGTGTTGGGGGGGGGGGGTCGTGCCGGGAGTGTGCTGGGTGGGGGGGAAGATGGGATAATTATGGTATGTAATCCATGTTGGGATTGTTTCCTGTATTACCTTATATTTGTTAGCAAGGGGACAGAGATTTTTGGAAGGGGCGGGGGGAGGTGGTAGTCTGGCTAGGGATGGCTCACCTAAGGGAACCTCCATTATGGAGGGCAAGTATGTCTTCCTGGGACCTCGCACTCTGTTATTGTCGAAGCTGCTACCTTGCCCGATCTGTTGCCCATCATAGTTTTTTCCAATATGATACTCTAGTCCCATGAAACCAGTTAAGTTTCTATCTCTGAACGTCAAGGGAATTAGTAATCCAATTAAGAGGAAAAAAATCTTAGTGTATTGTAACCACGAGTCTGCCGATGTGGTGTTACTCCAGGAAACGCATCTGTCCTCCTTTGAAACGGCGAAATTGGGGCTCGGGAAATATTCCCTTGTAGGGTGCTCGCCCGCGGTTGCCCGGAAAAAACGGGGTAGCTATCCTGGTCCGTAGGACCTTAGCTCCCGAAATTTTGCATTCCAAGTCAGACACGGAGGGGAGATGGGCTAAGGTTATGCTCAAGATTGGCAATCGCTCTCTTGCTATTATGAATGTGTATGGACCTAATCGGAATGATGTTTGTTTCTTTAAGGCAATAGCTGAGGAGATGAAGGAATGGGATCCGGTAGAATGGATTCTTGGAGGAGACTTCAATATGGTCATTGATCCAGTGCTGGACCGTCAGCCATATCGCTCCCAGCGGCAAAGTAGAGCGGCACTAGTGTGGCAAGCCATTATTCAGGAATGCAGACTTTCTGATATATGGCGATTATGGCACCCTAAAGATCGACAGTTCTCCTTTTTCTCTTTGCCCCACAAGTCTCATTCCCGTATAGATTATTTTCTTGTTTCTAGCACCCTACTTTCGGAGGTTACACAAGCTGATATTGCTGGGATGCACATTTCCGATCATGCTGCTGTCCATTTTACGATAGATCTTGTTGATGTCGCCCGGGGGGGGTGTGCCTGTTTTTTTCCCAGGGACCTTTTGCAGGAGCAGGAGTTCTGCGAGGAGATTAAGAGAGCAGCTAAAGAGTATTTCGCCTGTAATTCCCTCTCAGACACGCCGGCCTGGGCCTGGTGGGAGGCTTTCAAAGCTGTTATCCGCGGCGTTGTGACTAGTTATAAAATTAGGATAAGTCGGCGGAGGAAAGCGCAGCTTGAGGAGTTGGAGGCTCAGATCCAAGCAGGAGAGAGCCTGCTGGTTTCCAGGGCCGACCCTAGCATTCTCCTTCGCTTGCAGAGGTTGCGATATCAATACAATGATATCATGAGTGCTGAGGCGAGCAGATTGATCCGTAGTGCCCATGGGAAGTATTACTGTGACAGCAATAAAGCAGGGCGTCTATTGGCACGTACCTTAAAGCCCCGCTTGGCTAAGCGGTGCATTGAAGCCATTCAGGATGATCAAAGGGGCCTTCTCACGAGTGAAGCTGATATCGCAGAATGTTTTCAATCCTTTTACAGGAAATTGTATTCCTCTGAAACGGACTCTAGTTCCGCAGCTTTTCACAAGTTATTCGGTCGGGTCCCCCACCCTGTGCTTCATGATTGTCAGATCAAGGAGCTTGATGGGCCACTGACGGTTAGGGAGACCCGAGAGGTTCTCTTTGGTATGAAGGGGGGAAAGGCGGCCGGTCCGGACGCTCTTCCGGTGGAGTTTTACCAAACATTTGCGGATGATCTCCTCCCCTATTTGTTGATATTCTTCCAGGATCTCTTGGCGCAGGCTCCTTTAACTGGGTCTTTTAGTGAAGCGACGATTGTGGTGTTGGAAAAGCCGGGTAGGGACCCTCAGAAAGTTGGGAACTATCGCCCGATCTCCCTGTTAAACGCTGATTACAAAATCTTTTCATCCATCTTGGCCCACCGTCTGGTTAAGGTGGTGCCCAACCTTATTCACCCTGACCAGTGTGGATTTGTTCCCGGCCGGTCAACTGCGGATAATGCCCGTCTCCTTTTAAACTTAATGGCGGCTGCGGAGGATTCGCAAGGACCTCTCGTCGGCCTATCTGTTGACGCTGAGAAAGCTTTCGACCGCCTGGAATGGGACTTTCTGCTGCAGGTGCTACGCTGGTTTGGGGTAGGAGAGACTTTTATCAAGATGGTTAGCTTGCTTTATATCGCGCCGTCGGCACGGATCCTGGTCAATGGCTCCCTGTCGGGCGCCTTCGTACTGAATAGAGGGACTCGGCAGGGTTGCCCCCTTTCGCCTCTTTTATTTAATTTGGCTTTGGAACCTTTGGCCGTTCTTATCAGGCACTCTCAGGAGGTGCGGGGAGTAGAGGTGGCGGGTCTACAAATCAAATTGTCGGCTTACGCGGATGACCTGTTGTTATTTCTCCATCCTGACTCCATAGGGGTAGTATTGGATATCATAGGGCAGTACTCGGCCTTGTCGGGCTACACAATTAACTGGGACAAGTCCATTGCATTCCCGATGAATTCCGGGACCTTTTCCTCGACGGTCGATCAATTCCCTTTTAGGTGGGAGGCTAGAGCCATAAAATATCTCGGTGTGAAGTATGGGACTTCACTGGAAGAGACGGTAGATATAATGTGAAATCCTTGAAGGACATGGTCCAGGCCTTTACGTTGCAATGGGCCCCCCTGCATTTGTCCTGGTGGGGCAGACTAGATTCCATTAAAATGGTACTTGCCCCTAAAGTTAATTATATCTTGGAAATGATCCCCTTAGAGTTTCCCGTAAAATTTTTTAAGTCCCTAGAGCGTATCTTGACAGAATTTTTGTGGCAGGGTAAGCCCCCTAGGATTGCGTTGCATAAACTGAAAGCGAGGAAGCAGGATGGGGGGGTGCAGTTTCCCGACTTTAGATGGTACCACGCTGCTCTCCTGTTGAAGCATGGTTCTCAGTGGCTTCTAAACAGGGAAGGGGTTCCAGGCCAGTTTGGGTGGATGTGGAGGAACGCTGGATAGCCCCTATTCCGGTTCATCTATTAGTCGGCATGATCCTGCCAGGGCAGGGGAGAAACCTCAAAATTCTTCGGGCTACGCAGCATGCCTTTTCTCTACTAGATGCACGATTGGCTTGTGGGGGCAGTATATCGGCTGGATCTCCGATTTGGTTCAATCCATATTTCAAGATTGGGCGTCGATCTTTTGCGTGGAAGGTATGGCAGGATCGTGGTATCTGGACTGTTGGTCAGTTAATTCGTGGGAAGTCATGGAAATCCTTCGAGGATTTGCAAAAGGAATTTGGGCTCCCGAGTTCGTGCTATTATCAATGGATCCAGCTCAAACATTGTCTGTTAGGGCATCCTTGTGATCCTTCTAGAGTTGTGGCCCAGGGGGCGGTCTTGAAGGAGGTGGATGTGTGTACTAGTGGTAAGGGAATCATGTCTAAGTTTTATGCCCTATTCCGGGACACCTCTGGAGAACCTTCTAAGGAAGTGAGGCTCCGTTGGGAGGAAGAATTGGCGATCTCTATACCTGAGCAGACGTGGTGCACTATGTGGGGAAGAGTGAATCGAGTCTCCAGGGCGGCTGCTTTGACACAATCCCTCTACTTTATTTTGCATAGGGCGTATTTTACTCCGGATAGGGTGGCGAAGTGGGCGCCGGGGGCGCAAAGTGAGTGCTGGTCCTGCAAAGGGGGCAAGGGCACTCTTAGACATATGTTCTTTGAGTGTCCCTACGTTCAGAGATACTGGCTCTTGGTTTGGGACAAGATCAGCAGGGTTCTGGGTCTCCAGTCTCCATTGAGTTGGGAAATTATTATTCTTCGTTCCTGTGCGGGTGGGCTGATATTGGAAAAGGAAAAGACCTTCCTATTTAACTTTATGATGGCTATTGCCCTCAAGTTGATAGTATCTAATTGGAAGGACTTGTCCAAATTGGATAGCCTGCATTGGTGGAATTTAGTTAGTGTATACTCTAGTTACGAGAAGGCGCAGGAGAAAAAAGAAGCCCTATGGAGGCTGGGACGGAGACCCTGGCAAACCCGCGAGGGTTTTCCTAGGGATGGGCACGTCTGTAGCAAATGGCATTATCTTGATGATTACTCGGCTAGAGCGAGGTGCAGCTTTTCGACGTAACTTTAACCTTACCTCTGGTAGTTGTTGACTACCTACCGGATGGTTCTCCTAGAGGAGTGTGTCAGAGGTCGCAGGAGGACGGGGGGGGGGGGAGGGTTGTTGTTGTTGTTGGGGGGTGGTAGGTGGAGGGTAATTGCTGTAAGTTACCTTGTGTTGTTGAGGGGAGTTGGAGTTATACATTGTTGTATGGTTGAAATTATAAAAATTAATAAAAAAAAAAAAAAAAAAAAAAAGAGTCCTACACTCACATCCTGGAGGATTAGATGCATGCCTTTTTGCATTCTTTATCCTTTTCATAGCAGATTCCACCACCATGGAATGGTGTGGTAATTGAGTCTTCTGAAACCCAGGACAAGGAGGAACTCGATACATGGTGTCGAGTCTTTGAGAGTGAGGAAATGTGGTTAGAGGTGTTTCCCACATCCTTAACATGAGATCATGCAAGATCTCATGAATAGGTAAGGTAGCTGCCTCCTTGAGAGCTTTAGGGTATTGCAGGATTTCTAATTCCTTTGCCCTAGGCTCTTTTTCAGGAGCCACAGTGATGGAAAGACCTCGAGCAACATCTCGGATAAAATCCTGAAAGGACATATCCTCTGGTGGAGACATCCTACGCTGAGGAGAAGAAGAATCCTCAGGAAGAAGTACTCTGGTATCGGCAGAGCTTTCAGAGTCTTCAGAATCATCCGAGGATTCGAAGTATCTCCGATCCGGGTGATCATGCAAAGCACGGTACCAGTACCGAGCGAAATCGGCATCGGAGTGGTCCTGTACCGACTTGTCGATGACGGATAGACACGCATGACTCGGTCCCGGTAAAATACCTACCGATGTCGATGCAGTCGGTGCTGGCACCGGAGTCGGTGCCGGTACCGGTTGAATTGTCTGAAGTGGTTTCAGGGGCATTGAGGACGTGAGAAGAGCCACCAGACTGCGTTCAATAGCCAAGAATCTCTGGTCTATCGACACTGCCGATGCTTGGGTATCGGTACCGGATGAAGCGGCCGGTACCCCAGAGCATGGCACCAGTAGCTCTGCCGAGGTTGAAGCTTCAAGAACATCCTGGAGCACCGTTAGTGCTTTGAAAGCCGAAGCCTCCCGTCGGGGCAATTTTGCTGGTGAAAGTCCCTCAAGGGCAACGCCAGAGGCATCTCGATGTTTAGAAGGAGATCTACCCTTTGAGGACCAGCTAGATTTATGTTTAGTTACCTGAGATCCATGGGAGGAAGATGAAGCCCTGGAAGACGTCGATGCCATGGAGGCTGCATCAGAGGGAAGAAGGGTGCTAAGTTTAGCAGCTCGGTTTTGCCGGCCCCTTTTCGACATCATCCCACAGGCAACACACTCTGAAATAGAGGGGTCAGGACCTAAACATTTGAGGCACCACTCATGGGTGTCAGTGACGGAGATGGTACTGCCACACTTAGAACACTTTTTAAAACCCGAAGCAGGTTTTTCCATTTTGAAGGAAAAAGTTGGGCCTAGTGCCCAAAATGGCGCATGGCACCTGAAAAGAAAATTACTGGAAAGACTCCAGAAGAACTTTTTTTTTTTTTTTAAGAAGAAAAGAAAGAAGAACCGGCGGTACCGTTGTAGCGTCGAGGGAAGGCAGACACGACCACAAAAAAGAAGAATAGAAGGGATTTTTTTCTGCGGTGACAGGATGTGCGACCTGTTGGCTCCGCGGAAAATGAAGAACTGGAGAGGGACAGTTGGGAAAGATGGGAAGGCAGCATGCAGTTGCTGTGGGATGCTCCCAAAAGCTTTCCTATTGGACACTGGGGAGCGTTCCCGCGCAGGCTCTGTCGGTACCGACGATACCCATATGTGAAGACTACATTCCTGCTTGTTCCTGGAGATTACAAATCAACAAATCATTTAACATATAATAAGAAACAAATCATATAATTACAGTATAAACCTAAAACCAAGCCTCTTTAGAATATCACATTTTCTACTGCTCCCATACGAAACAAGCAAAACAAAGGTCAGGGGAAGGGGGGGGGGGGAGTTTCAAAAAAGCCATTTTTATGCAAGGAAACCTGCTTACCCATGTAAAAGCTTCCAAAAACTGCCCTTTCTGAAACTTTCTGCTAATTGGATGCCTTCACAGCCTTCTATTCATTTCCACAGCAATTACCCAGTGTATTTCAGCATACAGTCAGCAGCTTGCTAAGGGTGCTAGACGAGGTCAATTTGTTTTATTAGCAGATTATCATGATGGATTATTGATGCTTATACAGAAGTGGGAACTGTTCACAAGCTTTGTAGCTCACTGGCAACCTGCTAAATAAGCACACCGTGCTGGGTACCCCCAAGAGCACCCCATCAGATTGTCACTTCAGTTAATTCAGGGGTTCTCAACCTAATCCTCAGGACACACCAAGCCAGTCAGGTTTCCAGGATAACCGTGTTTAATATGGATGAGATAGATATGCATTTAATGGAGGCAGTGCATGCAAATCTCTTTCGTGCATATTCTGAAAACCTGACTGGCTCAGCCTTCTCAGAGACTGGATTGAGAACTTCCGGTTTAATTTTTGTTGACTGTGTTCTCTTCCCAATCCTTCTCTATGCAGCCAGGTATAAGGATTTCATTATACTACATGCAGCAGACAGTCTGCTCTTCCGACTTTAAGGTTGATTATTCTGTGGTAAAGTCCTTGCTGTGCCATGGTAACACAACAGGTCAGCTGGTGGAGTGCAACACTTCATGCCGTATCTGCTGCCTGCTCTGCCAGCTTACAGGGCTGGCCGAATCTTTAGGCAAACCAGGCAGTCGCCTAGGGCAGCAGATTCTTGGGGAGGGGGAGTGGCAAAGTGCATGGCATTTAAAGCTAAACAACAGATTCTGACAGCTAGTGTTGGGGTGGGGGACATAAGGCTTAAGGTTTGCTTAGAGTGTCAATGCCCCTGAACCAATTCTGGAGCCAGCCATGCTAGCTTCAATGTGAAATATGAAATTGCAGGATCTCATAGTCTAGCAGGACTCATCGGCATCCCACATTCAAACAGAGTGAAAGCCAGAGAAGGAAGAGGGAAACACAGATAAAAAGGGCCACTCAATGCTAGCTAGGTGCAGAACCTGGCACTAATCATCTTGTGCATGGCCCCCTCCTTTCCTCTCCCTCCCATCCCTACTTAGACTATTTTCCTTTTCTCTGCCCCTTCCAGTGTAATCCACTTTTCACTTCTTCCCTGTTGTCCTCTGGTCAACATAAGGAAAGCAGTGTTCTCATCTTCACCTGTTTCAATCAGAAGCATGATCATGTAGTACTGCTGGGCCCTATGAGATTATGGTGCCCCATGTGTTCATTTATAGGAGGAGGCAGACACAGGTAAGAAGCACTATTGTTGTCTTGATGGTGGGAGGGAAGAGGTGGGTATAAGGAAAGATTAGATCAAAGGGGGCAGACTGTGGCCAGCATATTAAAACACAGAAATCCAGCTGTGGTCAACATTATTGGCACCCTTGCATTTTAGGTATGTTGTGCACAATATCCCGAGAAATAATTGGAGATATTTCAACTGTATGTCATCATAATATTTTAATAGTATGTTGAAAGGTATACAACATAAAAAGATATCTGTGCAAATTAGACATAGTAATTTCTGAGAAAAAAACAAAATATGACTTGGACAGGATTAATGATACCCTTCACTAATATTTGGTTGCACAACCCTTGGCAGTGATGGCAGCCTCCAAATGTTTCTTGTAGCCATCTATAAGTTTTGTACATCTGTCTGCTGGAGGTTTCTCCCACTCTTCATCTGTGATTTGTTCCAGCTCATGAATATTTCCAAAATTCCTTTTACCAATGGCAGATTTCAGCTCTTTCCATAAGTATCGATTGGACTGAGATCAGGACTCATTGCTGGCTAGTTTACAGCAGTTCATTTGTTCCATTTTAACCATTCTTTTGTATTTTTGAATGAATGTTTTGGGACATTGTCCTGATCCAGACCTAGCTTTCTGACACTAGGTAGCACATTTCGCTCTAAAATACTTTGGAAGTCCTCTGACTTCATGATTCCTTTAATACGTTCAAGGCCTCCAGTTGCTGAGGCAGCAAAACAGCCTCACAACATTATGGAACCTCCACCATATTTAACTATAAGAAGGGTGGTTTATTTCCTTATAAGCTTCATTTCTTCGCCTGTAAATGTATTGCTGGTCTGCATTGCCAAAGAGCTCAAGTTTGGTTTCATTTCCACAGAACATTTTCCCAGAAAGACTGTGGTTTCTCAAGGTGGAGATGGGCAAAGATCAGGTGTGCCTTTTTATGTCTGTCTTTGAGCAGTGGGATCTTCCTTGGCCTTCGCCCATTAAGTCCTTCTTTGTTTAGTGAGTGGCGTATGGCATGGGTTGAAACCACTACTCCAGATTGCTCCAAGTCATTCTTAAGCTCTTTGGATGTTGTACATGATGCTTTTCCAGTAGTTCGCACTAACCTTCAAAGACTTCTTGGATTACGTTTCCTCTTCCCACCACATCCTGGGAGGTTCTTGACAGTTCCATAAGCAGATAACTTTTTAATAACATTGCAAACTGTAGACACAGGAATCCCAAGGTCTTTGGAGATGGCCTTGTACGCATTTGAAGTTTGAAGTTTGGTGATAATGGCTTTTCTGATGGTCTCAGGCAGCTCTCTTTTCTTCACCATTGTGAAAATGGAACAGGGAGTGAATGTGGCCATTTTAAACATTAGAGCCATCATTCATTGGTTGATTCAAGTCATGTGAGTACTGACAATTGATCTCAGGTGCGTCTAATTTTACTGCAATGGGAATGTGGTTCTTCTGTTCAAACCGATTTGAATTGTTTATAGGGATGCCAATAATCATGTCCTGGCAATGTCCCAGTTTTTATACTATTTCCTTTTTTAGTTGGTCTTCCTTTATTTGATTCTTTTATGTGTCAAGCATGTGTGCATACATGCAAAGACATTTCACTGGCCACTTTTTTTTTTTTTTCGTTTTAAGGACATATTGGACAGTTAGCGGTTGAACTGTAAGTGTGCCAATAATGTTGACCACAACTGTCCTCTCCCTTGCTGGGCCCAGGCAGTTACTCCAATTCTCCCTCCCTAAGTATGGCTTTGCTGCTTTCCTGCTGTCACTCATGGGAAGTAGAGAGAGATTGCATGGATGAGAGAGGAATGCATGAATGGAGGATGGTGGGAGCAGAAGAAAAGGCAACATTCATCAGGGCATGAGGGAGGAAATTTAACTTAATTTAATTTCATATTTATAACCCACTCTATACCCAAGAGAGAGAGTTAGGCTGTGTACTTTACAACATTCTCAAAATACAATAAAGAAGGAAACCCATCATTTATTGGGGGAGGGGAGTGACCGAGAGATGATCACTCGTGGAGTAAAAGAAGATCACACAGAAGAGGTAAGGAGAGAGGATTGAGAGATTGAGAATGAGAAGATCTGAATGGGAAGTGAGAGAGGAACACATGGCAGAGGAAGAAACAGAGTGAAAATAGATCCTATGTGGAGAGCGGTGAGAGCAGATCACACAGGATGGGGATAAGAAAGAGCAAATTGAGTGAAAAGGATGAGAGGATTAAATGGGGAAGAGAGAAAGGTAGAAAGAGTATCCTAAGACATTTGGGGCTTTATTGTGCTTTTGAAATTTGTCATTGGAGAATGTGGTAATAGCAGTTAGCATAGCTAAATTTAATAAGGGTTTGGACAAGTTCCTGGAGGAAAACTCCATAAACTGTTATTTAAAAAGTAGACATGAGGAAGGCCACTGCATATCCCTGGGGGTGAGTGGCATCAAATCTATCTACTTTTGGGAATCCTTCCAGGTACTTGTTACCTGAGTTGGCCATTGCTGGAAATAGGATATTGGGCTTGATGGACCTTTGATCTGACCCAGTATAGCGATTCTTATGTTATTTACAATTGTACGTTAACTTGTTAATACTTGTTAATGCAATTTAAAGCCCATTATTTAACACAAGCTCTATTATTGTCAATGGGGCAAATTTAATAACTAAACTCAGAAATCTAATTAATGTGCATTAATGACCGTAGAGACCCCTAGTGGCTCTACCAGGTATAGGACGTGACCTTAAATACCACACAGGATTTTCCAGTATTGGCAGGGTCGGCCCGTCCACTAGGTGGGCTCCGCAGTTGCCTAGGGTGGCAGATCTCTGTGGGCGGCACAGCATGGATGTCCACGGTAGGCCATGTGCTTCTGACCCCCTTCCTTTATCTTTATCACACCTTCGGAGGCCAGCAGGGTGGTTTACAATACATAAAAAAAACAAACAGAGAGGCCAAATTTGACCAGAAAACAGAAAGGAACTACAATTCATGATAGGAAAGCAACAAGCACCCAGGATATAAGAGAGAAAAGGAAGGAGAGGAAATTGTGTCAGAAGGGGGTCAGTCGTGGATGGCTGCAGCGCCCAAGTCGAACTTTCCCCTCTTCACCGACCCCCCCTGAAAGAATCATCAGTGGGGGAGAGGGGGAGGGGAAGTGGCAGCATAGCTTGGCTCGGTTCGGAAGGGGTGGCAGCGTGGCTTGGAAGGGCGGGCAGTATGGCTGGGTCCTCTGCTTGGGGCAGCAGAAACCCTTAGGCCGGCCCTGATGGATGGTTCCTCACCAGTGAGATAACACTAGGAGGAGTTTCTCAAAATGGAAGGAAATCTAGATAGCTTGAATATTGTCTTTGGCTGGCTAAGTCACAGTACAGCTATATGTATGCAGGAATAGCTTGATGGTTAAAGCAGTAGACTAAAAACCAGGGAAACCAGGTTTGAATACCACTACTGCTCCTTGTGGTCTTGGGCAAGTCACCTAACCCTCCATTGCCTTATCTACAAACTTAGATTCTAAGCTGCCTGGGAAAAGGGAAATACCAGAACTTGACTTCCTTTGAACTCCTGAGAAAGGCATAAACTAAATCCAGTTTTCTTTGGCTGGCTAAGCCAATAGTCCACTATCAAACAAATACACAGAGTAGCCAGAGGTAGAAGGAAAACCCAGGACAGAAATGGAACTAGGGTTTCTCTGATCCTGGAAAGGGAATCAGAGGATGGGCCAGGGCTCTACAGGAAGAGGTATCTATTGCATGAGTCTGCATTCAATGTTCAGTGACTTAAAAGTATTTGAGTGATGTTTCAAGGAGATTTAATTTCTCTAATCTGAGCAAACTCCCAGTTATTAAAGGAAAGGAGATCCTCAGCCCAAATGCTGAGAACAAGGTGAACTGAACTATGAAGCCTATTAGTTTCTACAAGTTCCAACCATTTAAAGACTTTGAGTAAACTTTAGTGGTCCCAAACAAAACCTGGACTGGACTTCACATTCCTTTGAAGTGGCATCAAGTAGAGTGAGTGATTCCAGGGGCTAATGGGAGGTTCTGGAAGCCAAATTTAGACTTTTAGGTAGAAAGCTGAAATCCAGAACTTCCAGGGTAGTATTCTCAGAAATGCTTCATGTTCCATGTGCAGGACCCAAGAGGTAGGAAGAGCCCCAGAGTCTCAATGCCACTATGATGTACAGGGAAGAGGGTTTCAGATTTGTCAGGGACTGAGAAACATACTGGAGAAAGGTTTGGAGGGGGCTTTTTCCAAAAGGATGGGCTCCACTTTAACCAGAGTGGAATCAGGCAGCCGGCATTAACTTTTGAATTGGAGATAGAGCAGCTTTTAAACTAGATAATAGGGGAAAGCCAAGAGTCACCAACGAGAGCATGGTTCAGAATGATGTATCATTGAAGGAGACTAGCAAAACAGGGAAGCTGATGCTGCAGGGAGGACTCTGCTGGGCGGGGGAGGGGGGGCCACGGGACTCTTGATTCTGCCACTAACCCTGTCAATACTGTGTTGTAAATTTGTTAGCTTTGCTAATTTCTGTTAGCATTTCATCATCCATATATCCAATCCGGCATGAAGGTAGTTCATTCCCACTGCCATTCCCTTCCCCTTTTTATGTGGAATTTCTATCTATAGAGATTCTACAGAGTATTTTGTTTTCTGTAAAACCTTTATTCTGTTTGACTCAATGTCCTCTAACATGTAGTGCCACCCCATCCATCTAACTGATCTATCCTATCATTGCAAATTAATTTATACCTGGGTATCACAGTGTCCCATTGGCTGTCCTCCTTCCATCGGGCTTAACAGAGCCGCGAGAGAGAAACTCTCCCTTCGCGGCTCTGAAAACCGATGCTGAGGGAGCTGATGCTGCGGGGAAGGTTTTGCCGGGCAGGGGTGGGGGGCCCGCGGGACACTTGATTCTGCTGCTGCCGCCAGTTTTTTTTTATCTACCTGGGCTGATAGGGGGGAGGGGGGTTAGGACTGGTAATGGGCTATGGGGGGGCTAAGACTGGAAGTGGGCTGATGGGGGGGTTAGGACTAGTAATGGGCTAGGGGGGGTTAGGACTGGAAATGGGCTATGGGGGGTCTAGAACTGGAAATAGGCTGATGAGGCGTTAGGACTGGAGATTGGCTAATGGGGGGGTAGGTTTGGTAATGGGCTATGGGGGGGCTAAGACTGGAAATGGGCTGATGGGGGGGTTAGGACTGAAAGTGGGCTGATGGGGGTTAGGACTGGTAATGGGCTATGGGGGGCTAAGACTGAAAATGGAGTGATGGGGTTAGGACTAGAAGTGGGCTGATGGGGGGCTTAGGACGGGAAGTGGGCTGATGGGGGGTTAGGACTTGTAATGGGCTGGGGGAGGGCTAAGACTGAAAATGAGGTGATGGGGGGTTAGGACTGGAAGTGGGCTGATGGGGGACTTAGGACTGGCAATGGGCTATGGGGGGCTAGGACTGGTAATGGGCTGGGGGGTTGCTAGGACTGGAAATGGGCTGAGTGGAAGGGGGGACTTGAACTGCAAATAGCTGATGGGGACGGGGGCT
The DNA here is from genome assembly GCA_033557465.1 of Ichthyophis bannanicus. NCBI lineage: Eukaryota > Metazoa > Chordata > Amphibia > Gymnophiona > Ichthyophiidae > Ichthyophis > Ichthyophis bannanicus. The sequence goes on along the minus strand of CM066034.1, from coordinate 508,416,097 downwards.
TGGAATGGAAATGGGCTGAGTGGAAGGGGGGCTTGAACTGCAAATAGCAGATGGGGACGGGGGCTTGGAATGGAAATGAGCTGAGTGGGGGGAGCTAGGACAGGAAATGGGCTGATGGAAAAGCTAGGATAGGACTGGAAATGGGCTGTTGGGGGTGCTAAGATTGGAAATGGGCTGTGGTGGGGGCTTGGATTGAAATGGACTCATGGAGGGGCTAGAACTGGAAGTAGGCTCATGGGGGGCTTGGGTTGGAAATGGGCTGAGTGGAGAGGAACTAGGATTTGACATTGGCTGATGGTGGGGCTAGGAAAGGACTAGAAATGGGCTGATGGGGGCTGGGACTGTAAATGAGCTGATGGAAGGACTCGGATAGGACTGGAAATGGATGGGGGAGCTAGGACTGGAAATGGGCTGATGGTGTGGCTAGGATAGGATTTGAAATGGGCTGATGGGGGGGCTAGGACTGGAAATGGGCTGATGCGGGGACTAGAAGGGAGCAGATGCTGGGTGGGGCTGGAACTAGAAGGGAGCTGATGTTGGGGGAGGATTAGAATGGGATGGAGCTGGGAGAGTAAAATGGAGAGGGGAAAAATATTTTGTGTTTGAGGGAAGACAAATCTACAATTGGCAGGGTATTGGGAGAGTAAGTGGGGATTGAGGATGGAGGGGTAAAATTTGAGTGGATGAAATAAGAATGAGGAAAGAGCAAAAGGAGAAAGATTAGTATGTTAAAGCAGATGTAGAGAGTGAATGGAAAAAAAACTAGAAGAGAGAAGAAAGGACAAATGGACAGCAGACAATGGAGAGTTTGCAGAAGACATGAAGAAACCAGAAGTGGCTGGAGTAATTGCAACTGAAAAAAAAAATGCGCAAAAGGTAGAAAAATATCTCTTTATTTTGAATTTATTAACTGGAATATGTCAGCTCTGGGAAATGTGCATCATTAATGTCTGCACTTTGTTTAGTACAAGAGGAAATTAATTTATAGTTTTTATTTCTACAGTATTGTTGTACTTTCCAAGTTTGGCTTTTGGGGCTCACAGTTTAATTGTCTTCCTGTTTCTAAATTGTGATTCCTTGTTTGGTGATGGTCTATGTTCTACATGTGTAACTGAGCTGAGGTATTCTGTTTATGCAATTCCTATTTGACATTGCCACTTGTTCTCTTTCTCCAGTAGGTCATGTATTGTTATTCTCTGAAATGTATTGGTTTAATATTTGCAGTGTTGCTTTTTGATAGGTAGGGTATGGTGCTTTGTGAGTCCTGGTAGTGCTGTTATGATACGGCGGGTTTGCTATAGGTTCTAAATGGGCAGTGTTTGTAGTAGTTCCTAATGTGCCTGGCGGTTGGCACTGGATTATAGTAATGTAGAAATCTTTTAGTCTTTCTTTATCCATACACTCATTAAGAGGCATGTTTACTAAAAGTTAGTGTATGGTAACATTATGCAAATACTTATGTAAATGAGGCCCTTTATGCAAATGAGGCCCGCACCAAGTCTCCGCACATGGCCCTGCACCCCCCTTGGGCTGCCCCTGCCTGATTGTATACAATTTGCCTCTGACCCCTCCTTTCCTTTCTGCCCAGTCTTTGGCTGACTATTTCCATAACAAAGTCCACAAGATTACACTCGAATTCCCCAGGAGGTCATTTCCATCCCCTTTTCTCCCTCTTCACTCCCAACTCCTCCTCTCAACCTCTGCCACCCTTTCTTCCTTTTCCACGATCTCTGAAGAGAAAACCATATATCTTCTTTTCTCCTCCAAACTCGTTACTTGCTCCTCTGACCCTATTCACACCCATCTCCTAAGATCCATCTCCTCCGCTGTTATCCCTTCCATTTGTCATATCCTCAACCTATCGCTTTCCACTGCAACTGTTCCTGCAGCCTTTAAGTATGCTGTGGTTATGCCTCTCTTCAAGAAACCCTCACTAGACCCTACGGGCCCAATATTCAAAGTGATTAATGCAGATAGCAGAGCAGATTAATCACAGTGAATGAGATATTCAATGGCACTAACATGGTTAGTGCTGCTGAATTTCCGTGACTGCCGGCTCTACACACCTCGATGCTGCTTAGCACTGGGGCATTCTAGGGTGAAATGGAGGCAGGAGAGCACAACAACTGGCCCCTTGAGCGCATGGCACTGTGGTAACCTAGCATAATCATAAGTTTGCTGTGCTGCCAACATAGGACCAGTCGGGGTTGTGGGGACACCAGCCGCATGGGTGGGGGTACCTGCCCTGGGTGACGGGAGGACTAGGAACACCACTGCTTCATTGGCTCCCTATCCATTTCCATATCCAGTTCAATCTTCTCCTACTGACCTATAAGTGAATTCATTCTACTGCTCCTCTCTGTCTTTCCTTTCTTCTCTCTCCCTACACCCCTCCTTGGGAACTCTGCTCTTCTGGCAAATTGTTTCTATCTGTGCCCTTCTCTTCCACTGCCTTCTCCAGACTTCAATCTTTCCACCTTGCTGCTCCTTATGATTGGAACTACTTGAGTCAATTTGTCAGGCTTCATCTCTGGCCCTTTTCAAAATCCACCTATTCAAGGCTGCTTTTGGATCCTGATCATATAGTCTCCTTCTCTCCAACTATGTGCTTCCCTACCATTCCCCTAGACATATCCTAGTCCCCGACTGTTGTGTTGTCTGTCTTGACTAGATTGTAAGCTCTGATGAGCAGAGATTGTCTTATATATTTCTGTACAGTGCTGCATACACCATGTAGAACTATACAAATGATCAGAAGTAGTAGTAGCAGAAATCTTTGTTTTTCATTTATTTCTAATGTTGGCAGTTCTTTCTTGTTTGCACTGTTCTGGAACTTTCCACTGAATGGACCTTCATCTAGTTTTCTGCAATTGCTTGGTTCCTAACTAGAGATAAAGGCTCTGACCTCTAAGTTGTACGGGGTGTTGTTGATGGAGGGGGGAAAAAGGGACACCTCCGCACATTTCAGGGTGACAAGCATCGTTGGGACAAGAGTTATTGGAAGTGACGTGGAGAAACATTTATGGGGGAATTTATAGGGATAGATTGGTCACAGTTCCAAATTGTACATAGAACATGTTACTCCCCTAGCATTGTTCAAAGCACAGAGGCAGGACACAGGGGCTTGCTGGAGGGGCTGTGGGGAAAAGGGAACATTCTTCCACATGTGGTGGGAATGCCCTGTGGTAGGGATTCTGGAGGGAGAATGGGCAGGGTCTACAGCAGATCCTAGGGGGTTTGGTGCAATTGGAGCCAGCAGATATTGCTGGGAACTGGTGCAATGCAACCCCACTGGGGCTGTGGAACCATGTTGCAATTGAAATTGCTTTTGGCTGCACGTGTGGCGATGGCGTGATGATGGTGCTTGGATTTGGGTCCATCAGTAATAGACTGGCAGCAGAAAGTGGGAGAAATAGTGAGGTTTGACAAGATGACATATCGGCTGTGGGAAAAGAATGGGTTTTTCCAAAATTCTGGGGCCCCTACCTTTGATTTCAGGGTAGCGGTGGAGGGTCCTGAAAGGGTCTGTTCTTCTATTTTCTACCTTGGGTAGAGAAGGTTGGAATGAATGAAGGTCACGCATGGTGCCTTGGATGACACACTGAGCAAGTTGAGTTGAGTTGGATTTTTTGAGTTGTTTGTTGGCATTGTTATTGAGGATGCCCAGTAATTAATAGCACAGCTGTGTTTGTGTGTGCTAGCCTGGTAGTAGGGTAGTAGGGTGCGGAGGGAAAGTTATGTATTTCTGTGGATTAGGCTATGTTTGAGCTAATATGTCCTGATATCAGGGGCGGTTCTATAATGAGGCAAAGTGAGGCCGCCACCTCAGGCGGAAAGGTTTTGGGGTGGCAAAATAGCCCCTAAAACAGTCAAGTGGTTGCCACCTCACTCTGCCTTCTAAAGTTCAAAAAAAATAAATAAATAAATAAAAAATATATATATATATAAAATGGACCAGCTGCTGCTGCTGGCGCCACCTCTACTTCGTCCAGTTGGCAGTGGCAGCAGCAGAATCAAACACCACCACCTCAGCTGCCACTGCCCCTGTCCCAGATCTGACACTGAGGCAATGGTGACAGAAAAAAAAAGGTACAAAATCTGTTGCAGGTTCCTGCATGCTAGTAAACCCCTGCTGGTTATGCCCCCCACTGACATGAAAAGCATCATCAGAAGGGGCGGGATCATCAGGGTCTTACAAGTATGCCAGAATTGCAAGAGCCAGTGCTTTATTTTTCTTTTCTTTTTTTCAAAGTTGATAACTCACTGCATATATAAGCAGCAGCAAGCTATCAACTCTGATGTAAGACCTTGATGGGTCCTGCCCCCTCTGAAGATGTTTTCCATATCATAGGGGAGGCAGAACCAGCAGCAGCTTAGAAGCACTGGAGTCTTGAAAACCCCACACGTTTTGCTGTTTGGATGGTGGAAAGGTGGCTGGCGGATGCTGGACAACCGGGGGGGGGGGGGGGGGGGAGAGACTGGAGTGCAAACGCTGGACAAAGGGGGTGCAGAAGGATAAATGCTGGACAAAGGGGGGAGGGACAGAAGGGCAAATGCTGGACAAGGGGGTAGGAGGATAAATGCTGGACAAAGGGGGGAAGGGACAGGCGGGCAAATGCTGGACAAAAGGGTAACAGGAGGTTGGTTCAGTCCCTAACTGGAGTTTTGAGAAAACCTCCCCCCACCACTTGGGGGGGGGGGTGCCATCTCATCTCTCGCCTCAGGCAGCAGATTGCTTTGAGCCTGATGTACAGCCCTACCAATGTATCAGATGCTTGTAATGTTGGATTCCACCTTTAATAAAAAGATGTTGCAAAAAAAAAATAACTACAACCTTGCCAACTGTGTTTCCTGCACTGTTACGGCTACTATCTACTGACGTGACTGAGTTGAAGAACTTCAATGTTACCATTGGACTCACAGACCTCCATTCCAATGCTGTGGTTTAATAGACTACTGACATTGCACTGAGATTGCCAGACTCAGTCTGACATGCAGAGATGTCCTGAACAAACACCTCTCTCTTGCGCAGTGACCCTAGAGATCCAGATGTCCAAGAGCAGGAAAAGAGACATCTTCAGCCTTTTAAGAGGTTCCCAGGTCAGTCATGCCTCTCCCTGCTTAGGATGCACATAGAGCTTGGCTAATTCCCTTTGCAAGGACATGGATCTGCGCAATCTGTGTCGTCTCTGGACATTTAAATGCCTCACCATCTCCTGCTCTGTGCATTTCATTCATCTCCTTCAATTTATCTGCGCAGGCTCCTTTCAGCACCAGTGCCTTATGCATATTGCGCAATACCTTCTCATCTTCTGAGTGATAGTTTTCAAAGCCCTGTGCGACAGTTGTCATCTCATGAACTTTTTATTTCAGAGCCTAAATTGGCTCCTATTATGAGTAATAACATGTTCTGTAACATTTCAGACAAAAATATTTGTCGGTGGATCCACAACATATTTGTGAATTCTTGCAAGGCCTCATAGAATGATATTGACATTAGTTGGCTAGTACCAACAATTTCTTTTTTTTTAAATTGAAAATTTACAATAATTATACAAAGTAAGTATAAGGGAAAACAAAGAAACAATACTTCTGATCAAATCTGATCACAAACAAGAAAAATCAGCAAAGTTGGCTCACATCAAGGGAGAGAAGAAATGCAAGATGTTGACATCCAGCTGTGTCTTATACACTACTAGGATAAATCCCCAAACCCATGGTAACATAAAAAGGTAACATCATCATAAAGGAAAAGAAAGTCACAAAGATTCCTAATTGACTATTACCAACCTCCTTCCCCTATCTACACATCCTTTGTAACTACCTTGTCCCTCAAAAAATCTTCTAATTGTAATGAATCAAAGAATATAAATTGGCTCCCTATAAATACCACAAGGCTTTTTTTTCTTGTTTCTTTTGTTTTTTCATATTGTTCTCCCCGATATGTGGGCTAAGGGATGAAATTTTATTATTGGTTGGATATTGTTATTTCTTTTTATTATATGGTAAATTACTACTCAATTTTCTTGTTTACTTGTTTGTAAAATATTTGAATTATGAAAATCAATAAAAAAACATAAAATAAAACAAACACCACAAGGCATTTAGAAGGGAACCTAAAAAAAAATCTTGCACCAATAGCAAGAACTCTAGATTTAAGAAGCAAAAAAGGGTTTCTCCTCATCTGGGTAGTACGGGACGCATCAGGAAATAGGGACCCTGTTTCTTCACAAAGTAGAGCTTCAATATAGGTATCTTATCTGCTTCACTGGCAAAAATTGCCACAAGGGTAGCACTACCGGAATTCACTTCAAGAGAAGATATCAGGAAATTTGTGTACTCCGGGGAGCTTCCTCTGTTGCAACCGGAACCTGTCGCTTTAAAGGAACATAATAACAGTCAGAAATAATTATCTGCTCAGGATTAGGAACACACAATATCTCTTTAAAATATTTCCTTAATAAAATTAAAGATGACAAGTAATGAGTTTTAGGAAAATTCAAAAACCTAAGATTTTTATTGTGAGACTGATTCTCTAACAACTCCAATTGCCTATGAAGAAACGTAGCATCCTTAGTATTTGATGTTGAAGATTTTTGAAATGTGGATACTTGACACACAAGTTTATCCACTCGAGATTGCAATTGCTGAACCTGATCCCCGTGTAACTGTAAAGTAGCTATAGTTTCACAAGAAAAAGTTGCAACCTGCTCCATGGTTTCTCAGAGCAAGGAATTATTCAGCACCACCACAGACCAAATGTTCATAAGGGTAACATTCTTAGGGGACTCAGGAGGAGACAAAGAAGAAACATCCGAGGCAAATTTAATTACTATAGGCATAACAGTCTGGGTTCCAGGGGTCAGAAAAGCCTTGTCGCAAAGTGCTCTACCTAACCCCTCCTTCCCAAGGTCAGGGGTGCCCTCTCCAAACAAAGGAGTCTTCAGGACTTCAGAAGGGGGAGTAGGAGTCCTAGAAATGGGGCTCAGAGAAGGCCCAGATGAAGAGGAGGAAGAGGTCAAACAGGTTGAAGTACAATGTGCTTGATCACTTACAGTAAAGTGCTTATCCATCCACCCTTGGACCTTAGAATCCAACCAATATACCAGATGGTTTACCCTTGTGCTTCCTTTTGCACGGGCCTTTAGGCATAATCCAGATGAAAAATCCAAACCAATATCAAAACAAAGGCATCGAACTGGCACCCAAGGGGCACACTCCTTTGATCACGTGCCCCTTCGGCCATGTGCCCACAGTCGCATGGCTGCCCACAATCTTTTTAAAGGAGCCCATGAGCTGATGACGCTGTGGGGAGAAGGTGGGATCACCACCAGCTACCAATGGCTGTTCCTGTGCCAGATCTGCCATTCTCCTTTCAGCTCCTCATCCTGCTGCACGCTCTGCTAAACGCAACTGCATGACAAGTATTCTTCCAACTACTCACGATTCCCCATGATCTTTTTAAAGGAGCCTGGGAGCTGATGATGCTGTGGGGACAAAGGTTTCCTCTGTTATTATCTCCTATGGAGTTTACAAATTCTCCTTTCTCAGTGTTTGACTTCCATTTCTCTTTGGATCCGACAATGGATGAACTCTATAGCACTCAGTCAATCACACTGTCACCCAAGGCTAGCATAATTCAAGGTGATGGGGGATCCCTCTCCTATGTATCTCTTCTGTTTCCCCTCTTTCACTTCTCTACCCATGTAGAAGCAGCTACTCCACTCACACTTCTAAGAGCTATTCGCACTTCTGCAGTTATTCTTGGCTGAATTTTACCATGACATGCAGACTACCTTTTGAGAATCTAACAGGTACTTGCAACCTGGATTGGTCATGGTTGGAAATAGGATACTGAGCTTGATGAACCTTTGGTCTAACCCAGTATGGCTTATCTTATGTTCTTCTGTACATCTCACCTCCTTCTTTGGTCTCTTGGCTCTGTCTTTCAGATGCCTCAACCAAACTCCTTCTCAGGCATTCTAGGCTATTGCTATGGGCTTTTGGGGATTCTTTTCATCCTTGGCTGGATTGGTACTTTGGAGTCTATTGTCCACAGAATTTTAGGTGCTAGACCGCATAGCCCTCCTTTTGTTTCTGTGAGAAAGGAAAGCAATCTAGGAAAAGCACCAGCTTCTCTCTCCAAAGCTTTGCTTTGGGAAGCTCTTTTTTTTATCTCGGGGGCAATTTCTCCATAAGGGTTTATTTATTTATTTGGTTTTATATACAGTGCTATTTAAAATTAGCACGGTTTACATAGGAGTTACATAGGGTTAGTTTTGCACATACGATGACAGTCATGAACCTCACTCCTAAGCCAGGGTATGTGAAGTATGATCTCAGTCTCTCAAATTTACTGCTAATGTTTGCCATAGTACTTGTATTGTGCCAAAGAGAGCTCCCTTCTGGAGTTCATCAGATATGGATAATTTATTGAGGTGTGTTTGGAAATTCCACTTAATCAGGCCTGTGGCTCCCAATACATTTCGTGGTACTGCAGGATTTTCTCCCTCTTCATGTGATTCACAGAATTATCGCTTGGAACCGACACCTCTATTATCGGTGCCGTTATGGTGTTTTTCTCCTTTACCACTATGTCCGCTTTCCTGGCATCCAGTTTCTTATCTGTTGGAATGAGAATGTCCGAAGTTATCAGAACCACCACCCTGTCCATCATGCTTCTCTTGCCCTCCCCCTGGGCTGACCATTTTCTCCTTGCTTCAGCTACACTGCTGTTTTTGCGGGTTTCTTTAGTGCTGAAGCAAAGGGACATGATGGATATGGGGGCAGGTATACAGGGCTGCTTTTTTTGTGGGGTTTTACGATTTTTGGGCTACCCTCTAAAGTAAGCAGACATGCTGGGGGTGGGGGGGGTGCAGCGCTAATTTGTTGTGGATGTTTTAGTGCTGCCCTTGGAAATAAGGGGAAATGCTGGATTGGGCAGGGCCCTTGTCTCTCTCCCCCCCCCCCCCCCATTCCAGCAGGTCCCCTTGCCTTGCTTCAGTAGGCAGAAACCCCCCACCCCACCCCCACACACACACAAAAAAGCAGTGCAGCATGCTTCCCCCCCCCCACCCACCCCCTTTACCACTACCTCCACCACACCAGGCCACTGTAATATTATGAAGCTGCGCTGGTCAGTCTTACCTCCCTTAGTACAGGCAGGCTAGTGGCTGAAAACTGAAATTCTTTTTCCATGACAGGCACTATCATGAAATTAACACTCGGGGCTGCCTTGACTAGCTGCCAGAGGCCCACTGCATGCTGAAGTAGTCAGTGCCATACGGTTGGGCTTGTCCTAGTAGGATCAGCGTCAGGTCAGCATCAGCACACTGCAGCAGGGTTGGGCTACTGGGATCAATTGTTGCAAGCTAGGGTCCCGTTTCACCTCTCTTTCTGTAGAGGGCAAGCAGCATGTGGTGGATTTTTCATTGCCTGGTGCTGTACATGTGCAGAGAGAGAGAAAGAGAAAGAGAAGGAAAGCACATGCATAATAAGGATTTCTTCTAATTGGGGACAACTGATCTTTAGAGCAGGACCAATCGGGGACTTCTGTGCAAATCCAGGGACAATCCCCGAAAATCGGGGAAGTCTGGTAACCTTTCTGTAAAGTAAGTAAAATCAGGCTTCTCTGTAGCTTGGTTAGACAGTATCTTCAAAATTTGGCTCCCTAGGCAGTTGCCTTTGTGTAAATCTGGGCCTTAGCTTCTCCCCTGGTTTTCCCTTACAGAGAGCCCAATTAGAAAATTCCTAGAGGCATATTTAACTATTCTGCTAACAGAGAATGCTTGTCCCTGAATGGGCAGCAGAGAAAAAATTAATCTTGTGCTGCTGGGGAACTCTGCAACACTTGGCTCACACTTGTTTTTATCCCTTTTTCTGGATTACAACCATCTGACTCAGAGAATCTGGGATAAAAACATCTCACTCAGAAGAAACAGGAACCTGAGCAGAAGGGCCTGCAGAGGTGAGGATCATGTGCTGGCAAGGTGAAGTAAGCTAGCAGCCAGGGCTAGCCCAACAATCAGGCAATCTAGGCAGTCAGCTTCGGGGGGGGGGGGGGGGGTGACAAAGAACACGTCATTCAAAGCTAAACAATAGATTTTGACAGCTGGGAGGAGGAGGGGGCATAACGTTTAAGGTTTGCCTAGGATGCCAACATCTTGAATCAACTCTACGTTCAACCCTGCTAGTGGCCTGGACATTTTATTTTACTTTGCCAGTCAGGACTGGTGCTACCATTAGGCAAGCTAGGCAGTCACCTAGAGTGCTGGTCCTCCGGGGGCATCCATTGCGTCCCATTGCCACCGCCTCCACCCCTTTCTATGCAAAAGAGAAACTGTGATGCAGCCCAGAAATAATGGTTAAGTGCTGCCACTGCTGGCCCTGGAGAGGGGTGATAGCGATGGCAATGGGCATGGGGAGGGCAGCAAGGGGTGGCAAAATGGAGGGCCACCTAGGGCGCTTCCAGTCCTTGCACTGGCTCTCTTGCCAGTGATCTTCCTGTGAATTGCTTGCCAGAGTGTGTTGGAACCTGACTCACGGTAATTCTATGGAAAGGAAGCAACCCAACGCCTCTCTGTGAGCTTACAGTGCTGCACTATCCTTTCCTTTAGTAGAGTTGTCGATTATGGAAGCTAATTATAATAGGATCTTACTCATTCCTCACACAATGGCCTCCCAGAGTGCAATGTGGTTTCATTCATTTTTCACGATGTTGGTTTTATATCATGATAAGATTAGAACAAGGACTGATTAAGTGACTCATGCAAGACTACTAAGAAAATGTGGTTGCAGAGCTGGGAGAATAGCCAGAGGGTCTGACTGCCATTGTATTGTTCTTTATACTAGTCCCCGCCCCCCTCCTTCCCACTCCTCCACCTATAAAGTAGGCTCATTCTATTTGCATTTTGTGTGTGATTTTCTTTGATGTCCTTTTATGGGCTTTCTCTATGTCTCAGGAGAGTATGTGAGGAGACTCCTCCTGCCCTGTGTTAGTAAGTCAATGCACTTTCGGGGATAGGTAATGATTTGTCAGTAAAAGGTAGGAGGAATGTTAATGACTATACTGAGGGATATGCTCCATAAACTACAAAAAACAGCTGCCTTGTTTCTACAGCATTAACTGTTAATAGCCATGATGTCACCATGCACTGCGAGAGCTGAGCATCAGCCGAGCATTGCCGGTTCATTCTGGTGTCCATGACTTTACTCTTCCCAATTCCTCCTCACGTCAGCAGTGATCCCCTCATTTTAACACAGGTTTCCTAACCCCTTATCATTCACTTCTATACACGTTTGTGTTATTGCCTTCATAAACATCAGCATTATGCTAATAAAATGCCAGAAATGTAATATCTTTGTCACCAAAAAATAAAGTTTTCCCCCTTTGGAAATCAGCAGGTTGGAAGGCCTGTAGTACTCTTGAAAGAATGATTACTCATTCTAATCTGAATGAATACAGCCTTATCCTCCACTGCCCTTGCAGTTTTTAAGTCCATAAAACTCTTCCATAGTTCTACTTTCCGATCACAGCCATGCTGATTCTTTAAGCGGAAACAAGGCTGCACCCTTCATTTGCAAGAAAAGGGATGGGATTTTGCTCATGCCTTTTTCAGGAATAGCTCAAGATGAGTTACAATCGGTATTTGCCTAGCTCTTGGAGGGCTTACAATGTAAAATTCTACCTAAGGCAAAGGAGGGTTAAGCAATTTGCCCAATACCACTATGATTTGAATCAGTCTTTCCAGAGTCTTAGCCTGCTTAAGCTACTCTTCAACTCCAGTGGTGGAACTGATCTCTGTAGTTGATAACTGTCTTGCCTGCCTCACTCCAGTGCATCATGTGTATCAGTCCCAGCCTGGGATTCCTATGTGGATGTGGCCAGCTTGACCACTAAGCCAGAGGTGAAGTCCAGTGCAACATCCCAATGTATTATAAAGTTACATGTCAGACCTTTTCTTCCATACAAATGTGGTTAGGACTGGAGCCTTCTGATCTTATATAGCCATAGAAGTTAAAAGGTCCAGAGGGATTATAATTTCAAGTGTAAATGTCTCCTACACATAGCTAAAACAATAGTTAAAATTAGGGATGAGATGAACAATTTTAATAGCAGGAATAAACCTGTAGGTGGAGTTTACTTGTTTGAGTCCTAGTTCAGAATAACAAAAACCTTTAAAATCAGGAAAAAATAGTAAAATATCCAACACAATAAAATATCTTTCATTCTCACACAGAGACACCAAGTAGATCTCCTTTATTTTTTCAAATGAACACTGAATAGCAGGGCATGTAGGCGTGTAGCATTGAATGTAACAGGAGATGCAGATTTGCTTCATTTTCACATATATACCAAACATCAAAACTCCAAATAACCCTCACTACATATAAATATAAATATCGGAGCCACAGTCTGCTGCTTTGTAAAGATACCCCCTAGAGTTAAAGTGATAAATATAACTATAATTACACAGGTACACTAAAAAAAAATTTTTTAAACTGCCTCTAATGTTTCGATTGATTTTTACGTTTTTTGGTGCGCTGAATCCAAATCTGGTAACCAATTTGCTCCATCACGTACAGATTTTTTGCTACATTGGGTTAGCAGTTTGAGGTGAACGTTTCAGATTGAGTGTGATCGAGATAAACGTTTCTTGGATGAATTCTTTATACTAATTGTTTAGTAGTTATTCAAATAAGAATAAAGAAAATTGTAACAAGGCAGCACATAAGAATAGAGTAATGTCAACAAAACACACTGTGATGGTAGCAAAATTGTCTGCACTTAAAACAGCCACATACATGTGCACAAACATTGAGCATATAAGAGCGAGGTTAGACACAAAGCAAAGCAAAGAAATGTGCAAAAAATGTTGTACAGGTATGTATGTAAGAATAGAAAACGCAAACCGCACCATTGCAATACATGAAGACAAACACCCGATGGTGTGAAAATAAAATTCTAATAAATGAGATCTGACACTGTGGTAATAACTAGCAAATTTTTATTTCAAAGTTTAGTAAAAACACGATATTTGTCAACACAGTTTAGATTTTAAAGTCATTCTTGGGTCAATCAATCTCCTGGTGGGCCCGTTTCTTCTTCCCCCGAATGCTTCTCTTGGTGCGCTGTTTGGCGTATTTTTCATCTGGGGTTTCCCGCAGCAGCAACCAGCAGAAATCAGCCATCATAGTGGTGTTCCATCTTCCTTGGTACCTTTCTCTCTGCGTCCTTGATGTCCTGGTGAAACCTTTCACCTTGTTCTTCACTGTACGCCCCCAAGTTTTCGGGAAAGTAGTTCACATGGGAGTGCAAGAAATGGACTTTCAGGCTCATGTTACAGCCTTGTTCTTTGAAGGCATTGAGCATCCTGGCAACAATATCCTTATAGTTCTCATCCCGCTTGTTCCCCAAGAATTTGAGAACAACATCCTTGAAGGAATCCCAGGCTTCTTTTTCCTTCTCAGACATCGTTTCAGCGAATGCTCCATCTGAAATGAGTTTCCTTATATCAGGGCCAACAAACACTCCTTCCTTTAGCTTTGCTTCAGAAAGTCGGGGGAACTTTGAGCAAAGGTACCGAAAGCACTCACCATCTTTTGGAAGGGACTTGATGAATTGCTTAATGAGACCCAACTTAATGTGGAGAGGTGGTAATAGAATTTTATCACGAGGTACCAAGCTCTCATGAAGAACATTTTTCTCACCGGGTCTCAAATACTCCCGAATTGGCCAGTCTTTTTTCCCCCAGTGTAGGTCGCGGGCCCGGCTATCCCACAAGCAAAGGAAGCAGGGATATTTGGTGAAACCGGATTGCTGCCCTAATAGCATGGATAGAATTTTAAAGTCTCCACAAATCATCCACTTATGCTCATCATAACGAATCTTCTGAAGAATCAGGGCCAAATTCTCGTATTTTTCTTGGAGAATAACAGAGTGAGCAATAGGAACTGAAGCGAATGTGTTGCCATTATGAAGAACACCTTTTATGCTGTCTTTTGACGAATCAATGAACAGCCGCCATTCAGCAGGATCATACTTGAGTTTAAACTTTTCCATCACTCCGTATATATCGTTGCAAAATACCAAATCTTCCTCTTTGCTGAAATACTTCAAAAATTGTGTCTCGCGGTTGCGGTACCAATAAAAAGTTGTTCCTGGTGACAATAGATTTTTCTGTTTAAGCCGAGAACCTAGCAGTTGGGCAGCATCTTTTGGGAGTCCTAAATCCCGGACTAAATCATTCAATTCAGCTTGAGAGAAAAGTTCAGGTTTCGGATCTGGTTCAGTTTCAAACTCGGAAGTACTGGACTCATCGGGAAAAGCCATCTGATGAGTCTCATCATGATCAGAACCGTCCACACAAATATGATCCAAAGATTTTGGTGGTTCAGGCACAGGTACTTCGTTGCTATGAGGCATAGGCCTAATTGCTGAGGGAAGGTTGGGGTAACTTATTACGTTCTTATTTTTTAAGTTGTATCCCTTCACAATGCAAGAGCAAAAATAGCAGTCACTGCTGTGGTCTCTTTGTTCACGCCACATCATAGGTATTCCGAAACGAAATGCTTGTTTTTTACCTTTCATCCATAAGCGTAGATCTTCCTCACATGTCTTGCACACTTTGTGAGGAGCCCACGGTTTGTCTTGATCGCCTAACTTCAAACCGAAATAGGCGAAATATACTTTTTAAATAAATGCAGAAATGTTCCTCTGCCGCTTTTTCACGGTATATTCCCCACAAATAAAACAAAAACTGTCCGGAGAGTTGATGCAACCTCTGGCTCTGTGAGCCATCACAAATACACAGCACTGCAAACTACAACTGTAGTGAACCACTTCGGAATAAAGCTGGATTACGACTGAGCAAACAAAAGGTAATAATGAACTTGCAAGAAACTGAAATTTGACAGGAACGTTCATGTCGCAACCACCGTGTTTGAGCGAGCGAACGAGGCGAGGTGAACAGGAAAGAACATGCGCCAGCGCAAGTACTGGATTTAGCCCCCCGCCTCCCAATTGTCCTGTTAATGTATAAAATGAATACAAAACACTCTAAAATATCATGAGGGAGTGTTTCTAGTTAGTTAACCATTACAACCTCTATTTTGGGCCAAGAAAATAAACTGCAGTCGGCTAAAAAGAAATTATGTGAACATTCCTTATATGGGTAAGAAATCTAATTTTGCAAGAAAACGTGACGTGATGGAACATTTTGGCTATTTTTCCTGGATTCAGCACCCCAAAATCTATAGGAATCAGTTGCAAAACTGGAGGCAGTTTTTTGGTAGTGTACCTGTGTTATTAATTCACCTGAGGGTCCACATTTAGAACCAAACTGCTCAAATAGACACAGTTGAGGAGAGGGATAATGTGGGGCCTCAGTAGCAGGACATAATAATAATAATAAAGGGGTGCACCTACTCCTGCCATATTGCTGGGCAGACTAGATGGACCATACTGGTCTTTGTCTGCTGTCATTTACTATGGTACAATGTTACTATAAGGCAAAATAAACGTGGTCAATTCTTAATCGCTACCATGCCTACAGGCTATCACCCTATTTTTCATTCATTGGCCCCAAAAGTATTTTTTATCATTTCTAAATGTATTTAAAAATTCAAAAAGCCACTTAGCTTATTAGTCGCAGTGCATCCCACACCTCAGGACGTATCAACACATAAGCACTGAACAAGGCTGGACCCAGAGTTAGTTCAAGGTGTTGTCACCTGAGGCAAACCTCAAGACTTATACCCCCCTCTCCCCCTGGCTGTCAGAATCTATGTTTAGCTTTGAATGCCATGTTCTTTGCCCCCAGAAGCTGCCCTACACTAGTTCGGCTGATGGCTGGACCAGCCCTGGCACTGCCAATTGAGATGCGTTTCCTGTAGGACATGTGTATGGAATCGGCTAGTACTATTTTGGTGAGGGATGGGTAAATTTCATTCAGCCCATAACTGCACATTGGCCTCATGTACTCTTTTCAGAAATAGAGAAAAATGAAATGAGTGCTGTGTTTTCTTTTGCCAAGCTCATTAATGTGCCCAGCAGCTCTGGAACACGTCATCTTCTACAAAAATGTTTGGAATTTAATGAGGAGTCACAGAGCAACCTGTCAGGATCAACAGATAAAAGCAAAGATCAGAGGTCAGATATCAGGAAACCATGTAATCCCAGTCTAACGGCATTCCTGTATGGAAAGTCACCTCCCAAGAGAAACCTGTTCACTGAAAGCTGTGCCCCATTCCTTACTCCATGATGCAGAGGGCATATTCACCAATGCCCCCTCCTCAACCCCATTTTGTCATCTCCAGACACAGTTTCCTTTCTTTAAATGTTTAGCTCAGTACTTTCTTGGTGGTCCTTTGGACTTCCAGCTAAGTTAGAACCAGTACTGGGATATAGCTGCAAATGAAGATTCATGGCACTATCTGGGGATTGTTTTTCCTCTGGTTTTACATCCCTTCTCTGCAACAACAGCTTCAACCAGGGGCCATGCAACAAGTCGCCTTCTTAAATCTCAAACAGATGTGTCACCATTGCACAATGACTGAGAGCCCTCCCTTCCACAGTGCCCCAAATCCTTATCTGACCAGTATTAAAGCCAAGGCCTCTGCCATTAACGGTCAATGCAAGGACTAGAAGAGCCCTAAGTGGGCCCCAGCAAGGTGGTTTACAATCATACTAGCAAAGCATGTTGCTTCTTGATTAGTGCAGAATTTCTATGTGCTAAAAACCTTGCAATGTGGGAAGTAATGTTGACGCAGAAAAAAACAGCAGCTATAAAACCCAGGCAAAGGATTCAGAAGACAGATAAGAGGAAAGCATGCTAAACCTTATAATGGAAAAAAAAAATCCCTCAAACAAAGATGCAAAATCAATTCTTATTTTTTATAATTATTGAAACATGTAACACTTTAAAGTATGAAACTGTTATACTTTTGGTACAATTTGATTTAGCATTTTAGCAAAATACAATTTTTTGAAAAAAAAACTGATAAAGAAAGAAGACAGATTAACATTAAATATGTATGATACTACAAGTTTTATCCACCTTAGAACAAAATACAAGGGGGGGGGGGAAGAAATGAAATCCAGAGGAAATTTAGAGGTTGATATTGAAAAGAAACCAGCATGCCTTTAACGCCAAAGAATCAACACATACAAGTATTTACAAATAGAACACTCCACAGAAGACACCACTTCAAGGAAAGACTATAACTGGGATGGTTCAAAAAAGGTACTATACAAATTACTACACACTGTTAAATTTAGCTGCAAAGTCTCTGGGTGATACTCATAAAATACTCCTCATTAATACAGCTTTTGAGACAAGAAATTTAGGGGGTTATTTTAGAAGCCCTATTTGTGCTTTGGATGTCTGAAAATGGGCATAGAGACATCCAACACACAGAGACGTCCCTCAAACCATTTTAGAAGCCAGTTCTACAGATGTCGCTATAGTGAGAACATCCAAATCTAAATGGGTGTGGAGGAGGCATGTACAGGGGGTTACCAAGATCCTGGATTCCTCACCTGATTGCCAAAATGCCCTGTATGTCCTGTGCAAACCCCCCTCCCCCCCAGTACTAGTTCGTGGTGTCAAGGAAGGAGAACTTTATTTCACACAACTTTAGCCCAAACGCCCGACACAGGCCATGTTTCGAATCCTCTTCGTCAAAAAATTATTTTTAATAAAAATTATTATGAAAAATACTATTATGAAAAATATTGTTACTATAAAAACACGGACAGATCCTTATCTAAATTCAACCCATTCGGAGTTGATGCATTTAACCTAGAAATATATTTCTGTTCCAGTCTCATTAATGTCTTGTCTATATTCCCTCCCCACCATTTTAATTTGACTTTTTTAATGACAAAAAACTTCAAGTCTGCAATCTTGTGCGCTTTCTCATGCCAATGCATTACAAGGGGATATGCATTACCAGGGGATATAGCCTGCTGCTCTCTCCTCCTCAATCCCAGTGTGAACTATTAACAAAGCAGACTCAAAGGTGCAACATAAGCAGACAACCACAAAACATAAACCAACTAGGCGTAGCAGGTAACAATTCCCATCCCATGGCAAGGCTTCCCCACACCGTGCACTGCCAAAGAAGGATAGGAGAGAAAAAGAAGACATGAAAAATATCTAATAGACCTACCTGCAAAACTTGCTTCCTGGCCGGTAGCGCTGAGCGCTTTTCGAAGAACCCTGGGAGGGATGGAGGACTGAACTGTCGTCACTCAAGGAACTACAATTACCAGGTAAGTGTAATTATCATTTCCTTATTGTTCCTCCAGTTCAGTCCTCTACTTCTGGGATGTGCTAGAGCACTAATCTTTGGGAGGGACCCCGCCAACCGGCCCGCAACACCGCTGAACCAAAACAGGAGATCACACCGGTTGCGACGTCCAGACGGTAAAGTGTACTGAACTTAGGCAGACACGATCAAGATACCACTTGGCAAAAGCCCCCTGATGGAACCAAACTGTGTTCCCCCTAAGAACACGCTTGCACTCCGGAGGAGGGTGCCCGCAGGCCATCCGGCACAGACCGACCGCGAAGCCAACCGGCAGAAACCATTGCCCCCGGAAACTAATGGGCAAAAGAAACTTAAGCCGCTGGCTGCGCTGTGCGCGCTCCATGGAACAGCGCCAATGCTCTGAAGCACAAAAAGACTTTGACACCATCAAATAGCGCCGCAACATCCGCTGGACGTGCAACCAGCTGGAACTGCGATCCCACTCATCCCTCTCCAAAGAACTGAGAACCGGAAACCGCATCCCCAGGTTCAAATGGAGAGGGGACACCAACGTAGGCAAAAGGGAAGGAACCGTCCGAAGCACCATCTGTTCCTATGAGAGGGACAAGAACAGATCCCTACACGAGAAGGCTAGCAACCCCGACACGCGCCTAGCCGAACAGATCACTATCAACGCCAAAACCTTCACAACAGCCCGAAGCAACGGCTCCATGTGAGGCTTTGACAACGCCGACAACATCATACTAAGATCCGCAGGCAGAAGCAACCCTCTACGGGACAGCCGCAATCGGGAAACCGCCTTCAGAAAATGAACCACAACCAGAAAACTCTGATAGGCTCTCTCAGCCCCTACCGCGATAACAGGCCAGGGTTTCCAGCTTCATCCGCAATGAAACAGCTGCAAGACCCCTATCAAAGTCCTTCTGCAGCATCCTGCTGAAAGCGTTTTTTTTTTTTTGTATATACACACTTTCACCAGGCCACGACGGCCACCCGGCACATATCTCAACCAAACGGCACAGCCGTCGCACATGCGACGGAATCCCTAAAATGCGAGCACACAGGAATCCACTGCCGGCCCCAATATAAGCAAGGAGTAACCCAATTGTCACTCCGGAAACCAGCCAGGCCCGCAAAGGCAGAACTGGCCACCCCAGGAAACATAACACGGGACCCGAAAGAACGTGGTCCGACCCATTATGGTATCTCCCATATCCCCATGAAAGGAACTGCCCCAAGGTCTCTGCCTTGGAATTAACAGACGGCGCCGGACCCTATGACCCTGCGACTAGCTCACGCAGGCAGTGCAGGCTAGTGGTCGAGGCAAGATGCCAGAGAACCAAGGGCTTGATCTCCAATTGAGACCACCAACCGAGGGCCAGAAAAACTGGGGCTCCGGATCCCCCAGTCGGCCCTTCTCGCCTACGGTAAACGACGAAACCCTCTGCCTCCGGTACCAAAACATAAACCGTGAGCCCTTCAGGGACAAGGGAAATGTTTAGTTAATCATTTAACGTTTCCACAGTAGCGTGCTACTCATATCAGCGCGGGTGACATTGAACAGAACCTTGGATATTAACTGCGGAAACCTTCTACAAAACCTGCAAACCAATGAGTATACCGTCCAACTATAGCCTATTCGTGACTGGACAGAAGGGAATGGCCGCCCGAATCTGCGCTGTGTGTGCCATAGGAGGGCTCAGGGTAAGAGTGGCCACCCTGACCCGTAGGCAAGCAGTATATGCAACCAAACAACCGACCGGGAACCTGCGACCGCAGCAAACCCTGACAGTGGAGAGACAACCGAGCTGGTGCTGGTCCCTAGTCTTCCTTTCTCGCTCTTTCAGTCCGTCTGACAGCAATGAGAAAGGACTGAGAATAGCTTGTCCAGTGGGCCGGGAACCTGGCATCCTGGACAGTAGCAAGAAAGAGGACTAGGGTCTAAGAGCAAAGTCGAAAGAGAAAGGGAAACTGGGAACTATGGCATGGCTCACTCCACAGCAGATCCCATAACTGCATCTCAAGCCCCCTGTAACACCGTGAGGATCTCATGTACTGTAGCACAACCGACATCTCCCTCCTACTGAAGACATTTCCTTAAACTGAAAGACAGGCAGAGCCAAGAAATGCAGCCTCAGACCGCAAAGAGTGCCCCCCAAACTCATGCCGAAGCAATTGCGAGCCCCTACAAAATGCACCTAGAGAAATAAGGGAGACCCCGCACCTGTCACCAAAACCCAGAGCAGGGAGCACGCCTGAACAGGGGCTGAAAGCACAGACATACCCAGCGAATGGACTGCCTCTATGAAACTTCCCAGTGCTCTGGAACGCGAAGCCCCAGACCGCGCTACCTAGACAAGCACGTAAAGCCCTGCTCTGACAGCACAGGCTCTAGAAATAGACAAGAAGGTCCTGGGAAGGACACACTAAGCGGAGCCAAGAACACCCCAGCACCCGCCACCTCCCCGGCTTTCCTGCAGCCAGAGAAACCGCAGTGGGAGACATTGACAACCTAGGTAGCGGAAATCTTACAAGTTGCCGCCTGTATGAACCCGATGAGTAATATGATTATGTACGTTACCACCGCCCCCCCAGGGATGGGGGCCCGGAATACGACAGGGGATTCATGAACAGTGCTGCCATGCGGCGGCCTGTAGGGCACCAGAGCCCCACAAATGATACAGAAATGAAGAGCTGGAAATCTCAGACATATAACTTTGATATGCAAAACTTCACAGTCGCCTGTTTAGTCACTAACCCCTGAGTGCCCATGATGTGGCCTCGTGGTTAAGTCTTCCCTGACTTGCATAGAATGATCCAGCGATGAGGGGCTGCATACACAGCGTTACAGAAAGGCACCCTTTAGAGTACGAGGCGCCCCCTGGAAGCCATAGGGCATAGCACAGGAACTTCTGGGCTGACCGGATAACTGTCACTAACATTACATATATGTTAATTTCTTTTTTTTTTTTCCAATATCTTAAGGTGTCCGAAACCCGTTTCTGTGAAAGCTGGGGAATTGCTCCCCACGCGCCCCATGGGCATCGACGTCCCCCTATGTAAAGACCGAGTCCCGCAGACCCTGCAGAACAACAGTTACAGGAGAGTAACTACACCATGTGGAATGAAAAGCACCGTTTTCAAGGGTATGAGGATACCCCGATTCCTAACCAGACAGTGCCAGCACCTCAATTTCTGGCTGCAGTAAGAAAGCCGGGACCAATCTGCTGAGAAGCTGTCAGTCGAGTTAGGGACTGTAATCGTTTCTACCAATAACCATACAGCACACCCACCATGCTGCTTGATTCAGGATGAGTCCTTAGTTGGAAAATGCTGCAATTGGTTTTCTCCTTCGGAGAAGTTGTAAGAAGAAAAATATATAGGGACCAGGGTTCTGCACTGGTGGCAAGATGCTGTGAAAGTGTCTAGCCGCTGCCCCTATTCGGTGTCCCACACTGGATATCCAAACTTGCCGGATAGTGCTGTTACTATTCTGTTAGTGGGACATTCAGCCACTGACTGGAAACTCCGGAATAACCAGAGAGCACGTGCAAATGACCTGTCTGAACCTCAACCAATTGAGATAGCTAAGGCTGAACGCAGATCACTGACCGAATAGGAATTGGGTCTGCCTCCGACGTTCGCACAGGCTATCCTGGATCTATCGGGACAGCGCCTTTGGGATCTGTGGTAATAGTCAGCGGCACTCTCAGCATAGTGCCGCTGAATATCGGAAGAACAGCCGGTTATCTGATTAGCAGGCTTCCAACAGGCTAAAAGTTATGACTATGCAGCCTTTTTCTCATCCAATTTTCCTATCTCTGCCCAAAACGAAGTTATAGCACACATACATCAAAGAACCGGAAGGCAGAGGAGCAACCAAGCTTGAAACCTACCAGTAATAGAGAAACACATGGGCTGGCACTCTATCTAAGAAAAAATGTGGTTCAGAAGGCATTATAATGAGTATCAGCATAAAATAAAGTTCCCTTTCGAAGATCTGTCATTGGGCAGCTAGAGTCATATTAAACAACTTTACAGCCGGGCCCTGCTATGGGAATTACCTTTGCCATTGACCTCTCCTGTGCCTCTTTGCGTCGCATGCAGAACGCACGGAGGGCTAGCCACCGTCCAGGAAGCCCACACAGTGCTAATGCTGTGGCTGTTTTTTTTTTGAAACATCACGCTGGATATGCTGAAAAATCAGAAGCAAGCAAATGTGCCACGTCCTGTACCCGCAAGAAGGAACCCCCTCCCCGCAGAAGGGCCCCCCCTTAACAAAAAAGAAACCGCGGAGCAGCGCTCAAGGACCAAATAACAAAAGAAAAGAAAGGAAAATAAACAAGGGCAAAGAAATCCAAGGCATAGAGACACACTGCAAATACCTGTAGCTGTCCAGCCCCGGTCTGCCTGTCGTCCGGCAGCCACGAGGCCTCACTGTGCCGCCTAAAATGGCCGCCGAACACTGAAGAGCAGCAAAAAGGCGCCAAAAAGTCCCCGGCCTGAGCCGTGGCCCTCGCCGGAGCTCTGCATTGCCAGACGCCGCCTGACACCGGTTAAAGCCTATCGGCCAGGTCAGCGCTGAGACCGGCATACGGAGCCACCGCCACCCCTGCCAACAACAGTCTGGCGGACTAGCAAACCCACGACTCCGGTAGAGCCATGGGAGACCGGCAAATGCGGTCCGTTCAGAGGAGCGGAATGCAGAGGGGCTCTCCCCCGAATGTCCTGGGGGAGAGAACCTTGCCCCGATAAAATGACAAAAGGCAGTTTCTGCAGTCTTTTTTTTTTTTTTGTCTTTGAAGAGGCAGGGAGAAAGAAAATCAGAGCCTTGAAGCAAATGCTCATATCTGCACTTTTAAAGATATCATCCTCCGACCATAAATAAAAAATCCCCACTAAGTCCTGAACCTAAAGCACAGCTAATGCTACCCAACAGCTCCTTATTTGTTTCTCCAGGGAGCCCCTACAGGCTCACTACGTCCTCCTGCTGCATGGAGACTGGTCACACTGGGATTGAGGAGGAGAGAGCAGCAGGCTATATCCAGTGATGTCATAATTCTGACGTACCAGTCTCCAAAGCTGCAGGAGGAGGTTGACAACCCAGAAGTAGAGGACTGAACTGGAGGAACGATAAGGAATTTCTTATCAAGATAAAGGGTAGGGCTGATGTGCCACAGCCTGTCCACTTCCCCATCAAAGATTCCCAGACACCTGCACACACAAGCATGGTCTCAAACCCCCAATTCTCTTATCTCAGTGTTTCTCAACACCCTAAAGAGAGTCTCCGAAGCCAGAATGTAATCAAGTCAAGCGTGCACTCTATGGGGCACTGAAAAATGTGTAAAATCCATGTCCCCCAGATGCAACACTCTCCAAACATCCACAAATTCCAACCCATCCATAAAAAAGTTTATCCCCTTCTATTCAGAATCTCCACCCAGAATCAGCTGGTATCCTACAGTATTCCACAAAAGACAGAGGAAACCCTGCCACAGAACAAATAATGAGAACACAGCAACAGACCCAAAGGAACCAATACAGCTTCAAAATAATAAATACATTTTAAACAATAAATAAATTTTAATATATACACATAAAAATACACACACACACATATACATATATTATATATATATACACACACACAATATAAAATAGTGCAAAACCACTCAGCCCAACATGTTTAGACCCACTGCCTGCATCAGGGGCATACAGTATTTGTACAAAGTGTAATATCTGTGTCTTGTATCCAGGTGCTATTGATGGGTACAGTCTACAAAATATAAAACAATAAAGGGGAAAATAAACAAAAATAAACCATCATTTGAAAATCTATACATGTATAGAAACACGTCTACATAAAAAATGTACATGAAATAGTCTTCATTAAAATACATACACAGAAAACGTAGAGAAAAAATATAAAACACAAATCCAAAATAGCCAGCAGAGGGAGCACGCAACTTATTCACTGCCAAAGACAGAACGATCAAAAGAAAATAAATCAACCAAAAGTGTACACATATTAACCTGTTAAGCTCTTTTTGATAATAAATAGTAAAAGATAAAAATAATAATAAAAAGGAGTCAAGTCCCCAATAAGAAATACTTATATCAGCCTAAAGTATACACACTTCATCAAACAGAACAGAACAGAACGTTACAGCTTATAAACTAAAACCACAGATGAAAGAAGGGAATAAAACAAAGAAAACAGATTCAGATTGCTAAAATTTACATAATCCATTAGAGTCCATATAGCTAAAACCTTAGTTCAACTAAGATTGAGAAATAAAACCAGCTGTCTAAAAATGAAACCAGCTATTTAAAAACGGAAAAACACTTCCTTCAGAAGTTACGAATCAAGCATATTAATCAAAGAGGTGCTCACTTTAAAATTGCTAAAGTATAACATATATAAAACAACTACTGACAACTCCACTTAAACAGATATTCCACTCTGCAGTCTGAATCATGTCAGTCATCCGATACTGTACAGTGCTGACAGCCGGGTAGACAACCCTACAAACACACTAATAATCCCCAGCCACAGTCGCTGTACACAAAGCTAGAAGACCTTTTACATAATTTACCCAGCTATGGTCAGTCACATAAAAATGCTAAAAATGTCCAACTGGGTAACAGGCTGCCTTTTAAACTGGCATTCCTGCCAGAGCCGGCTGAGTGACAGCAATGCTAAAACATTAAAAAAATTAAAAAAATAAAAATCAATAAAAGCCCAATTCAAACAACCCATTTTTTTTTTAAAAAAGGCACTTTTTTTAAAAAATGGGAGGTACCCGGGCAAAAACAGCTCCCAAGACAGCCAGCTTTGCACACATTCTGTATGTATCTAAAATGACCACTTTCCGATAAATAAAAAGTAAAAAATTAATACATAATAAAAAAATAATAAAAAGAAAAATATATTTTCAGATGGTATTTCCCCAAGAACAAAAACTATAAATAGAATATAAAAAAAAGAATTATAAAAAAAAACAGTCAAATCCAATTTCTGATTTAACCCCTTACGGCAAATAGCTTCCAATTGAAAAATAAATCTCTACTCCTCTTGTAACAAAAGATGATCTAAGTCAGTGTTTTTCAACCTTTTTTGTGCAAAGGCACACTTTTTTCATGAAAAAAATCACGAGGCACACCACCATTAGAAAATGTTAAAAAAATTTACCTCTGTGCCTATATTGACTATATATAAAGTAATTCTCTTGAATAGGAATCAAACACTCACACCAACCCCCCTCCCCTGCTGGTTCACACCAACCCCCCTGTCACTTACTCACCCCTCCTGCTGGGTCACTCACTCACTTACCCCCCCTCCCCTGCTGGTTAACTCACCCCATCGCCCCCCCCCCTTGCTGGTTCACTCACACCAACCCCCCCCTCCACTGCTGGTTCACTCACACTCCCCCCCCCTTGCTGGTTCACTCACACTCCCCCCCCCCTTGCTGGTTCACTCACACTCACACACACACACACACACACCCCTCTGCCCAAGCCGCTGCTTCTGCTTTGTACAGAGCAGCGGCTGCACTACACTTACATTGAAAAGTAAAGAGAAACTGTGTCAGGAGCCCTCCGGTCATCGCAGAGCCCGAGGAAGTGATGTCATGGGGGCGGGCTCCTCACAGGCTTGTCTTTCCTTTTCAAATTAACTTTATTGCAGCTAAAGTTAATTTGAAAAGGAAAGACAGCCTGTGAGGAGCCCGCCCCCATGACATCACTTCCTCGGGCTCTGCATGATCGGAGGGCTCCTGACACAGTTTCTCTTTACTTTTCAATGTAAGTGTAGTGCAGCCGCTGCTCTGTACAAAGCAGAACCAGCGGCTGCACTGCTCTAGGGAATCGCGTTCGCGCCGCGGACTTCGGCACAAAAGCCGTTTTTTTGCTCTGGCCGCTCCCGATCTTGCGGCCAGAGCAAAAAACCGGCTTTTCAATGGCCGGTTTTACAACTGTGCCGGCAGCCGGCCTGGCCATGGAAAAACCGGCCAGGCCGGCTGAAAACCGGCCGGTTGGCAACCCTAATTTGTGAGCCGAGGCCACATGTTACGGATGAAATTGGAATTTTTCCCACGGCACACCAGACAATATCTCACGGCACACTAGTGTGCCGCGGCACAGTGGTTGAAAAACACTGATCTAAGTCATCACCCCTCCAAGAGAGGGATACCATCTTCAAAATACATACCTTCAGATGATCAAAGGCATGGATTTCTGAGCACAATGTTCTACAAGAAAGGTTTTTAATACACCCCTTTTAATGCTTTTGTGCTCTGCTAACTGGGTTCTCAGTCTCCTTTTTGTTTTACCCAAATTTAACAAATAACAGGGGCACTGGATTACATAAATGACCCCCGCTGTATTGCAATCTGAATGATCTCTGAGCTTTACTTTGTAATGACTATGTGGACACTGGAATCAATCTGTCTGAATCATCATTTTACAAAATGAACAGCCACCACACCTAAAATGTCCTGCCTGGCGGCCACAAGACCTCTTTTCACTATAAGTTAAAAGACTCAAGACATCTCTTAAATTACGCCCTCTAGTGTGTGCGATCAAAATGTCCATATTGCTAAAACACTCCAAGTCTTGCACTATGGACCAGTGTCTTGGCATAATTCTCTTGATAGCTTTTACCAAATGTGAAAACTGCAACACACACTCTGGATGTATGTTTCTCTTAGGTGTTGCTCTCAACAAATCTTCTCTCTCAGAACTCAGAGCCCTGAGCCCTATACAAAGCTTTTTTAATACATCGTCCAGGGTAGCCTCTCTCTTTAAACCTCAGCTCCATATCAAATGCCTGACCTCAAACTCCTCCTTAGAGGAACACAGTCTCCGCAACCTCATAAATTGACTGTCAGGTAGGTTCTCTTATTAACTTCGCACATGACAACTATCAAAATGTAACAATTTATTCCTGTCAATACGTTACTGAAAGATGGTGGTGGAAAAACCAGAGTTCTTTCCTGATCAAAATATCAAGAAAGGGAATCTCAGTCAGACTAGTGTTCATCTTAAACCGCAAATTGTTAGCACAAATATTCAACCATTCATAAAACACGTCTAATTCCAAGATGCTACCTTTCCATAGCACAAAAACGTCATTGATATATCTTTTCCATAGTATCACGCAATCCTTAAAATGATGCTTGCTCAAATACCCCTCTTCAAACGCAGTCATGTACCAATTAGCAATAACAGGGGGCCATAGTGGCCCCCATAGCTGTAATCTTAATCTGTTGGTAATAAGTTCCTTGGAAACAAAAGTAATTTTTGTCAATGTCAATGTAGCTAACAGTAGTAACAAGGAGTACCCCCACTCTCATCATATCTCCAACAGTGTCTCCCAGTCCCCCCCCCCCCCCCGCTCAACCTGAACAGGATTAAGAAGAACAGTGCTCAACAAAATAATCATTAACAGACACATAGAAGCAGATGGAAACAGACCCAGCATCCCACATCTAACCCAGCATCATAGAGGCCCATATCTAGCCTAGCCTTCTTAGCTAAGATAATTGAAAAAGTAATACAACAACTCCAAGATTATGTCAATATGTACGCACTGCTGCACCCGCAACAACACAACTTTAGACCACACCATGGAGTAGAAATACTATTAACCTCTCTCATGGACAGACTCATACAAGGCACCCAGCAACCTAAGCAGGGATTCATACTAATATTTCTAGACATAGCAGCAGTGTTTGACTCAATCCCTCATGACTACAACCAACTGGAATGCAAGGCATAACACTAGAATGGTTCTGATTGTAGATAACAAACCACCAACTACAGGTGAAAACAGGATAGACCAAATCAGCTCCATTTTATCAACAGCAAGGTGTCCCACAAGGATCAGCTTTATCCTCCCTATTTTTCACGTGTGTGTGTGTGTGTGTGTGTATATATACACACACACACACACACACACGTACACACAAAACCTATATGCTCAATCATGCATTCTCACAAAGTTCATTATCATATATATGCAGATATTATACTCTATGCACCCTTCAATACAACAAAATCTACATATAATGTAATAACAGACTACTTCAAGGATATTGCTCACTGGCTAACAGATCATAACTTATCAATAAATTATAAAACCCCAGAAGTATTAAACATCACCATAGATGATACATTCATCCCACCAACAATGTTACAAATTAATGCAATTCAGCTAGAAATAAAAACTGAAGATCATAAGATCATAAGATATGTCATACTGGGTCAGACCATCAAGTCCAGTATCCTGTTTCCAACAGTGGCCAATCTAGGTCATACGTACCTAGCAGTTTCCCAAAAAGACACAGGTTCCACAATGCTTGTACTGGGTCAAGCATTGATATCCTGGGTCCCTTCTTAATAATGGTTTATGGACCTTTCCTCCAGGAACTTGTCCAAACCTTTTTTAAACCCAGCTACACTAACAGCCTTTACTACATCCTCCGGTAACAAATTCCAGAGTTTGATTACACATTGAGTGAAAAAATATTTTATTTTATTACTCTTAAATAGTTTACCCTGTAGCTTCATTGCATGTCCCCTAGTCTTTCTATATTCTGATAAGTTAGATACTTAGGAATAACTCTAGACCAAAGACTAAACCTAAACACACATATCAAGAAAACCATCAAGACGTTATACCACAAAATGCAAACCCGGCAATACCTACATCCACTACTTGAACCACATGATTTCCGTTCAATATTTCAGGCATGGCAACATTATATACCATGGACTACCAAAATGTACTCTCTATCCTTTACAAATGGCACAACATACAGTGGCCCGAATCATCCAAGGAAACATCAATGTTTGAGCACATTACACCAATACTGAAACAACTGCACTGACTCAATAACAAGTTGAATTAAATACAAAATACTGATACTGATATTCAAAATCACACATAACTTATCATCCACATACCTAAACACGTTCTTACACATGACACAGAACAACAAGACCAGAAGACAAAACACATAAAGTATCCAAACGATACCAATCTAAAGAACAAAAAGCAACCAATATGCCTGCAACCGCTCATTCTCCCTTTATGCTCCGGACTATGGAATGCATTGCCTAAGAAGACTAGGAGCATATCCAAACTTATAGCATTCCGCTATGCACTAAATACCCATCCTCGTATTCAGCACTTGGAGCACTTTGGAGATATAATAGCATAAATCTCACACCCCACCAACAGTTAGCTAAGCTCGGTCCTCTATTGTTAAGAAGTTTGTAATCTAGCAATGTTTTCCCCCTCCCTCTTCTGGTTGAAGAACACAATAAAACTTGTACTTGCTATGTTAGCATGTTTTCAGTTCCTTGTTTTATATAAAACTGTTACTGTTTCTTGTAAACCGCTTTGACCTGGAGAAAAGTGATATTGAAAAATAGTCAAATAAATAAATTGTCTCAGTTGTCATAGAAATCCACTGCCCATATGAGTTCCAAGGGCCTTTACCAATGACCGCAAACTGCAGTCTTGGCCATAGTCTTAAAGAACTTTACAAGTCTTTGTGAAACTGGCAGCTGCCCCGCCGTCCCATCTGTTCCACAGGGCAGAATGAATAACAATCTCCAGGCTGGACAGACATCAAGATATAAATCCAGTATGGAACGCATAGCGCACTGGCCAAACTACAGACAGCGTCTTCTCACTGTGCCTCGCACCCCTCACTCAACATTCAAATCAAACCAGTCAAGGAAAGCAAGGCCAATAAGTTCCGCAATTCAATTCCACCATGCTACTCTCTTTGCTACTCTCTTTGCATGCAGGCTGAGGCCCAAACACCACATGTCTGCTCCCAGCTCCTTCTGTGCCACCCGCTTCATGCTATTCCTGAGGCAGGATTTCCACAAAGGCCCCCAGAGCCTGGGGAGAGTCATACAAATCAATGAGGCTGGTGCTCCGATAACGATCGGAAACCGCTACCGTGGCTTTGTAAACAAGCCCCTTAGTTTTTATAAGCCAGCCTCACCTGCGCAGGGAAATGAAGCATGAAATGAAGCATGAAATGAATCCCCTTCTGGTGCAAAACAGAGCAGAGGGTTGCCATTTCCCTTCAGCTCTCCGCCACATTGGCTGACTAGTCCTGGAAGATTAAAATGGGAAAATACTTGAAGGAGAAGTTGGCAGGGTGGGACGAGATAAAGAAAGTGGAACTGCAGTGGGCTATACTAAAAGAGGCAATAAAAGGAGCAACAGATATATCTGTAAGGAAAGTAAATAAAAACAAGAGGAAAAGGAAACCTATGTGGTTTATCAACGAAGTGGCTGCACGAATAAAGGCAAATAACAGCTTTCACAAAATTCAGAAGATCACAAAAAGTGAAACACAGAAAAGAATACAGGATAAAGCTAAAAGAGAAGTAAGGATAGCAAAAGCAAAGGTGAAAGAAAAGATGGCTAAAGAAAAGATGGGTGAAGTGTGGAGACAAAACTTTTTTCAGGTATATTCAGGAGAAGAGGAAGATCAGAGGTGGAATTCCAAGATGCAAAAGTGTCAAGGACAAATTTGTGGAAAGTGACATTGAAAAAGTGAAAATGCTAAACATTGGGTGTCAGCGAACTGAAATGGACTGGCATCGGGCACTTTGCATCAGATGATCACATGGTCTACAATGCTGGAAATGAAAGAAAGAAGAAATGGTGTTGCATTTATAATAAAGAAGGAACTTGCAAGAACTGTAATGAAATATAATGCAGTCAGTGAACACTTAATCTCTATTTGTCTATGAGGAATGCCTATCAACACAACTATAATTCAAGTATGTGCCCCAACAACAGCTGCAGAAGAGGATGAAATTGATGAGTTCTATGAACAAGTACAAGCTGAAAATGACAGAACATGCAAACAGGATATCCCGATTGTCATGGGTGACTGGAACGCAAAAGCTGGCAACAAAGAAGAAGGCAAAGTGGTTGGAAAATATGGACTTGGAAACAGAAATGAAGCTGATTGAATTCTGCAAGACCAATGATCTATTCATCTCAAACACCTTCTTCCAGCAACACAAGCAGCGACTATACACATGGACTTCACCCAATGGATTGTACAAAAATCAAATTGACTACATCTGTGGAAGTCAACGATGGAAAAGCTCTAACATCAACAAAAACAAAACCTGGAGCTGACTGTGGTACAGATCACCTAGTATGCAAACTCAAGCTAAAGTTGAAAAAGAGCAAGCCACTCATGAATGTAGCAAATTATGACCTTGAGAATATACCACTGGAATTTAAAGACTGCCTGCAAAATCGACTTGCTGCTTTAGATATAAATGACACAGCTACAGAAGAGTTATGGAATGACATCAAGAAGGTTGTGTTGGAAGAAAGCAAAAAGTCTCTACAAAAGGTGAAAAAGCAAAAACAGCCAAAATGGACGACGGAAGAAACTCTGAAAATTGCCAAGAAACGCAGAGAAGCTAAAGCCAGAGGAGAAAGAAAGACAGACAATCACAGAACTCAGAGATTTCCAATGTGCAGCAAGACAGGACAAGGAAAAGTACTACAATGAGACATGCAAAGAAATAGAAGCAGAAACTATTAGAGGAAGAACAAGATTGGCTTTCCTAAAGCTACGAGAGTTAAAGAAAAAATTCCAGCCTTGAATTGGAATATTACAAGATGCTGAAGGTTCTATGTTGGATAATGCTGAGAAGATCAAGAAAAGGTGGTTTTTATATGATAAAGATCAAGTGGACCAACAGCCATTTCAACCTATACCTTATGATCCGGAACCATTGGCAATGAAAGAAGAAGTCGAAACAGCATCAAAAGCCTTATCAAAGAACAAAGCACCAGGCATTGATGGCATTCCCATAGAAGTATTACAGCAATCTGATGCAGCTGTTACCATACTTACAAGGTTCTGCCAAGAAATTTGGAAGACAACATCATGGCCAACTGACTGGACAAGATCTGTGTTTATACCAATACTAAAGAAAGGTGATCCAACTGTCTGTGTAAATTATTGCACAATTG
This sequence comes from Ichthyophis bannanicus, assembly GCA_033557465.1. Taxonomy (NCBI): domain Eukaryota; kingdom Metazoa; phylum Chordata; class Amphibia; order Gymnophiona; family Ichthyophiidae; genus Ichthyophis; species Ichthyophis bannanicus. The sequence goes on along the minus strand of CM066034.1, from coordinate 508,383,795 downwards.
CTCTGATCCCACATACCAGCAAGATTCTACTGAAGATTATTCAACAGAGACTACAACCATACCTGCCATACAAGAACTACCAGAAGGGCAAGCAGGGTTCAGGAAAGGGCGAGGAACAAGAGACATCATCGCGGATGTGAGATGGATCCTTGAAAAGACTAAAGAATACCAAAAGGATTTCTATTTGTGCTTTATCGACTACAGCAAGGCTTTTGACTGTGTAAATCATAAGAAATTCTGGGCCACATTAAGAAACACTGGTATACCAGAACACCTGATTGTTCTCTTGCACAATCTGTACATTGATCAAGAAGCAACAGTTTGAATGGAACAAGGACAAACAGAATGGTTTAAAATAAGCAAAGGTGTATGACAAGGCTGCATACTTTCCCCCTTCCTGTTTAAATTATATGCAGAACAAATCATCAGAGAAGCAGGATTGTATGAAGACAACATACAACATACCTGTACCCGTTCTGCTGAGCATGCTTGGCTCAAATCCCACTCCCCTGCAGACTTTCTACACTTCAAATTCATGCTTGCCTCTTTCCAGTCAGCCATAGCTCTTGCCAAACAAGACTACTATGTCCATCTGACTAACTCTCTTGCCTCTCATCCTCGCCGTCTCTTTACTACTCTCAGCTCTCTTCTCAAAGTGCCTCCGCCTCTGATTCCTCCCTCCTTTTCTGCCCAAACCCTGGCTGACTATTTCCATGACAAAATCCACAAGATCACCCTCCAATTCCCCACAAAGTCAGCTACTTTCCCTCCTCCCCCTCTTCACTCCCAACTCTCCCCCCTACCTCTGCTACCCTCTCTTCCTTTCCTGTGATCTCTGAAGAGGAAACTGCACACCTTCTTTCTTCCTCCAAACTCACCACCTGCTCCTCTGATCCTATCCCCACCCATCTCCTAAGCCCCATCTCCTCCACAATTGTCCCTTCCATCTCTCATATTCTCAACCTATCGCTCTCCACTGCAACAGTCCCTGAAGACTTCAAGCATGCTGTGGTCACACCTCTCCTCAAGAAACCCTCACTTGATCCCACCTGTCCTTCTAATTATCGACCCATCTCTCTCTTTCCCGTCATTTCTAAACTACTTGAACGTGCGGTTCACCGCCGCTGTCTCGACTTCCTCTCCTCTCATGCCCTCCTGGATCCCTTACAGTTTGGCTTTCGTCCTTTACACTCTACTGAAATGGCTCTTGCCAAAGTCTCCAGTGACTTCTTCCTGGCAAAATCCAAGGGCCTTTACTCTGTCTTCATCCTTCTTGACCTCTCTGCTGCTTTTGACACTGTTGACCACAACTTTCTCCTTGATACCCTGTCCTCACTTGGTTTTTGGGGCTCTGTATTATCCTGGTTCTCCTCCTATCTCTCCCATCGCTCTTTCAGTGTGTGTTCTGGTGGCTCTTCCTCCTCTGCTACCCCGCTCCCAGTTGGTATACCCCAAGAATCTGTCTTGGGTCCGCTCCTTTTCTCTCTACACCCAGTCCCTTGGTGCACTTATCTCTTCCCATGGTTTTCAGTACCATCTGTATGCTGATGACTCCCAGATCTACCTCTCTATGCCTGAAATCTCTCCGGCAATCCAGATCTGGATCTCTGCCTGCCTTTCTGACATTGCTGCCAGGATTTCTCACCGCCACTTGAAACTGAACATGGCCAAGACTGAAATCTTTCCCCCTAAAACCTCTCCTCCTCTTCCGCCTTTCTCACTCTCTGTGGATAACTCTGTACTCCTTCCTGTTTCCTCAGCCCACAATCTGGGGGTTGTCTGACTCCTCTCTCTGTTTCTCCACACATATCCATCTGATAGCTAAGACCTGCCATTTCTTTCTCTATAACATCAGCAAAATCTGCCCATTCCTTTCTGAACACACTACTAAAAACGCTTATCCACTCCTTAATCACCTCCCGTCTTGACTACTGTAACCTACTCCTTACTGGTCGCCCTCTGAATCATCTCTCTCCCCTTCAATCTGTTCAACACTCTGCTGCGTGGCTAATCTTCCGCCAGCCTCGTCATGCCCATATTACTCCTCTTCTCAAGTCACTTCATTGGCTCCCTATCCATTTCCGCATCCAGTTCAAACTTCTCCTGCTGACCTATAAATACATTCACTCTCCGGCTCCTCACTACCTTTCTTCTCTTATCTCTCCTTACAACCCCCCTCGGGAATGCCGCTCTTCTAGCAAACTGCTTCTATCTGTGCCCTTCTCTTCTACTGCTAACTCCAGACTTCGCTCCTTTCACCTTGCTGCGCCTTACGCCTGGAACAAACTACCTGTGTCTGTACGCCAGGCACCTTCTCTAAACCCTCTTCAAATTCAGGCTGAAAGCTCACCTCTTCGCTACTGCTTTTGGATCTTGACTCACCTGATCTCCTTTTTCTTTCCCCTTGCTTTATCCCTGCCTACACCTTCTGTGTTTGTCTTCACTAGACTGTAAGCTCTGATGAGCAGGGACTGTCTCTTACATGTCTGTGCAGCGCTGATATGACTTGTAGTGCTATATAAATGCTCAGTAGTAGAAGTAGTAGTAGTAACAGAGGTGTGAGGATTGGTGGAAGCCTCATCAACAACCTTCGCTATGCTGATGATACCACATTACTGGCTGAAAGTGAAGATGATCTGAAACATTTGTTTCTCACAATCAAGGAAAATAGTGTTAAAATGGGTCTGCACCTTAATGTAAAGCAGAGGCGTAGCATGGGGGGTGCAGGGGGGGCCGGCCGCACCGGGCGCAACATGGGGGGGGGGGGGCGCTCGCACTCGCAGCTCTCTGTTGCCGATGAGGGGGATTCTCTGCCCTTGCGGTCTCTTGTATGTTGGCAGCACATGTCGGCCGCTTCGCAAGCGCCTTATTGAACATAAAAGTAGATTGAAATGTGCTGTTCGGGAGGCCCCGTTGGTCCCCCACTGCTTAGAATTTAAACATCAGTTTTGTGATTTGCGCTGTTTTGGTTTGGACCGGGTGCTGTCAGGCAGAGACGGCAAGAGCAGAGAGCAGTCTTTGTTATTGTGTGAGCAGCGGCACATTTTCCGGCTCAATAGAGTTGTTCCGGCAGGGTTAAACCTCCGCATTGATTGGGGGGTTTGCCTTTAGGTAGGTGGGAGGAGTCTACGAGTTGGGGAAGCCGCTGACGTCATCTGAGCAGTATTTCTGAGAGATGGCCAGTGAGGCAATTTGAGCATGCGCGGCGTTTTTGTTAAGCAACGGTCAGGCGTGGATTTGTTTGCCGCTTGAGGTGAGCAGGGTTCTTCGTAGATTTAGATGTTTTGAATATGTGATGGGTTGGGGGTGTTTGTTTCTGGTTTTAAAATTTTGTGGCTGAGTGTACATGTTGGTTTGTGTTTTGCAGCAGATTTCCCCTGATGCAGCGATTTGTTCGCGAAACGTATGGGAGCTCTATGGTTGACGTCGGGGAGCAGTTTGTGGTCCTATTGCCCTAAGAAGTTTTGTTCAAGCTAAGTGTGATACACAAGGGTTGGGCCATAATTGCACTTGAAAACCTGTTTTCTGCTACAATTTGTGTTTGAATGTGCTTATGGTGGAGGAGGTAACAGGTCATTGATGTGAATGGGCTTTTGGTTGGCAGTAAATTTTGGACTTCGGTCCTGATTATGTTTGCCTTCACCCGAGTATAGCTGAGACCTTACTACCTCCGTTCCATATTAGCACCAACGATAATGTTACATGTTGTTTTGAAGAAGAAACAAATATTGTTGCAATAGAGTGAGTTTTTTGATTTGTGGATGAGGGGGAAAGGCAGGTCCCTATGATACATGTTGGCGCGTACGCCATCTGGTGGTGGCACTGCAAAGAGGTTTGCGCTATAGCCCTCGAGCCCGCAGTCCTGGGAGTCGCATTGTTCTTGGCAAACCCTCGGCAACAAAGCGCAGGCGATGCGATTGACCCCCTCTAGGTAGCTATTTCACACAAGCTGCCGGGGCGGGGTGGGAGGGGGACTGTTTATCGCGTCGTCGCCCCTCGATCTCAATGTAAAGCTGGGGTTGGGGTCGGATCGCCCTGTGCGCTCAATAAGGCGGAGCTGCAGGGCGGCATCACGAGTTTCTGGTTCCGGATCTCCTCCTCTTCCCTGCTGTTGGGCGTTTAACCATGCTTGTCGGGCTCTTGCTGCTGTGCTGTTCGTTTCCCTGGACTCCGGCTCAGCGAGGTCAGTGCTGACGATCGCTCCCTCCCGGGGTAGGATCACGGTCGACTCCCCCGCGCAAAGAAGCTCCCCGGCGGCTAAAATCCACGGGTTAGGGGGCGCAAATTACTTGCCTTGCCCCGGGTGCTGACAACTCACGCTACGCCACTGATGTAAAGAAGACAAAGATCATGACAACTGGCAAAATCAATAAGTTCATCGTTGAAGGAGAAGAAATTTAAATCGTGGACAATTTTAACCTACTTGGATCAACTATCAATAAAGAAGCAAAAAGCACTCAAGAATTCTGACGCATTGCTCTTGGCAGAATGGCTATGAAAGACCAAGACAAGATTCTCAAGAGCAGAGATGTCTCTCTCCATACAAAGATTCGACTTGTTCAAGCCATGGTATTTTCAATATCATATGGATGCGAAAGCTGGATAGTGAAAAAGACAGACAGGAAGAAAATTGATGCCTTTGAATTATGGTGCTGGCCGTGAATACTGCATATACCAAAGAACAAACCAGATAGTACTAGAGAAGATCAAACCTAAGCTTTCTTTAGAAGCTCAGATGACAAGACTTCAACTTTCATGCTCTGGACACATCATGCAAAGAGAGAGATCATTAGTGAAAGACATCATGCTTGGCAAGATAGAAAGTCAACACAAAAGAGGAAGGCCAGCAATGAGATGGATCAATACAGTAACAGTAGCTATGGGTACCAGTCTGTCAACAATGAGCTGCCTGACTGAAGACCGAACACAATTTAGGACAACTATCCAGAGGGTCGCCATGAGTCGTCACCGACTCGATGGCACTTAACAACATGCAATGAGTTATAAGTAAACAGTCTTGATTAGTAGAAAAATGGTATAAAAAAAGAATATGTTAAATAAATAAATACCACATCATTCACAGAAGATAAGGTTTTTGAACAGCTGCAAAACTGATTGTGGACAAGGCCATGGGACTGGATAGGATACATCCCAGGATATTGAAAGAGCTGAGAGATGTTCTGGCAGGGCCTTTAAAGAGTGTTTTTAATAGATCCTTGGAGACGGGAGAGGATCCACAGGACTGGAGAAGGGCTGATTTGGTTCCTCTTCACAAAAGTGGAAATAGGGAAGAGGTGACAAACTATAGACCGGTAAGCCTTACCTCTGTTGGTGGGAAAAGTAATGGAGGAGGACATGAAAGAAAGAATAATGGACTTTCTGGAAACCAATGGATTACATGATCCAAGGCAACATGTTTTATTTTTTTACCAGGGGAAGATCATGCCAAACAAATTTGATTGAGTTCTTTGACTGGATGACCAGAGAACTACATCAAGAGCATGTGATGGATGTGATATCTAGATTTCACCGAAGCCTTAGATATTGTTTCTCAGAGGAGGCTTATCAATAAACTGAGCAGTCTGGAGATAGGTCTCAAGGTGGTGAACTTGATCAGAAATAGGTTTACTGACAGATGACCAAATGTGGTGGTAAACGGAACTCACTCAGATGAAAAGAAGGTGCAAAGTGGTTTGCATCAGGGATCATCCTGGGACCGATACTGTTCAATGTATTTGTGAGTAATATTGTGAAGGACTGAATGGAAAAATCTGCCTTTTAGCAGATGACACAAACATTTGCAACAGAGTGGACACTTCTGAGGGAGTGGACAATATGAGAAAAGATCTACAAACACTGGAAGAATGGTCTAATGCTTGACAGTTAAGATTTAATGCAATGAAGTGCAGTCATGCACTTGGGATGCAGAAATCCAAAGGAACTATATGCAATAGGGGGTAAGACGTTGGTGTGCACAGACCAGGAGAGGGACCTTGGAATTCTAGTGTCTGAGGATCTCAAGGTGACAAAACAATGCGACAAACAGGGCCAGCCCGTCTACTAGGCGGGCTAGGTGGCTGCCTAGGGTGGCAGACTTCAATGAGTGGCAGGGCACGCATGGCTTGCTGCCCCCTTGTGCTGAGTCATGCCATGCTGCTACCCCTCGCTGCTGTTGATTCTGGTAGCAGAGTCAGCTTGGCAGCAGCAGCAGATCATATGCTTTAGCACACATGGCCTGCTGCTTCTGTCTTTGGGAGGTCAGAAGCAGCAGGCCATGTGTGCTGAAGCACATAGTCTACCGCTGCCGCCAAGCCGCCCCTGACCACGCCACCAGAATCAGTGCAGCGTGGCTCAGCACGGGGAGGCGGGAGGGTGGCATGGCTCAGTGTGCAGGGGGGGGGGGGGCACGCCAGGGCTTCTGCCTAGGGCAGCAAAGTAGCCAAAGTCAGAAGGATGCTAGGCTGCATTAAGAGAAGAATAACCAGGAGAAAGGAGAGGGTATTAATGCTCCTGTACAAGTCGTTGGTGAGGCCTCACTTGGAGTATTGTGTTCAGTTTGGGAGACCATATCTCACAAAGGATATAAAAAGACTTGAAACGGTTCAGAGGAAGGTGACTAAAATGATTTGGAGCCTGCGCCAGAAATCGTATGAGAAGAGAATTGACCTAAATATGTATACCCTGGAGAAGAGGAGGGACAGGAAAGATATGATACAGACCTTTAAACATTTAAAGGTATTAATGACCAAACAAATCTTTTTCAAAGAAGGGGAAGCTGTAAAGCAAGAGGGCATATAATGAAGCTGCAAGGTGGTAAACTTAAAAGTTACATCAGGAAATGCTTTTTCACTGAAAGGGTGGTGAATGCTTGGAATGCCCACCTGGTGGAGATGGTGGGGGCAACTACAATGATGGGACAGACACAGCGGATCCCTTAATAGCAAGAGGAAGAAATCAAAGCAAACTTAATATCCTTTTTACTTCAGTAAATAGAGAGGGACTGAGCTGCACGGAGCAGCAAGTACAACCCTAAACACAGAAAAGAGAGGGGTGACTTACACAGAGCGGTAGTTACGACCACTGTAACCACCTTATTTGGCAGACTAGATGGACCATACTGGTCTTTATCTGCTGTCATATACTATGTTACTATGAGCAATTTATTATCCTTAAACTACAGATTGCACTTAACGCAAAAAAGGGCCATTAGTCGGCTTTTATCTGCAAAATTTAAGATCCCTGCGATCACTGTACTAAGCCAATGATCTCCCTCCCTCCGCAGGCCCAGTCTATGTGCCCTCTCCACAGCAAGCAACAGCCTAGAGTTTCCATCCCCAAACGTTCAGGTATCCACCAGCTCCAGGAGATCATCATCTTTCATTAATTCAGGAATGCCCACAATACGGATATTATTCCGGTAACCTCAATTCTCTTGGCTTTCCACCCAATCAAATAGGACTTACAATGGTCCTCCAGTTCCCAGAGCCTATCTTCCACCTCCACCATTCGGTCATCTTGAGCCAAGATCCTCTGCTCTGCCTATTGAATTTGAGTGCTTTGGCTCTCCAGTCCCTCCTTGATCTCATCTATCGAGGACTGCAACTTGGACAACTTCTCTTCCAATATCATTGTGATGCTCTTGGTAATCTCACGTACCATTCCCTCCTGCAGCACCAACACAATGTGCGATGCCTCCTTCACCATCTTGTGCTCCAGGGCCTTGGCCCTATCCCTGCCGAACTTTGAGGTCTTAGCAGCCATGAAAGACCATTAGGCAGTGATTCAAGTGATTGGGTTCTGTGCTAGGTGTTGCTCATGGTGGGGGCCCGCAAAAGCCGTTTTTTGAGGGGATTGTGGGATCTCACCTCTCAGGTGTCTGTTCAAACCACCATCATCACTTGACTCCTCTGTTCTGTGTTATTCCTTACTCAAAATATTAGCATCATGGAACCTTTTCTAAAAAGAAAAAAGAAAGAAGACGACGACGTTTTAGACAGCAAACATTTCCACCATGCTAGTGGAACTGATCAAGTGCCAGATCCCCTGCATGCGAAGAAAACTACAAAATCCATCACAATAAAACAGAACCTGCTAACATTCCAAGCTGCCTTCTGCATGGAACATTTCCCCCACTCTAAACACAACTCAGCTTGTCCCACTGTTACACTAGGAAAGGAATCTTTGAATGGTTCAGTCATTGTTCATATTTTACCTTTATGAAATTATCTGTATTTATCTTGTATCTTATTCATAATATCTTAAGAGATGCTGTAAGTAGAGGACTGTCACCACCCCTTTTGCTGTGTACCCTAAAGTGACAATATTTTAAATACTGCAAACCAGGGCATGTGTACCTACTAATTTAGTGGGACACTCAAATCTTCCTCTATTCTCCACAAACAGAACGAATCTGGAGTCCTTGCTCCTCGTCTGACTTTGCACTGCAGGATGAGATAATAATCGAGGCTGAGCTTGCCTGTCTTTCAGTAGCATGGGGCAGCTCTTTCTGTGTTTGGGAGAAAAGCATAAAGAGCCCTTCCTCTAGTGGCCAAGGGTCTTCCTCTTCTTCCCCTCAAAGTAGTTCATGTGAGAGAATGGCTGCCAAGAGTCTAAGGAGGCTCAGAAGACAAAGACAGTATTTAGACTAAGTACTGGTCCATGAACTGTGTGGTGAGGAAGAATGCTCTTTGAGTGTATCTTATAGAGTCCACTCAGAAGAGTCTGGGGTGTCAGCCTGGGACCCTGAAAAACAAATCCAGAGGAGAAAAGAAGAGAGAAGTTTACCTAAAGGGAAGTTTATTCACATCTAAAGACTGACACCAACCTGCTTTTTTTTCTGTGTGGTTTGTCCAGCTATATTCTAAAGAAGAGTTTCCCTAAAGGTCCTGCAAAATCTATTTTCCCCTATTAGCAAGGATATGGGAGCCACCAATCGTTGGGAATGGCCCCATAGCTCCCAGAGGTATCTCTGAGTCTGCAGAAGAGGTGGACCAGGGTTTACAGATATATTTATATATGTGTAAACTACAGCATTTAACAGTCTTGCAATGTCTCTCCTTGGCCTTTCACCCCTTTTCAGCTTCAGATTCCCCTATGTGATCTCTCATCTCCCTCAACCCTTCCAGGTCTCTCTTACCTGGCTCTTGTACTCTTACTTACTACTCTTACTACTGTTTGTGGAGAAGTAGCCTGGAACCAGAAATACCAGGGTTCAAATCCCACTGACATTCCTTGTGGCCTTGGACAAGCCACTTAACCCTCCACTGCCTCTGGTACAGAAGGGCCTCAGGCTGTAAGATTTGCTACTGTTATTGAGACAGGGATTAGGACTGAAGTGAGCGGACTGCGATTAAAATGTTGGATTATGGGTGGGTTGACATAGGAGGGAATGTCTCTCAGTACAGGAGCTCCTGTGCTGTTTCAGTTTGTCACGTCAGGTCCATGGAGGTCAAGCAACAGCCAATAACAAGATATTTGCAGTGGTGGGGTGAGACAAACATGCCAAGTCTCATGCACTGTGTGAATCTCATGTGACTGGAAAGTGGTCTTGTGCCCAGACATAATGAGTCCATCCTATCATGCACTGGAGCCAAGGGACTGAAGCAATGAGGTTGGTGGCTGGCAGGGATCCCCGGCAGGCAAAGAACCAAAATAGAGTCATGGGATTGAAACAGAAGCACTTGCAGCAAACCCCAGGCCCTGGCAGCCAAAGACCTAGAAGAGCTGCTGCAACCAAAGAGAAATGGGCCTATCTTCCCAGTTCTCATGTTTTCCACCTTCTTGATACTGGATGAGCTGGCACTGGTTTACCTGTCTTTCTGGACTGTCTTTCCAGTTAATGCTCAAGGCAGCTTGTAGTATTACGAGTACTCAGGTACTGTACAATAAATCTATTCCCCAAAGAACTTACAGGCTGATATTCAAACAAAGTTATACCTTCACCAGCAGCCATATATTTTGAAATCTTATAAAGAAGGGCCTGGCAATCTACTTCCGGTCACACTGCCAAGAAAATCCAGGAGCTGCTGGGTCACCAGGAGTCAGCACTAACACGAAGGCAAACAATGCCTTTGCATATGGACAATATGGGACCGAAAATCTATCTTAGCAGCCTGATACTCTCCATATAAAAGAGGGAGTGGAAAAGGTATCAAGAGAGTGGTGATAGTGAACTACTATCTGAATGATTTACACGTTTAGTGCAGTGACCACATTATGTGGACATTCAGTGCTGCTACTATATTGATAGTGGAATTGAATCTATCAGGATTAACTTAAATGCCAGCCCTGGTGTCTAACTTAACCCAATCACCATGCAGGCTCTAAATCTGCCCTGTACAATCTAAGTGGGTAGCTGAAGAATGGGAAACAAAATCAACTAACTTGCCCAAGGATACAAGGAGCATGTATGGGGGAAATGGGATTTGAACTATGACTTTCCTGGCTCTCAGCTCAATGGGCAGGATAGAACTTTTCTTTCTTGTCCATGGGCTGAGACTACGTTGAAGAATAGCAAAAGGAAATGAATGGCTTACCACGAGATTAGGAAGCGAAGCCTACAACTTCTGTTCACCTTTTTAGAACAATATCCTACTCACTCAACAGTATTTTCTTAGGTAAGGTTTCTTTATTCAGGAGAATTGCATCACAGTTTCTGTTCCAAGGAGTCAGCAGATACTCCATAGCAGTAAAAGGGAATCTTTCACTTTTGGACGTCTGGCATCCAAGGGTGCTCATTATCTGAAAAATATGGCAGAGTCCAGGGCAGATTGCCTTTTTGGGGGACTTGGCATCCGCCGGTGGGCTACGGATATAAACAAACTGCCGCAATAGGTCCTCTGTGAGTCTGCCCTCTTAAAGGCACAGGGGCTTGTAGGCCAGCAGTATAGGAATAGCTGCCAGCCCATGCCTTTAAGAGGGCAGATTCAGAGTAGGTGTACTACTGCTTCAAGATGTTCATATTAATTACAGGCATGTTCATGCAGTGATGAGGATGAGGCATGGAGCAATAGATGATGCATCATTAAGATTAAGTGAGAAAGGAGAGAGAGAAAGAGGAACTGAGGAAAGAACAAGAGCTGGGGACAGGATCCTCGTGTTCAGACTGATTTTTGGCCACATTCCATCCCTGGCAGTGTCTTCTGCATCCTTGGGCTTTTGACAGCTGATGATGTCCTCCAAAATTGTGGCAGGGATACTTCCTTTCTTAGACTTGAAGCAGTCTGTGTCACTAGTCCCATGAAAAATGGATGTACCAAGGGCTGCTGGGTAGATAAATAAGCCAGGTTTCTCATGACTGAGAGAAATTTGGCTGTGCTTATATGACCATCCAATGCTGGCACACATTCCCTTTATTCCCAACCCCCCAGATACCACTATAAAACATAAGATGTGCTATAATATCATAAGCTCACCAGCTCTAGCGTGGAGTAGCAGCAACCTAGGACCAGAAAAACCAGGGCTTGAATCCCACTGGCACTCCTTGTGGCCTTAGACGAGTCACTTAACCCTTCATTGCTTTAAGTACAAACTTAAATTGTAAGCCCTCTGGAGACAGAAATACCTACAGTAGCTAATTGTAACTTGCCTTGAACTATTACTGAAAAAGGAGCAAGCTAAATGCTACTAATAAAAAAATATACTTGCAACATTCAACTGTCTGTCACTTGTAAATTAATCTCCCCTGGTGTTTTCGTTTTCTGTTAGGAATTTGTGTCTTGTAATGGATTTTGTTTTGTTGTGTTAATGGTTTCATTTATAGCACAGCTGAACTCATTTTATCAAGTGTTGGGCTATGTAGCAAACAGATAACTATCTGTACATGTAGTCTTGCAGCAGTTATCAACTTAATTCTCAATCTTCATCACTCCCAGAGTTGTGTTAACAGTAAATGAAGTCTAACAGATCCACATTGAAATACCAGTATTGTTAACTATATAAACTGAGTATTAGCTCCATTTTACTCTGATGTTTCGGAATGTTTGTGAAGTAAAATGGCCACATACCCCTATCCTCCAAAATCTACCCCATCTATGCACCCAAACAAACTACCTCCACTCCCTAAAATGGCCCCTACCTACTTCCCAAAATCAGGGGTGGTTCAAGGCAATCTGCTGCCAGAGGCGAGGGATGAGATGGTGCCCCCCCCTCCCACAGTGTGTGTGTGTGTGGGGGGGGGCTTTCTCAAAACTCCAGTCAGGAACTCAACCAAACCAAAAAGCTGATAGCACAGTTACTTACCTGTAACAGGTGATCTCTGGGAACAGCAGGAATTAGTCCTCACATATGGGTACGTCGGTACCGACAGAGCCTGCGCGGGAAAGCTCCCCAGCTTCCCAGAAGAAAGCTTTTGGGAGCCTCCCACAGCGCATGCGCGCTGCCTTCCCGCCTTTCTCACCAACTCTCCTCAGTTCAAGTTTAAAGCTGAGACAATAGAGAGTAAAGGAAAGACAAAGAGAGAGAAAGATACAACTCCTAGGGGAGGTGGGTGGGTTGTGAGGACTAATTCCTGCTGTTCCCAGAGATCACCTGTTACAGGTAAGTAACTGTGCTATCTCAAGGAACAAGCAGGAATAAGTCCTCACATATGGGGACTCCCTAGCTAAGATGCCTGGGAGATCCCCAAGGGTATGAGACCTTAAAAGGTTCCTCGTCTTCCTATGGATCTCAGGCATCCATTCAGGGAAGGAGGGCAGGAGTTGTTCAAGAATGGAACAGGTGTCTGAGGACAGCCTGACCAAACAAAGCATCCCGGCGGGAGTCCTTGTTTAACAGTAATGGGCTGTGAAGGTATGAACCGAGGCCCAGGTGGCTGCTCGACAGATCTGGTCGATGGACACAGAATGAAGATGAGCCATAGAGGTGGCCATGGCACTCACATTGTGAGCTGTGACATGGCCTTCCAGAGAAAGGTTCTTACTCTGGTAAGCAAAAGAGATACACTGAGCAATCCAATTGGACAGTGTTTTTTTAGAGACTGGAATTCCTAGATGAGAAGGATCAAAAGCAACAAAAAGCTGGGAAAACTTTCTATGTTGCTGTGTCCTGTGTAAGTAAAAAGCAAGAGCTCTTTTACAATCTAGAGTATGAAGGTTCCTCTCTGCAGTGGATGCATGAGGAGCTGGAAAAAAGACAGGTAAATATACCTCTTGATTAAGATGAAAAGGTGAGACCACTTTAGGCATAAAGTGAGGATTTGTCCTAAGGACTACCTTATCATGATGGAACCTTGTATAAGGTGGATTAGCCACTAAGGCCTGCAGCTCACTAATGCGGCGAGCAGAAGTGATTGCAATAAGGAAAATAACCTTCCAGGAAAGAAATTTCAAGGAGGTAGTGGCTAAGGGTTCAAAAGGTGGCTTCATAAGCTGACCAAGAACTAAGTTTAAGTCCCATGCCACCGGAGGAGGTCGAATGGGAGGTTTAGTTAAGGTTAGGCCTCTCATGAATCTTGCAATAAGAGGATGAGAGGAAACATTGATAGGCTTAAGGGATGCTGCAATAGCACTTAAATGGACCCTTACGAAATTCGTCTTAAGGCCTGCATTGGAGAGATGCAGGAGATATTCTAAGAGAGAATTCAGAGGAAGTGCTAGAGGGTCACGACCCTTTTGAGCACACCAAATGGAAAATCTCTTCCATTTAAAAGCATAGGAACGCCTAGTGGAAGGTTTCCTGGAAGCATGAAGGATATCCTGCACTTGTTGCGAAAGATTGAAGTCTTGAAGGTCTAGGCCTTCAGTAACCAAGCTCTGAGGTGAAGGGACTTGGGGTTTGGATGCCACAAAGTCCCCTCCTCCTGAGACAGAAGGTCTAGAGCAGCTCCCAAGTCCAGGGAGGGGGCTTGGGAGAGATGCAGAAGTAGAGGGTACCACACTTGGCGTGGCCAGCGTGGAGCTATGAGGATCATAGATCCTTGATCCCTCTGAAGTTTGAACAGAGTCTTGGGGATCAAAGGAATGGGTGGAAAGGCATACAGGAAGTCCTGAACCCAGTGAAGGAGGAAGGCATCCTTGGCCTGAATTCCCTGACACAGAATTCTGGAACAGAACCGGGGAAGTTTGGCATTCCACGGACTTGCAAATAGGTCTATGTCCGGGGTACCCCATTCCTGAAAGATTCTGAGTACCTGATCCATGTGCAGGGACCATTCGTGTGGAAGCAGAACTCGACTGAGTCTGTCCGCCCAAGAGTTTTGAATTCCTGGGAGGTATACTGCCAGGAGATGGATTTGATGCTCTCTGGCGAAGGCCCATAATCTGAGAGCTTCGTTGCAAAGCGACAGAGAGCCGGTTCCTCCTTGCTTGTTTATGTAAAACATGGCTACCTGATTGTCCGTTTGAATGAGGACTGTCTTGTAGCTGAGGAGGGTATGAAAGACCTTGAGAGCTAAGAACACTGCTCGAAGTTCCAAGTGATTGATATGAAGAGAGGTCTCCTGTGACGACCAAGTACCTTGGGTGGAGAGGTCCTGCAGATGAGCTCCCCAACCTGTTTGGGAGGCATCTGTTGTGAGGATTGCTTGGGGAAACAAAGGTTGGAAGGGGGACCCCAGCAATAGATTTTGAGTGGACATCCACCATTGGAGAGACCAAAGGAGACGTTTGGAGTTGGCTATTTGGTCTGAGAGAGCTCCTGAGGCTTGAGTCCACTGGGTGGACAAAGTCCATTGAGCTGCTCTCATGTATAGGCGAGCATAGGGGACCACATGTACTGTGGAAGCCATGTGGCCTAGCAGTTGTAGCATCTCCCTGGCAGTTAAGTGGCTCTTTGACTGAATCTGGGAGGCTAGCTGCACTAGACGTTGGCAGCGGGCCTGAGGAAGGTAGGCCCTTGCAGTGGTGGTATCCAACCAGGCCCCTATGAATTCCAGGGATGAGCTGGGACTTTGGGAGGTTTACCACCAGTCTCAGATACTGCAGAATGCGCCTTGTACGATCCAGGGAAATCTGGGCTTCTGACTGAGATGGCGCTCTGATGAGCCAGTCGTCCAGATATGGGAAGACAAAGACTCCCAGAGTGCGCAGAAATGCAGCAACTATTGCCATGCATTTGGTGAACACTCTTGGAGCAGAGGCCAGACCGAAAGGAAGGACTCTGTATTGGTAATGTTTTCCCTGGAACAGAAAACGTAGGAATTTTCTGTGGGATGGATGGATGAGTATATGGGTGTACGCATCCTTGAGATCTAGAGAACAAAGCCAATCCTGACTCTGTAGGTATGGAAGGAGAGTGCCTAAAGAGAGCATCTTGAACTTCTCCTTGTACAGAAATGTGTTCAATTCTCGGAGATCTAGAATAGGTCTGTATCCTCCTGTTTTCTTTGGGATGAGAAAGTAGGGGGAGTAAAAACCTGACCCCTGTTGAAGAAGAGGAACTTCTTCTATGGCCCTCTGGGCCAGAAGGGAGGTTACCTCCTGATCCAGAAGGTTGAGGAGAGATGTGGGAGAATTGAAATGTCTCACCATGGTGTAGGGAGGAAGGTCTGAGAAATGAAGTTTGTAGCCCTCTCTGATGATGGAGAGGGTCCACTGCTCTGATGTGATTTGCTCCCATCTGGGAGCAAAATGAGCCAACCTTCCTGGAATGGTGAGAGGTTCTGGCTGTTGTAGAGCCAGAAAGGTTAAGTTCTCTAGCACTAAGTCAAAATCCCTGAGGGGCTTGGGACTGCTGGGTTGCAGCAGCCCCTGCAGGTTTAGGCCTGGCCTGTTTGGGTTGCTGACGCTTAGTAGCAAAGCGACCTGCAGAAGACTGTTGACCAGAAGTGGAAGGAAATCTGCCCTTCTTGTAAAAAGACTTTTTAAAAGATTTTTTCTTGGCTGGAGTGGAGGTAGACTTAGAAAGTCTATCAAGAGCAGCATTTTCTGCATCCATTTGAGTGGCTTTAATCTGCCACTCTTTGCCAAATAGGTTTTCACCTGTACAGGGTAGATTTCCTAAACCATCTTGAACCCAGGGTTCTAGATCAGAAGCCTGGAGCCAAGCAATTCTACGAGCAGCTATAGCAATGCCTGAGGCTCTGCTGGCAACCTCAAAGGAATCAAAGGCTGCTCTGTTGGAAAACTTTGAGATGTCTTGCGTATGCTTAAGCTAGAGAAGGAATTCCTCCCTTTTATCCTCTGGAATAAAAGGGAGAAAGTTGTGCAGCTTTTCTGCAACCTCCTTCAGAAACATACCCATATATAGGCTGTATGAATTGATTCTGGCAGTAAGCATGCTAGCTTGGAAGATCTTTCTACCAAAACCATCCAAGGTCCTGCATTCTCTTCCTGGAGGAGTAGAAGAGTGTCTTTTGGTACTCTTTATTCTCTTCATAGCTGACTGCACCACAATAGAATGGTGAGGAAGCTGAGCTTTTTGAAAACGAGGAGAAGGAGGGACACGGTACATAGTGTCCAATCTACGAGAATGAGGAGAAAGGGTGAGAGGAGTCTCCCACAATTCAAGCAAATGTTCTTGGAGAATTTCATGAATTGGCAAGGTGACTGCCTCTCTGGGAACCTTAGAGTATCCCAAAATGTCTAATTTTTTTGCTCTAGGTTCTTTTTCAGAGGTTACTGAAATAGAGAGTCCTTTAGCTACTTCCATGATGAAGTCTTGAAAGGACAAATCCTCTGGAGGAGACATTCTCCTCTTTGGAGAAGAGGGCTCCTCAGGAAGAGCAAGAGATACTTCAGGAGAGTCATCCGATGAATCAGAATCATCAGAAGACTGGAAGTATCGTCTGCTGGCTTCCAGGGATCGATACGCGTATCGACCGGTATCGACATCGGGCGTTCCTGGAACCGGATCGGTATCGGGAAAAGCCCCGGAACCGGGAACCGGAACCGGTATCCTGGTCGATGTGGATGCCCTGGGTACCGGTATCGATTGTGGTACCGGAACCGAGGTCGGTACCGCTTGCTGCGGTACCGTGGGCGTCGCAGCCTTAATGAAAGACATTATGGCCTGCTGCATGGATTGAACTGTATGATCCATGGACGCCACGACTGCCTGGATGTCGGTACCGGAAGAGTGTGCCGGTACCCCAGAGCAGTCTAACAGGTGATCGGTCGAGGCCGTGCCATCGATGTCAACCTGTAACCCCATAGGAGGAGCTTTGGAAGCCGGAGCTTCCCGCCGGGGTTGTTTGGCTGGGGCAGGGTCCTCATGGTCAAGCCCGGGGGCATCTCGATACTTAGAGGGAGATTTGCCCTTTGAGGACCTGCCAGAGGAATGTTTGGTTACCTGAGATCCATCAGGAGAGGAAGACCTGGAAGATGTCGATGCTGGAGTATCTGTGGAAAACAGCATATGAAACTTGGCTGCTCGGTTCTGTAAGCCACGTTTAGACATCAGGGAACAGGACTGTCAATCCGGAATGGAGTGGTCAGGCCCCAAACATTTAAGACACCATTCATGTGTGTCGGTAACAGAGATGGTACCGCTACACTTGGTGCATTTTTTAAAACCAGAAGCTGGTTTTTCCATGAGGGAAAATTGTTCTCTAGGCCTAGGGGCCTAAAGAGAGAAAATTTCACCAAGTAGTGAAAAGAAAATATATATATATTTTTTTTTTGAAAAGTAAAAAGAAAAAAGACCGGCGGTACCGGTCCGGTAGTCGGGGAAGGCAGACACGCGGCCAAAGAAACAAATTAAAATAAGAACTTCTTCAGCGGTGACAGGAACACGACCTGCTGGCTCCATGGAAAAGAAGAACTGAGGAGAGTTGGTGAGAAAGGCGGGAAGGCAGCGCGCATGCGCTGTGGGAGGCTCCCAAAAGCTTTCTTCTGGGAAGCTGGGGAGCTTTCCCGCGCAGGCTCCGTCGGTACCGACGTACCCATATGTGAGGACTTATTCCTGCTTGTTCCTGGAGATTAGATAATATGGCAGAAGTGCAAGATGTCTGCACACCAAGGAACTAAAAGAATGAGCGAGAACCACAGCACAGTTTATAAAGCTAAATTATAACTCATTTTTATTTTGTTGTTATAAACTGCATTATGGTTCTTGCCTTTTCTTTTTGAACATATATTTTGCATACACAGAACCCCCTCCTTCAACAGTGGGTGCAGAGCAGAACCAGGACATACATCCACAAAATTCAGTATCTAAAAAAAAAAACTGATTCTGATCATCTCACTAACAAACATTCTCCAGTACTAACCATATTGTGAACTAATACAAAACTCTACAACAAAGTCACTAAGGATCTATAGAGCAAATCTACCATACCATACCATATCAGCACCAACTTCCAAAACTCACATAAGGAGCCCATCCAAAAAAAGTATCACTGTAAATACTGCAGTGGGCCATGGAACATCCAACACCTATTTGAAAAGCTGAGCAATTCAGATTACTACAGTACAGATCCCCACATACAAACTCCATGTTAACTGAAGACCTACGGGTATGTTTACTAAGTAGCGGTAGCACCTTCCGAGCGATATTGGAGCCGCGGCCCCATTGAATTCAATGGGGCTGCGGCTCCATTATCGCACGGAAGCCGCTACCGCGGTTTAATAAACATATCCCCTAGTCTTGGTCACATACTCAGAACACAGATCCTCACCAAGTACAGAATAAGTGACCATAACCTAAAAATAAACATATGTAGATAACAATTAAACTGCAACCCCAAAAATTCAGATTTTGCACACAATACAATACCACAAAAATATAAAGAAATGCATTTCCATGTACTGTATAAAATAAACATTGCACCAAGTGGAATCATTAAATTGAAAATAAAATTCTCTTCTTCCTTTGTTGTCTGACCATTTTATTCTTTGATCATGCTGGTCCCTTCTGAGGTTTCTGCTTTCCTCCACCTCCCAGTACCCCCCCTCCCCCCCCACACACACACACCTACTTCTCCCAGGGGCAGCATGAGGATGATGCAGGGCCATGTGCGGAGATTCATTGAAGCATCATTTGCATAAATGTAGTATACTTTGTTTAAAATGTATATGCCACCAATCTAAAATCCTAGGTGGTTTCCAAACATATACATGCAATTTAGTAAAGCAGATGTTACAATAAAACAAACATAATAATAAAACATTACATTTGATTAGTGAAAAGCCACTTACACAACCCCTCCCCCCCCCCCAATCTGCACATCAGATTTATTTTACTATGACCAGATTATTGATGAGGAGGGAAGATATAAAATGAGAAACTAATCCTGGTAGCCATGAATTCAAATGCTGGATTGGATTGTGCTAGAGTTGGAAATGTCTGGAGCTCAGCAGTGGTGAAGCTATCAGGCTACTAAACAAAATTAAACTGAGACATTCCCTTAGAATTTGAAATTTCCTTAGATCTGAACTGACAAAATATTTTAAATTTCAGTCTGGCAGCATAAAGAATGCAAAACTGCAAATCTCAAAAACAATACATATTCCAGTACCTCCCCCCCCCCCCACCAACCCCTACAGTTGATCTCACCAAGAACCTAGAGTATAGAACCCAAAGAGCAAATCTACTATCCATAACAGCACTAACTTCCAAAACTCACACAACATGGAGCGTACCCAGAAAAAGGCAGCACCATATTCTAAACATATCTAAAACAGCCATATTCCTTTTCAGAAAAACTGAACAAGCCGGATTACTACAGATCCCTACATAGAAATTCCATGATATCAGAACATTTTATTTATTTATTTATTTATTTAACAGTTTTTCTATACCACTCTTTCATAGGATACAGAGCGGTTTACATATAACATGAACCAACAATAACAAAAACGTTTACATTGAACAGGGGTGTTAAACTTGGATGATTATATAGGGTTACTGATAATTCACATGTATCAATGTTGTGGGTGACACATTACAGCAGATAGGGAGTATGCTCTTTGGAAGGTGGAACCGGTTGGGTGAAGGAGTTAGGTTGGATTGGGGAGGGAATGTAGCAGCAGATAGTTGGGAAGATTTGAGTCTGTATAATGAAGGGTTTCAGTGTGTATCTACTACCCATAGGGTGTTCCCATACTATTCAGTAAATAGGAAGGTCTTTATTGCTTTTAAGAAGTCTGATATGTCCTTGATGGCTCTTATTGAGTTGGGTAAGTCATTCCATAAGGAGGGAGCATATAAGGAGAATGCTCTCTTATATATTGTTTGGCTTGGCTTTCCTCTTGTGCGTGGGGTTGTTCAGAGTGTTGTTATTTGAGGTTCTTCTTGTTCTGTCCTCCGGTGTTTTTTATCAGTGGTTGAAGAATTGGGGGTGCTAGGTTGTGGATTATTTTGAAGATCGTCAATAAGGCCTTGAATTTGGAACGTGTAGCTATTGGAAGCCAGTGTAGTTGCTGTAGTGTAGGGGTAATATGGCAGTATCTTGCTGTTCCGGTTATTATGCACGCAATAGTGTTTTGTACAAGTAGGAGTGGAAGTTTTGTTTTCTTCAGGAGAGCTTGATAGATTATATTACAATAATCTAATGTCGGGTTATAATGGCCTGGTCTTCATTATAAAGCATATGAGGACAGACTGAAGGATCTTAATATGTACACCTTAGAGGAAAGGCGGGATAGAGGTGATATGATTGAGATGTTTAAATACCTCCGTGGCATAAATGTTCAGGGAGAGAGCCTCTTTCAATTGAAAGCAAGTTCTGCTACGAGGGGACATGGGATGAGGGTGAAGGGGGATAGATTCAGGAGTGATATGCGGAAGTAGTGGATCCATGGAATAGTCTCCCAGTGGAGGTGGTAGAGATGAGGACAGTAACTGAATTCAAAAACGCATGGGACAAACACAGAGGATCTCTAAAGGTAAAAAGGGGACTGCTGTAGTTGTTGTTATGGAAGGACAGACTAGATAGGCCATGTGGTCTTTTTCTATCATCATATTTCTATGTTTCTATGACAGACTGATCTGAAGTTGCTCTCACTGAGTAGAGGCTTGAGTCTGTGTGTGGTTCTTAGCTTTTGAAATGCTGTCTTGGTTGTTCTCTTGATGTGAATCTGGAGTTGAGTTGCCTGTCAAATGTCACTCCAAGGTATATGACTTCATTCTTGACTTAGAGTGTAGTCTAAGATGTTTCTGGATTCAGATGGAGAGAACAGTACGTTCCAGGTGATATGTAGCGCTTCTGTGTTTTTTAAGTTTATAGCGAGGTTTTGATCCTTAAGTCATCCAGTCATTGCTTCCAGGCATGAGGTGATCTGTGTGTAGTCGGGTTGTTCAATGTTTATTGGGGTAAAGACCATTATGTCGTCTGCGTATATCTTGTATTGGATTTTGTGTTTTATGATGTTACAGAGTAGATGTATGTAAATGTTGAAGAGCAATGCCGAGAGGGCAGGGCCCTGTGGGATACCTTGTTGCTGTGTGAATAGTCTTGTTGGCTGCCAGATCTCACTTGTTGTTTTCGGTTTGATAGGACTACTCCAACATAGCCAACTGCTTCCAACAAATGGCAACCTGGCTGCAAGAAAACAACCTGTCAATAAATTACAACAAAACCGAAGCTCTATTCATCACAAGAAACCGGACATTCTCACCATCGGCCACCATCAACCTAAACAACACCATCATACCGGTAAGACAAGAAATAAAATACCTGGGAGTAACGCTCGACAAGGACCTCAACCTCCAGTCCCACATTGCAAAAATAACAAAGAGCGCTTACATCAAAATGAGGACAGTCAGAAGGCTCAAACCCATCCTCGCCCATGAACACTTCCGAACAGTCTGTCAAGCCATCATCACTCCAACCCTAGACTATTGTAATCACATCTACCAAGGACTACCTAAAAAGACAAGAAAACCACTACAGCTAGCACAAAACACAGCCGCACGACTCACGACAGATCACACAATTCACGATCACATCACATCACCCCCATACTGTACCACCTACACTGGCTCCCAATCAGCTCTAGAATCCAATTCAAAGTACTTCTACACATATTTAAAATAATACACAACCTATCAGCAGACAGCCTACGCCTTCTCATAAAAACCGATGACAACAGGAGACCAAGAAGAAAAGGAACCTCAGACACCATCAGAACATCAAAAGAATTTGCTAAAACAAGGCTGGCCACATCAAGGAGGGCACTCTCCCTGGCAGCACCCGCTATATGGAACTCTCTCCCAGACCACATAAGATCAACCAAGAACCTCAAGGACTTCAGAAAACTTCTTAAGACTGATCTATTTACAGTACATTTCAAAGACCTCACATAATTTTTTTACCTCAAGACATTACAGGATCACGATCCTATCTCCAAGACATTACAGAATCTCAATCCTAGCACACCTCTCAAACAGCTCCATTTTGTATATATGTATATAGCTCATTATGTAAATAGTTCACCAATATAATCTAACGCACTGCCCCACACACTACACTTCTCAGTTCTCACACTGCATGCTACAAACCACACTTCATTATTGATTTTGATTGATGTGCCACACCGCCTTGATTTAACGATAAGGCGGTATACTAAATCCTTCTAAATAAATAAATAAATAGGTAGGATGTGAACCAATTCATCACTGTTCCATGGATCCCTATTTTGTGACGCCTTCACAGCAGGGTCCTATGACTGACAGAGTTGAAAGCTGCAGTGATGTCAATGAACAGCAGGATGAAACCTTGACATATGTTGTCTATACTATTTATTATGGTGTTGAGGAGTGATGTGATTAGTGTTTCCATACTGTGATTGGGTTTGAAGCCATACTGGTGTGCGTCTAATGGGGCACGTTCATCTATGTGGTCTTATAGTTGTTGCAGGACTACTTTTTTGATCACTTTGGCTATGAATAGTAGGCTTGATATTGGCCGATATGAGTCAATATCCTTAGTGTCGATGTTTTTGCCTTTTAGAATGGGTCATATCGACGCTTCTTTAAAATGAGAGGGTGGGTATCCTTGCGTGAGAGAAGACCGGGTGATTTCTAGTAGGAAGGGTGTTAGATATTCTTTTGTGAGTTTGATCCATGTGGTTGGACATGGATCTAGAGGAGATGTAGTTGTTTATATGCTGGTTAAGATGGCTTCAAGGTGTTCTTCTGAGGGAATGTGAAAGGATTTCCATGAGTTTATATTCTTGTGGCATGACTGCTGCAGATCTAGCAGGGTAAGATCCGAGGAACATGCAGCCTCAGTCACACATATGCAGAACTGAGATAGATCTTCACCAAATAGGGAATATATCAGTAGAAACTAAAAACACACATATGTAGTCAAAAAATGATTTTACCCATTACTATTAGGTTTACAGGATTTCTTTCCCAAAATTATACTTTACTGCAGAAGGAGGCAAGAGAAAGAATTCTCATGCACAGGCATCTGCATTGTCAACAGAAACTAACATCTCAATGCAAGTAGTGTGAGTGCAACTAATGCCACCACAGTGGGTGGCCTTAGTTGCACAGGCAGCTGTTTTGCCACGCTGAAAAGCGGGAACTGTAAGGGGATATAACTGCCTCCTTGCAGTTAGCCTACTACCCTGCATAATCAAACTCTGGAACTATTTACCAGAGGATATAGTAAAAGCTGTTAGTGTAGCTGGGTTTAAAAAAGGTTTGGACAAGTTCCTGGTGGAAAGGTCCATAAACTATTATTAAAGAGGACCCAGGAAATCCACTGCTTATCCCTGGGTGAGCACTGTGGAACCTGTGTGCCTTTTTGGGAAACTGCCAGGTACTTGTGACCTGGATTGGCCACTGTTGGAAACAAGATATTGGGCTTAATGGACCTTAGTCTGACCCAGTATAGCATTTCTTTTATTCTTATGTTCATATGTTACAAGTGCAGAACTTAGGAAATATGCTGCTAAATAGGCCAAACAAGATTGGTTCAATAGCACCCATGCAGCATCTCTCACTTCCACAAAAACAAGACCCACTTGGCACCCCAACACAGCACTTCCCACCCTCTGAAAAACAAGAGGAACTTTGTGACCCCAACACCACACCTCCCACTCCAAGATAAACACCAAGAAGGGCTTGGCAACCCCAACATAACTCCTGAAACTGCACACTGGACCAGAATGGTGTTAACGTAGATATATATTCCATAAAAAACAAAGGAAATGCAAATGCAAGATGCTTGCACATGAAGGAACTTAACGAATAAGTGAGAACCACAGCACAGTTTATATGACCAAATAATAACTCATTTTATTCTGTTATACACTGCATTATGGTTCTCACTTTCTTTTCGAATATATATTCTGCATTCACAGAAACCTCTCCCTCAACAATAGGTGCACAGCAGAAGTAGGACATTCACCCACAGAACTCTAATATATTAAAAAATATATATATATGATTCTGGTAATCTCACTAACAAACATTCTCCAGTAGCAGGCATATTGGGAACTAATATAAAACCTTACAAAAGTCACCGAAGATCTACAAGGTCAAATCTACCATACTGTACATACCAGCATAAACTTCGAAAACTTATACAAAGTGCCTACCCAGAAAAAAAGCAGCACTATAAATACTGCAGCAGGCCCTAGAACATCTATTTGAAAATCTGAACAGGGCAAATTACTACAGTACAGATCCATGTTAACAGAATACACAGCCTTGGTGATACACTCAGAAACAGACTCTCACCAAGTACAGAATAAGTGATTACAACCTAGAGAGCAAATAGAATGCTAGGTATCATAAGGAAAGGAATGAAAAATAAAACAAAGGATATTATAATGCCTCTGTATCGTTCCATGGTGCGACTGCATCTTGAATATTGTGTGCAATTCTGGTCGCCTTATCTTAAAAAGGATATAGCGTTATTAGAAAAGGTACAGAGAAGAGCCACCAAAATGATAAAGGGGATGGAAGGATACACCTATGAAGAGAGGCTTTTCAACCTGGAAAAGAGACGGCTGAGGAGAGATATGATACAGGTCAATAAATGAATGAATGGAGTGCAATGGGTAAACGTAGATTGATTGTTTATGTTATCAGAATATAGAAAGACTAGGGGACATGCAATGAAGCTACAGTGGTGGTAAGGAGGGAGGCAGGAACAGAGCTGACACGGGGCAAGGAGTGGGCGGGAAGGGAGAGGGGGAAAGAGGAGGCTAGAAGGGAGCTGATACCTGAGAATTGTACTGGAGGGGGGCTGCAAGGATGATGACACTAAGGAAGGGAAGAGGGGGATGGAAGGGAGCTGACACCTGGGGATGGGAATGGAGTGAGCTGACACTTGGGGATGTGACTGGTAGTTGGCTGGGTAATGGGGAGGAGGCTGGAAGGGAGGGGGCACTGGGACTGGAAGGTAGCTGACACGTGGGGATGGCATTGGAAGGGGGATGGACAGAGGGTAAGGTGATTGGAAAGGTGCTGACATGGGGGGGGGAGGTGGCAGCACTGGGAGTGGAAGTGAGCTGATACCTGGAATGGTATTTAGACTAGAAGGGGCTGGACAATGGGGAATGAGGGGGTCTGGAAGGGAATGGACACCAGTGGCGGTGCTGGGAATGCAAGGGGGTTGACATTGGAAGGTTCTGGGAGGGGAGGAATAGAAAGGGAGCTAGCACTGGGGAGGGTTACTGGGAGTGGAAATAGGCTGATGGAAGGAAGTGAAAAAAAAACAAAATAAGAGACAAGAAATAGCAGATAGATTATAGACCACAGAAAGAGAAAACAGGAAAGCAGAAGCCTCAGATTGGGACCAGCATGATCAGAGAATAAAATGGTCAGACAACAAAGGTAGAAAAAATAATTGTATTTTCAATTTAGTGATGGACTTTGATCTATCTTTATATTTTGCACAGTATGAGGAACTGCATCTCTTATTTATCTGGTGTTGAACTGCATGCAGAGTCTGGCTTCTTGGGGTTTCAGTTTAATTTTTGTCTAAATATTTGTATTTTTACTTTAGAACATAAGATATGCCATACTGGGTCAGAGCAAGGTACATCAAGCCCAATATCCTGTTTCCAACAGTGGCCAATCTAGCTCATAAGTTCCTAGCAGTTTCCCCAAAAGACACAGGTTCCATAAAGCTTGTATTGGGTCAAGCAGTGATATCCTGGGTCCCTTTTAATAATGGTTTATGAACCTTTCCTCCAGGAACTTGTCCAAACCTTTTTAAACCCAGCTACCCTAACAGCTTTTACTACATCCTCCGGGAATGAATTCCAGAGTTTGATTATACATTGAGTGAAAAAATAAAAAATATTTTTTCACTCAACGTATAATGCCAATGCTTGAGCCAATACAAGCTTTGTGGAACCTGTGTCTTTTGGGGAAACTGCTAGGTACTTATGACCTAGGTTGGCCACTGTTGGAAACAGGATACTGGGCTTGATGTACCTTGGTCTGACCCAGTATGGCATATCTTATGTTCTTATGTTCTAAAGTAAAAATACAAATATTTAGACAAAAATTAAACCGAAACCCCAAGAAGCCAGACTCTGCATGCAGTTCAACACCAGATAAATAAGAGATGCAGTTCCTCATACTGTGCAAAATATAAAGATAGATCAAAGTCCATCACTAAATTGAAAATAAAATTATTTTTTCTGCCTTTGTTGTCTGACCATTTTATTCTCTGATCATGCTGGTCCCAATCTGAGGCTTCTGCTTTCCTGTTTTCTCTTTCTATGGTCTATAATCTATCTGCTATTTCTTTACTATTATTTTGTTTTCTTCACTTCCTTCCATCAGCCTATTTCCATTCCCAGTAACCCTCCCCAGTGCTAGCTCCCTTTCCATTCCTCCCCTCCCAGAACCTTCCAATGTCAACCCCCTTGCATTCCCAGCACCGCCACTGGTGTCCATTCCCTTCCAGACCCCTTCATTCCCCATTGTCCAGCCCCTTCTAGTCTAAATACCATCCCAGGTATCAGCTCACTTCCACTCCCAGTGCTGCCACCTCCCCCCCCCATGTCAGCACCTTTCCAATCACCTTACCCTCTGTCCATCCCCCTTCCAATGCCATCCCCACGTGTCAGCTACCTTCCAGTCCCAGTGCCCCCTCCCTTCCAGCCTCCTCCCCATTACCCAGCCAACTACCAGTCACATCCCCAAGTGTCAGCTCACTCCATTCCCATCCCCAGGTGTCAGCTCCCTTCCATCCCCCTCTTCCCTTCCCTAGTGTCATCATCCTTGCAGCCCCCCTCCAGTACCATTCTCAGGTATCAGCTCCCTTCTAGCCCCCTTTCCCCTCTCTCCCTTCCCGCCCACTCCTTGCCCCGTGTCAGCTCTGTTCCTGCCTCCCTCCTTATCACCATGTCAGCTCCATTCCTGCCCCCTCCTTCCCCTGGCAGCCATGGTTCCTGCGACCCTCAGCGGCTGTGATAGCGATAATAATTTAAAATTAAAACAAAACTGGTGGAGAGCCTTCTGGCCCTATGGAACCCCTGCTGCTGCACCCCAATCTAGCGCAACTTCCTTTTGGGGGCGGGACACAGCAGCAGGGGTTCCATAGGGCCAGAAGGCTCCACACCGGTCTCGTTTTAATTTTAAATTATTACCGCTATCGCAGCCGTGGCTCTGTAGAATGCAGGAGACGCAGCTGGAGCAGTGGCAGCAGCTTGTCCATTTTTTTTTAATCTGAAGGTGGAGTGAGGTGGCTGTTTTGGGGGCATTTTTTGCCGCCTGAGGCAGCCGCCTCACTCCACCTCATTATAGAGCCACCCCTGCCCAACACCTCCAACTACCCCACTCCCATAAACAAAGACTCCCTCTTTACTAAGTCAAAGACAAACAGAGAAACACCACAACTACACACACACAAACACACATCTGCAGAGGGTTTGGAAAGATCCATGAAGTATGCTCTGCATTCTTTCCCCACTTGTTTATTTTTAAAAAATTCATCATAGTAGGAGTATGTTGGTAAGAAATGCACCCTTTCCATGTAACGTCCAACATTTTATTTGTTTTCTTGACTGCTGATGCAGACTGAGCTGAGGATTTCAAAAGTATTGTTCACGATGACTCCAAGATCCTTTTCCTGGATGATAACTCTTAATACATAACCCGACATTTTGTAACTCAATCCTCATCCTTCTTGACCTCTCTGCTGCTTTTGACACGGTTGACTACAACCTTCTCCTTGATACCTTATCCTCATTTGGTTTTAAGGGCTCTGTAATATTCTGGTTCTCTTTTTATCTCTCCCATCGCTCTTTCAGTGTTTGTTCTAGTGGATCCTCCTTTGCTGCTATCCCGCTCTTAGTTGGTGTACCCCAAGGATATGTCTTGGGTCTACTCCTTTTCTCTCTCTATACCCAGTCCTTTGGTGCACTCATCTCTTTCCACGGGTTTCAGTACTATCTTTGATGATGATGACTCCCAGATCTACCTCTCTACACCTGAAATATCTCCGGCAATCCAGACCTGGATCTCTGCCTGCCTTTCTGACATTGCTGCTTAGATGTCTCACTGCTGCTTGAAATTGAACATGGCCAAAACTGAGCTTCTTATTTTTCCCCCTAAAACCTTTCCCCCTTTTCTGCTTTCTCTGTCTCTGTGGATAACTCTCTATTCCTCCCTGTTTCCTCAGCTCGCAACCTTGGGGTCATCTTTGACTCCTCTCTCTCCTTCTCCCCACACATCCATCTGATAGCTAAGACCTGCCTTTTCTTTCTCTATAACATCAACAAAATCTGCCCATTCCTTTCTGAACATACTACTAAGACACTTATCCACTCTTTAATCACCTCCTGTCTTGACTATTGTAATCTACTCCTTGCTGGTCTCCCTCTGAATCATCTCTCTCCCCTTCAATCTGTTCAACACTCTGCTGTGTGGCTAATCTTCTGCCAACCTCAGCATGCACATATTACCCCTCTTCTCAAGTCACTTCATTGGCTCCCTATCCATTTCTGCATCCAGTTCAAACTTCTCTTGCTGACCTATAAGTGCATTCACTCTGCAGCTCCTCACTACCTTTCCTCACTCCCCAGAAACTCAACTCTTCTGGCAAATTGAGGGAGCAGTGGCCTAGTGGTTGGGGCAAGTTACCTCAGGCCAGAAGGTCCGGGGTTCAAATCCCACTAGAGGACAGCAACCTTGGGCTGGAAGGACTGGGGTTTCTACTCCCACAGGTGCCCCTTGGGCAAGCCACTTAACTATTTTACAGGGAACATGGGCAATGGAGGGTTATCTCCAAGTTATAAGGCCCTGTTTAATGTAATTTCAGTTTATTCAATGTAAACCACCTTGATATCATGAAAGGCAGTATATAAGAAATGTTAAATAAATAAATTGCTTTTATCTGTGCCCTTCTCTTCTATTGCTAACTCCAGACTTCCCTCTTTTCACCTTGTTGCTCCTTATGCCTGGAACAAACTACTGAGTCTTACATCAGACGTCTTCTCTGGCCCTTTTCAAATCCAGGCTGAAAACTCTTCTCTTTGCTGCTGCTTTCAGATCTTGACTCACCTGATCTCCTTTGTGTTTCCTTACCATTCCCCCTAGATGTCCCTGTCTACAGCTACTGTGTTGTCTGTCTTGACTAGATTGTAAGCTCTGATGAGCAGGGACTGTCTCTTACATGTCTGTGCAGCGCTGCATATGTCTTGTAGCGCTATGCAAATGCTCATAGTTGTAGTAGTAGTAACTAGCTAGGATTGTTTTTCCCTCAGTGCATCACATTATATTTGCCCATATTCAATTTCATTTGCCAATTCAATGCCCACTTCTCCAGTCTAACAAGCTCCTTCTGCAGTTCTTCATAGAGTGCTTTTGTTTTAACTACTTTGCATTTTTGTATCATCTACAGATTTGTTTAGCAAGCACTTTCTGAAAACCCGGATACACCATATACCTCTTTATTACGTTTCTCTGTGCTGTCTTCTGGAGTTGCTACACTCTACTTCGGGATGGCTTCCTTCTCTGATATTCCAGTGCTTTGGGACTGGATAATGTAGCCACTGAAATCATCATTTCTCACTTTTTATGCTATTTCTGTTCCCCATGATAACTCTGGAGCTACTTTCTCACCGATTAATATTCAGTTGGGGTTACTTAATATCAAGTCAATTCAGAATAAATATCCACTAGTTTATAATATACTCTTGGCTAAATATTTGCGCATGTGGGGAACAATTTTATAACCAGGCACCTAGTGTAAGATACCCAGAACATGTCTTTCTTAAGCCTATTTACAGAGAAAAGTAGGCACCTATATTCCTTTATAAAGTAGGGACATAAAAGTGGCTGCAAACACATGCTAAATCTAGATGCGATAACTTATACCAGCCCAATGGCTGGTATAAATGCCCATGCCTAGATTTTTCAAAAACGTATGTAAGTTATACGCGTAAATTTAAAAAATACTATAACTTCGTGCTTCATCCATGTTCCTACCCTTTGCACGCCCACAATGGAAGTATGCACGATAGGTCTGATGTGCGTACTTTAAGAATAGCAACTGTTTCACATAAGTGCACATTTACATGCTTAAACCACTAAAATATAGTGATTTCTGTATGTAAATGGCATGTAACTTTCCACAGCTCCCTATAAAATTACCCCAAGTGTGTCACTGAAACCTGATGTAGGAAAGGTAGTTAAGCTTTAATACTAAAAAATGCAGGGCCATGCATTTGAGCTGCAAAAAACACAAGAAAGCCATACAGGGGATGAAGTACTTCTGTGCACAAAAGAAGAGCAGGATCTGGAGGTGATCGTGTCTGGTGATCCTAAGATAACCGAGCAAATAGAAAAGGTGATGGCAAAAGCCAGAAGGATGGCCAGCAGGAAAAAGGAGGAGATAGTGCCTGTGTATAAATCTCTGGAGGGACCTCAAATAGTAAGTACTGTGTTTAATTCTGGAGACCACATCTTCAAAAAAATATAAACAGGATGAAGTCGGTGGCTACCAAAATGGTCAGTGGTCTTCATTATAAGATATATGGTAACAGACTTTGGAAGAAAGGCAGGACAGGGGAGATATAATAGAGATAGTAAAATACCTCCATGGCACAGATGAATGGGAAAGGGGCTTTTTTCAAGTGAAAGGAAGCTGGAATGAGGGGACATAGGATAAAGGTGAAAAGAGGGTAGACTCAGGAGTATCTTATCAAAATATTTCTTTTTGGAAAGAGTAGTAGATGGGTGGAATAGTTTTGCAGTGGAGGTGATAGAGATAAGGACTGTATCCAAATTCAAAAAAGCAGTCAGGACTTGTCTAAAGTCTCCCCTACCCCCTCCCCAGAAACTAGGTCAACATAGCAGCTCCATGTACAAATCAATCCTAAATGACAAAACACATCTACAAAGCATGGCAATAGGGATCAATGTGAATTCAGAGCTCTATGTGGGTAACTTAGTATTATTGAGATATGATGTTTATGCATTACAGATTTTAAAACGTATTTTTGTAATGTGTGTTACGTGCAGGTATTCTTGCAGAAGGGTGTGACCTAAACTAAAACCACCTATTACCACTTTCTTCCCCACCTCAGCTAATTCTCTTCTGCCACGTTTGCACTGCACAGCTCAGTTTTAAGTTTCAGCCTTGTGACTACACCCATAGCTATACAACCTGGGACCAATATTCAGTGGCGCATAACTGGTTAAATTTAACCAAATAATTTATCCTGCTAACTTTAAATGGGATATTCACAAAGAAAACTGGTTAAGTCGCTGGTTTGGAATATACTAACTTTTTATAGTTAACTTTAGGCCAGTTATTCGCCCCAACCAGATTTAAAAGGTAGGTTTTAGATAGAACATGGAGGAATTGAGACACCCGGGTCAGGACATACACAATTCCAGCAGTATTTTAGTAAAGGCTCTGCTAAACCTGAAACCTTGTGTACATAAGAACATAAGAAATGCCTTAATAGGTCCATCAAAGTCCATCAAGCCCCGTATTCTGTTTCCAACAGTGACTAATCCAGGCAACAAGTACCTGATAGGTTTCCAAAGAGGCACACAGGTTCCACAATGCTTATCCCGGGACAAGCAGTGGATTTCCTGGATCCTCTTTAATAATGGTTTATGGACCTTTCCTCCAGGAACTTGTCCAAACTTTATTTAAACCCAGCTACACTAATAGCTTTTACTACATTCTCCAGTAACAAATTCCAGAGTTTGATTATGCGTTGAGTAAAAAAAATATTTTCGCTTATTAGTCTTAAATGGGTTGCACTGTAACTTCATTGTGTGTCCTCTAGTCTTTCTATTTTTTTGATAGCATAAAGAACCAATCTACGAATACCTGTTCCACTCCATTCATTAATTTATAGGCCGTCTCTTTTCCAAGTTGAAGAGCCCCAACCTTTTAAGCCTCTCCTCATAGGGGTATCCTTCCATTTCCTTTACCATTTTTGTTGCTCTTTTATGTACCTTTTCTATTTCAGCTATATCTTTTTTAAGATAAGGAAACCAGAATTGCACACAATATTTAAGGTGCAGCCCCACCATGGAACGAAACAGAGGCATTATAATATCCTTTGTTTTATTCTCCATTCCTTTCCTTATGACTCCTAGTATTCTATTTGCTTTCTTGGCTGCTGATGAACAAAGGGCGGAGGGTTTCAACGTAAAATACATATAGGGATGTACTGTATAGGAGTGCACATGTATGTGCATAGAGCTGGAAGAGCCATTTTACAAAGCTACACAATACACAGGAAAAATCAATCAAGGAAACTCAGCAACTTACACGTGTAAGTTGGTATTTTATAAACTACACATTTAAGTATAAGCACTTCCACTTGTATGTGAGCCATTTGGCAAACCTATATGAATAAATGCTGCCAATTAACTACAGAGTCTGTGATGTTCATTTAATTTCAGTTTTGAGGGGGAAATTAAAATGTGGGACTAAAGGATAATCCACTTACTCCCTCCTGTAACGAACTGGCCAAAACTAGCACATTTTAGAAACCTATTGTGCCAGGGAGCAGCTGTAAATCCCGACGTGGAAATCTGGTGTCATACACATGCATTTCCTATATGAAATGGGGAATACACATTCAGATTTTTGACCTGCCCAGGCCATGCCCTAACCATGCTCCCCAACACAAAAACCTTCCTCCTGAGTGTAGAATAATATCAAAATCTGGCACACTGTTGACTACAGCATTTCTACAGCCTGTTCTTCTTCAACACGCTAAGTATCAGCTATTTTTTAATGAATGCTTTTTTGGATTAAATGATTAAAAGGGACAGGCCACGGCGGTAAGAGGTGTTTTTCCTCTATACTGGGTTGGCCATTCCGACAAAAAAATGTTCTGAATAACTG
Organism: Ichthyophis bannanicus; assembly: GCA_033557465.1. Taxonomy (NCBI): domain Eukaryota; kingdom Metazoa; phylum Chordata; class Amphibia; order Gymnophiona; family Ichthyophiidae; genus Ichthyophis; species Ichthyophis bannanicus. The sequence continues at coordinate 508,350,626 of CM066034.1, read as the reverse complement.
GTTCTTGTTCACTGGGTTTTTGTGTTTTTGATTCTAACCATGCTCCCAGCATGCCCTTTTGCAGTTTTTACATTATTTCAGACATCCATGTATAAATTGCCATTTCCACATGTAAATGCCGGAAATTACATGTGGATATTGCAAATAAGATCGGTGCTGTCTGGTTAAATTATAACCACACCCAAGCATGCCTCTGACTACTACTACAACTACTATTTATCACTACAAGGCGTACGCAGCGCTGTACCAACACATATAAAAGACAGTCCCTGCTCATAGAGCTTACAATCTAGTTAAGACAGACAGCACAATACATGAGAAACAGGGGATTCAATAGGAAGAGGAGACACAAGGGAACAAGAGATAAGGATCCAAAAGCAGCTTCAAACAGGTAAGCCTTTAGCATGGCTTTAAAGAGGGAGAGTGATGAGACTTGAAGTAAAGATAGAGGAAGTTTGTTCCAGGCATCAGGAGCAGCAAGGTGAAAAGATCAAAGTCTGGAGTAACCGAGGCAGGCGGACCTGGTGCATCGGGCCCGCTTCCACCATCCCCCCAACACCCCCAATCTCCCCACCCCACAAAAAGACACCACACCAACATTTCATGGAACATAACTGGTCGCAGCTTTATTAACCTTTAACAATTTCACAATATGCCAACATGCTACACCTTCTCAATCGATTAGCGGCACCCGGCCCGCACCAGCCATACCTTAGCAAAGTGCCTTGCCACCGCTAACGCCATAACTTGCCCCCCCCGGCAAGTTACCTAACCCTTCCCCCGACTTCGCCATGCTACTAGCAAAAGTCGACCAGGGTTTGTCCGGGTCAGGGGCACCCCACCCCCGCCCAAGTGTAGCCTGAGGCTCCGGACCCCGGAAACCTCCGGGATCCCGCCAACCCCCCCCCCCCCCAAGCTGCAACACCCCATAATCCACACCCCCATAAATATATATGGGCGGGTGGGCGGGAAGCCGGCATCCCCGAGCAGCCTCCAACGCGAATGACCACGCGGAGGCTGCCCGCCGGCCCTCACCCCCCACCACACCGCAACGAACCACCCTGATTGGCTCCCGCGCGGCTGCCACCGCCGGGAACCAATGATTTTAAAATGCACCGGCCGCGCGCCCGGTTACGGTCGGCCGCCGGGACCCTGCCCGCGGCCTCTTCATTTGGCAGTAGAAGAAAAGGGAACAGAGAGAAGAAAGACAGAGGAGGCACCTGGAAGATTATTTGGACAGCAGAGTTCTGAATAGATTGAAGAGGAGATGGATAACTCTGAGAGAGACCAGCAAGGAGGAAGTTGCAATAATCAAGGCTCCTTGTAAACTTAACTTCTGGACTAAAGTTAACCAGTTAACTAGATAAATCATTTGAATATCGGTTCTGCCATTCCTATTCTGCCTACTGCTGTTCATATATGGTAGTCTATCATTTTTCAGCATTCTTATATGAAATAAAGAAGCAATATCTTATGCAGTGATCATTTGCATTCATCTGTCTGTCAGTGACCTAGTTTCAGGAGACAAACCACCAAACCCCAGAATGAGTTTATATTTCAGAGTTTACATTAGGATACTTAGAAGACTCTAGTATGATGATGTCAAAAATGTTATTGGCTTTTGTTTTGTGGAGTTTCATTTTTTCATGCTCTGGTTACAGTACTGCGCACTAACAACCTTTTATATGCATTTTAACATTTTTGTGAGATAAAAACCTGTCAGTGCACTAGGAAAGTGAACTGGCAGCTAATCTTTATTTCAGGTTGGCCATGAGGAGGCTGCATAAAAGAATGCCACTCCCACACATGTACTCTTAGTGGGAGTACAGCCAATTTTGGCTGTTTGAACAGGGAAGGTGGACAGTGGAATGCAAAAAATTTCAATACTGCATACCTACAGATCTTAGTCAAGAGGACCAATATAATTCTTATTGTTGGAAAAGGATTTTTTCTTAATATGTTCAGTCTGAAAGAACATGCATGTCCAAAGAAAAAAAAAAGAGTTAAAGATTAACACTGCTGGGAATACTTACTGTTCTCTAACCATTAAAAAATACAAAAGAGAGAACAGAGCTTCATTTCTCCAGGCTTGAGAATGTGTTACAGGCTGCAGGGAGCTCCTCGAGGCTTACAGGAGCATCTTGTAAATTATTTTATGATAAAGAATATTTCAGTGAGTGGTGCAGAGCTGGAAAGATTTTACTGATGAGAACTGACAGTGCATCAGTGTTGAGGAGTAGAAAGAACCCCTTCAAAATGAGCTCAACATCTTGAAGGAAGAAAGAACTAGAAAGAGCTATAGGGTGACCTTCATATACAAATTACGGAGAACAGCTACTTCAAAACTCCAGGACTACTACAGGTTAATTAAAATGTCCCTGCCCCCTAGAATCATAATAAAGAAGCGTTTGATATTACAATCTTGTGTAATTGCAGTTTCAAGTACAACAGAGGAGTGAATTAGCAGCTTACGAGAATCATAAGAAAGAAATATTTGATAACGTGTGGGTACCTTATATTAGATGGTGGGAGAAGGATCTTCTCTAATTGCAATTTTAAATGCAATAAAGACGAAGGTGCCGGGGGAGGTGGGGTGGAAAATGGGGGAAGAGATAGATGAAAAGAATCACCATAGTTTTATTTGTTTATTTGCTTTGTGGATGTGGTGTAAGTAAGATGATGGAGACCTGTTTAGTTTCTTATATAAAAGTCTATAAAAATAAATGATTTTAAAAAAGTCCATGTCCACTTACAATATGCTGTCTTCCAAACAACCATGGCATGCAACAGCTTAAAAAATGAAAAGAGATAGGGGGTACCAAGCCAAGAAGACAAGTGAAGGTCACTTTATATATTCAATCACATAAATCATTTCTTCAGTATACTTGGTATTTGCACAGATACCCAGGGATTTTTCAATCACCCGGTATGTAATTTGGGAGAGCATCTGCTCCACAACTGTGGTTTCATAAATTTCTTTTGATAAGGCAGCCTAAATCCAGCTAATTCTTGCTTCATAAGCTGTAAATCTATGGATGATCCTTGCTCCATAGGGGGGGGTGTAATATATGGAAAGTACGCGGAGGCCGATTCAGTATGGGGCACATCTGGGCCGTCCAGACATATATCTGAACCCGATTCTGCAACAGTGGGAGCTAAACATTCTCATGGTTGCAAAATCAGAGCACTTGGATGGTCCGACATGCCCTCCTTTCTGCCGTGGGGGATGCCCAGGGATTTGCATGGCCAGCCCCTCCGCAATCCTACTGGTGTGCCAGTGCCGTGGTGTACTGTCGCCATGGCACCAGCACATCCTGACCGAGCAGCAAATGCCCACCCACAGTTAAAGGCCCTTTTCTGTGGCAGGGGCAGCCAGAGCCAGGATCAGATGGTGGAGGCTCCCCCGCGATGTCCCTGTTCTTTTTGGGGGACTGCATCACCCGATCTCACTGGAGCCCGGCACTTATTCCACCTCTGAGGTGGAATAAGCCGGATGTCCAAATTGCTGCTGCAAGATGTACAGAGACTGACCGGAATAGCCTCTGTATGTCTCGGCAACTCAGCCCGCCCCCCCACTCTGCCCCTGCTCCACCTCTGTGCCGCCCACGCCTGGCCCATGCAGCTTTCCTCTCACAAATGCCTTGTACATGTGGGGAGCGAACAAGATGGAATTGGGAGCAGCAGCTGGGTTCGGGTTGAACGTCCAGCCCGGTTGTACAACCACGCTATTCGCAGCACTGAATCTACCCCATAGGGAATATATGTCCTAAATTTTTGTGCCAATACTAGAGAAGCAATGAATTGTGAATCAGGAAATCTAGCATCAAAGCTTTCTTCTGCCACTGGGAAATGTACCTCCCTTTACCCTGGATACCCACTTCGGATCCCTTTTACTAAAGTGTGTTAAGCTATTAATGTGGAACTTAGTGGGTGCCCTTGTTAACAGCTAATGCAATGGCTTGACACTTAGGGCGTAATTTTATAACAAGGCATCTAGGTTAACAGACAGGACGTTGCTCATTTTTAGCCTATTTTATAAAGCCACATTGGAAAGCAAGAGACTGGGTCTTTCCTTGGATGTGAATTAGTTTAACTGCCTATGTAGTGTTGTATTAGGAAACACAGCATGAGCACATCACATGGCCTCTTTTATCCAACCAGCAATTGAGGAAGTACACCTCCTCTCCATTACCTCCTCATTCAATCTTCAACTTTGCTCCACCGCCCCCTCTCACCAACTTGGTCTCTGCCTTGACCCGATTTTCTTCTTTAATTGCTCACCCTCCAACTTCTGCAACTCAGTCTTTCCCTCCTGTCTCCACTAATCTTTTCAGAAACTTTCTTGCTATTGATCCCTTAGCCCTCTCCTCCTCTATTTCTTCTCCCCTTTCCTCCTCTCTGTTATCCAAATCCGTTGATGAGGCTGTGACATCCTATAACTTTGCACTCTTCTCTGCCCTGGATCTCTTGCTCCTCTAACCCCACGCCCTTTTAGGCGTTCTTCTCCCCAGCCCTGGCTCACACCCACTGCCCAATATTTGCGTTCCTGTCCCGCTCTGCTGAGCGTCTGGCTTAAATCCCGCTACCATGCTGACCTTCTTCACTTTAAATTCATGCTTTTCTCATTCCAATCAGCCACAGCACTTGCCAAACAAGCCTACTTCACACATCTGACTAACTCTTTCGCCTCTGATCCTCGTTGTCTCTTTAATATTCTCAATTCTCTCCTCAATATGCCTCCACCGCTGATTCCTCCCTCTCTTCCTGCCCAAACACTAGCTGATTTCTTCCATGACAAAATCCATAAGATTACCCTCCAATTCCCCATTACCCCTTCTACCTCACCTTTCTCCCATCTCTCCCCACTAACTTCTGCTAACCTCTCCTCCTTCCCTGTGGTCTCTGATGATGAAACAGCACTCCTTCTTTCTTCCTCCAAACCCACCACCTGTTCCTCCGACCCCATCCCCACCTGTCTCTTATGCCTCATCTCATCCTCTATTGTCCCTTCCATTTCTCATATCCTCAACCTATCCCTCTCCACTGCTACCTTCCCTACTGACTTCAAGCATGCCATAGTCACACCCCTCCTCAAGAAACCCTCACTTAATCCTACCTGTCCGTCTATCAACCCATCTCTCTCTTTCCCTTTATCTCTAAACTACTTGAGTGTGCTGTCCACCTTCGCTGTCTCGATTTCCTTTCGTCTCATGCCCTTCTTGATCCTTTACAGTCCGGCTTCCGTCCCTTGCACTCCACTGAAACAGCTCTCACTAAAGTATCAAATGACTTGTTCCTAGCAAAATCCAAAGGTCTTTAATCTGTTCTCATCCTTCTTGATCTTTCTGCTGCTTTTGACACTGTTGACCACAACCTTCTTATCACCCTGTCATCACTCGGCTTTAGAGGCTCTGTACTGTCTTGGTTCTCCTCTTATCTTTCCCATCGCTCTTTTAGTGTGTGTTCTGGTGGCTCCTCCTCCTCTGCCACCCTGCTCCCAGTTGGTGCTCCCCAGGGTTCTGTCCTGGGACCGCTCCTCTTCTCTCTCTATACCCAATCTCTTGGTGCTCTTATCTCTTCCCATGGCTTTCATTACCATCTCTATGCTGATGACTCTCAAATCTACCTCTCTTCGCCTGATATCTCTCTAGCAATCCATGACAAGATCACCGTTTGCCTTTCAGACATTGCTACTTGGATGTCTCACCGCTGCTTGAAATTAAATATGGCTAAGACTGAACTCCTTATCTTCCCCCCCCCCCCAATGCCTCCCCTCCTCTACCCCCTTTCTCAGTCTCTGTGGATAACTCTTGTCTCTTTGGCCCGTAACCTGGGTGTTATCTTTGACTCCTCTCTCTCTTTCTCCACTCATAGCTAAGACTTGCCATTTCTTCCTTTATAACATTAACAAAATTCACCCCTTCCTTTCTGATGACACTACTAAAATGATTGTCCACTCCTTGATCATCTCCCATCTTGATTACGGCAATATTCTCCTTGCTGGCCTTCCCACAAACCATCTCTTTCCCCTTCAATCTATTCAACATTCTGCTGCTTGATTAATTTTCCGTCAGCATCGCTTCTCCCATGTCACTCCTCTTCTCAAGTCCCTTCATTGGCTTCCCATCCACTTCCAGATCCAATTCAAACTCCTCCTCTTGACCTATAAATGCATTCACTCTTCAGCCCCCACTACCTATCATCTCTTATCTCTCCTTACATCCCCTCTCGCGTTCTTCGCTCTTCGAACAGCCTTCATCTATCTATGCTTTCCACTCATACTGCTAATTCTAGACTTTGCTCCTTTCACCTGGCTGCACCCTTTGCCTGAACAATCTACCTCTGTCTGTGTGCAATGCGCCCTCTCTGGACCTCTTCAAGTCCAGATTGAAAACCCATCTCTTCTCTATTGCTTTCTGTTCTTGATTCTTGTTTTTGCTCTTCTTGTTTATTGTATACTTTGTCTTACTTGATTGTGTTTGTATTTTGTGATCTTCTTGACTAGATTGTGAGCTCTGATGAGCAGGGACTGTCTTTTCTACATGTATGTACAGCGCTTCATACGTTTGAAGTGCTTTATAAATGTTAAATAGATAAATAGATAGAATAGGCCTACAAAAAACATGAACAAATAAGTTAACCAGCAAAATTCCTTGGTTACATCAAGATAGTGTATCAACTCAGGAGCACAAACTCAGTCGCACTATCTGATCTCTGAAAGAAAGGTAACCCCGGCTGTTGATTCACATGGAAAAAGAAAGAAAGGGCCCATCGGCAATGAAACCCTTACTGCAATAAATCGTAGATAAGGCTCCCCTCCCAACAAAATGAAACTTGAAGCTCTAAGATTCTTTGAGTGAAACACAGTGCCACTAAAAACACCATTTTCAGAGTCAAATCCAAGGGTTCCATCCACAAGGCACTGAGAATGCATTTAGATTTCAGGATGGACACACTGAATATACAGGAGTCCACTAAAAAGCCACCCTTTTGAGAAATTTACTATGTAAGGGTGTGACTCAAGAAAGAGCCCCTAACCCTACTATACTAACAGGGCAAAGAGGATAATGTTAATCCCTGTTTCAAATGTTCTTGGAGAAAAGTCAAAATAAGGAACTACCAAAGTCCAACAGGAAGAAATTCCATGTTCTGAACACCAAACCCTAGGATACATTAGTGAGGTGGACCTCTTTCGAGTTTTCAGGAGCATGGAAATAACCTCCTCTGCATAACCTCTGCATCCTACTGAGATGGTTCAAAAGCCAAGCTATGAGATGGGGCTTTTGACCCTTGCAGAAGTAGTCCCCTCTCCTGCAGAAACCTCACATTGTTCTTCACGTGGAGGTCAACCCAATCCGCAGAATACAGATGTTGTAACCAAGCTGAGGTTGTCAGAATCGCCAGGCTGTAATGAGACACTAGGTTCTATAGGATGTGGCACAGAGGAAAGACATAGTAAATCCCCAACCAAGATCACTGTTGCAGAAGAGCATCCAAACCTGCCAAACTCAATACTTTGCGGCAACTGACAAAATCATAGGACCTTGATGTCCTGCCTGGTTACCATTAACTCCATCATGGGAGTTCCCGAGTCTCAAAATTAACTTGAATGTAATCTGTGACAATTCCTACTCCCCTGACTCTCTGGAGCGTCTGCTCAGATAATTTGCTTTTACATTCTTAGAATCTGCAAGTGAGGTCCTGATAAGGCCTGAAGATGGCTCTTGACCCATCTCAGCCAGAAAGAGATTTCCCTGGAAACTGCTGTTCTCTTGGGACTACCCTGTCTGTTGGCATTCGCTAAATCTGTAGCACTGTTGGGAAAGACTGATCGTCCTGTATCGTATCCTCGTAAAAAGCCCAATAAACAATTTCTGAATGGCTCTCACCACTAGATGGGTGATAAGTCATGTGGATTCAGCTGTTCACCAGAGACCCTGAGCACCTGAATCAGACAATGAGCTCCCCAATCCAAAAGACTGGCATTGGTTGAAACAATCAATCTGTTGGGAGTACTCAGATCAGAGCCATTCAATAAGTGCTGTGGACACAGCCAGCAGCAGCGACTGGACTTTGATATCTAAGGAAGACACACTGTGAAAACTGAAATTGCACTGACTAACGACACAACAACATTCCCTGGAGAGGGTGCATATGGGTATGAGCCCATGACACCAAGACAAGAGTTGCTACTATGGAGCTTAGTAATGGTATTTAATCGCAGGCCCTTGGTGCACTTGTCTCCGCCAAAGATCAAATCTGGTACAGTGGCTGGATCATTCTCTGCCTGGGGAGAAAAGATACTGCAAAGAGTCAATTTGCACATCTTGAAATTGATAACCATAACTCTGCTGAGAGCCTGAAGCTTTGGCACTACCCTTGCAGTTGCCTCATAAATCTCTGACTCCGATTTCACCTAAATGAGACAGCCATTTAGATAGGAATGCACCAGAATAACTTCCTTGCGAAGAGTTGCTGCTACCACCATCAGTCCCTTAAAAATGCTCGAGGTGCAGTGGCTGGACCAACAGGAAGTGTTTGGACTGGGTAGTGCTGACCCAGTACCATGCATCATAGAAAACATTGATGATGCTTCCAAATAGGAATATACAGAGTGAGAGCTTTTTGAAGTCTAGTGCCATTCTCCTTTCCAGACCACCAAAATGACTAAAGGGTGTATTTCAATTTGAAGGCGAGAAACTTTGCGGGTGAAATACACCCTCTTGAGATCCAGAATAGGGCAGTAGGACTCTTTATTCTGTGGGACAAGGAATTAGATGGAATATCGCCCTGATTCTCTTTATTCTTCCAAAAGGGGATTCACTGATCCTAAGATGTGAAACCTTCTCAAGGTTCAGACAACTGCCTACTTTTTTTTTTTTTTGCTGGAGCACAATCGGGAGACACTATAAACATAAAAGTGAGTATCATGCATATCTTTTCCTTGCCAAATTCAAGACCCATTGGTCGGAGGTAATCCAGGTCTATTCTTCGAAAGAAGTGGAGAGTCAACCTCTGATTTGCTCGACCAAGGGAGGAACCTCCAAATTTTACTGGGCTTCTCGGATGGTCCCAGTGGCTGTAGGACCTGGGAACTTCTTCATCTGTCATAACAAAAGGAAGAGGACTTATTTGGATAATGAGAACACTGGAAGACCGAGGTCTTACCCTAAAAAAGCACACGCAAAACCCCTAGGCTTGCCTGTCGGTTACCAGTATAGCTCAACCCCCAATCTTGCTCATCTTCTCTAAGTTCTCTCCAAACAACATGCTAGGAAAGGGAAACCCACCCAGCTGAATCCTCAAAAGTGTGTCAGCTGACCAGTCTCAACCGCAACAACCAACTGGTTGAAAGTAAGACTGGCATGGTTCTGACCAAGGTACTAAAAAAGATAAACAAGGCATTAGACCAATGGTTCTCAACCCAGTCCTCTGGGGTCCCAGTTGGGTTTTTAGGATATCCACAATGAATATGCATGAGGTAGATATGCATATAATGGAAGCAGTGCATGCAGATCTATCTCATGCATATTCATTGTGGATATCCTGAAAACCTGACTGGCCTGGGGGTCCCAGAGGACTGGGTTAAGAACCACTGCATTAGACAAACAGGCCAAATATGACTCCAAACAAGTGGCTTTCTGTGGATCTTTGTCCAACTCCTTGGGATGTCCTGGTGAACACTTCATCATCCAGCACAAAGAGGACATGTAGGGCCCGATTTTGAGCTGAGCGGTGCTATGTGCCACGTCAGCATATTGCCCAACCCCTCCCACCTGATTTTCCATGCTGGGGTCATATGTGGCCCTGGCACTGAAAATCCAGGTGTCACCTTACAGTCAGGAAGCCACAGGAGCTATCCGTGTAGCACAGATTTTCGATGCTACACAGTAAGCCCCAGTGCCTTAAAGATAGGCATGGGAAAACTCACCTATCTTTAAGGCACTGGGGCTAACCATGTAGCATCAAAAATCAGTGCTACATGGGTAGCACCATGGCCTGCCGCCGCTCCACCTCAGAACGCCCTCATCATGCCCCAATGCTAAGCGGATAGCATCTGGGTGCATTAGGGACATACCTGGGATTTTCAAAGGGCACTACCCATGTAGGTGCCCTTCGAAAATCCCGGATAAGGCATTTAGATGCTCTCTTGAGAACATAAGATACAGTATGATCACCCTGAGATCTTTCACCTGTTTAGAATGTGCAAATGCAGACTTGGAAGGGAGTGGGATGAACTTGAAATGCAGGAAGACAGCATGGAGTGTCGGCACGCCTCCCTGGTGGCCAGTGGACGCCAGGGCAGGTGGGACATACATTTTTTAATATTAAGATAGGAGAGTCTTTTAAGGGCCAAAAGGCACTTGGTCCTTGTAGTTTTTAGCTCCAATCTTTAAAGAAACCATTAAAGCAGAGTGGTGGGAAAAAGAAGGCTTTTATTCCCTTTACACAGTGGTTCCAATTGTTGGGTTACAACTCAAAGTAAATGTCCTTAATTCAGGTAAGAAAGAAAACTCAGGTTTAAAGCAAAACTGTTGAACTTCACAGGAATAGCAGTGCTTAGTTAATTAAAGAATGCTCGTTTGGCAATTCAAGCAACTCACAAGTCTGGCAAAGACTCTATGCTACCAGAGACACAGAGAGTACAATCCATTTCCTGGTCTGATAATTCTCCTGCCAGTTCCACTTGTATTGGCTCATAATCAGATATGTCTGACTCTGTATCCCTAGTCTCTTGGGAAACACCTCCAGGGGTTTTGTATATCTCTTGCAGTACTTGCCAATGTCCTTGGCCTAGCCTAGGGCGTCGGCCACATGCTGTATTAGGATTAAATGTAATCTCTCTTCTTAGAGGTTTTATAGCAGCTTTACCATAGTCTTTAACATTTATAGCTTTCTTCATAGGCATATATTTATCATACCTTGTATTGCAGCAACAAGCAGGTAAATGGCTTTCTTCACTTGCTTGCCTCTCACAGTCAGCAGCTTGATGAAATCCTTTTCTTTGAAAGTTTGGTTTACCTTGCAGCCTTTGAACCCATGCTCCTGGTAAGCGCCTGCTTCTGCATAAGCCCAGATCCTGGCTTTCCTGCTCAGCGTGGCTTAGCTTCCCCAGCTGATTCTCCTTTGGCTTCTGCTTGCAATTAGTGCAGTGCTTTTGCCTCTTCGGGCAAACAGCTCTCTCTCTAGCTTGAGCTGGTCCCTCCTTAGGTCCTTCCTCAGCTCCTGGTGAGTCACCACTTACTCCTGGTGATCCTCTAGCTCCGGAGGAATCAGGCTTCCACTTCAACCTCTCTCTCTCTCTCCTTCCAGTCTTCCACTCTCCCCTTATAAAGCACTCCTGCCTTTGAGGATTGGGAGCTGGTTTCAGTTCCTTGTGACCAGCTGGGTGTGGCCCTTCAGTCTCTCTGAATGCTCTCCTGCTCCCTCTAGCTGGTTACTGCGAATATTGCAACTTGTGCACATCTTTTTTTCTCTGAAAAACAGCCTTTTTTTTCTCCTCTGGGCTTTCATCAGCCCTCGCTGCATTACAGGAGACAGGAATATTTCTTCACCCCTACTTATTTTGCATTAATTGTTAATTGGCAAACTCTTGACTGTTCCTCAAGCACCTCTTCCCCTTAGGTTGTCATGTGCAGAAAAGGTCCCTCTTTCCCTCGGACTTTCCTGCAGAAGATGTTTTGCCCTTCCAGTCTCCAAACCTATGCTGAAGAGGATGCTCCTATGACTCTAACACCCCTGTCCCCATGCTGTCTTCCTGCATTTCAAATTCATCCCACTCCCTTCCAAGTCTGCATTTGCACATTCTTTGCAAGCCTTTTATGTCCATCTTACAGACATCTATGCAGTCAACACTAGTTGACTCTTCATTTTATTCACACCTCCCTCCTCAAATTAACTCCTCCTCCTGCCTCTCCCCTTAACTCTATGCCCAAAGAATGTTGAATTATTCCATGACAAGGGCTTTGAGGTTTCTCTTTGGTTCTTCGCCAGGTTCCTTCTACCTTCAGCACTTAACTTTCCTCCCCTTCCCTTAATCCAGGGCCAGTGCAAGGATTGGAAGTGCCCTAGGCGGGCCTTCAATCCTGCTGCCTCCCCAGCAACCCACTGCTGCTGCTGCCACCCCTCTTTAGGGCCTGCAATGATGACAATGGTATTGAAACCGAGACACGGTGCTTACCTGAACTCTCCGGCACTGGGTTCCTGCCCTCTATGACCTGACCCATCTTCTTCCGAAGCAGACTTCTAGTTTGCATATATCAGAGTTCAAGTAAGCACTGTATCCCGGTCAATGTTATGACCATTGCTGCAGATCTCAGAGGTGCATCAGTAGTGACAATAGGGTGCCCCAGGAACATCTGCACTCTTGGCAACTGCCTAATTCAACTAATGGGAAGTGCCAGCCCTGCCTTAACCTTTATATACTTTCTTCCTTTTCTGAAAACACAAAGGAGGAATCTGTGAATCTTCTGCCCTTCTCCACTCATTACATTCCTTCCAGGATTTCAGTTCATCAGCTTCATCTTCTACATCCGCAATCTATTGCTTTATACTGCATCCATTCCCACCACGTTCAAGCATGTTGTGATTATATCATTCCTCAAAAAACCTTCAATGGACCCTACCAGCTCTGACTGTCATCTCATCTAACTCCAGCAATAGTCTTCATAGACAAGGCCAGTGGCCTTTATTTGATATTCATGTCAAGGTACAAGGTTAAAGATTCAATTTATTTGATTAACCGCTTATCAAAGAATATCTAAGCGGTTTACAAAGTTAAAATATATAAAATAAACATTAACTCATCAAACATAGATATCTCCCTTCTGGACTACCAAGACTGGGACATCCAAGTACCGAATTCTGCGGGCATGCAATTCATGGACATCCACATTTGTGAAAGGGCCTACAGACATGCATGGGTTTTGGATTTGTAAGGAACTGGACAACATTCTGGGGAAGGGAGGGGCTCTTCTGAAGGGATAGGCTCCACCTTAACTGATATGGAAACAGGCTGCTCACATGAACCTTTAAAAAGGAGATAGAACAGCTTTTAAACTAGATAGTAAGAGAAAGCCGACAGTCATCCAGGAGCGCATGGTTCAGAAGGAAATATCCTTGAAGGATACTAGCAAAACAGGGAACTTAGGGCAACCTGACAGAGAGGTTCCAACAAAGATAAAAGTAACTGAGATGTCTTTCAGTATAGAGCCGAAAGATTCCAAATTACACCTATCAACTGATAACCAGATTAATATGAATAAAATACAGCCTCTAAAATGCCTGTATGCAAATGCTAGAAATCTAAAAAATAAGATGGGAGAGCTAGAATATTTAGCACTAAACGAAAGATTAGATATAACTGGCATCTCAGAGTCCTGCTGGAAGGAGGACAACCAATGGGACACTGATACCTGGGTACAAACTATATCTCAAAGATAGAGTAGATCAAATTGGTGGAGGGACTGTGCTCTATGTTAGAGAGGGCATTGAGTCACATAGGATTAAAGTTTTGCAGGCAACAAAATACACTGTAGAATCTCTATGGATAGAAGTTCCATGTAAAAAGTGGAAGGCGATGGCAGTGGGGATGTACTACTGACCGCCTGGCCAGAATGAACATAGATGGATGATGAAATGCTAAAAGAAATCAGTGAAGCCAACAAAAGTTACAATACAGTAATAATGAGTGATTTCAATTACCCCAGTATCAACTGGGTTAATGTCACAGCAGAACATGCTAGGGAGATAAAGTTTCTAGATAAACTAAATGACTGCTTCTTGGAGCAACTGGTTCATGAACGTTGCAACAAGAGGTGAAGCTATTCTGGACCTAGTCCTTAATGGAAGACAGGATCTGGTGCAAGAGATAAGGGTTTTGGTGTCACTTGGCAATAGTGATCATAGCATGATCGCATTCGATTTAATAAATAGAAGAAAGACGCAAGGAAGTCCACGGTACTAGCTTTTAATTTTCAAAAGGGAGAATATGATAAAATGAGGAAAATAGTTAAGAAAAACTAAAAGGAGCAGCTGCAAAGATTAAAGATTTACATCAAGCATGGACATTGCTTAAAAGTACTAACTTGAAAGCTCAGACCAGATGAATTCCACGCTTTAAGAAAAGTGGAAGGAAGGCCAAAAAACTGCCAGCATGGTTTAAAGGCAGGGTCAAAAAAGCATACTTTGGGAAATGGAAAAAAAAGAGCCTAATGACAAACACCGGAAACATAAGCACAAGGCAGATGAAGAGAGAATTTGAAAAGAAGCTTGCCGTGGAAGCAAAAATGCATAATAAAAACTTTTTCAAGTACATTCGTAGCAAAATATCTGAGAGAGTGTCAGTTGGACCATTAGATAATAGAGGGGTAAAAGTGGTGCTAAGGGAGGACAAGGCCATAGCGGAGAGACTGAATGAATTCTTTGCTTCAGTCTTTACTGAAGAACATGTAGAGAAGTTACCCATGCCTGAAATGGTATATAAATGTGATATAGTTGAAGAAATGAAAGAAATATCAATAAACTGGAGGATATATTACAACTGTTTGATAAACTGAAGAGTAGCAAATCACCTGGACCAGATGGTATACATCCAAGGGTGTTAAAAGAACTGAAATATGAGATTGCAGACCTACTATTAGTCATCTGTGAATTATCATTAAAATCATCTGTAGTATTTGAGGACTGGAGAGTAGCCAATGAACTCCAATTTTTGAAAAGGGTTCTAGGAAATTACAGACGGTGAGCCTGACATCAGTGCCAGGCAAAATGATAGAAACCATTATAAAGAATAAAATTATTGAACATGTAGATAGCCATGGTTTAATGGGAGAAAGCCAACATGGATTTAGCCAAGGAAAGTGTTTTACTAATCCGTTATATTTTTTGAAGGTGTGAATAAAGAGGTAGACAAAGGTAAGCTGGTTGATTTGGTGTATCTGGATTTTCAAAAAGCCTTTGACAAGGTTCCTGAGAGACTCTTGGCAAAATTAAAAAGTCATGGGATTGGGGGCAGTGTAGTATTGTGGATCAGGAACTGGTCAAAAGAAAGAAAGCAGAGAGTAGGGCTAAATGGACAATTTTCTCACTGGAGAAAGTTGAATAGTGGAGTACTCCAGGGATTTGCGCTGGGCCCGCTTCTTTTTAACATATTCATAAATGATCTGGAAATAGAAATAATGAATGAGGTGGTCAAATTTGCAGATGACACAAAATCATTCGAAGTTGTTAAAATGCAAGAGGATTGTGAAAAATTGCAAGAGGACCTTGAAAATTGACAGCAGATAAAGACCAGTATGGTCCATCTGGTCTGCCCAACAAGATGGCAAGAGTGGGTGCACTGCTGCTCCGTGTGGGTCACCCCTCCCCATGCTTCGTGTAGGGCACTCCTGTTTATTGAGATATGTTATGCTTATTTAGATCTTATCCTGTTGCTGTAAAAGGATCCACTGTATCTGTCCCATGCCATTTTGAATTTTGTCACTGTATTTGCCCCCAACACTTCCATCGGGAGGACATTCCAAGCATCAACCACCCTTTTAGTGAAAAAGTATTTCCTAGCATTGCCTTTCAGTTTACCCCCTTGCAGCTTCATGTTATGCCCTCTAGTTTTAGTTTCCTCATCTTTGGAAGAGGTTTGTTTGTTCATTAATGCTCTTTAAGTACTTAAAGGTCTGAATCATATCTCCCCTGTCCCGCCTCTCCTCTAAAGTGTACATATTTAGGTCTTCAAGTCTCTTCTCATAAGTCTTCTGACGCAGGCTCAAAATCATTTTGGTCGCCTTCCTCTGAACCGTTTTCAGTCTTTTTATATCTTTTGCGAGATACGGTCTCCAAAACTGAACACAATATTCCAAGTGAGGCCTCACCAGTGACTTATACAGTGGCATTAGTACCTCTTCCTTTCTGCTGGTAATTCCTCTTTGCATGCAACCCAGCATCCTCCTGGCTTTTGCCACCGCCTTGTCACACTGTTTCGCCACCTTGAAATCAAAAGCAATATTAAAGCTACTGAAATGCAGGAGACGTGGAGAAAAGAAGAAGCACTATGGATTGTGTTGGAAATATGAAAATCTGATGTAAATAGTTACCCCAAGTTATCCAAGTTCTATTTCCTGTTACCTGTAAACACTGTTTCATTATATGCAACGTGTATGTTTTATGTTCTATGTAAACCGCACTGATGTTGAATAGCGTGGTATAAAAGAAATGTCAATAAAAATAAATAAAGAGGAAATGGCACTGTCATCCATAAAAGGCTTCAGAGCCCTGCACTGTTGAGACATTCCTAACAGGGGTTATACATTTCAAGCAAAGGTAAGAGTTTGTGGCTTTTTAAATTACTAGCTCTCTGCCTGGGAGCTCTTAAAAGGGTTTTGGTACATTTTTAAAACAAAGTTATATTCTTTTTGGTGCTTTAGTTTAAAAGGAGAAATATTTTCTTTAGTGTGGTAAATTTAACTTTGCTTTAGTATCTCTCAGATTTTTGAAGCTTCTGACAGCTAATCAGGAGTTAGTTCCCTCCCTACTCCCCCCCCCCCTAACTCCCACCCACCCCTAGTGAGCAGTCTTGCTTTATAGGGAACCTCCCCAATTAACTACTCACAGGGACTTGGAATAGAACATTTTGAACATACTGAAAGAGATTTAACTGCTTTTTCTCTGAAAGGACAGCTGGGAAACAGACTGGTACTTTGGTAGATCTCTTTCTTTTGTTTTGTTTTAACAGATACCTAAGCTCCATGAACTTTAGAATGGCTGGGAAAAATTGTATCGCTAAAGCTATTGGCCCCGTTACAGCTTCTGCCTCTGTCCAGACAGAGGTCCCAATGCAGTGGTTCTCAACCTGTGGGTTGCAACCTCCATGGGGGTCGCCACAGGATTTAGTGGGGGTCACCTCACTTCGCTAAGTTAAAAAATTTTTTTTTTTAAAGCGCACAAGTTGCTGACGCTGCCGAGCCCACTTCTCGGCAGTGGCAAACTCACCGCCTCCCTTCTAATGCAGCCGTGGCTCCCTGCCTCTTAGTGAACTGCGGCTATGCCTGTAAAACCATTGTGGAACCTTCCTGTCTCTCAACGGGCTCAGTGTAGCATTGTCCCGCCTCCAAAGGAAGTTGTTTACCACTTCCTTTGGAGGCGGGACAATGCTGCACAGAGCCCACCATCGAGAGACAGGAAGGCTCTGCAATGGCTTCACAGGTTCAGCCGCGGTTCCCTAAGAGACAGGGAGCCGCGGCTGCAGAAGAAGGAGGCAGACATGGGGAGAGGGGAGGAGGGGGCAGGGAACCTGCAATGGGGCTGACAGGGAGGGAGGGAGGGGGGCTGACATAGATAGATGGGGGGCTGACATGGACAAAGGGGAGAGACAGGGGGACATACTGGACAGACGGGATAAATGTTGGAAAGAGGGGAGATACAGTGTGGGTTAGGATTATAATGGGCTGATGGGGGAGCTAGCACTGATAATGGGCAGATTGGGGGCTAGAACTGGCAACGGGTTGATTAGGAAAGGCTAGGACTGGGAATGGACTGATCAAGGGGGGTTGGGACTGGTAATGGACTGATTGGGGGCTAGCATTGGAAATGAGCTGATCGGTGAGTTTAGGACTGTTAATGGGCTGATGGGGGGGTAGGACTGGTAATGGGCTGATTAGGGGAGCCTAGCACTGGTAATGGGGTTGAGGGGGGACTAGCACTGGAAATGAGCTGATTAGGGGAGGCTAGGACTGGTAATAGGCTGATGGGGTGAGGTAGGACTGGTAATGGACTGATGGGAGGCTAGCATTGGAAATGAGATGATCGGGGGGCTATGACTGGAAATGGTCTGATTAGTGGAGGCTAGGACTGGTAATGAGCTGATGGGGGGTAGGACTGGTATTGAGCTGATTAGGGGAGGCTAGCACTGGTAATGGGGTTGAGGGGGGACTAGCACTGGAAGTGAGCTGATTGGTGGGCTTCGACTGGGAATGGGCTGATTGTGGGGAGGGGAGGATAGAGCTGCTGGCCTTGGAAGAAAAATGGGGGCTAAGGCTACAAATGGGCTGATACAAGGGGATGGGAGAATGGAACTGGAAGGGAGTGGATCTGAGAGGGGCTGCCATGGTATTTGTACTAGAAGGGACTGGACATCAGTGGCAGTCATGGGAATGCAAGTTGACATTGGAAGGTACTGGGAGTGAGGACTGGAAAGGGGCTGATACTGGGGAGGGTTACTGGGACTGGAAATAGGCTGATGGAAAGAAGTGAAGAAAACAAAAGAAGAGATAAGAAATGGCAGATGGACCATAGACCACAGAAAGAGAGCTAAGAGAAGACAGGAAAGCAGAAGTCTCAGATCGGGGCCAGCATGATCAGAAAATAAAATTGGTCAGACAACAAAGGTAGAAAAAATAATTTTATTTCATATTAGTGATTTGACTACAAAATCATAATTTGGAAATCAAATATTGTTACTTGTTATTGGGATTAATTATTGTGGTTTAAATAAGTAAATTTTATAAATAACATAATGCAAAGGCCTATAATATATTAATAATTCAAATGATTACAGCGACAATGCGTTAACGGTAAAGGAAGAGAGACGCATTTGATTTTATCATTGGGGGTCATCAAACGTTGACCAATGGTAAAAGGGGTCACGGTACAAAAAAGGTTGAGAACCACTGTCCCAATGCCAGTTGGAGGATCGGTTCCATGTGCAGGGTGCCTGCATGCTGAAGCTCTCAGGAAACAAGTGGAGGAACTCAGAGAGGAAGCGGCAAGGCTGAGGAGCATTCAAGACAGTGAGAAGTACATTGATGAGATGCTTCTTGCAACATCCAAGCTCTCTAGCAGAGGAGAAGATGGGTGCCTACAGAATGACGAAGGTTGGACACAAGTCACCAGGGCCTGCAGAATAATCAATCCAACCTCTCCAACCCTTGAATTGAAGAACCATTATGCAGCCCTGGAAGTGGAGGAGGTGAAAGCATCCCTGGAAAGGGAAGAACCAGAGCTCAAGTACCCCAAAGTTGCAGAATCAGTGACCACAAGAAAGCAAAGGGTAGTGGTGGTTGGTGACTCTCTTCTCAGGGGTAATAAGGTGTCCATCTGCTGACCAGACGATGTCCAGAGAGGTATGCTCTTTGCCAGGTGCCAAAATCCGAGATGTTACGGAACGTTTGCCGAGACTCATCAAGCCCAGTGACTATTACCCAATGTTGCTAATCCATGTCAGCACAAATGATACTGCCAGGTATCCCTTTGAGTGTATCAAAAGTGACTTCATAGCTCTGGGACAGAGGGTGAAGCAGATAGGTGCACAGGTGGGTTTCTCTTCAATCCTCCCTGTTGAGGGTAAAGGCCAAAGCAGAGAAGCTCACATCCTGGAGATGAATGCATGGCTGCATGGATGGCGTCATTGAGAGCGTTTTGGTTTCCTGGACCATGGGATGCTGTTCCAAGGGTTGCAGAGCAGAGATTGCATCCATCTGTCCAAGAAAGGTCGACGTGTCTTCAGTAGCAGACTGGCTAATCTACTGAAGAGGGCTTTAAACTAGAATCGCTGGGGATGGGTGAAGAAAGCCCCCAGGTAAGTGAAAGTCCCCAAGTAAGACATTAAGTACCTTTATGGAAATGGGTAAAAGGGGCAACATAAGGAAAGTGGTATGTATAAATGCCCGTAGAATGGGAAATAAGATCCCAGATGTTGAAGCTTTTATGGGCGTGGCTAACTTGGATTTAGTAGCAGTTACAGAAACATGGTTCACAGAAAAACATGACTGGGATGTAGCTATACCAGGCTATACTTTATTCAGAAAGGACAGGGTAGGAAGAAGGGGAAGAGGAGTGGCACTATATGTAAAAAATAATATTAAAGCTTTGGAATAACAGAGTTTAAAAGGGAGAGAGGAGGCACTGTGGGTTAAAGTAGAAAGAGGGAAAGAGAAATCTATTTGCATTGGCGCGATATACAGACCTCCCTCACCAGGAGCAGCCCAAGGGGGTTGCGGGGCCATGTGCGGAGACTCGGTGCGGGGCTTCATTTGCATAAGTGGCCTCATTTGCATAAATATTTGCATAATGTTACCATACACTAACTTTTAGTAAACATGTCTCTTAATGAATGTATGGATAAAGAAAAACTAAAATATTTCTACATTACTATAATCCAGTGCCAACTGCCAGGCACATTAGGAACTACTACAAATGCTGCCCATTTAGAACCCATAAACAAAAATAGAACAAAACTAAAAAATCATGAACTAACTTATACCATGGGACTAACCAAAGTAATAACCAATAAAGATTACTTATCTGTTGTCCGCAGAAAACTAAGCCATATTTTTCAGACTCAGTATGGATATCAATCTCACTAATGTCCGCAGTTGTCGTAAATGAGCATGCGCTGGCGTCCTGAAACATTGGGGAAGCTTGAAGTTGATTTGCAGTTAAGAAGAGCGTTGAAACAAGGCATTAAAATTGGTTTGCCCGAAACGCAGTACTGTGTTCTCAGTTAACAACTGCGGACATTAGTGAGATTGACATCCATAGTGAGTCTGAAAAATATGATTTAGCTTTCTGCGGACAGCAGATAAGTAATCTTTATTGGTTATTACTTTGGTTAGTCCCATGGTTTTTGATAAGAAGTTGTTGGGACCAGCGTTTTTTGATTTGTAAAGCTGTTGTTGGAATTAATACACTTTTGAACATGTTTGGTGTAGGTCACACTATCATATGGTGTTTTTTTACCTACGTTTGAAAGCTCCGGTGGGGCTCATTAAAATTGAGTAAAACGGAAGTGTTGCCACGAGAGATAGCTTTGCTTCCTCACGGCTAAACTTCCAACATTAATGCATTCACATACATATAAGTATAAGTTAGAGCTCATGATTTTTTAGTTTTGTTCTATTTTTGTTTTTGAGTTTATTCATATAGAACATTAGTTATTTTGCATTTAGAACCCATAGCAAACCCACCGTATCATAACAGCACTACCAGGACTCATAAAGCACCAAACCCTACCTATCAAAAGGCAACACTGCAAATATTAAACCAATACATTTCAGAGAATAACAATACATGACCTACTGGGGAAAGAGAGCAAGTGGCAATATCAAATAGGAATTACATAAACAGAATACCTCAGCTCAGTTACACATGCAGAACATAGACCATCACCAAACAAGGAATCACAATTTAGAAACAGGAAGGCAATAATTAAACTGGGAACCCCAAAAGCCAAGCTTGAAATGTACAACAACACTGTAGAAATAAAACTATAAATTAATTTCCTCTTGTACTAAACAAAGCGCAGACGTTCATGATGCACATTTCCCAGAGCTGACATATTCCAGTTAATAAATTCAAAATAAAGACATATCTTTCTACCTTTTGTGCATTTTTTTTTTAGTTGCAATTGCTCCAGCCACTTTCTTCTGCTTTCTTCATGTCTTCTGATAACTCTCCATCGTCTGCTGTCCATTTGTCCTTTCTTCTCTCTTCTAGTTTTTTTCCATTCTCTCTCTCTGCTTTAACATACTAATCTTTCTCCTTTTGCTCGTTCCTCATTCCTATTTCATCCACTCAAATTTTACCCCTCCACCCTCAATCCCCACTTACTCTCCCAATACCCGGCCAATTGTAGATTTTTCATCCCTCCCACACAAAATATTTTTCCCCTCCCCATTTCACTCTCCCAGCCCCATCCCATTCTAATCCTCCCCCAACATCAGCTCCCTTCTAGTTCCAGCCTCACCCAACATCTGCTCCCTTCTAGTCCCTGCATCAGCCCATTACCAGTCCTAGCCCCCCATCAGCCCATTTCCAGTCCTAGCTCCCCCATCCATTTCCAGTCCTATCCGAGTCCCTCCATCAGCTCATATCCAATCCTAGCCCCCATCAGCCCATTTCTAGTCATTTCCTAGCCCCACCATCAGCCCATGTCAAATCCTAGCTACCCTCCACTCAGCCCAATTCCAATCCAAGCCTCCCGTGAGCCTACTTCCAGTTCTAGCCCATCCATGAGTCCATTTCAATCCAAGCCCCCACCACAGTCCATTTCAAATCTTAGCTCCCCCCAACAGCCCATTTCCAGTCCTATCCTAGCTACTCCATCAGCCCATTTCCAGTCCTAGCTCCCCCCCCCCACTCAGCCCATTTCCAGTCCTAGCTTCCTCCCCTCACAGCCCATTTCCATTCCAAGCCTCCCTCCCCATCAGCTTTTGCAGTTCAAGCCCCCCTTCCACTCAGCCCGTTTCCAGTGCTAGCAATCCCCCAACCCATTACCAGTCCTAGCCCCCCATCAACCCACTTCCAGTCCTAACTCCCCCATCAGCCCATTTCCAGTCTTAGCCCCCAATAGCCCATTACCAGTCCTAACCCCCGTCCCAGGGAAAATTAAAAATTAAAAAAAGAAAAGCTGGCTGCTGCCACGGCGGCAGAATCGAGTGTCCCGTGGGCCCCCCCTGCCCAGCTGAGCCCTCCCTGCCCGGCTGAGCCTCTCCGCGACAGCTTTCAGATCCGCGATGGGAGAGCATCTCCCTCGCGGCTCTGTTAAGCCCGCAGGGGCTGATGGGAAATTTCCCATCTGCCCCTGCAGGCTTAACAGAGCCGAATTTCCCATCAGCCTCTGCGGGCTTAACAGAGCCGCGAGGGAAACACTCTCCCTTTGCGGATCTGAAAGTTGTCGCGGAGAGGCTCAGCCGGGCAGGGAGGGCTCAGCCGGGCAGGGAGGGCCCGCAGGACACTAGATTTTGCTGCTGCCATGGCAGCAGCCAGCTTTTTTTTTTTTTAAATTTATTTTTAAAACAGAATGTTCTTTGCGCGGGGCCCCCTGAAACGCGGAGCCCTGTGCAAAAAACATTCTCGGTCAATGGACAGGCCGGCCCTGTCCCTCACAGGAGGGATGGAGAATTAATTGAAGACATACGCAGTATTGCTAGGAAAGGGGAAGTGCTACTGATAGGGGATTTCAATATGCCAGATGTTGATTGACACATTCCTGCTGCAGCATCATCTAGACGTAAGGAGATCCTGGATTCTCTACAGGAAGAACTATTCAGGCAATTGGTTACAGACCCCACACATGAAGGGGCCATACTGGACTTGGTGCTTACCAATGGTGAAAGTGTTTTTGATGTTATAGTGGGAGATAATTTTGCATCCAGTGATCACCAGATGGTGTGGTCAGTATTAAGACTAGGGCTGTTAGAATCCATTCAAAAGCGAGGGTCTTAGACTTTAGGAACACTAACTTTGCCAAGATGGGCCAATACCTCAGGGAGTTATTAGCGGGATGGGAACAGTTGGGGGATGTAGAAAAACAGTGGGCAAAACTGAAAGGGGATATTTTAAGGGCAACCAACCTTTTTGTTAAAATGGTAAATAAAAGGTAAAAGGAAAAGAAGACTGCTATGGTTTTTGAAACAAGTAGCTGAAAAGGTGAAGAAAAAGAGGGAGGCCTTCATGAAATACAAGAGATCACAGAGAGAGGAAGACAGGCATCTATATTTGGAAAAACGCAAAGAAGCTAGCAAAGATTCAAAAAGGGGAGGAAATAGCCAATGCAAACTGGGAGTCTCCACGGCCTGTCTATTAGCAGCCGAATCAGATCTGCATACCACGGTCGTCTGGGCCAATCGGGCGCTATCAGAATGACTACTCCACGGTGGCGCTCTATGCGCTGAACCACCTTTCCTATGAGCGCCCAAGGAGGAAACACATAAAGAAGACCTTCCACCGGCCACCTCCGCGCCAAAGCATCGAGGCCTTCCGACATTCGCTCCCTGCGCCTGCTGAAGAACCTTTCCACCTGTGCGGACTCGAAGCTTGCCATGAGATCCATCACCGGAGTCCCCCAGCGCTGAACTATCATCGCAAAGACCTCCGGGTGAAGACTCCACTCCCCCGGATCCACTCTGCGGCGGCTTAGAAAATCTGCTTCGACATACTCTATTCCGGCCATGTGCTGCGCCGACAACGCCACCAAGTGCCGTTCGGCCCAACGCAACAGCTGACTGGCCTCCTCCTCCAGCGACGCACTCCCCGTGCCTCCCTGGCAATTGATATAAGCCACCGTCATCGCATTGTCGGAAAGCACCCGTACCGCCACGCGACCCAAGGTCTCCTGAAACTGCCGCAGCGCTAGATACACCACGCGCATCTCCAGCCGGTTTATAGACCAATGCTGTTCTGGACCCGACCATGTCCCCTGGGCAAAACTCCCTTCGCAATGTGCCCCCCAGCCCGCGAGACTGGCATCCGTTGTCACCAGCCTCCAGGACGGAGCTTCTAGCGCCATGCCCCCTTCCAGTCTTCCGGGCCGCAGCCACCACTGAAGCTCCCGCCGCACCTGCAGAGGGCACACTAGTCACTGAGACAAGGCGTTCCGTTAATGAGACCAACGCCAGAGAAGAGCGCTCTGCAACAGCCGCATATGAAACCTGGCCCACTGTACCACTTTGATCGTGGCCGCCATCGTTCCGAGCAACTGCAAATACTGCCACGCCATCGGAGCCCTGTACGCCAAAAACCTCCGCACGAGCTCCCTCAAGGCTTGGGCTCTCTTGCTCAGGAGAAACACCACCCCTTGCTCTGTCTCGAAGCGCGCTCCCAAGTATTCCAGAGTTTGAGCCGGAACCAGCTTGCTCTTTGCAAAATTGACCACCCATCCTAGGCTTTCCAAGAACTCTACTACTCGATCGGTAGCCGTAGCACTCTCCTCCCTGGACTTTGCCCGAATCAGCCAATCGTCCAAATAAGGATGCACCAGAATCCCTTCCTTGCAGAGCGCCGCCGCCACTACTACCATG
This sequence comes from Ichthyophis bannanicus, assembly GCA_033557465.1. Taxonomy (NCBI): domain Eukaryota; kingdom Metazoa; phylum Chordata; class Amphibia; order Gymnophiona; family Ichthyophiidae; genus Ichthyophis; species Ichthyophis bannanicus. The sequence goes on along the minus strand of CM066034.1, from coordinate 508,325,835 downwards.
ACCTTCGTGAACGTCCGAGGCGCCGTCGCCAGCCCGAAGGGCAGTGCCCGAAATTGAAAATGTCCCATGGGCACTGCAAAGTGCAGGAACGTTTGATGCTCTGGGCGCACGGGAATATGCAGATATGCCTCCGTGAGGTCCAATGCCGTCAGGAATTCTCCCTTCCTGACCGCCTCAATGACCGAGCGCAAGGTTTCCATTCGAAAATGAGTTACTCGAAGGCAACGATTCACTCTTTTTAAATCCAGAATTGGCCGAAGGTTCCTTCTTTCTTTGGAACGACAAAATAGATGGAGTATCGACCGCACCCGTATTGATCCCGCGGCACAGGCACCACCGCTCCGAGTTGCCGGAGCCGCCGAAGCGTTTCTGCGACCGCCCTCAACTTTCGCGGAGCTCTGCATGGGGAAAGGACAAAGGAATCTAAGACGGGTCGATGGAGCTCCAGAGCATATCCCTCGCGAATGACCTCCAACACCCACTGATCCGTGGTAATTTGGACCCAGGCAGGGTAAAACTCCCGCAACCTCCCTCCTAAGGGAACGTCCGCCACCCGGATCCACCTTATCTCATTGTGATTTCTTTCCGCCAGAGGAGTGGAAGGGAGTAAAACCCATACCTGCCCCTCGGAACCCTCGAAACGCCTGACCTCTCAGAGGAAAACGCCCCCTCTGAGGTTGGCCAAAACGCGAGGACCGAAACCTACGAAAATCCCTCGAGAGTCCCCTGGATCCAGTCATCCCGCGGCTCTGCTTTAGCCTATCCTCCGGGAGCCGACCGCCCTTGGACTCTCCCAGGTCCTTAACCAGCTTCTCCAAGTCCGTACCAAATAAAAGTTTACCTCTAAAGGGGAGCTTACTAAGCCGCGCTTTGGAAGACCCGTCTGCCGACCAGTTACGCAGCCAGTGATACCGACGCGCCGCCACCACGGAGGCCATACTCTTGGCCAGACCTCGAATAAGATCGTAGTGGATATCAGACAAATAGGCTGTGCCCGATTCCAGCTACGCCAATTCTTCCGCCTGTGTATCCAGGATTCCTTCCTGCAGCTGCTGGGACCACCGTAAGCAGCCTCTGGCTACCCACGCTCCCGCTATCGAGGCCTGCAAGGAAAGGGCACACATATCAAAGACCTGCTTCAACAGAGTCTCCAATTTCCTGTCTTGCACATCCTTTAACGCCGCGGCGCCCTCCACTGGAATTGTGGTCTTTTTAGTAACCGCGGACACTGCCACATCCACCTTCAGAGACCAGAACACCTCTCTATCTTGGTCAGAAAGTGGATATAACCGGGCCAAAGCTCTGGTGCCCCTCAACGCCGATTCTGGGGCATCCCACTCTTCTTGAATCATGTCCCGAAATACTCTATGAACCGGGAACACTCGTTGAGACTTCTGAACGGCTTGCAAGAGAGGATCCTCTAACGCCTCCTCTGCCGACGGCACCACTGCGGGTATATTGAGCGTCTTTAGTGTTTCTGCAATCAGCGCCGGCAGCTCTTCGTGCCGGAACACCCGGACCACTCGACTCTGTTCTTCCGCGTCCGGCAACTCTCCCTCTTCTAGCTCTCCCTCTGAAACGCCTTCCATCTCTACATCCGAGAACTGTCCCTCGTCATCCACCACCGAAGACGGGCCCTCCTCCACCAGCTCCCTACGCCTTTTGCCCGGACCTGCCTTCCTCTCCAGAAGACCCCCAGGCCTTTTCTGACCCTTTGATCTCGGGGACTGCGTTTCCAGTCCGGGCTGCAACAAGGCCAACGCCTTCTGCATAAGAGAGAAAAAATCCAGGGGAATACCCGTCACTCCCGCACTCTGGCTGCCTCCCGCCGCCACCGAAGCTCCTGCCCCCGATGATGGCCCGGCCGTCGGCTCCGGGAGATCCAAAGAAGGCAGCTGGGAGTCTCCTGCCTCCGAAGGGACCGCTGCCGGCTCCTCAGCCGGTCCCCCGAGCGCCTTTTCCATTACTGCTGCCTCCAAAGAACGGCCCCTGCACACCCCTGACTCCAAAACTTCGCTACGGCGCACCCCACAAACAAGACAGCGGGGTTTAGCCGGCATCTTCCGAAGAACTCCCCCCCGCAATGAAGGCCAAACTGCCCTCGAGGGGAGAAATCCCAGGTTCTGGAGCGGAAAACAAGGAGAGAAGCAGGAAGAAGCCTCAGCTATCCCGGGGGCCCCTCACCGAAAGAACGTTTTTTTTTGTTGTTTTTTTTACTCCCAAGCGAGGAAACTGCCTAACTAGCTGAAGTCCCCCCGTCAATTGCTAAAACGAGGCTCCCCAGGCTGTAAAATACACGATGGACGCCCTGTCTCAAAACAACGCGGCACCTAAAATGGCCTCCGGCAACTGTTTCCCGCTCAAAAAATCTACCTAGCACTGAAACCACGCGGCAGCTCCTAACTGCCCGACAGACGGAGGTTGCAGTAAAACAAGCTGTCTTGAGCCAACACTCACCGCTGCTGTGATCCTGACCAAGAGGAAGGAGGAAGGGGCGCAGATAAGACCAACCTGCCCCGGGGCACTGCCTTCTCGGCTTCAGCCCCGGCAGTGCTACTTGAAACGTGCAGGAAAAAACTCACTGACTTGCAGACCGCTGTGCTGCCGCTGCTCTGCGGATCAGCCTTCCACCTGCTCCTCACCTCTTCTAAGCGGGTTCGGGAGCAGGGAGGCTCTGAGCAATGCAAACAATGCTCGTTCACATGTTGGGGCTCACTGACAGAAAGAAAGAGAGAAAGAGACAAAAGAGAGAAGAAGAGGGAACAGAAAACCGGTTCACAACCAGCAGGAACCCTTTCAGCAGCAGCAGGTCCGCCCCAAGAATAAACCCAAAAAGCAAAATTACCCAAACTAAAAATAAATACTATAAAGAAAGCTCTGCTTATTTGTTCCTACTGAGCCCAGTCCCGGGCTCAGAACCTCCAAGCTGCTTGGAGACTGAAAGTACTGGTGGAAGAGGGGCGGTGCTAGCCAAGTTATACCAGTGACATCAAAGCGATGACATCTTTCAGTCTCCAAAGCTGCTAGTGGAGGTTCTAAACTCTATGGTTCCGGGACTGGACTAGAGGGACGAAAAGGAAATAGCCAATGCAATAAAATGGGGGGATAAGACATTTTTCAGATATGTTAGTGAGAAGAGGAAGGGCAAAAGTGGTAATGTCAGACTCAAAGGTGAAGGGGAAGAATATGTAGAAGCTGATGAGGATAAAGCAGAATTGCTTAACAAATATTTCTGTTCTGTGTTCACAGAAGAAGAACCAGGAACAGGACCTCAGAAAACACCCACAAACAGGAACAGAAGCGAGGGGCATCTTGAAGAATTTTCAGAAGACTGAGTTTGTGAGAAACTAGCTAAACTTAAAGAAGAAAAAGCGATGGGACCAGATGGGATACACCCTAGAATACTGAGGGAACTTGGGGATGTTCTAGAAGCTCCACTGACTGACCTTTTCAATGCCTCATTGGAGTTGGGAGTGGTGCCAAAGGACTGGAGAGAGAGGCTCATGTGGTGCCTTTACACAAAAGCGGAACTAAGGATGTGGCTAAAAACTACAGGCCGGTTAATTTAACTTTGATGGTGAGTAAATTATTGGAAACGCTGCTGAAAGAGAAAATAGTGAAGTTTCTGGAGTCCAGTGGATTACAAGATCAGAGGCAGCATGGATTCACCAGAGGCAGGTCTTTTTATAAAAATCTGATTGATTTCTTTGACTGGGTAACCAGGGAGTTGGACTGAGGGAGAGCCCTAGATGTGATGTATTTAGATTTCAGTAAAGTCTTTGACACCGTTCCTCACAGGCGACTTATAAACACAAACTGAGCACCCTAGGGATGGACCCTAAAGTTACTGCTTGGGTTAGAAATTGGTTGAGTGGGAGGCAACAAAGGATAGGGGTAAATGGAGCTCACTTTGAGGAGAAGGAAGTTACCAGTGGTGTGCCCCAGGGATCTGTCCTTGGTCCGATTCTTTTTAACATCTTTTTTAGTGATATAGCGGAAGGACTGTTGGGTAAGGTTTGCCTCTTTGTGGATGATACCAAAATCTGCAATATAGAGTAGACACCCAGGAAGGAGTAGATAACATGAGGAGAGATCTAGCTAAGCTTGAAGAATGGTATAGAATTTGGCAGCTGAGATTTAATGTTAAAAAATGTAACATTAAATCTCAGCATGCATTTGGGCTAAAACAATCCAAGGGAGCGATATAGTATAGGGGGTGAAGTACTTTTGGCCACTAAAGAAGAGCAGGACCTCGGCATGGTTGTGTCTGATGATCTTAAAGCTAAACAGGTAGAAAAGGCAACAGCAAAAGCTAGAAGGATGCTTGGGTACATAGGGAGAGGAATGGCTAGCAGAAAAAAGGAGGTGATAGCGGCATAAATGCACAGGGGGAAAGCCTCTTTTGATTGAAAGCAAGTTCTGCTATGAGGGGACATGGGATGAGGGTGAAAGGGGATAGATTCAGGAGTGATATGCGGAAATATTTCTTTATGGAAAGAGTGGTGGATCCGTGGAATAGTCTCTCAATGGAGATGGTAGAGATGAGGACAGTATTTGAATTAAAAAAAAACATGGGACAAACAGTGGAATTCTAAAGGAAAAAAGGGAACTGTTGTCTGTCCTTCCATATCAACAACTACTAGATAGGCCATGTAGCCTTTTTCTGTCATCATTTTTCTATGTTTCTATACTGGTGTGGTCTACAGGCTCTGAATCAAACCGAAGAAATAGATAGCAAATTGATTATAGATATGGCAAAGATAACTACAAATGGGGAAGTGATCATATTAGATGACTTTAATCTACCCGATGTGGATTGGAGTACTCCTTCTGCAAATCTGGAAAGAAGTAAAAAAATTGTGGATGCCTTTCAAGATGCATTACTTAGACAAATGGTATTGGACCGAACAAGGAAAACTCGATGCTGGACTTAGTGCTCACCAAGGGAGATAGCTTGTCAAATGTCTGGGTGGATGCACCTGTGAGCAGCAGCGATCATCACACAATGTGGTTTGAGATAAAAGCCAAGGTGCAGTCCAATCATAGCAAGCTCAAAGTCCTAGACTTTAAAAACACTGGACTTCAGTAAAATGGCCAAGTACCTCTGAAGGAGGATTTGGCAGGGTGGGAGGTGATAAGCGAAGTGAAATTGCAGTAGGCTAAGGAGAAATTAGGCCTTACCTGCTAATTGTCTTTCCTTGAGTTCTCTCCGGGCCAGTCCAGGAATGTAGGGTAGTCTATCCCTTCCAGCAGCTCTGAGGACTGAAAAACTGAAAAGTCTTTGCTGACAGGCTCTATAGCTCCCCCTGGTGTCAGAGAGAGTCAGTCTTAGAGTAACAAAGCAGAGAAAAACTAAGAGACTAATCTAAAAAGAAACTTTAAAAAAACAACTCCGAACTCTTCCATGCCTAAGGACTCCCCACGAAACAGAAAACAATTTTAGTCGGTGTCTTTTTTTGTTGTTGTTGTTGTTGTTGTGTAATCGATATTATGAATCGTACTGTATAGAAATGGAGAGCATAAAAGAGAATCCCCAGCCCCGGTCTCCCGAATGGAAGAACCGCAAGCATAGAATCTGATGGCCGAGGATATGAACAGCTCAACCTCTCGCAGCCAAGCAAAGGGTGGGTCCTGGACTGGCCCGGAGAGAACTCAAGGAAAGACAATTAGCAGGTAAGGCCTAATTTCTCCTTCCTATTCATCTCTCCGGGCCAGTCCAGGAATGTAGGGCAGTACCAAAGCAGTACTTATCTACGGGAGGGCCCTGCGAGCCCCGCCACAATAGCCGAAGAACCCACACTGGCATCTCCTCGAGCAAGAACATCAAGACGATAGTGCTTAGCAAAAGAGTGCAACGAAGACCATGTGGCCGCTCTGCAGAGCTCCACCGGCGGAACCAAGGCCGACTCCGCCTATGAAGTAGCGAGACCCCTAGTGGAATGAGCTCTCAACCCCACTGGCGCTGCCACACGCTGAGATTCGTAAGCTGCCCGAATGGCATGCTTCACCCATCGCGCTATCGAAGCCTTGGTTGCAGCTTTTCCCTTAGCTGGATCCGCAAACAGTACAAACAGCCAATCAGACTTCCGAAAAGACTCCGTCACTCGCAGATATTTCTGCAACACACGCCCCAGATCCAACTTTTTCAGAAGATGAGAGCGCCTGTCGCCCTCGTGAGGCCGAAAAGTAGGTAGGAAAACAGCCTGATTCAGGTGGAAACTAGAAACCACCTTAGGGAGAAAAGAGGGAACCGGCCGTAGAACAACTCTCTCTGTTGTAAATTGCAGGAACGGCACCCGGCACGAAAGCGCCTGCAAATCCGACACTCGGCGCACGGAACACAATGCCACCAAGAAAGCCGTCTTCCAGGAGAACTCTCGGATACTAACCGACCCCGAGGACTCAAACGGTGGCCCTGTCAAGGCTTCGAGCACGAGATTGAGATCCCACAGCGGAATCAGAGGCCGAAGCGGAGGTCGAAGAAGCTTCGCCGCTCTTAGGAAATGACGCACATCCGGATGGGAAGAAACCGACTTCCCCATTATCTTCCCCCTATAACAAGCTATCGCAGCCAGTTGGACCTTAAGAGTACTCAGGGCCAAGCCCTTCTCCAATCCTCCTTGAAGGAACAACAAAATCTCCGGCCACTTCACTGGAGAAGGAGAAAAAGCGCGCTCCTCACACCATGCCTCAAAAATCCGCCATATACGAATGTAGGCCAAGGAAGTAGAGCGTTTCCGAGAACGCAACAAGGTGGCTATCACCGACTGCGAGTATCCCCTCCTGCGCAACCGTTCCCTTTCAAGAGCCAAGCCGTAAGCGAGAACCGATCCACCTGCGGCATCAGCACGGGTCCCTGGCAGAGGAGATTCATCCGAGACGGCAAACGCCACGGAGGAGCCACCAGCAGCCGAACCAGGTCAGCATACCACGGTCTTCTGGGCCAATCTGGAGCTATCAGGATCACCGTACCGCCCGATCCGTCGAATCACCCGACCTATGAGAGTCCACGGCGGAAACACATATAGGAGCTGACCCGGCGGCCAAACTTGCACCAGCCCGTCCAGGCCCTCTGACATATGCTCCCGGCGCCTGCTGTAAAACTGCGCCGCCTTGGCATTCGCTTGAGTTGCCATTAAGTCCATTACCGGCAGCCCCCACCGCTCCGTGATCTCGTGAAAAACCGCGCAATTCAACTCCCACTCGCCGGGATCCAACGCATGCCGGCTGAGGTAGTCCGCTTGGACGTTGTCTTTTCCTGCCACGTGCGCTGCCGAAATCGCCGAGAGGTGCTCTTCCGCCCACTGAAACAGCAGATGACTCTCCTCCAGCAGGAACGCACTGCCCGTGCCCCCCTGCTTGTTTATATACTACACTGTTACTAAGTTGTCGGAAAACACACGCACCGCTCGGCCTCGAAGCCGATCTCCAAACTCCAACAATGCCAGACGCACCGCCCTGAGTTCCAACCGATTGATCGACCACAGCCGTTCCTCCACCGTCCAGGTGCCTTGCGCTATCTGATCCAAGCAGTGAGCACCCCAACCCGACAGACTGGCATCCGTCGTAAGCAACACCCAGTCCGGATCCGTCAGGGGCATCCCTGCTTGAAGATGGGCCGGCACCAGCCACCAGCGTGGACTGCACCGCACTTCCTCTGGACATGGCAACCGCCGGGACAGGGGATGAGCCTGCGGCGACCACCTGGACAGCAGCGCTCGCTGCAGCGGACGCATATGCCCCCGAGCCCATGGCACGAGGTCTAAGGCAGCTGCCATTGACCCTAACACCTGCAAATAGCGCCAAGCCGTCGGCGCTGACAGCTGGAGAAAGGCAGTAATCTGTGACTCCAGCTTGACCACCCTGTCCGGCGGCAGAAAAACTGAGTCCGCCTCCATATCGAAGAAGGCTCCCAGATAAGTTAGTTGTGTCACCGGTTCCAGATGACTTTTGGAACGATTGATGACCCAACCCAGCTGTTCAAGGAACTGCACTACCCGAGCCGTCGCCCTCCGGGACTCCGGAACGGACGGAGCCCGTATTAACCAGTCATCGAGATAAGGATGGACCTGAATGCCCTGCTTTCGAAGCGCCACCGCCACCACCACCATTACCTTGTGAAAGTGCGAGGTGCCGTAGCGAGCCCAAACGGTAGCGCTCGAAACTTAAAATGACCCATGGGCACTGAAAACCGAAGGAACTTCTGATGTTCCACCCGGATGGGAATATGAAGATAGGCTTCCATCAAATCGATGGAAGAGAGGACCTCTCCCCACCTGACCGACTGGATCACTGACCACAAGGTCTCCATCCGGAAATGAGGCACCTTTAAACAACGGTTGACGTGTTTGAGATCCAGAATCGGCTGAAAGGACCCCTCCTTCTTGGGGACCACAAAATAAATCGAGTATCGACCGAAGCCGCACTGGTCTGCGGGAACGGGTACCACCGCTTGCAGTTGCAGCAAGCGCGACAGGGTGTTGTTGACGGCTGTTTTCTTCATCCGGGAAACGCACGGAGACGCTACAAAGGCGTCATCCAGTGGGTGAGCGAACTCCAGAGCATAGCCTTCCCTGATGACTTTGAGAACCCACTTGTCCGTAGTAACGTTGGCCCAGGCAGAGACAAACCCCTGTAAACGACCTCCCACAGGGATCTCCGCCTGGGCCAGCGTCCCTTCATTGAGGCTTCTTAGCCGCCGACTGTGGAGAACTAAAGAAGCCCCTACCAAATCCCCGGGCGCCTCAAAAGGACTGACCCCGAGCAGGAAAGCGAGCTCTCTGGTAGGGCGAGAACCGGGAACCGCGGAACTTGCGAAAGTCGCAGACAGGCCCCTTGTGTCCCGCGGGCACCTTGGACGCTTGAGGGCGATCCTCGGGAAGATGACCGCCCTTAGAGTCCCCCAAATCCTTCACAATTTTATCCAGAGCCTCCCCAAAGAGGAGCCTACCTTTGTAGGGAAGCTTACTGAGCCGTGTCTTAGAGGACGAATCCGCCGACCAGTTGCGCAACCAGAGAAAACGCCTAGCCGCTATCACTGAAGCCATGGATTTAGAAGAAATCCTCACCAAGTCATAAAAGGCATCCGCCAAATAAGCCGCAGCCGATTCCAACTTCGCCACCTCCGCAGCCGAGGCCACACCCTTTTCGATCCCCTGGAGCCAACGGATGGAAGCCCGAGCCACATACACCCCACAAACCGAAGCCTGCAGGGTCAAGGCACTGTTGTCAAAAGTCTGCTTAAGGAGAGCTTCCAAGCGCCGATCTTGGAAATCTTTAAGAGCGGTTCCCCCCTCCACCGGGATGGTAGTCTTTTTGGTAACCGCCGCCACCAAGGCATCCACCTTGGGCATATGCAACAACTCCTTCTCCTCCTGAGGGACCGGATACAACCGAGTAAGAGCCCGCACCCCCCTCAAGGAAGCCTCCGGGCATTCCCACTCAGAATCAATCATCTGCCGGATGACCCTGTGAATGGGAAAACAGCGCTGCTGAGTTTTGAAACCCTGCAACAAAGGATCTTCCAAGGGTTCTTGCTGAACTTGAGGAGCCGCCATATTCAAAGCCGCTAAGGACTGAGTAATCAAGGCTCCCAGTTCCTCCTTCCGAAAGACACGGAACACATTAGGGTCCTCTCCGGGACCCAGCTCCCCCTCTTCCAAGTCCTCGGGCCAACCCCGCTTCGAAAAACAGCTCCCCGTCTTCCGGGGCCTGAGACCCCTCCCCCAGAAGACAAGACGCTTCTCCGGGAGCTTCCAACGGAGAAGGCAAAGAAGAAACCCCTTCTCCAGGGTCAGGATCTAAGATCTCACTGTGCTTTAGCTCCATCGGAGTTACAGCAGAGGGGGAGCCCGTTGCCTGGGTTTTATTCAATAAAAAGGCACGATGAAAAGCCAGTATAAACTCCGGAGCCAGAAAGGCTTTCAACGAGCTCTGCTCCAGCGAAACGGAATGCAAAGGCTCACCTGCCGGCGCGGGTGCCTTGTGTTTCCTAGATCTGCTTTTAGCTTTGCATTTCGCCGGCTGCTCCGGCAGCGCGGGAACAGAGCATGGCTGAGCCAAAATGGCCGCCGTTCCCACGCGAGCAGCAACTGCCGGCGGGCCACTCACAACTTCATCCCCCGAAGCCTTCAGAGTCTCCATAAGCCCGCAGGGCCAAAACAACCCGCCAAGCTGCAAGAACCCGAGAAAACGGGAGAGCACCCGACGCGCGGCGCTAACATGGAAGACGCCGGCGAGGCCGCTACTGACCACGTGCTCCCGGTCCCCCCAGGAAGTGAGGCACGTACCTGCTTAGAAGGCGCTCTGCAAGAGGCTAAGCTGTCCGGATCCTCCGCCCGCAGCTAGCGGGTTACCGGCACCGGTGCCTGCGAGAATGGGAAGAGGGATCTGGGGCCCCCAGACCGTACCCAAGGAGTGACAGGGCACGACGCTGCAGTAAGATACCCCGAAGAAAGGAGAATGTACTGAGCGTCTCCGTAAGGCAATAGCGCCTGTCGGGCAAAAGAAAGAAAAAAGGAAGCTGAGCTGATCTGCCCTGCTAGGGCCAAATAGTCAGCGGTGTCACCACACGGCCTTAGCCTTGCCCCGCACTAGAAATGGAAGAGTGCTGAGCTGATCCGCCCTGCTAGAGCCAAATAGTCAGCACCCCCTAGAAGAAATTTGTCTGTCAAAAACACTTTAAAACTAAATTCCGAGTAGTCTCTCTGAAGAGCCTGTCAGTCAACCTCCTCCTTCACTGCTGAGGACTGAAAGACTGACTCTCTCTGACACCAGGGGGAGCTATAGAGCCTGTCAGCAAAGACTTTTCAGTTTTTCAATCCTCAGAGCTGCTGGAAGGGATAGACTACCCTACATTCCTGGACTGGCCCGGAGAGACGAATAGGAAACTAAAGGTGGCAATAAAAGGGGCAACAGATAAATGTGTAAAGAAAGTAAACATAAATAAAACAATAGGAGAAGGAAACCTATTTGGTTCTCTAAAGAAGTGGCTGCTCAAATATAGGCAAAAAAACCCCCACAGCTTTCACAAAATTCAAAAGCTCACAAACAGGAACACAGAAAGAAATACAAGATCAAACTGAAAGAGACAAAAAGAGAAATAAGGAAAGCAAAATCAGAGGCAAAGGAAAAGTTGGCTAAAGATGTGAAGTGTGGCAACAAAAAACTTTCTTCAGGTATATTCGGGAGAGGAGGAAAATCAGAGGTGGAATTGCAGGACTCGGAAGTGCTGGGAATGGACCTGTGGAAAGTGACATTGAAAAAGCAAAATTGCTAAACAAATACTTTGCTCTGTTTTCACTAAAGAAAATCCTGGAGAAGGATCACCTGTGACTCCCAAATATAAAAATGGGAATGGAATAGATACCACACCATTCACAGAAGATGATGTGTTAGAACAACTTGCAAAACTGAAAGTGGACAAGGCCATGGGACCGGATGGGATACATCCCAGGATATTGAAAGAGCTTAGAGAGGTTCTTGCAGGGCCTTTAAAGGATGTTTTAACAGATCCTTGGAGAATGGAGAAATTCCTCAGGCCTGGAGAAGGGCTGATGTGGTACCTCTTCACAAAAGTGGTAACAGGGAAGAAATGACAAACTACAGGCCAGTAAGCCTTACCTCTGTGGCGGGAAAAGTAATGGAGGCGATCCTGAAAGAGCGAATAGTGGATTTTCTCAAAACCAACAGGTTGAATGATCCGAGGCAATATGGCTTTACCAAAGGACGATCTTGCCAAACAAATCTGTATCATTCTATGGTGCGACTGCACCTTGAATATTGTGTGCAATTCTGGTCATCATATCTTAAAAAAGGATATAGCTGAATTAGAAAAGGTACAAAGAAGAGCGACAAAAATTGTAAAGTGAATGGAAAGATACCCCTATGAGGAGAGGCTTAAAAGGTTGGGGCTCTTCAACTTAGAAAAGAGACAGCTGAGGTCTATAAATTAATGAATGAAGTGGAACAGGTAAACATAGATTGGTTGTTTACACCACCAAAAAGTAGAAAGACTAGAGGACACACAATGAAGCTACAGTGCAACCCATTTAAGACTAATAAGAGAAAATATTTTTTTACTCAACGCGTAATCAAACTCTGGAATTCATTAACTGAAGATGTAGTAAAAGCTAATAGTGTAGCTGGGTTTAAAAAAGGTTTGGACAAGTTCCTGGAGGAAAGGTCCATAAATCATTTTTAGAGTACCTGGGAAATCCACTGCTTGCCCCGGGACAATCACTGTGGAACCTGTGTGCCTCTTTGGGAACCTGCCAGGTTGCTGTGGCCTCGAATGGCCACTGTTGGAAACAGGATACCAGGCTTGATGGACCTTGGTCTGTCCCAGTAAGGCATTTCTTATGATCTTACCTGGGCTTGCTATCATGTGGCCTGCCTCCAGAACCGGTTACTGAGATGTTCTTTTTTCTGGATGGAGACAGTGTACTTTCAGATGGCTATACCTCCCTTCGCTTCTGTCACTCCAATGGACTTTTGGATGTTCTGCTACGGATGTCCCAGATTCTTCCTAGATGTCCCTTCTAAAATGCTACTTCATGTCTCATCACCACTTTAAACTTAGTATTATCCACATTAAAGATCTCTTGTTTCCTCCCAAACCCATTTTTCTCCTTCAACCTGTTTCTATTGCTGGCTTATACTATCATCCTCCCTGTCTCTTCAGCCCACAACCTGTCATTTTGGTTCTTCCTGCTTTGCACACATCCAAAACACTGCTAAAATGTGCCAGTTTTCCCTATATCACCAAAATCCATCCCTTCTTTTCTGAAAACACTTCTCAAATCCTTGTTTGCTCTCTCATTACCTCGCTCACACTACTTTAAACTGCTCTTTACAAGCCTCTCTCTAACCGGGGCCATGGCCCAACCAATATTTTTCCTAGCACATCATCAGTCATTAGAGAGGAAGGAAGAGGGGCAGGTTAGGAGATTGGTGTGTTTCTCTCCTCCAACCAACCAAAATGGTGTTCGTTGCTCCTCGGCCAGTACAGTCTATTAACATTTAGCTACCTGAAGACTCCATCTCCTCTCCCAACCCTTCGAACTTTGCACAGGCTTTTAAACTGCTCTCATTCTTAGCGCCAGGAAAATAAGCGCCCCTCTTAGTAGGGCTGGATTTAGGCAAGGGCAATATGGACGCTAGATTCTAGAGGCACCAAAAACTGGGGCTTAGGACCCCCACTCTCCACTTTCTGGCAGACTCCGCTCTCCACCTGTTCTCTGCCTATGGGAACCTAAACTTAAACCCAGCCATGCTTCTTAGGGTCTCGCCCCTCCGCACGCGCTCTGCACACTGCCCCGGCTCCTGACATTACCAACGCGCACTTCTTCGCAGGGGCAGGGTGGACACGGTCACCGTTGCCTAGGCGACGTTGTTAAAGGCGTTCCCTTGTGACGTCTCCCCGCTCTGCCCCTCCCTCGCCCGGCCGTAGATGACGTCATGGCCGGTGTAAAACTCTACTGCGCGCGGGAGGAGCGGACAGTGCGAATCAGAGGTGGCGGCGGTGGAGGGCGGGCGCCGGTCTGCACGGGGCTGGCGGAGGTGGGGGGGAGGAGCGGCCCCTCAAGCTCACCATGGCCAAACACAACCGGACGCCATCCAGGAACACGGATAGCATCATCGAGGTGAAAAGCAAGGTAAGGCGGACGCGTTACCCCTGTTTTGTCATTTTCTGGTACCCGCGATCTCCCTTTCCTCTGATCGCCACGGATCCTCTTCATTCCCATTGCATTCCTTCCCTTGGAACCTACCCCTTTCTTTCCAGTCCTACCCCCATTCCCTCTACTTTCCCCTTCTCTGTGTCTCCTGCCATCCTTGTTTCTGGCTCATCTTATTTTTTCCTCTCTTTTCCGTTTTCATTCTTCTCTCCTTAGCACCCCTTTCCATCCCCCGTTATTCCTCAGGATTAAACTGTGAAATTCTCCAGCAGCAGACATTATCCGTGCATAGTATGCACGCAGCTGTGTGCTCGGAGACTCGATCAAGGTACCGGAGTCTCGGCCCCCACTGTAATCCAGCTTAGTTGCAGGGCACCAGAGGACGCATCCCGGCCGGCCTCAGGCTTTTGCCAGGCAGGGGAATCATGGGGCTGTTTATGCGCATACTATTACAGGAGTGCTTCTCGGTTCTGTGCCAGGGCATATTGAAATTGATCTCGATCGGGAGGTGGAGGAAAGAATCACTCCTGTGGATTTTTCGGTGTCTTGAGCGGGAGGGGGGCCCTGGCTCTGCTGTTCACTGTGAGGCTCTGGGAAGCTGTGTCGGCACTTCGCCCGGATCGATTGGCCCATTCCCTGGCACAGAAAGGGCTTTTCTAGTTGTCTCCCGCAGGTTTGGCCTCTCTTCCCTAGAGACTGACAGGTTGCTAAGATCAGGCCCTAGCCTATTTGGGGGGAGAGAGAGGAGGAAGGGAGTTCTTGATTTGTAATTGACGATTGATCAAAAGCTTTGTCAGTATGTTTAAGGAAAGTGATCGTCTCTCCAACTACAATCTCAGTTTAGCCACCGCAGGGCAAAAAGTTTTAAACCCTTTTATTTTTACAATTGGTATTTTGGATTTTGGCTCAGGCCCTTGCAGTTACATTCAGGTACTGTAGGTAGTTCCCTAACTTCCTTTATAATATGTGTGTTTTTTCACTAACTCTTAGATGCCCAATTGTTTTGTTTGGCTTGTAATACTGTATGTATTTTATCCTTTTTAGACCTCAACGTTTTTTAGGTTTTCCTAAACAAATATTTCTTGGGCAGCCCATGCCAGACTACCTGTGTTATTTCTAATCTGATAATTTATTATTTGCATAAAATGCAAACTGCAGCACCAGGGCATATGGTGCTATAGGTATCTTGCAACACCTTATTCTCATACCAAAGGGTGGCCAACTTTTTTTAATATTAATTCTTATATTTTGGGCCGGTAATTTTATTCCTACTCATTTGATCTTTCAGCTCAATCAGAATCAACCTCTACTGGGCAATGGCACCATGAGGCTTCATTGCGGAGTATTTTTTCATCTATTTTATCACCCTCAACCTTAGGCTTAAGGGTCATAGACTGCAGCACCCTCTGGAACTCGGTAACAGGGCTGGGCTGGCACAATATCTGGGGTCCTAGGCAAACCATCAGGCAGATGCCCCTGCCCCCTACCCTTGCCCCCAACCTTCTCAACCATTCCCTCCCCCCCCCCCCAGGTATCCAGCATATCTCCCCTTGCCTTCTCTTTCCAGATATTCAGCATGCCCCCCCTTCACTTATCCCCTCCCATGTCTATTATCTCTCCTCCCTTCCCTCTATCACTGCTGCTGCCATCCTCCACAACCTACCTCCCAGGGAGGCAAAATCAGGCTTCCGGGGGGGAGACAGCACAGTGTCAGTACAGCACAGGCAGCTAGTTCTTTCTCCGGTTCTTTCTTCCCCGTAGGGAGATAATATACCTTTTGTTAAAGGTGGAATTAAGTCTGGAGGGACTTTCAGAACTTCAGTTAAATAACACTTAAACATATCCAAAGCCGTCATGCTTTTCAATTTAGGAAAGCTCAAAATCCTGAGGTTCATAGCTCATGCTGCATTATCCAAGACCTCCAGCTTATTCTGCAATGCAACATTATCTTTAACTACATCAGTGTTCATTTCAGATAATCTTACCAGCCGACTTGCATGGTCTTCCATCTGCAATTTAACAGTTTCCAAAGTCCTCACATTGGAATCTTTTCTAACTGAGTTCTCCTGGATCTTGGGGGAGAGAACCAATGTTTGCCTGGTCACTGTAATGTCTTCCCAGATAATTTAGAAGGTAAAATCCTATGGACGAGAAAGCAAAAGAGGTGCCAGTGTAGAAATTACAGCAGCGGGGGGCCAAGATAATAATCCTTCAGGTACAGAATTGCTGGCCAGGAGAGGTTCTTCTTGCCGCACAATGCCCGAATCCTCCCCGATCACAACGAGGGACACCAGAGCCAAACCGCCAGTTCCATCCCCTCGGAAGGCGTCAGCCCTACCATCGACAGGCGTGGAAGGCGGTGCTTGACTCACAGGGGAGAGGCTCAGGGCAGCCAGGCAAAGCGGCCGCATGCCAGTCCTACACTGTCTGTTCTCCACCCTGGAAATGCCAATGCATGTATCGCGTAAAAGCAGGCATGATAGAGGAAATGATATAAGGAGGCATGTAAAAGTACGCGGCATCAATGCACACAGGTCATGTTTTTTTCAATGGCTTATGCATGTGGTTAGGCCTTTATTTGTGTACTTTAGCCAGTTGCTATTTTGTAAGAACATGCATGCAGATTTATGCAGTTAAGTTATAATATACTATAACTTGTGCACATTCTTTAAAAATCTAGGCACAGTCATTTACAAAGTCCTGACATCTAAATTTAACATATATTTTCTATTGCTTGCTTTTCTTTATAAAATAGGCTTAAGACAGATGTGTTCTGGGCACCTAAAATTAGGCACCTGATTATGAAACTACTCTCCGTTTGTCCAATTACCTCCTTTAGATGCAGGTATACTTGAGGCAACTTTATAAGAGGGAGAGGAATTTTTTGTTTAGTTCAGGCCTTTTTCAGTAGCAGCTCAAGGACAGAAGGTACTTCCTTGTCCTTGGAGGGCTTAAGAGTCTAAATTTGGACCTAAGGCAAAAGAGGCTCCAGTGACTTGCCCAAGATCGCAAGGAGCGGCAGTGGGATTTGAACCCTGGCTTGCCTGGTTCTCAGCCCACTGCTCTAAGCCTTAGGCTACTCCTTCACTCCAAGCACCTACCTGAATGCACAAAATACACTTCTGCATGATGAAGTTCCTTATGAAATGATCCCCATATGTCTGAGCAATAGCTGAGAATTCTTCCATGGCATCCCCAGTCCAAGAAGACCTGACCCAGAATTAAACCTAGCATTGCCCCCGAGCCGTTGGGAGGTAGCCTTCATCTCAGACTTAATGATCTATGACTGAGTTGCACAGGGGATTGGCTCAGGGATGCAGAACCTCCCACTTCTGTGACTATGTGAACTTTGGATGGGCACAAGGAGCTCTAACCTTTCGCTTCTACAACTGGGCAGCCGCTCAGGGGATGGACATAGATAGTCTGTTACTTCCAGGAGTGGATGACCTAGAGAAAAGGGCACCGAGGACTGGATGTCTTGCTGGATACAGAGTTGCTTATCCTTTAAACCGAATCCTAAGACCTGTCCCCTCCCAATCCAATGGCGTCTTGTTTGTTTTGCTGGTAAGAGTTGAACTTGGAGTTGAATGCACTTTGTGCCATTAAAGGGTGGTTTCCTAAATTTAGAACCAATGAGGTTTCAAGATTCAGAAATAATTAAAAAACAAGGTCTGATTCATGCAGTTTTATGCAATTTCCTCTTTTTGATAGGAAAAGAGGAGTCCAGTATGGAGAGACATGTCTTAAACAAGTACATGGAAGTGGTGCTTTGTAAAATTCAACTTGCAGTGAGAATAAGAGGTCATTGTAATTCCCCTGTTTATTTCAGGTGTTTATTTTATCTCTGACAATTATATTTAGTGAAAGTTCCTTCTATTAACCCTCTTTATCATTGTAGATCACAGTAGGATGCTATACTGTTGCTATCCTAAACCAGTGCTGACACCTCTCCAGGGCCGGCCCCAGGAATGGTTCAAGGTGTTGCTGCCCTAGGTAGACATAAGCTTTAGCCCCTCCCTCTCCCCCGGCTGTCTGAATCTATTGTTTAGCTGTGAATTCCCTGCTCTTTGCTGCCCCTCTGAAGTTGCCACCCTAGGCAACTGCCTAGTTTCCCTAATGGTTGTCCCAGCCCTGCAGTTCTGTAAAGTTTGACCATAATACAAGCTTTTTGGTGGGGGAGGGGGGAGGAAACATTTTAGAAACAGGCAGGTCAGTATTCAGAAGCACCTTAGCTAGTTAGTAGCCTCTGCTATAAGTGCTGCTGCCCAGGATATTCAGAGGCGCTATCTCCATAATGTTAGGGTGGGCCCTGAGCGGCACAGCGATATTCCATGCCACTATCCTGATAACTATCCATATAACCTAGGACAGCAAAAAGGCTGTCCTAAGCAGCGCTGAATATTGCCACTATGTGGATAGGGTGTCAGTGCCAGTGCTATCTGGATATACAATGCTGGCCACTATCCAAATATTAGCGCTGAATATCTGGATTATCATTTAAGAAAATGCTGACCACAGGAGCTGAAACTTGACCCGAGGGATTTTGACCATAAATTTAAAATTTTTTAAAATTGTTTCTACTCCTTAATATCATTGATTAATGAAGGAGCAACGCCAGGAAATGAGCATGTTTGGGGTTTTTTTGTCATTTAGTTCTCTGTTTGGCCAAATACAAATGGTTTTGGGTCTCAGGTGGGATTGATTCGCACGACATTGTATCCCATCAAAAAGACCATCATCTGATCATGATACTCTGCATTTGATCTTAGTCAAAAAAAAAGCCAAGAAGTGAAATAGATAGACAGGTATCATTTCATTTTATTTGTTCATGTATAACTCACCTTTCCTTTCCATGCTACGTGAAGTACAGTAAACGCAGATATCAAAATAACCACCATATATCACTAACATAATGAGACAAAACATAAAGCCGCATAAATCATTATAACAAAGATAATTTACCTGCCTAAAGGTATATTATCTGAAAATTGCCTACCTTTTCTCGGGATATAAGTCTGCATGGGGGTCAACCATGCATCGATGAAAAACGTAGGCTGATTTGGAGGCAAGGTTAGGTTGGAGAAGGCAACCAACGTGTATTTTGCATCTTCCAAACTACCCGTGGTAGTTTCTAAGAAAAAAATACTTGCAGAAAGAGTGGGGGTAAATCTCTGCGGGAACTTTTTCTCTAGGTGATATTCAAAGGGCAAATATGCTTGACCTATATCTTTGACCCACAGGCTTTGCACCAGTTTTCAAAGTGCCCGTGGACTTTTCATGTATGCAGGTAGCTAGCCATGCCATTGTTTTGAGTACGCTTGCTGGATTAAGCAGACTGTGATTTTTCTGCAAGGAGTGATTGTGATTCCCCAGCAAAGAGAAGTGACTGAGGTTCTCCAGCTACTGTGATTCTATAGCAGATGAGATAAGAACATTAATGTTTTCTTTGCAGCACAATAGCTAATGGTTTATTGACTGATCACCTATAAGAGCATAAGATAAGGAATGTCTATGTGACAAGAAGATTGTATTGATAATAGAGTATGTTCACAGAACATTGTTTTGATAAGTGACTTTGTCCTTATAGTGATAGAATGTGGCATTGAAAATGAAGGGTTTTTTTTATGACCAATGATGATGTATGTACTGTGAATTCTGACATAGACTAGCATAAAGTCCTGAGGTCTTTTTTTCTTCTTCCTAATGTGCAGGGACTAATGCATGAATACCTGAATATATAGCTAATTGGTGAAGTTGCTGAATATTTTCAGTGATCTGGATAGGGTTTGTTTTCCCAAGTGTGGTTTTTCCTTCCAGTGGATTCTTTTTTAGGTGGTCTCTGTCAGCCATGCCATGTAGGAACTGAGTATAATTATGTGCAATATCTTACCTGTTATTAGCCAGAATTATTCTAGGTAGAACGTTAGAGGAACATGTACTCCTCATTGTGATGTTGTGCTAAGTGCTGCCACTAATTTCAGTCTGAGAGTAGGATGGTTGCTTGTGAGGTCATCGACCATTGTTATAACTGCACTGTTGCTATTGGCTGCTACAAGGATATTCCAATGAGTTCTTTGTGATGCGTATCCTGTGCCAGCTCTTGGTGAGAAGAGTTCCCATGATATCAGATTTCTATATACTGTACCAGAAAGCATATGAGGTGGAAGCTATGTAAGGAGGATTATCTAACATGATACTTTTTCAAGTAATATTACTATCATATGTATATAGTTCAAGTTCTATTATCCATTGTTACTATTACCCCTGTTTTCCAAGTTTTTCTTCCTGTTACATGTAAAAACAGATATATGTATCTTATCTTATCTGATGTTTTGTAGTTCTATGTAAACCGCGCTGATGATGAATAGTGCGGTATATAAAAATGTTAAATAAATAAATAATAAATAAATTTACTATAGCTGGGTTACTTAGGAAACAACCAACTGAAAGTTCCCCCCCCCTCAATAGGGGAATAGGCTCTCTTTCTGCAAACCCACAAGCACCTTATCTTCCTGTTTCTCATTGCCCTCTCTTCCTCTTCTGCAGTTTGATGCAGAGTTTCGACGCTTTGCCATCAAGAGATCAAGCGCTGGGGGCTTCCAGGACTTCTACCGTCTGATCCAGACGGTGCACCAGATCCCATTTATGGATGTGCTTTTGGGATATACAGATATTCATGGGGATTTATTGCCCATCAATAATGACGACAACTACCACAAGGCGCTGTCTTCTGCTAACCTGCTGTTGAGGATCATCGTCCAGAAAAGAGGTAGGCCAAGAATGTATAGCTGATTTGCAGTCTGCAGTATATTGGATTCTTAAATGAAGCGTGTGTGTGTGTGTGTATGTGAGCACCATGGTGGGTTGGAGAAGGAGACCCCATCACGTGATTGTGCTGCAGAACCTATAATGTTCTCCATATGAATGATTGTTTCAACATAGTCACTAAGAAGTCCATTGGTACAGCACACGTATGGCGCACTTCTCAAGCAATATGCATAGAGAATGCACTGTATACTTTTCCAGTTGACCTTGAGTGCAGTAAGTAATACTGCCCACTGTTCTAGCTTCCCATGTTTGCAGCATGGATATGGCACAAGTCCATGCATGTTTTTCATGTATGTAGTATGAATGCTGGACCCTTGGATTTCTGTTGAGAGTGACCATGTTCTTATCTAGAGACTGAATTTTGGAGAGAACTGGGTCATTGTCTCGCTAGTTCATAAATGATTTCATTTTTCTCATATGTACATAAGAATGAATAAAATAATTAGGGTTTATAATTTTAGGTTTGAAGCAATAAGCCTGACATTACACCCCATTGTAAAATAAATAAATAATAATAAAAAAGGCATCTGTAATTACAGTGCTCCCCACTTCCTCAGTACTGAGTACCTTCTCAGCCTGCCCTCTTGTTAGGCCATGGTTGGAGAACTGATGGATATGCTAAATTACAGGAATCAGTTTATGGTGCACTTCGGTTTAAAGTCTTTTGGGGAAAGGCTGCATGTCGCAACATCATTTACCTAAGAATTTTGAATTAACTGGGAAAGGTCCCCTGGATTAGTACCTGCACTGTGCAAACCCTGATAAACACCAATGTTCAGTATCTCAAAGAACCCCCTAATCAGCAGTAAAATACCTGAAAACAGAAGCCCTAAAAATAATCTGATTGGAATCCCAGAATGCCTTGGGATACAGTGATTAGAAAAGCTGTAAAACTGATTTTCTTAAATATCAGTCCTGTTGGAGGAGTGGCCTCTGAAGGAAACTAGCCCTTTCTCCAAAAACAGGTTCTCAGTTCTATAAGTTGTTAAAGCCTGCAGCAGATAAAAGGGCTCTTTTACTAAAGTGATCTAAGTGGGTACACATGGGAAGTAACACATGGTCACTGTGACTGTGGACCCATGCTAACTGCTACGGTACTGGCATGCCAGTTAACACAGGAAGTGCAATCGAGAGGGAATTGGGCAGGTTAGTGCGAGGGTACATATTGCACACTAGTTGTCAATGTTGCATTTCGCACAGGTGCACTTAACATTGCCTCAATGAGTGACATTAAATGCCCCTCTGTTAATTGCGAGCAGCATTACCACGCATTAGGGTACTTTTCAGTTGCAGTAACTGACAGTTAAAGCATGACGTTTGCACTTACCACACATTCATTTTTACCCAAAACACGCCTCAAGTGCAAAAACTTAGTGCACCTCAGTAAAATGACCCCAAAATGCACCAAGGTATGATTAAAGGGTGGGAAACAGATTCAGAAGTTCCTATTTCCCCTTGACAGTGGAGTATCTACTAGGATAAAGTGGCTAAGGCATTTCCATCTGCGTCGCTCATCCAGTCAATGTTCTTAAGTCACCGAGCATTTTGGACCCCACTTAAATTGGTTGGTACATGCAAAGGTGTACAAAATCTGTGCTTGTCTTGTTGGAAGGAAAGGGGGACCTTAGCTCACATGCTGCATTTCTGAAATAATTTGCAAATATATTGTGGCAGTGGATTTGTAAGATTCTATCCTTACTTAACAACAACTTGCTTACGGGAGCCATAGCACTACAAGATAAGGACGATTGAAATTTGTTTCCATACAATCTGCTTTACTCAAAGTTTCAGATGAAATTCTCAAACTTACTCCTTTATTTTGCTCTAGAATTGATTTTATTGAATTGGAACAATTCTGGTTTTTATTTCAGTGCATGGTAGAACTTGGTATGCCTCGCACGTAATTATGAATGGATGCTTGCAGAGAAATAAGATTGCTTGCTAGTATCTCAGGAAGTCTGGATGCCAGTTACTAAATTTTGTGAAGGAGCAGAGTTTCATTTCTGGTGATTAAAACTGAAAGATTTTGATGTATTTACATTGTTATCTCACTTTTGGTCTGAGTGCCAATATGAAAGATACTAAAGGTGACTGGAACTAAAAAAAAAAACCCCATAATCTGTCCTGTTGCATTATGGCTTTGTAATCCCATCTTCCTTAAGAGACACCAACTACAATCCCCTACATGCAGTAAGACCTAGAACTGATCCGGTCTACACCTGGTAGCCTTCATAACTGAGCTGGTAATGCTACTGTAACGATTATCAAATGAACTCAGGTCATGAGGAATGGGATGAGCTAGTCCTCTTCTGCCTCCCCTCCCCCATTGCATCTGGATTTGTATTTATAGCTTCTTTAAGAAAATCAGGATTAGAAATCAACAGATTATAGGGGGGGGGGGGGGAGCCAGGACCTGGTTATCCTTTCCTGGGGGACCTGGTGCTTTGTGGTGATCGCACCCTATCTTGGATCTCCTTTTGTTCCCAAAACGCTCTTGCTATAAAAAGCACGTTTTCTAAACCTATCCACAAGGTGTCACTGTTAAATGATGACTGAGACTTTCTCCCCCCTTCCCCCTCCCTCCCCAGGGCCTTGGAGTGTTGGCTCTGCAGCTTCTCTAGCTCAAAGCAGTCAGGGAGCAGAACATTTTTCAGAAAATCAAGCCCAGATCTTGTGCATGGCAGTGCATAGGTTTTAAAGGTGAGCCACAAGGCTGGCCCATTTCCTTTTTTTTTTAGATATCATAGATACAGTCAAAAATGAAATTTCAGTTTTTATATTTATTGGTATGTGATTCTGAAAACAAAAAGAAAAATGGATGCACATGACTGAAGAAAGTGAATGAGCAAAAGCAGATGTGTCTTCAAGAAAAAAAACACTAGGTCTAACATTCAAAAGAGTTTATCCGGTTGATAAACCCCCACTGAGAGGGATATTCAGCAGCACTGGATAGTGCCGATGATTATCCAATCTAATTGTCCCGGGGCTGTACAGAGACCGCCAGGGTGGCAGTGATTTTCAGTCTGCTAACTGTGTAAGTGGCCACATAAAGTTAGTGATGCCAAAAAGCTGTCTTAATTTTATGCGGCTTGGCTATCTGGAGAACAGCTGAAAAGCGCCACTGCCTAGACCAGGGGTGGGCAATTCCGGTCCTGGAGGGCCGCAGACCAGTCAGGTTTTCATGATGTCCCTAATGAATATTCATGGATGGCAGTGGATGCAAATGGATCTCATGAATATTCATTAGGGGCATCATGAAAACCTGACTGGTCTGCGGCCCTCCAGGACCGGAATTGCCCACATCTGGCCTAGACAGCCACGCCACCGGTCTGCACTGACACAACATATTAGTGCCAGAGGATATCCAGATTCCCACAGCGGCCAAGTGCTATCTCCAGGAACAAGCAGGAATGTAGTCTTCACATATGGGTATCGTCGGTACCGATGGAGCCTGTGCGGGAACGCTCCCCAGCATCCAATAGGAAAGCTTTTGGGAGCATCCCACAGCGCTTGCGTGCTGCCTTCCCGCCTTTCCAACTGTCTCTCTCCAGTTCTTCGTTTTCCGCGGAGCCGACAGGTCACATACCCTGTCACTGCAGAAAATTTTCGTCTTTAATCTTTGTTTTTGTGGTCACATCTGCCTTCCTTCGACGCCATACCGGTACCGCCGGTTCTTTCTTCTTTCTTTAAAAAAAAAAAATGTATAGTTTCTGAGGTGTTGTACTTTAGAAACTTTTTTCCTTGGTGCTAGGTGCCATTTTGGGCACTAGGCCCAATTTTTTCCTTAAAAATGGAAAAACCTACTTCAGGTTTTAAGAAATAGTCTAAATGTGGCGGTACCATTTCCGTCACCGACACCCATGATTGGTGTCTCAAATGTTTAGGTCCTGACCACTCTATTTCAGAGTGTCTCTCCTGTGGAATAATGTCAAAAAGGGGCCGGCAGAACCGAGCTGCTAAATTTAGCACCCTTTTTCCCTCAGACATGGCGTCTTGCATTGACGTCCTCCAGGGCCTCATCTTCCTCCCATGGATCTCACGTAACTAAACATAAATCTAGCCAGTCCTCAAAGGGTAGATCTCCTTCTAAGTATTGAGATGCCCCTGGCGTTGCACTTGAGGAATTTTCACCAGCAAAACTGCCCCGGCGGGAGGCTTCGGCTTCCAAAGCACTAACGGGGTTCCAGGATGTTCTCGAGGCCTCAACCTCGGCAGAACTACTGGCACCATGCTCTGGGGTTGCGGCCACTTCTACCGGTACCGAACCCAAGCATCGGCAGTGTCGATAGACCAGAGATTCCTTGCTATCGAACGCAGTCTAGCGGCTCTTCTCACGGCTCCTGTACCGTTGAAACCGCTTCAGACACCTCAACCGATACCGGAACCGGTACCGACTGCATTAACATCGGAGGGTATGCCACCCATACCGAGCATGCGTCTGTCTCCGGCATAAACAGATCGGTACCGGAACAACCTGATGCCGACTTTGATCGATACTGGTACCGTGCTTTGCACGATCAACGGGATTGGAGGTAATTTGAATCCTCTGAGTCTGAAGACTCTGAAGACTCTTTCAATACAAGAGTACTTCTCCCCGAGGATTCCTCTTCTCCTCAGCGCAGAATGTCTCCGCCAGAGGATATGTCCTTTCAGGACTTTATCCGTGATGTGGCCTGAGGCCTTTCCATCACAGTAGCTCATGAAAAAGAGCCAAGGGCAAGGGAGTTGGAAATTCTCCAGTACCCTATGGCTCCCAAAGAGGCAGCTACTCTGTCTATTCATGAGATCTTACATGATCTTATGCTAAGGATGTGGGAAACACCTTTAACCACATCTCCTCATTCTCGAAGACTCAATACCATGTATCGAGTTCCACCTTGTCCTGGCTTTCAAAAAACTCAATTACCACACCATTCAGTGGTGGTGGAATCAGCCATGAGAAGGATGAAAAGTGCAAAGAGACATGCATCCAATCCTCCAGGTCGTGAATGTAGGACTCTCGATGCCTTTGGGCGTCGATGCTTCCATGCTCTCAGCTAGGATCAGTTCCTATATCTTGTATATGGGAATGTTCCTTTAAAGAGGTCACAGGAGACTTGGAGCTTATGAGCCCCCTCCTTCCTGATGACAAAAGGCAAGACTATCTTACTCTAGTCAAACATGCTCAGGATGTTTCCAAGTTTGCAAATTGTGCAGCCTTTGACTGTTTTGAGTGCATAAGCAGAACCTTGGCTATTGCCATTGGTGCACGTCGGATTGCCTGACTTCAAGCATCTGACTTGGAAATTTGGGTACAGGATAAATTAGGAAAGAATTGGCAGGAGAAGGCGAATGAGATAGATGCTGACAATATCACTTTGGATAGATTATCCAAATCTACAGCCGATCCTGCAAGGAAAAAATCCTCTAAGAAACCATTTTTCAATAATAAAAAGAAGTTTTATCATTCCTTTACCCAACAGGGATACCGTCCAGGTCAGACTGCCCAAAAGGGACAACAGCAACAACCTAGACAACAAAGCCAAAAGTTGCAAAACCTCAGTCAGCTCAGCAGGCTCAGCCTCCTCAGGGGCTTTGACTCCTTCCTAGAGAACTTTACCTTCCTGCCCTTGAACGGTCCAGAACCCTCGACAATCCCAGGCAGGTTATGTTATTTTGCCCACAGATGGTACCAAATAACAGCAGAAAATTGGACTCTGTCCATTGTACGAGAGGGGTACAAGCTTCATTTTCACACATGCCCCCTCCTACAATTTTAAAACAGTTCAATTCTCAGACCTCTCTCGACAGTCTCTTAGGTCAAGAAGTGTCAATGCTCCTTGCTCAAGGAGCAATAGAGGAAGTACCCATTCCCCATCAGGGTACAGGGTTCTACTCCCCCTATTTCCTTATTCCAAAGAAAACAGGAGGACACAGACCCATTTTAGACCTCGGAGAATTGAACAAATATTTGCTCCGAGAGAAATTCAAAATGGTTTCTCTAGGAACTCTGCTGCCATACCTTCAAAGTCAGGATTGGCTTTGTTCTCTAGATCTCAAGGATGCGTATACTCATATTCTCATCCATCCAAATCACAGGAGATTCCTCCGATTCCTGTTTCAAGGAAAGCACTACCAATACAAGGTTCTTCCCTTTGGCCTGGCTTCTGCGCCAAGAGTGTTCACAAAATGCATGGCTGTGGTAGCAGCATTTCTCCGCACTCTGGGAATATTCGTCTTTCCTTACTTAGACAACTGGCTCATTTGAGCCCCTACAGTGCCAGAAGCCAGCTCTGCTCTGTTTCGCACAATGAGAATCCTTCAGTATTTGGGACTGGTCATAAACCTCCCAAAATCCAATCTTGCTCCCACTCAGTCCCTAGAGTCATAGGAACTCATCTGGATACCAGACAGACAAGGGCTTTCCTTCCGCAGCCCTGTTGTCTTCACATAGTACAACTAGCTTCCCAAGCAGTGCTCAAACCTTGTCTCACTGCTCGGGAAATGCTACAATTGCTAGGCCACATGGCATCCACCGTGCATGTGGTTCCTTATGCTCGCCTCCATATGCTCGCAGCCCGGTGGACTTTATCCACTCAGTGGACACAGGCCTCAGGCTGCCTGTCGGAAAAAATAACAAACTCAAGCCATCTTATTTCGTCCCTCCAATGGTGGCAATCACCCAGAAAACTTCTGATGGGGTCTTCTTTCCAGCAACCCCTATTCCAAGCCACCCTAACAACAGATGCATCACAGGTGGGATGGGGAGCCCACCTGCACTATCTCTCTACCCAGGGTACCTGGACTCCGCAGGAGGCCTGTCTTCACATCAATCTCCTGGAGCTCAGAGCAATCTTTTTTGCTCTTCGAGTATTTCACGCCCAGCTCAGCTACAAGATGGTCCTAGTTCAAACGGACAATCAAGTAGCCGTGTTCTTTGTGAACAAGAAGGGCGGAACAGGCTCTCTGTCGCTATTCAACGAAGCTTTGCGACTATGGGCCCTTGCCAGAGAGCATCAGATTCATCTCCTTGCGGTGTATCTTCCAGGCATTCAAAACTCTTGGGCAGACAAACTCAGTCGAGTTCTGCTTCCACACAAATGGTTTCTCCATGCAGACCAAGTTGCCCAAATATTTCAGATTTGGGGAACCACGGACATAGACCTCTTTGCAAGTCCACTGAATGCCAAACTTCCCAGGTTTTGTTCCAGAATTCCGGCTCCATGTTTTCAGGCAAGGGACGCCTTCTTCCTTCACTGGGGTCAGGACTTCCTATATGCCTTCCCACCCATTCCCCTCATCCCCAAAACCCTATTCTAGCTTCAGAGAGACAGAGGTCATATGATCCTCATAGCTTCACGTTGGCCATGGCAAACGTGGTACCCTCTGCTCCTACATCTCCCTCAAGCTCCGCCTCTGGAATTGGGATCCACTCCAGATCTTCTCTCCCAAGAGGACGGGATGCTCTGGCATCCGAATCCCCAGTCTCTGCATCTCAGGGCCTGGTTGCTGAAAGCCTAGAACTTCAGGATCTTAACCTTTCCCAACAGGTAAAGGATATCCTTCATGCTTCTAGGAAACCCTCCACAAGACGCTCGTATGCCTTTAAGTGGAAAAGGTTTACCATATGGTGCTCGCAGAAGTCTTAACCCTCTTGCGATAACTCCAGTATCAATTCCAGAGGTATCTCCTTCATTTGTCAAATGCGGGTCTCAAGACAAATTCAGTAAGAATCCATCTTAGTGCTATTGCAGCTTCTTACAAGCCTCTAAGTGGACAACCTATTTCCTCTCATCCTCTCATAGTGAGATTTATGAGAGGCCTTCTTTTAACAAAGCCTCCCTTTAAGCCACCACTGGTGGCATGGGACTTAAATCTGGTGCTCGGGCAGCACATTAAACCGCCCTTTGAACCATTAGCCACTACGTCTTTGAAATTCCTTTCCTGGAAAGTCATCTTCCTCATTGCAATCACATCAGCACGTCGCATCAGTGAATTGCAAGCGCTAGTGGCTGATCCTCCTTATACAAGGTTCCACCATGATAAGGTGGTAGTTCTTAGGACACATTCACACTTTGTCTAAGGTGGTTTCGCCTTTCCATTTAAACCAAGCGGTTTACCTTTCTGTATTCTTTCCAAGGCCTCATGCCTCCAGTGCAGAAAGGAAGCCTCATACCTTGGACTGTAAAAGAGCTTTGGCCTTTTACTTGCAAAGGACACAGCAACATAGAAAATCTTCTCAACTCTTTGTTGCTTTTGATCCTAGTCATTTGGGACTTCCAATTTCCAAAAGAACTCTATCTACGTAACTGGATTTCTCAGTGCATATCCTTTGCCTGTGAGAGTAAGAACCTTCCTCTTGAAGGCCATGTCACAGCTCACAATGTGAGAGCCATGGCAGTCTCAATGGCTCATCTTCACTCTGTGTCTATCGACGACATCTGTCAAGCAGCTACTTGGGCTTCGGTACATACCTTCACAGCCCACTACTGCTTAGACAAGGACTCCCGCCGGGATGCTTTGTTTGGCCAGGCTGTTCTTCAACACCTTTTTCAGACTTAATCATCTCCTACCCACTGTCCCTGGTTGGATACCAGAGATCCATGGGGGGAAGTATGGCCCTTCCCAAGGGTTAACAACTTCCTGGGGCCAAGATGGCATCTGCAGCTAGGGAGTCCCCATATGTGAAGACTACATTCCTGCTTGTTCCTAGAGATAGCGTAGTTACTCACCTGTAACAGGTGATCTCCGGGAACAGCAGGAATTTAGTCTTTACAACCCGCCCACCTCCCCTAGGAGTTGTATGTCTCTCTCTCTCTCTCAGCTATAAACTCAAGTGGAGAGGAACTGTTGGAAAGGCGGGGCAGGCAGCACACAGGCGCTGTGGGATGCTCCCAAAAGTTTTCCTATTGGACGCTGGGGAGCGTTCCCGTGCAGGCTCCGTCGGTACAGACTATACCCATATGTGAAAAGTAAATTCCTGCTGTTCCCGGAGATCACTTGTTACAGGTGAGTAACTATGCTTTAAAAACATTGACTGCTGCAGGCTGAATATTGAACCCACAGAACAAAGAAAATGGGAAAAAACTCACCAAAAAAAAGTTACTTAAAAAGATGAAAAATATAATCTTTATTTTTAAACAGAGGAGATGCACTCATTTTTTGGTCTAAATTTTCATACTCAAGAAGCAAAAGAGAGGAATGAGATATGGGTCAAAATGGATATGTTTCCATATGTTATTTGAACAAAATAAAATGGGGAAAAACACAGGCATGGAAGGCTATAACATTACGCGCTTTTCCTGAAAGGAGGTACAGGCCCTTTAGTACTATTTAGCCCAGAGAGATTATGCTCTATTTCACAAGTTGACACATTTTTATCGCCTGATACATCCTATACCCTTCCGATAGCACTGTCTCTCTGGGCTAAACACAACTAAGGGCTTGTAGCTTCTTTCAGGAAAAGTGTATAATGTTATAGATATAGACAGACACAAAGACATAAATATCAATACAAACAATAGTTATTTCAGTGAATAAACATGGGCATATACACGGACACACATACACAATGCTGATCTTCCTAGGAGCCATTACTGGATTTGTTCTGGTGTCTTACTGAATTCTACAGAAGGTGCGTGACAGGGCTTTTTAGAATTTCTTCTGCACTATAATTGAAGAATTATATTTTCCGTCAGTGGGAAAGTAGAAAATAATTATTAATTAGTCAAACTGAGGATTTGTTTGTGGGCTTAGGTGGAAGGAGATTCTAGCTATGCTGAGTAAGAGTGATTGGGCTATGGTAGGAAATCTGGCTGTGCCATGTCAATAGAAATGTGACTGTAGTGTGTTGGATCAGTGAAAGGGCGCGGGCAGGGTCCCGGCACCCGCGCGTAACCAGGTGCCCGGCCTGGGACCCTGCACGCGGCCTCGGAGAGCAAGGAAGGGGGGGGAGTGTAGGCGCGTCAGTGAAGGAGCGCGGCAGGAGAGGGTTTTGTTTAAAATGATTGGCTCTGCCGGGATGATGGGCCATGCGGAGCCAATCGGAAGGCAGGGCACCAAGTGCTGAGGTTGGGGGGCTGAGAAGGCCAAGCACTTGCGGCGTGGCGGCGGATCGAGCAGCCCTCCCACCCACCCTTGAGTGGTAGGCGGGTGGGGGGCAGAGTTGGGGTGTCGCGGGTGGGGGGGGGGGATCCCGGAGGTTTCCGGGGTCCGGAGCCTTAGGCGACTTGGGGCGAGGGCGGGGTGCCCTCGGCCCGGACAACCCCTGGAAGACTTTTGCTAGTAGTATGGCGAAGTTGGAGAGGGGTGCTAGGAACTTTGCCGGTCGGGTGACCATGGCTTGAGCGGAGTCCGCGGTTGCTTTGCTAATTGCATGGCTTGTGACTCGTGGCTCCGCTGGGTGGTGGGGGGATGTTAAGTTTGTTCACTATTACTGTGATGTTCAATATATTGTTGGAATAAAGCTGCGACCAGTTTGTACCAAACAGTTGTCGGTGAATTTGTGGGGGTGGGAGGATAAAGGAGAGGGTGGGGGCAGGGGTTGGGGAGGAAGGGTGAGCGCGGATCCTGCTACCCGGTTATTTAAAATGAATGTGCCAGGCTGTAGAGTGACCATGCTAGATCACTGATCTTTATAACTAGATTAGACCAAGTAAAGTCTGGCTGCTTTGGGTCCCCCGTTACCAAGCCAAGGGCACCAGGCCTATACCCGGTCATTGAGTATGGCTACACCAGGCCTAGAAGCTTGTGTCATATCTTTGAGTGGGCTCTTTCAGGGCAATCTGGTAGTGAAGTATGGATAATGGTAATATGAGCAAGGTAGGTTCCAGTATTAGGATATATCAAAGAAGTGTTTATGGGGTCCTTTGAACTACAGGATATGCGATAAGAGTCTTGTGACACAGACTTGCCTTCATCTTGCAGGGAACCCCTTTGTGCTGCTGTTATGTTTTCTGCAGGTGTCTTCCTTCACTGGGCATGTGCTGGAGCAAAACAGGAGTCCTTTATCACCTTGCTTCAGAAGAATTTTGAAACCTCTTGTAGAGGTTGCATCTTCGAGTGACCAACAGAAGAAAGTGGGCAACTTTGAAAATTCAGATTTAACTGTATTGATAATACTCACATAGCCAAGATACTCAAGGGTGCATTTTATGTGTATTTAATCATGCTTTCCTTTATAGCCTCACTCCTCACAATGGTAATTCATTTCCCCTCAGAGAATCAATATTTTGTTTCTTTAGTCTTCCACATCCATCTCTCATCAAGGAGTCATTATGCACGGCTTTATTTCTTATGATTTTGAATGTGACTCTTCAGTAAGTCAGTATGCATGACATCTCTTTTTGTATCTAGCTCTTCTCAGGGAGATATAATACAGACTCCGTACTTCTTCCTGAATCTTTTTAGGAAAGCATTATTCCTACCCTGTTTGACAGGCCACGGCCAATAAATTGCTTTGAACGCTTGCTGGATAACATGAAAGTAGCAGCCTGGCTAAAAACGTGCTGCAAATGGTGTCTTTTATTTGCTTTCTGTTTCTGTTCCTCATAGATAAGAGCAAAGTTCCACAGCCCTGAGGCACCAGGGCTTCTCCGGACTTATACAGCAGGCTGTCATAAAACTCTGTGTAGCCACCAAATTCTATTATTGCCACTACTATGTATTACTTCCAAAGTGCTACTAGACATACACAGCTCTGCACAGTTTAAAATTCCCTTCTCCATGGATCTTACAGTCTGATTAAGATGAAAACACATGACACGAACAAGCCTGCAAGAAATGTTATTAGAGAAGTTCAGTATGCTGGTATCTGACTAATCCAGACCAATACTGGATAGCTCCTGAGAGCAGGGAGCTCCACCCATATGAGTTGGGTCGCTTCTTTTCTCCTAGAAAACATAGGAGGATGCATGTTTTTTTCTCACTCAATGTTTTCTACAGTATATGTGGTTTTGAAAAAATTCGTAAAACATTTTGACATGCAGCTTGAAAACTCCCCTTTCATCATCGACTTTTATAGAGATCAGAATTTATTTTTTTTATCCGGGTACAAAGGTCTGATGAGGTCTGAGTGTACCAATATAATTCCAGCTAAACTTGCCAGAGTAGTGGATTTTATAAAAGATGGGGTATTTATGACTAGGGGGATGGAATAAAGTTTGCACCCCACATTATCAATGAGTTTTTTTCATTGATTCAGGTAGAACATTCCCTTCAGGCTAACAAAACATCTTTCCTCTATCCTCTTCAAGAGACAGAAAGCACTCTTTTGAAGTGCAGTAAAGGCCTGACTTTAAATATTTATTTTCTTGGTCCACAAAGACAGGAACTATTTCTATTGACAGAAATGAAATGAAAACAGAAGTACGTATTGTCCGTAGGTTGTTCTTTGGAATAACACAAGACATATTTCCGTTTCTATATCATATATGGAGATGCAATACAAGATGCTTTTTCGGTTATACCTGATTACAGCCCAATTGAATAAAATCCGTCTGGAAAGTTCAGACACTTGTTGGAGGGCGTGTGATCCTAAGGGCTCTTTCCACTATATTTACTGTTGAGTCCTGCAGGATATCATCTCTTTTAGATGAGATGGTAGATATGAAGCAAGTCTATTCAGGCTGGATGATTCATCACATTGTTGCTGGGATTTGATGTTAGCAAGAAAGGGCATTTAATTAAAAAACAGCAACTGCGAAAAAAGATTAGGCAAACCATCTACTTTGGCAGTCCAGTTAGCTATATCTGGGCATTGGGAAAGCTTGCTTAGTCTTAATGTAATGAATTAGTATAAGAGTCTGATAAAATTGATAGCTCTGGATGGGAAAAGATTGCCGCTCTTTCATAAGATGTTGTCAGCTTTTAGGACTTGTGTCAGCATCAGAGGTAACTTCCATTTAATGGAGCGTGGTGGGGCAATTGAATTCAACTGCTGCTCTTTCAATACTTTTCTATGTTATGCAATGTCAGTGGTGTTGTGTTTGAGTATATTCACATTGACCATGTCAGGTGCATTTTGGTTTCTTTTCCCTTCTTTGTATTTATCAGACTGTATATTTTATGCTATAGTTGTAGTTTAGTTTAGTTCATTGACACTCTTACTATACTGCTCTTGTTGGTTTACAGTGCAATGACTATTTTGGTTTATGTGTTGATGCTGGTTTGTGATATCTTCTAGTTTTGTTTGAATAAAAATAAAGTTTAAAAAGGCTAACAAGGTGACTTTTCTAGACTGGATCTGAATATGGCCAGAGAGGAAGTATGAGGCACCAACTTACGGCAGAGCAAAATGAAAGGCGTGAAGTCGGGAGTTGGTGATGGAAGGAAAGGGAACAGATAAGAGCGATCGATAGTGTGCATAAACTTGTAGTTTTGCTTTTTAGGCTAATATGTCTGGGAAAGTAGAACAAAAGTTTTTGAATGCAGTGGGATAAACCCTTGTGGGCATTCTGGAGTCAGTTGGCAAACCTAACTGGATGAGGATAGAAGAGCAAGGTCAACATGAACTTTTTCTGGTGTCTAAATTCCGTGTCTATGTAATACACATTAGCTGAGAGATTTGAATTAAGCCTTGTTCATTCACACTCCAAGGAATAGGGTTACCAGCCGAGTCCATATTGTTTTCTGGATATACTGAGCCAGTCCTGATATTACCAGACTGCCCGCATGGAGATGCAGATCTGAGTTTAAGTAAAGCATTACTGCAGCTCTGTAAAACTGGTGGGCTGAAACAAGAACTAGTTTAGCCTGACCGATTATTTTAAAAAAGGAGCCAGCTGGCATCCCCACTAAGGAGGCGATTTCAAAGTTGTTTGATGTAGCAGCTTCTTCTTGTGATGTCTCCTGCTGTTACATCGCCTTTCAGGCTGGCAGTCCTTGCATTGCTCACATAGCTTTTGAGTGAATGATAGAGATACGGTAGAAAAATACTATGATAAATAATGATAGTCTCTGGGGGTGTTTGTGAGGGAAAAGAATGTGGCTGGGAAAGCTGCGAGAAGTTTAGATTTGTAAACTTGCAAAGGACCAAAGAGCTGAAATTTCGTCTCATTGCCCATCTCGGAGGACCGGTGCCCTTTACTGCCTCTTAGTCACCAGGGTTTGTCTGCTCTCCTCTGCCTCTTGTTCACAGGGGTCATACTTTACTACCCTTCATGGAGTCCCTTTTTGTAACCCTTTACCTAAGGCCTTTCCCACTTCCTCCCCCTTTGCTGCTTGAGTCATAAGTAGGAATGCCAACTGGTGATGTCTCATAAGGAACACGTTAATCAAATCTCAAATTTACTCCAGGGTTGCATAGATTTGTAGTTTGTTTCTACTTTCTTGGAAAGATAAGAATTACAAATTCTTGTATGCAGTAAGTAGAATGAGGGTAGATAAACCTGTTTTTCTGACATAGTGTCAGGTGACAGCCCTACATATAGGGCAGTGGTAAGAATATAACTTATATTTTTATGTCATACTGGGTCAGAGCAAAGGTCCATCAAGCCCAGTATCCTGTTTCCAGCAGTGGCCAATCCAAGTCACAAATCCCTGTCAGTTTACCAGAAGGTAGACAAATAATATGCTGCTTATCCCAGGGGTAAGCTATGGATTTCCCCGTGCCCTTTAATAATGGTTTATGGGCTTTTCCTCCAGAAACTTGCCCAAACCTCTTAAACCCAGCTATATTAATAGCTTTTACTCCATCCTCTAGCAACAAATTCTAGAGTTTGATTACGCGTTGAGTGAAAAAAATATTTTCTCCAATTAGTCTTAAACATACTACATTGTAGCTTCATTGCATGTCTCCTAGTCTTTTACTCCTGGGTGAATTCTGCACAACTGCGCAGTGCAGAATTTGTGCAGAATTCCCCACCTGTGCAGAATCCTGCACTTGCTAGGCATATTTCTGCACAGGCACCGGCATCAGCGAGCAATGAGGCAAGCTCGGAGCGCTTGAGCTTTAAGAGCATTCAAGACTGCCTCACTGTTCGCTGCAGCACAGCCGCAGGAGTATTTCTCTTCACTCCCATGGCTGTGCTACACTTCCAATGCCGGCATCACCACATTTTAACAAGGTCCACAGAAGCACTTCCTGTCCCTAGCAAGACACAGGAAGCACTTCTGTTAACCTTTTTAAAACGTGGTGATGCCGGCTTGGAAGTGTAGTACAGCCGCAGGGGCGAAGGGGAACTCTTCCACGACTGTGTTTAAAATGCTATGATCAGGCAGAGGAGGTAAGTGACTGGGGCTGGAGGCTAAAGAGGAATGATGGTTTGTCGGGGGGGGGGCAATTGGGGGCTGGAGAGGACTTATGGTGTGTCAGGGGGTGACTGGGGTCTGGAGAGGACTGATGGTGTCTGGGAGGGTGACTTGAGGCTAGAGAGGGGCTGGGGCTGGAGGGGGACTGATAGTGAGTCGAGATCTTCCTAGAAGTTGGAGAGAGAAGGGGTGGGCAGGGAAGGCTTGGGTGTTGGAGGGAGACCTGTGATTTAAACCTGGGGAAATTTTGCACAAAAATGTACTAATAAAGCATGCATGGTTTTAAAATATTGTGCAAAGAACGTTCTACATTTTTGCACAGAATTTTAAATTTTTTTGTGCAGAATCCCCCCAGGTGTAGCCTTTCTATTTGAAGGAGTAAAGAACCGATCTACATTTATCCGTTCCACTCCAATCATTCATTATTTTGTAGACCTCTATCATATCTCCCCTCAACCATCTCTTTTCTGAGTTGAAAAGCCCTATCTTTTTAAGCCTTTCCTCGTAGGGGTATCTTTCCATCCCCTTTAACATTTTGGTCACTCTGTACCATCGCTAATTCTGCTATATCCTTTTTAAGATATGGCGACCAGAATTGCACACAATATTTGAGATGCAGTGGCACCATGGAATGATACAGAGGCATTATAATCCTTGATTTTATTCTGCATGCCTTTCCTTATGATTCCTAGTATTCTATTTGCTTTCTTGGCCGCCACTGAACACTGGGCAGAGGGTTTCAATGTATTATCCACAATGACACCCAGATCCTTTTCCTAGGTGGTGAGTCCTAATGTGGAACTGTAATGGAATATATAGAAGGTTATCTGTCCAACTCCAAAGGGATTATCAACAGTCCCCTTTAAGAGAGTCTGCAGGCCAGAGTTCAGGGCAGTGGGCAAGGCCCTGAGGGAGAGGTTAAGAACCCAGCGAGCTGCAGGAGGGAGAGAGGCGCGTGGAGCCAGAAGTCCTTCCAAGTCAAGTTGTGCAAAGGAGTTCTGAAGTAAGAACTTTTATTCGGGCTGGAGGAAGGGCTGGAAGAACCAGCTTGTGGAAGTTTAACAAGCTGGATGTGTCCAAGGAAAGAACAACGTAATCATGTAATAAAAAAGAGGCTTTTATTCACAAACCAATAGTTGGTGCCCACCCGACACAGGCCGTGTTTCGTTTAATAAAACTTCATCAGGGGTACAGGGCAACTAAAAACAAAAACATTTAATAAATACACTCAAATATACATAACAATAAACCATGTATTAAAGGAAATATATAAATGAAAATATATAAATAACTAAAATCATAATAAATAAATCACTCTATAAATAAACACTTATATAATCATACCTAAAAACAAGGGGTTGGAACGCTATGTAAATAAAATAAGAGAGACTGAGGAAAGAATAAAACAGATACATTAACCGTGAACCAAAAGAAGAAGAGAAAGACCATCCGTGCATCAATCGTATCCTTAACATTTAAAAAAACTACTAAAATCATGAGTAAAAAAATAAAATAAAACCTTACTAAAAAAATATAAGTAAATAATAGTTAAAATACAACAAATTTGTATTTTAACTATTTATTTATATTTTTTTTAGTAATTTTCACGGTTATTGTGCCGCAATTTGTGCAGCCCTGTGAGGCTTGGAAAAAGTAAGTAGGTTGAAGAACGGCTTGAATTTGGTTTTGGGCTAGTTTACTGCATTGCTAAATATTCACTCTTGGCTCTTGATACAGTTGTGGTAAAGAGGAGACATCTACAGTTTTGACCAATGAGGTATTGCTTAGTGAGTATTTGAAATTATCTTGGCTATCATCACAATGGGCATGGTTGTTCTCTGTTTTTAAGCACCATTTTTTGTACACATTGTTAAAAGGTTTTATTTTATTTTTTTACTCATGATTTTAGTAGTTTTTTTAAATGTTAAGGATACGATTGATGCACGGATGGTCTTCTTTATGAATATGTACCGCTCCTTTGGATTTTTACAGCCCAAATGCATGACCCTGCATTATTTTAGCATTAAATCTCAGCTGCCAAGTTCTACTAGACCATTCTTCAAGCTTAGCTAGATCCCTCCTAATGTTATCTATTCCTTCCTGTGTGTATCTACTCTGTTGCAGATTTTGGTATCATCCGCAAAGAGGCAAACTTTACCCAACAGCCCTTCTGCAATATCACTAACAAAGATGTTTTCTTATTTTATCATAGTTTGCTTTTTGAAAGTTCAGTGCTAGTGCCATGAATTTCCTTGCTGTCCTCCCGCCATTTATTCAATTAAATGTGATCATGTTATGATCGCTGTTGCCATGTGGCCCCAACACCGTAATCTCTTTCATCATATCCTATGTTCTTATAAGGACTAGGTTTAAAATAACTTCCCCTTGTTTTGGTTCATTAACCAGCTACTCCATGAAGTAGTCATTTATTTCAATTAGAAACTTTATCTCCCTGGCATGTCCAGATGTGGCACTGACCCAGTCAATACCAGGCTAATTGAAATTGCCTATTATTGCGTTGTCATTTTTTTGCTAGTTTCCCTAATTTCTTTATCATTTCATCATCCATCTGTTCATTCTGGCTAGGTGGATGGTAGTATTCCCCCACTGCCATTGTCTTCCCCTTTTAACATTGAATTTCTATCCATAGAGATCCTACAGTGTATTTTGTTTCCTGCAAAACTTATCCTTTGACTCAATATCCTCTATAACACAATCCCTCCACCAATTTAATCTATCCTATCATTGTAATGTAATTTGTACCCAGGTATCAGCATCCCATTGGTTGTCCTCCTTCTACCAGGTCTCTGAGATGCCAATTATATCTAACCTTTTATTCAGTGCTATATATTCTAGCTCACCTAGCTTATTTTTTTAAACTTCTTGCATTTGCATATAAGCATTTCAAAGTTTGTAATTTGTTCATATTAACAATATGGTTATCAGATGAGAAGGGTAATTTAGAATCTTTCAACTCTGTCTCCAACTTTACTAAAAGGCGCCTGGGTTACTTTTATCTTTATTGGAACCTATTGGGATGCCCTGACCTCCCTGTTTTGCTAGTATCCTTCAAAGATACATCATTTATTTATTTATTATATTTCTTATATACCGCACTATTTGCAATCGGCGCGGTTCACATGGAACAGAAACATCCGACAACTTAAATATGTCTGGTCATTACATTAAACAGGAAATGCAACTTGGAAGAAGGGTACACTATATACATATGAGGTGTACTGAGAAAGGATAATGTTTGGTGTTTACATTGTAGGGGACGCCTGTTGCGAGGGCTTGCCTAGTTGACTACTATTATTGTTGAGGTGCTCGTTATTCGAGTGGGACTGAGGATCGGAGATATCAGTGAGATATTTGGTGAAGAGGAAATGTTTAAGGGCTTTTCTAAATTGGCTCAAGTTGGGGATTGCTCTGATATGTGCTGGTAAGGTATTCCGTAGACTTGGGGCACAGAGTTGGAAGGTTCTGTTAGCTGTTTTGGTGCATTTAGTTGCTTCTTTTGGAATTACTAGCATGTTGGACTCTGCAGATCTTCTTGGTCTGGTAGGTGCAAGTGGTTGGATGAGGTCAGATAGAGAGGAGGAGGAGAGCTCATTGCCAGCTTTGAAAGTCATCAGCAAGGTCTTAAAACAAATCCTGGCTTGATTGGGGAGCCAGTGTAACTGCTTCAGGAGTGGTGTCACATGGTCTCTCCTGGATGCGCCAAAGAGTACTCGCGCTGCACTGTTCATAGCAAGTTGAAGAGGATTCAGGGTGGACCGGGGGAGCCCTTGTAGTATGGAGTTTGAATAATCGAAATGGGGAATAATCAGGGCTTGGTAAATGGTGCAGAAATCATCTGGTTCGAGTAACGGGCGTAGGTGTCTGAGGGATCTGATTGAAAAGTAGATCGCCTTTACGGTATTGGCTACATGTTCTAAATCATTCTAAACCATGCGCTCTTGGGTCACTGTCAGAGTTTTCCATTATCTAGTTTAAAAGCTGCTCTATCTCCTTTTTAAAAGTTAATGCCAGCAGCCTGGTTCCATCCTTTTGGAAAAGCCTCTCCCTCCTTAGAATTTTGCCCAATTCCTAACAAATCCCAAACCACTTTCTTGCACCATCGTATCATCCATGCATGGAGACTCTGGAGTTCTGCCTGTCCTTTGATTTCTACGCGTGGAATAGGAAGCATTTCTGAGAATGCTATCCTGCAAGTTCTGGATTGCAACTTTCTACCTAAAAGCCTAAACTTTGGCTATTAGAACCTCCTTTCCACACTATGTCATTGGTACCAACATGTACCAAGACAGCAGGTTTCTACCCAGCGCTATCTAAAACCTTATCTAGGTGGCACATAATGTTCGCCGCCTTTGCACCAGGCAGACAAGTTACCAGGCGTTCCTCACATCCACCAGCCACCCAGCTGTCTATATGCCTAATGATCACCAACTATAACAGCTGTCCTAACCTTTCCCTCATGCATGCATGGCCTTGAAGACACCTCTTCAGTATGAGAGGGTAACACATCACCTGGATGACAGGTCCTAGCTAGAGGATCACTTCCTGCCACACCAAGATGATGCTCTCCTTTCACTTACATGGCAAAAGAGGCTGCCAGACTGGAGGTGGCACTTCTCTACAATGTCTCTGTAGGTCTCATCTATATACCTCTGTCTGCCTCAGCTCCTCCAAGTCTGCTACTCAAGCCATCAGAGATTGGATTCATGAGTGAAGGACTAGCCTAATGGTTAGAGCACTGGCTTGGTAACCAAGAGACCAGGGTTCAGTTCTCATTAGCACTCCTTGTGGCTTCGGGCAAGTCACTTAACCTTTCATTGCCTCAGAAAATTCCAAGTTCTCAATGTCCCCGTTTTAATGTACGATGTAAACCACTTTGATTGAAATTATGAAGCAGTATGAAAGAACTGGTAAATAAATTCCCTGAGAGCAAAGAGCTTTTTGCATCTACTGCACACATGGGACCTAGGTGCAAAGGACTAGATAGCTTCTATCTTGCTGCTGGATTGTTGTCTGCATCTTAGTTTTAAAGATTTGTTTTGCTATTTAAAATTATTCAGCTATTTAAAGTTGCTAGGGGACTAGGGATGCTTGAACCAATACAATTTTACCTAATAAGTTTAAGGACTTTAATTAAGTACTTGGGGTACATATTGTGCTTAGCATTAAACAATCTATAACTAGGGCCTAATAACGTGCCGATGAAGATACACAGTTAAACCTAAAAGTGAATAAGATCACTCCTTTCCTCTTAATGATTAAGGGCCTATAAATCAAAGATTATGCTTGGGGTGGGTGGGAGCTGGGAAATAAACACGAACTGAAAGTTGACTTGCAGGGCCAGCCCTTTCACTAGGCAAGCTAGGCGACCATGACACAGGTGGGTGGTTGCAGTGGCGGTGGCGGCCGCACTCATGGGTGGCTGTGCTGCCCTCCCAGCTGCCACCGATTGTTTGGGGGGAGGCAAGGCAGCAGTAGTATTTCCCAAAGTGGAGGCTAAAAGTCACCACTTTTGGAAATACTGCCGCTGCCCACCTCCCCTTCCCTGAGATGGAATCGGCAGCAGCTGGGGTGGGTGACATCAGCTGGAGGGGGCAGTGTCAGCCGGGGGGTGATGAGCCTGGGGTTTCAGTCTATTGTGGCAGAAACCCTTGGACCAGCCCTGTTGGCTTGTTATACTAGGCCATAGCTGACTTAATATCTGTGTCTATTTTAAAATTTGGTGTTTATTATTGGCTTAAATCCAAAGAATTCCCTTTTCCCCCAAGATTATGAGAATTTCCCAGCAGGTAAATACTTACAAGTGCAAATTTCTTCCCAGCAGTAGCAGCCGCTCTCTCAGCAGTCCTTCACTCCCACTCTTCCGGGGCAGCCAACAGGTCAGGTTTTCAGGATATCCCTGCTGAATATGCATGAGAGAGAAATTTGCATACGGTGTAGTAGTATACTTAACAGATCTCTCTCATACATGCTCATTGATAAACATCCTGAAAATCTGACCTGTTGGCCATTGAGAATTAGGAGCGAATAATACTGATACAGGGCATCTTTTCTCTTAGTTGTCTGTCTATACAAGGTGTCCCTCTCTCCTGTCAGTCATAGAGGCTATTTTCTTGATATGGAAAAAATATTTAATATTCTTGTTGAACTCTGCACACCTCACTGATGGCACTGGCCTTAGTGAAAAATTTATTTTATGTCTGTTTTTCCTAATTAAATGTTTCACTGGGGGGAGTTTCAGGAACTTTTATTTTGTGAATGGGTGAACAGGGTGTGTTGTTCAGCTCTGTGCTTTCTTACCAAGACCTCTAGTAAATGGAATAGTCAGCATGTGATATTAAGTAAATGCAATGAATGTCTGCAGAAGTATAACAAAATCTCTGCTCTGCAGGTAACAATTGCGGCTCTTATCAAGGGTAATCAAGTTCTTCAAAGTTAGCCTGAAATGTTGAAAAGTAACGCAAAAGGAAGGAGTTTGCAATTTCCCAATTTTTCCAAATCTAGAACTGTTCTTCCAGTAGATGTTGGAAAAATATTTCCTTGAGATCTTGAAACATTCTTCTTTAGCTATTCTGCTGATATCCAGAACTTATGATTTTAGCCATTTCAAAGAGAAGTTGAATCTGTGAACTTGACAGATGATCCATGCCCCTTCCTTCACATTCAGCTGTACAACTTCTCTGTTGATAGAACAGCATTGGCTTCTAGTAACATTATTTCTACAATTTAAAATATTAATTCTGACTTTCAAAGCAATGTATATGGGAACCTTTGTCTACTTGGCCTCACAGATCACTTTGTGTGCGCTCATGACTGCTAATATCTGTTCATGAGAACTGCCTGATTACCCCTTTCCACCCTTTCCCCCGTTTCACAGGCAGAGTTGGAATGCATCAGATACTGTGCATTTTTCTTCACTGCTCCTAATATTTGAAATGACCTTCCATCACATTTGCACCTTGAACTATCCTTTAAGCAA
The DNA here is from genome assembly GCA_033557465.1 of Ichthyophis bannanicus. Taxonomy (NCBI): domain Eukaryota; kingdom Metazoa; phylum Chordata; class Amphibia; order Gymnophiona; family Ichthyophiidae; genus Ichthyophis; species Ichthyophis bannanicus. The sequence goes on along the minus strand of CM066034.1, from coordinate 508,283,106 downwards.
TTGAAGACTAATTTAAAGACCCACTTATTTTCACGGGTCTTTCCAGGCTTTAATGAACAGGAGTAGGTAGTAGTGACTACATTGCCTGCTGGAGACTCTCATTTTAACTTACTTTTCCATTGAAGACTGGATTTCTTTTCCTTTCTTTTGATTCTTATTTAGGAAATTGTAATCTGCTCTGATATTATTTTTGAAGGGTGGTTTAATAAGCAACCAATAAGCCATGAACCTTGGATTGAACAGCAGTCTGGAAACTCCAGAACATCTCTCTTAGTGACTTTTGTATGGTGGCCTGACAGAGGCGGGTCATTGAAGTCTTTTATGTCATAAAGACTGTTCTATGAACGGAAGTCTTGACCTGAATAAAATAACCCAGGACAATCTTAAGTCTTTCCAATACAATCATCTACATTCAGCCTTCTTGGGAACAGATGTTTTGCATGGGTTTTTTGCAAGCTGTCTTGTGAAATATGAGAATTTTTTGTTTTTTTTATCCTTTTTTAATTCTGTGCATTTAAAGAAATTTTATTGAAGGATGAGCAGATGAAGTAATTTTATAAGGAGGTGCAAAGTTTTAGGCGCTAACAACACACACAAATACTGGTATTTTAGAATTTATGCCAGTAAGAGGTCACATAGGTGCATAAATGATCTCTTATAAAATACTGACCAACATAAAAGTGCGTGCGTAGTTAGCATGGTATGTACTTTCACTGTGAGTATGCACACGGGCAGAGTTTTGGCTCAGAATGTACAGTGTGAGCAAGCACGCCTATAGAGTAAGGTACTTCATAAATAACGCATATAAGCGCAAAATGTACTGTATTTATTTACACTACCCTAGAGCTGGTATAAATGATTGCGTCTTAATTTAAGGAATGTTCTCTTCCACTTACGCTAGCATTTTATAAAGACAAATACTTACCTTTATAAAATAGGCTTATTTAGGTGTGTTAAAATGTACTTTAACAAGGTACCCTGTTATAAAATTATCCTCTGCATGCCCCTTGTTTTTGTATTAAGATTTCTGGTGGAGGAAGGTGTATTTGAATGAACTTCTAAAAAGGTAACATGTTTGTTTTTTTATTTCCCTTGATGTCAGCTATACTTTTATTCTGAGTAACTTGATCTTTTTTTCTTTTAGGATTAAATTTCTTTGCCCAGCTCCTCCCTTTCTGCGGAACTTAACTTACTTGAGCATTATTTGTTTTGATATTGTCTAAAGGAGATCAGGTTTTTGGTCTGATTTTGGTTTCATGCTTTTCAGATTTTTGTATGGCACGAAAACATAAAAGCTGAAAATCAAACTCTCCTTATAGTATGAGGTGCTTTCCACTCTTTGAGATAGAGACCTCTGCCTCTCTCTTTTGGACATTTTTAAAAGAACATAAGTGCTGCCATACTGGGTCCGAAGAAAGGTCCAAGAAGCCCGGTGCCCTGTTTCCAACTGTGACCAATCCATGTCAAAAGTACCTGGCATATCCCAGAAGTAGCCAGTTCCATGCTGCTTATTCCCCAGGGATAAGCAGTGCTTTACTCTTGGACTACCTTACAACGGCTTATGGACTTTTCCTCCGAGGAATTTGTCCAAGCCTTTTTTTAAACCCACCTACACTATCTGCTTTTACTACATCTGCCTGCGATGAGTTCCAAAGCTTAATTATATGTTGAGAGAAATATTTTCTCCTATTTTTTGTAAATCTACTACTTTGTAGCTTCATGGCGTGTCCCCCTAGTCTTTGCTCTTTTCTAAAGAGTAAACAATTGATTTGCATCCACTCCATACAGGATTTTCTAGACCTATCATATCGTCCCTCAGCCGTCTCGTCTCCAAGTTGAAGAGCCTTAACCTCTGTACCCTTTCTTCATAGGAGAGTCTACCCATCCCCCTTTATCATTTTGGTTGCCCTCCTCTGTACCTTTTCTAATGCCACTATATCTTTTCAGATGCAGGGACCAGAATTGCACACAATACTTAAGGTGCAGTTACATCATGGAGCCATACAGAGGCATTATTATATTCTCATTTTAACCTCTATTCCTTTCCTGATAATTCCTAACATTCTGGTTACTTTTTTGGCCACCTTCACTGCACACTGAACAGAAGATTTCAATGAATTGTCCACAATGACACATAGATCCTTTTTCTGGTTGCTGACTTCTAATCTGAAACATAGCAATGTGCATCTGTAGTTTGGGTTACTCTTATTTTATTTGTATTTATATTTCTATACCACGCTCTTTAAAATCAGCGCGGTTTACATGTAACAACAATTTGTACAAAGCAGCAGAACATGCGGTGTACATTACAGAGAACAGGTTTATACAACTTGGGTTTAACAGGGATAACTATATACAACTATGTACAACAGCATGCCACAGTACTGCTATGGAATACATGACACTCTCTGAAATACTTACATATTAGGTTATATACAGTTTGGGCAGTCGTATTCAGACTGTGGGTATGTTATCATGCCCTGGGTGTATCAGTGGTGTCATTGTGGTGGGTGAGGGGTAAACTTGGTTGTGTTTCACTGGGCAGGGAGTAATGTAGGAGGAATAAATGGTGCTTCAGTGCCTTCTGAAATTGGGCAAGGTCAGTTATTGCCCGGTTGGGGGTTGGGGGTTGGGAGGGCATTCCAGAGCGTAGGTGCGTAAAATACAAATGCTCTGCTCCTTGCTGTCTGGGAGCATTTTGTTATTGCGCTAGGGATTACGAGGGTGTTTACAGCGAATGACCTTCTGGCCCTGTTTGCAGGTATGGGGAGGATAAGGTCTGTTAGGGAAATGGGGGATAGGTTGTTGATGGCCTTGAAAGTCATTAGTAAAACTTTGAAAGTGAGTCTGCAGTGGATCGGCAACCAGTGGAGGTGTTTTAGGACAGGGGTTATGTGGTCTCTTATGGAGGCTCCATGCAGGACTCGGGCGGCTGCGTTCATTGCCAGCTGCAGGGGGTTCAAGGTGTTCATGGGGAGTCCCTGCAGAATGGTGTTGGCATAATCAAAGTGCGGGGTTACCAATGCTTGGAAAAGCATCCAGAAATCATATGGCTCTAGTAATGGTCGCAGGTGGTGGTCGGTTCGTATCTTATGATAGATTGCTCTGACTGTATTGCTTATGTGTGCTTTCATGTTGAGATGCAGGTCAAGGGTGATCCCCCAAGTAGCGGATGGTGGGCTTGCTCAAGAGCTCCGCGTCTCTTACTCTTATTGATGTTGGTGGGGTGAAGGAGTGATTCCTAGTGATGAAGAGGACATCGGTTTTCTTGAAATTAATTCTGAGGCTCTGTGTGTGGAGCCAATCTGTGACAGCCTCGAAGCTGAACTAGGGAACTTTCTTAATACACATTGAATCCTTTAGTAAACATGCCCCCTTGAGAAGTATATTTGTATCTGTTAGGCTGATTGAATATTTAAATCAGTGGTGAAGGTTCTAGTGGGGAGTCTCAAGCTAAGGTTTACTGAGGGCCCTCCCCCTATTTTCACACTCCTCCCATGGTTCCCCCCTGCTCTGGCAGTGGTGGCAGCCGCACTCCTCACTCTTCAGTGGTGGCAGCCGCACTCCTCACTCTTCAGTGGTGGCAGCCGCACACCCAACTCTGGTGACTGCAGCAGCAGCGGAGGCCCCCCGCAGTAAACGTACTTATATTTGTTTGCTGTGTGCCTCCGTTCCAGGCCTGGAGGTGTTCCTCCTGGGCCAAATTTTCGTAGTAAGATTGTTATTGTGAGACTTTGGGCCCGGATCAGAGGCACCATGGCAAACAAATGTAAGTTTGTTGCGATGCGGTGTGGGCCCCCTTCCTGTCCAGTACCCCTGCATTGGGGGGCTGCTTGGGTGGAATTTATCTTGCTGATTTAAATACTTGAACCATTTTGAACTTTATTAAGAGGAAGAGTTAAGATATCTATTTAGCTGTGGACATTTTGAACTTTTAATGGACCAATGATGAATAGAGGGCAATCTTGGCTTGGTAGCCTTGGGTCTCCATAGGCTCTGCATGTTGTAAGCTATATAGCTCCTTATATTTGAGGCCCTTTTTTTATAAATTTGCAATAATCATTTCAGGTTTTTTTTTCTGAACATTGTATTTTATAAAGGTAACATAGGCACTATTACCTTTATAAAATAGGCTCCTATAATGATTCTTGGTAATGCACAAAGGGCCAGATATTGAATTGAGTGAGCTATGTGCCGAGTCAGCACATAGCCCTGCCCACTCACCCTTAACCACGGATATTCAGTGCCGTGCCAATGGCCATTGAATATCCGGTTTGGGCGCCCTGGGGAGACAGCCACACAGCCTAAGCGGGTAGCGGCAGTATTGGACCACTACCCAGTTAGTATCCACGGCCAAGACTAGGCGAGCCAAAAGCTTGCCTAATTTTAGCCGTGGAGCGCTAACTGGGTAGTGGTCCAATATCGCCGCTACCCAGTTACCGCCATTCTCCTCCCCCCACTCTAACCCGGAATGCTCCCAACACGCCCCGATGCTAACTGGATAGCATCGGGGCACATAGGGGGCATAGACGGGGATATCCAACGGCACTAACTGTAGGTGCCGTCGAATATTCCTGTTTAAGGCATTTACATGGTTTACTGGGCTGCAAACTGTGTAAATGCCTTTCCAGTATTGGGCCCAAAGTCTCTTGCACAATGTTGCCTGCTCGGAAGAAGGTGTAAATGTATGCACGTGTATTTCTATGGGGATAATTTTACAAGGAACCGTAATTTTTTATTTTATTTTTTTTATTTTATTACATTCTCTTATATACCGCGCTATTCTGCATCAGTGCGGTTTACATTGAACAAACTGAAATTACATTGAACAGGGCATTATAACTTGGAGATAACTATTTTACAGGAAACACAGGCTATGGAGGGTTATAGCAGTCTGTGAGCAGGGCAAAGGCAGTCCCTAATATTATTTGGTAAACAGTGATATTCGGTCCACTAACCGTATAACAAACTTCATAAAATTAGGCCGTAAAAAAGGCAGGCCGAACTTTATGCAGTTTGTTATCTGAAGAGCGACTGAAAATTGCTGCTGTCCAGATATCCATTTTCAGCACTGTTCGGTGCCAGAAGATATCTGGTTTCACTTTAGATGCTGCGGCCAGCACTTAAAAGTACCTCTGATCGTGGAGTTTAACTATCATCCCCCTTATGAATTAAGATTACTAAATTTTGGAACTGAACCTGGGAAGGAAAAGCCAGGTATAGGCTCCTAACTCTTAAAGGCACTTATCTTTTATATATTTGGTTGTTTATGAATATTGTCCACATAAATCTTTATTTAGATTGTGCCTCAGGTAAATAGCCACAATGTGGAATTGGGTTAAATAATTTTAGTAATTGGACTAGTACACTGTGTCGGTCATTTTAAAAGCCTTATTGACAACTTGGATTTCCAGAAACATGCATGTAGACATCCAAAGCCTGGAGACATCCCCGGAGCCATTTGACCAGATGGATCTAGCGATGTCCTGAGCACGCACACATCTAAATACGTCAGAGGACATGGCAGAGGTGTGTCCAGGGTAGTCCACTCAGACATGTGCACTGGCACATCTAAGCCCATGTCCAATTCTCTGCCTGTCCCAGGATACAAATAAGCTTTGGAAAAGAGCTTTTGTACAACCCCTGGAGGGTGTAGAGGAGACGGTACTCTGGTATTCCCAGTACTGTCCGCAACCACAATGACCCGTAATAGGACTTGGGGACACTTATAGTAGCATAGTAAATGACGGCAGATAAAGACCAGTATGGTCCATCTAGTCTTATGTTGCAGTTCTGCTTGCAGAATGGTTATCTGTGATGCATCTCCTTTCTGGAATACTGCCACAGGGATGTCTATATGAATAGCCCAGAGACATCATATTGGGTACGTCCATGTTTCTGAAATCATGCCCGAATTTGGACATGCCCAACCATTTCAGGCACGTATTCACATGGATATCCCTGACTGCATCTGGATGTCCTTTCTAAACTGTGCCTTCATGTGCAGGGGTGGCCCAAGGGGGGTGCGGGGCCATGTGCAGAGACTGGGTGTGGGCCTCATTTGCATAAGGGGCCTCATTTGCATACATTTGCATAATTTTACCATACGCTAACTTTTAGCAAACATGCCTCGTAACGAGTATATGGATAAAGAAAGACTAAAAGATTTCTACATTACTATAATCCAGTGCCAACTGCCAGGCACATTAGGAACTACTACAAACTGCCCATTTAGAACCCATAGCAAACCCGCCGTATCCTAACAGCACTACCAGGACTCACAAAGCATCATGCTCTACCTATCAAAAGGCAACACTGAAAATATTAAACCAATACATTTCAGAGAATAACAATACATGACCTACTGGGGAAAGAGAACAAGTGGCAATGTCAAATAGGAATTATATAAACAGAATACCTCAGCTCAGTTACACAGGCAGGACATACACCATCACCAAACAAGGAATCACAATTTAGAAACAGGAAGACAATAAGCCAAACTTGGAATGTACAACAATACTGTAGAAATAAAACTATAAATTAATTTTCCTCTTGTACTAAACAAAGCACAGACGTTAATGATGCACATTTCCCAGAGCTGACATATTCCAGTTAATAAATTCAAAATTAAAAGATATTTTTCTAACTTTTGTGCATTTCTTTTCAGTTGCAATTGCTCCAGCCTGGTTTCTTCGTGTCTTCTGCTAACTCTCCATTGTCTGCTGTCCATTTGTCCTTTCTTCTCTCTTCTAGTTTTTTTTTCCATTCTCTCTCTACATCTGCTTTAACATACTAATCTTTCTCCTTTTGCTCTTTCCTAATTCCTATTTCATCCACTCAAATTTTACCCCTCCATCCTCAATCCCCACTTACTCTCCCAATACCTGGCCAATTGCAGATTTGTTTTCCCTCCCACACAAAATATTTTTCCCCTCTCCATTTCACTCTCCCAGCTCCATCCCATTCTAATCCTCCCCCAACATCAGATCCCTTCTAGTTCCAGCCCCACCCAGCATCCACTCCCTTCTAGTCCCCGCATCAGCCCATTTCCAGTCCTAGCCCCCATCAGCCCATTTCCAATCTAAGACCCCATGAGCCTACTTCCAGTTCTAGCCCCTCCATGAGTCCATTTCATTCCAAGCCCCCACCACAGACCATTTCCAATCTTAGCACCCCCCAACAGCCCATTTCCAGTCCTATCCTAGCCCCTCCATCAGCCCATTTCCTGTCCTAGCTCCCCCCCCCCACTCAGCCCATTTCCTGTCCTAGCTCCCCCCCCACTCAGCCCATTTCCAGTGGTAGCTCCCTCCCCTCACAGCCCCTTTCCATTCCATTCCTGTCCTAGCTCCCCCCCCCATCAGCTATTTGTAGTTCAAGCCCCCCTTCCACTCAGCCCATTTCCAGTGCTAGCAACCCCCCAGCCCATTACCAGTCCTAGCCCCATCCCCATCAACCCATTACCAGTCTTAGCCCCTCCCCATAGCCCAGGTAGGTTAAAAAAAACCAAACTTGCTGCCGCTGTGGCAGCGGCAGAATCGAGCGTCCCGCGGGGCCTCCCGCTGCCCGGCAGAGTCCTCCATGCGGCCTCAGCTCCCTCGGCACGTGCTTTTCAGAGCCGCGAAGGGAGAGTTTCCCTTTCTCGCAGCTCTGTTTAAGCCCACGGGGCTGATGAGAAACAGGAAATCCTGTTTCCCATCAGCGCCAGCGGCTTAACAGAGCCGCGAGTGAGAAGCTCTCCCTTCGTGGTTCTGAAAGCCGGCACTTAGGGAGCTGAGGCCGCATGGAGGACTCTGCTGGGCAGGGGGGGCCCCGCAGGATGCTCGATTCTGCCGCTGACACGGCGGAGCAGCAGCAAGTTTGTGTTTTGTTTTGTTTTTTTAAAATTTACCAGCAGATGCAGAATGTTTGCGCGGGGCCCCCTGAAACGCGGGGCTCTGTGCAAACAATATTCTTGCACAATGGACGGGCCGGCCCTGTTCATGTGCCATGTGTGTGTTTCTGTGTAGGAGAGTATACTGTAAATGTTTCTGTGTGCGTACAGTTGTTTTTCTTTGTATGAGGGTGTGAAAGTTTCCGTGTGTATGCATGTGCCTATATCAACGTTGGTAAGTACTGATGAGAAAATATTTTGAATATTTGAAAGATGCTTCTGTGTAGATGTTGGTAAGGGGGGGGGGCCATTATTTTTGCATACCTGCCTTGTCCATTCTTGCATTTTCAGACATATCTCAACACAGCTGATTAAAAATAACATTTTCTTGTTTTGTGCCTGTGTAAAACATATCTTTATTAAATAACAGTCAAATTTTCCTGTGGAGGCTTCGCTTGTTGTGATAAGTGCAGGAAGAAAACCTACCAAAACCAGTAGCTTCCTTTTTGTGTTCTTAGGGGTCTGTCAACTAAAAAGCATGGTAAATTGGCACTGCTGATTTTAGAGTGTTTTTTAGCCATGAGTGATATACTGGGGTTTAGCTCTATTTTTATAGTCGATGCACTGAGGGGGCGGGAGGGAGCAATAATAATCAAGGACCATTTTGTGATTAGAATACATTAAGAACATAAGATATGCCATACTGGCCCATCAAGTCCAGTATCCTGTTTCCAACAGTGGCCGACCAGGTCACAAGAACCTGTCAGATTCCCAAAAATATACCCAGGTTCTATGTTGCTTATCCTGGGGTAAGCAGTGGATTTCCCTGGTCCTCTTTAATAATGGTTTATGGACTGTTCCTCCCAGAATGTGTCCAAATCCTTTTTAACCTCGAGATATCAGGGCTTTGATTGCCCAGCCTGCGAATGGATAAAAGTATGTGTGTTCTTTAAAAAAGTTTATATTTTTACTCTGAGCACAGAGGTGGAGATACGTACAGAGCTCAGAGGTGCGCACTTAGTTTTATGTAACCAAAACGTATGCATATATTTCCAAATAGAAAAATTCAGCAGAGAAAATGTAGGTTTATTCTCATCATGCAGTTTTTCCTGGATCAATAAAGCCAATATTGCATGCAGATTTTATCTTTGATTATTGGTGCAAACCCCATGGGTTATTTATTTATTTTATTTAGTATACCGCTACTTCCAGCGATCAGCAGCGTTTTTTGATTACAGATTGGAAATTGTCAAATCATGACAGGAAATTCTTGAGGTATAAACACATTGATTAGACAGGAAAGCACAGCACACAGAGAACTATTTTACAGGGAACATGGGCTATGGAGGGTTAAGTGGTTCTTCCGGCCCAAGGTTGCTGTCCTCTAGTGGGATTTGAACCCCCGACCTTCCGGCCTGAAGTACCTTGACCCAACCACTAGGCTACTCCTCCACTCCGAGTTAGAGTTCCTGTGAAGTTTGTATCCATGCAGGTAGTTTTGAATTATTGTCCCCCTAGTTAGCCAAGAGGAGTACACTTTTTGAAATGTTCCTGAACTGATGTGCTGAGAAATGAAAAATCTACAGGAAGCAGCTTGGAGCAGTACCTGTCTGGAGACAATAGATGCAGACGTTTGTTCCTTTAGGGAATAATTCTATAAAGCTTTTTCCACTTGTAAAAGCCTGTTTTACAAGTGGAAAATGACTTATAAAATTCTAAAAAAGTAGGTGCAATGAACAATGTCTCCTAAATTTTATGTGATCTGCAAGCAGGCATTCCTGAGGGCGTCATTTGCTCAGAGCAAGGGTAGAACTATGATGTACTTACTTATTTTATAAAATATGTGTGTATATGCCTGAGCGGGGCTGGGCAACCAATGGGCAAGCTAGGCAGCTTTGGGGAGGGGGGCTGCAAAGTGCAAGGCATTCAAAGCTAAACAATAGATTTTGACAGCCGGTGTTTGTGTGTGTTCTCATTACTCAAGGACAGAGTCGGACATGTTCCGGTATATTAGACTCTCCAACATGTGCATATTCACTCACTCTGACTGCACACATGGGACTCTGTGCATGGTGTGCAAATTCTACCCATCACACAGCAAGACAGGAGATAAGATATGCTATACTGAATGGAGTAGGGAGGAGCATTCGCCAGAGAATCTTTCGTTATCCCATCTATAGTCCCCGAGGACCAGCTGGTGGGAGGCCAAAGGATGGTGGCTGGAAGTTGTGGTAGAGGCTACCGCTGGGACTTTGTGGTTCTGCTCAGTTTCATTGAGGCCTAAGTATGAGCATGTGATGTCCACATATTCTGGTAATCATAGATGGCAGCCTTTTGAGACGGGGAAAGACGACTGAGTGCCAGTAGTTACTCTTCAGTATCCAAATGTGTCAATTTGTGTGCATATGCAAAGATTACATACATGTGTACTGGCATGGATTCTGTTCAGAGTAGTGGCAGCAGGGGGAATGCAGAGCATCTGATAATAGAGACCACTACTGGATGTAGTACAGAAGGTGGCTGAGGTCATGATAGGGGTGGAATCCCTTCTATCATGGGGTGTCTGTTGGGAGTGCAGAGTAGGTTTTTGAATCATACATACCTTGTACATAGTTATAATCCTGTTCCTTGTACTTAGTTTACAACTGTTAATTGTAAGTTTGATCTGAATTTTTGTAGTTTCACATTGTTATATGTAAAAACAGCATTGCCTTGTTTACTGTTGTTCAATGTAAACCGCAACTGATCATTGGAAGGTGCGGTATATAAAAACTTGTAAATTAAATTAAATAATGGAACCTTTGAATTGCAGATGAAGCTCCATTGCCCATTGCCTTTAGCTTTGCTATCCTGCATTGCGTATAAGCAATTGGACATGTACTGCTGCTTTGTAAGGTATTTGCATTTGTTTTCTCACTGTAATAAGTAGTTTGTGTGTGTGTGTGTCCTGCCTTGTTTCTATAGAGGCCAGTGTCGCTAGAACAACTTTTCATGTAGGGAAAGGGTTAATAAGAACCATGCATTTTGTAGTGAGGCTGATAATGCATTTTACAGTGTGCAGCATGGCAGGCCCCAATTGCTACATTAATGCTCAATTTACCACTGTTCAATCTCCCATGCCGGCTGTGTTGAAGATTTGAATCTAATTGTTTGTATTCATCCAACCTTCCCAAACAGCTGTTTGCAGGGCCTCTTTTCCAGCCTTCCCATGGATACAACTCTTCGTATCACCAAGCTGCAAAGAAAATTGAGAATTCTTATACTGAGTTTCTGACGTTCTCAAGAATAAGATGGCAGAGAGTTCATCTGATTAAATGAGTATATTCCATTCCCTCACACCAGAAACTCAAAATAAACCAAGCAAAATCCTCACCTTTCAGTTTTAGTGCTGCAAACTTGCATGAGTCATAGGTAGAATGGGTGTTTCCTCCTCATTTGTTTCATGCTGATAAGCCTTGAAATACGATGAAATGTTTTGGTTTTTGGCCTGAGCTTTGATGATAAAATTCAAAGAGTGACTGTATCAGCTTAGGTGTTCGCTCCATTTATATTAGGTTGCACGTGTGTAAATAACTCTGCTTTCATCAGTGGTAATTCTTACGGTTTATATATTTTTCAGCTTTTGCTCCGGACAGAGATTTACCTTTGCTGGCAGATTCTACGTTCTGCTGCTGCTCTTGGTAGCTACAGCAGCCCAGTCGTTTCCGATTAAATTCTTAATCACAATTTCCACCCTTCCTGCCATTTCAGTTTTACAGAATTCGGAGAAGGGTGCTTAGAATTAAAGCTGAGACTGATGTGGAGGTTCAGCTAACAGTATCAGTGAGTCTCTGCTGCAAGCTGCGTAAACAGAAAATAAAGGAGCCAATATTTAATGGTGGCGGCCAATGCTTGTAAAGTGATTGACCATTGCCATTTTAAATTAGACCTGGATATTCATTGCTGGTGTCCTTTCCGGCCACCTGGCTTGAATATCCGGTTTGCCCTGTTGGCAGTTTGGCAGCAGTGATAACTAAAAGGCTAAAGTTAGGCCAAGCTTTTTGTGCCTCACTTTAGCTGGTTTAAGTTCAACAGCCAGTAGCTGAGTATGACCAGTGATCGGTTATCTCAAACACTGCCCCAGAACGCCCCAATGTTATACGATTAGCATCAGGACATATTCATCAGCAAAAAAATGGCTATGTGCTGCTGAATATCCTGCTCACCACCGTTAATCCTTTTGAATATGCCCCCAAAATGTGAAGACTTTAAACCTAGGGCATCCCTTTCTTTTGTATGTATGTTTGGGAGAGTGAGAAGGTAGAAGATGAACCTTACAAAAATCAAAAGCCGAAAGAAGAAAAAGCACATAAAGGTCCAGATATACTATGGGCCCGATATTCTTCTGGGCAGGCTATGTCCCCTGCCCCTTAACCCTGGATATTCAGTGCTGGGGTCATATGCGGCCTCGGCATTGAATATCTAGGGATCAATGCCTGAAGACGCATTAGGTACCCAGGCAGCAGTGATGTTGCATACTACCCGGTTAGCTCCTATGCCGAAAGATAGGTGAGGGTTTTCCTCTCCTATCTTTTCGGTGCAGATCGATAACCGGGGAACATGCAATATCACTGCTGCCTGGCTATCGCTTGTCGCTGCCTCTGCTCCTCCCCAGAAATTCCCCCAACACGTCCCGATGCTAAGTGGAAAGCATCGGTGCGCATAGGGAAGTTAGAAGGAGATCTTCAATGGCATTAACTGTGTAAGTGCCGTTGAATATCCCGATTTAAGGCATTTACACAGTTTTCTTGGCTGTAAACCATGTAAATTCCTTTTGAATATCAGGCCCTATGTGTTTCTCCCATAAACGCATGCAGGATAATTTTATTCCATGTCCAAATAGGCACCTATTGGGGGCTATTCTGTAAAAAAATAACATTGGCGCCTATGTGTCTTTATAAAATATCCTCAAAACGTCTGCAGTCATGGGTAGACACATCCATGTACATTTACGCCTGCTTGGGATCTGGTGTATGGTTATGCATGTGAAATATGTGTGTATGCTTGTATTGTATAAAATGCACACATACTTCAATTCTGCCTGTGCTCTGCATAAACCCCTTCTCGGAAACACGCATACATTCTCGGTGTATTTCATGCCTGCATAACACCAGGGTAATTTTGTAGAAGTCGTGGTTGGTTTTTTTTTTTTACAGGTAAAACAGGGTTTACTTCCAAAAAAAAGTGTATAAAATTATCCCCAAAACGGAGACAACTTTTAGATACGTTTTGGCCCAAAATGGCTTGCGTGTAGCCGATGTCCATCTCTCCTCCCTGGAGTCTCTTACAAAATTTCTTGTGGGTATACTTGCATGCAAAGTAGGTGCAAGACACATAAAAAACATTTTAGATAGTCGCTGAAAACGGAAGTGAGATGTCTAGGTTGGGATGAGCACAGTTCCCTCCTGGGGGTTATTCTGAGCTATCTGTGGTTTCTCCTGCCCCCGAATAACTTCCCCACTGTTTGTTTGGGGAAGTTAGATGGGGGTGGGGAATGGGCAGCCCGGGGGCAGAGAGGGACATGCAGTGGGCGGTTGCCGGCCCTGGACATACAGGGACAATTCTGATGTCGGCCCTGTACGTCCGGGGCCGGCGAAGTGTCCAGAGAAGTTATTCCTCCTCTGTTTTTTTTAAGCTACTGGAGCACGGATGGGGTAGGGGGTGGACAAGGCGACAGCGGAGAGACTGAATGAATTCTTTGCTTTGATCTTTACTGAGGAAGATATTGGGATGTTACCCATGACTGAAGTGGTATTTAAAGGTGTGGAAGAATTGAAGGAAATATCGATACATCGGGAAGATGTATTACAACTATTTGATAAGCTGAAGAGTAGCAAATCACCTGGCCTGGATGGTATACATCAAAGGGTGTTGAAAGAACTGAAATATGAGATTGCAGACCTGCTATTAGTAATCTGTGAACTATCATTAAAATCATCTGTAATACCTGAAGATTGGAGGATGGCGAACGTAACACCAATTTTTAAAAAGGGTTCCAGGGATGATCCGGGAAACTACAGACCGGTGAGCCTGACGTCAGTACCGGGAAAAATGGTAGAAACCATCATAAAGAACAAAATTGCTGAACATATAGATAGTCATAGCTTAATGGGAGACAGCCAACATGGCTCTAGACAAGGAAGATCTTGTCTTACTAATCTGTTATGTTTTTTTGATGCCCACTCGTCTCTTCCTCTGTCTCACCATTAGTAGCGGCTTCCTCTGTGCCTTACAGCCCTTCAACCCATATTCCAGGCTTCTCCTCACAGTGGAAGTGCCAACTGCAGTGGAACACTTGCAATGGAACATACAGAAGCTCAGGGGAGGTTAGCATGTGGTTGCCAAGAGATGTCCTTATCAAGGCCCTGTCATCCCTCTTGATTGACTTTCTAGGTCACCTGCTACAATGTCGGTCCTGCGTATTTCCGATCTCCTTATGCTTCTGCAGAATGCAGGCAAAAGTGCTTTGATTACAGTCAACCTTTGCTGCAATCTGGAATACTCCTCCTTGTGCAAAACCACCTCACAGACCTGGTTGTCCATTGATAGAAAATGCGACCTCTTCACCATGCCAGGATGTTAAGCATCAGATGCGATACACACCAGTTGATCCACATTAAATTCAAACTCTGTGTGTGCCACCAAAATACCATGTACTGATTGGCTATCAAACATGACTTCCTATTGACTGAGGAAGCACAGTGCAGTATACTGTTCGTTCATTTCAATCCTGCTTTGACACAGAATCCGATTGATCATACTGGGACATGGTTTCCTCATGACAGCCATACAAAAGTTCAAAGACAAGTAATTTTGCATGCAGAAATGGATGCCAAATTCAATTTGCAATGAAAGAGTATATAATAAACCAGGATTCTGCCACACAATTTGGAAAGATTGTCAAAATAAAGCTGAGAAAAGCTTGATCATGCAGCCTATGCAAGACTGCATTTTAAAGGAGGGAATTACGACTTTTGTCTGTGGCAGTTTTGAGAATTATAAAATGGCAACCCAAGCCTTGGTTTTTCTAACGAGAAATAATGACATCTTTAGTTTTTATACAGTGAACCAAACAATGTAGATATGCACTTTTGTTGTCATCAGTTATGCATTGGCCAGTTATGTTAAATCAAGAGTTCAGTGTCAGAGTAGAAGAAAAGCAGTACTGAGTTCATATTTTATTAGTTTTCTATGTTTTTCATTTTTGAGTTACAGTCTGGCAGCCTGAAATATTTAGGGCCTCTTTTACTAACACTTAGCTAGAGCTACACAGTCCATAAGAATAAAATGGGCCATGCAGCAGACAACTCACGCTAAGAGTTAGTAAAAAAGGGCCTTTAGTTGTGAAACATTTTCAGGTGGACAGAATGCAGATATTGAAAGGTTTTTTTTTTATAAAAGGGTTTCTAGGTTAAAGCAGTCAAAATATGCCTACTTGTCTTTTTAAGTACTAGCATAAGTAGCAAAGATCACATCTTAAGACTCAGCCATTTACAACTGCTCCAGAGCAAATGTGAATGAAAGTGTGTAATGTTTGCACTCCATCCAGAACACGCCCCCTAGCTAAACCTATTGGAAACACTTTTTTGCCTTCGTGTCAAAGCATATACTATTACATTGGTTGGGATTTTATAAGAGACCAGTAATGCATGTGAACTGCCACATCTGTGTGTTAATGTCTTTATAAAATGACCCTTTATGGGAGTAATTTTATAACCAGCCAGTTAACTAAACCCCACGCTGATAAAATGGGTTTGGGCTACATTATTAGTGTGGGGCATTGCGCAAGTTGCAGGGGAAGGGGCGGGGAAGCGATCCTCTGTATTTAGCAGAGCTTGCTGCAGTAGTACCACCTCGGGGAGTAACTACCATCACTCATTGTGCTGGTGATTGTTGCTCCCTGCCAAGCACTGGCAGCATGGACTTTCAAGGCCCATGCTAGTGGTGCCCTGGCAGGAACCCCCATACTCCATTCAGGCACCACCCAGACACTCACTGCCCCGATAGTGTGGGTTTCTAGCACAGAGCCCTGCAGTACTTTTCAGTGTGCTGCCAAAAACATGCACTACCCCCACGCTACCCGGGTGGTGCACTTTAGTAAACTGGCCCCTATGGGCCTGATTCTGGGACACTTGTTGTGGGGCTGCATGTCTGTCCTGCAAGCCGCATGGGCCCGATTCCCCCTCCAGCTCTCCCAATACATCCTGAGCGGGTGGGAGGGGATGGGATCTGGGCGGAGCAGGGGCAGGCCAGCCCAGCAGGACACACAGGGCCAATTCTGGTCACAGTCCTGTATGTCCTGCCGGGTAAAAGGGGATGTGCTGCTTATTCCACCTCAAATCTGGTGATCAGGCCTGGGGATCCCCCTTGGGGCCGGGGCCAGGTATGGCGGGGTCCCCACTGCCTGATCCAAGCCCCAGCAGGCCAGCCGTGGTTTTGGCGGTAGGGAAAAGGGGGTTGAAGCTACGGGAGTCAGGTGCCAGCAGGGAGGACGTCCCCACAGGTGGTAAAGGCACGCCGGGCCATCCATGGGCTCAATTCTGTGTGCTGCAGGAACATTTTGTTCCCGCAGTCCAGAATCGGGTCCAAATGGCCCATTTTCTGGATGGCCCAGACATTCCCCTATCTGAATCAGGCTCCACGTGTCTTTATAATCACAAAACCTGCAGAAATAATAGCTTAAATGCAACTGCATTCATTTTATGTCAGCTAAGGAGCTGGTATAAATGCACATGGCTGAAGTATATGCATAGCTCAGTATATATAACTAATACTGTAATGATATTTAAAGGTAATGCCACAAAAGAATTGAAAGAAATATTGATATGCCGGAAAGGTGTATTACAACTATTTGATAAACTGAAGAGTAGCAAATCACCTGGACTGGATGGTATACATCCAAGGGTGTTGAAAACTTTGTTTGTTAGATCCCTAAACATATATGATCTACCCATGCACTTTTAAGTGATTATGGTGGTCCTTTTTTTAAAAAAAGCTTTTGGGCCTGATATTCAAAGGCATTTACATGGTTTACAGACCGAGTAACATCTTTACATGCCCTGATGCTAACCAAGAAGTGTCTGGTTGTGTCATGGGCATTCTGGGGTGGAGCGGAGGCAGCACCCATCGCTAAGTGGGCAGCGGCAATATTGCACTGCTGCTCAGTTATTGACCCACGGATAAAGATATGTGCATAAAAGCTGCCCAGTTAGCTTCTGCAGCTGTGCGGCGATCCCAGATATTCAATGCCAGGGCCACATATGATTACCAGCACTGAATATCAGGCCCTTTATTTAGAGGTACAAATGATTTAAAATAATCCCTGCAGTCAAGAGCAGAAGTAATCTTATACTTCACAATTCAGTAGTGATGAAGAGTTGTCAAGTCTCAATCATTAAGTTGTCACCTTTCTGACGCGTCCAAAGCATGCTTGTGTTTTATGCAGGGATATATATCTGTATCAAGTGAATCCATTTCAATGCTGTTCTAGAGCAAATCTTAAACCTGCTTACACCCTTAAATTCTTCTAAAGCTCCATGCTCAGCAATAACTAAATCAATTTTTTGATGGCAATCCATCCAGAGCAACCTCCTATGTCACGCATCTGCCAGCGCACACATTTACATTTGCCCCAAAGTTGTTGTTAATGTGTGTGTGTAATGTACATATGTATTTTAGAAAATCTGTGCATGCATCATAACCCAAACTCTGCCCAAACTACACGTATGAGCACATCGTAATGAAAAAGTCTCTCTCTCTCTCTCTCTCCCTCCTCTTTACATGCGTTTGCTACCATGCAGTTTTATAAAAGTCCTTTTTTTCTGACTGAAACATGATGAAGCTTTATAAAATTATATTGGACATATGGCAGCATAGACACAGATGTGAAAACTTAGAGCACTTGGTGTTACTGCTTTCAGGTTTGGCCTGTGCCATTTCATACTCTGCAGTTGGAGAGTAAAACAAAACAGCTGTCCAAGGTGCTGAAATAGCAAATAAGCATATTTATCTCCTATTCAGCACCATGGACGGAGAGCTAGGCTGTCCCATGGGCAAGTGACCCTACTTCTATATTTAGGAAGTGATTTTAGAAGGTTTGCATGAATAAAAACCACTAGGTTATGCATATGGATCATTCACTACAATTTAAGAGGCGCTACTTATCCAACTGTGCGTCCAACATGCACTGATTTGAAGGGGGCCTGTTTTGGGTGGACCTTGAAATGTATTTATTAGGACTTATTTGCCACCTTTTATGAAGAGATTCACCTAAGACAGTGTTATTAGACTTGATTGTAACTCACCTTGAACTACTAAAGGTTTGAGCGAAATGCTAATAAATAAATAAATAAATAATTTACAACAGAAATACATGAATACTTCAAAAGGATTCCCCCATCAGCTTTTTACACCTACTCCAAGGCACACATTTGTATGCTAACTGCTCGTTTGGACCCGGGATTGGGAGGAATGATTTATGGGGAAATTTGTGCTTACTTCTCTGGTGTTCAAAACCATCTCAACGGCAAAAAAAATTAAGTTTTACTGCTTGGCTCTTTAATCGGCTCCTCTTCGATGTGCAGTTTTGCAGAATCCAGTACTTATACATGTAAGTGCTAATACTCACACATGTAAGCAGCAAATTCTGCCACTTACACATACAAAGTATACAAATGCATTCTTTTTGTCAAATGGGTGTTCTTGCAGAACCTGCGGCCAAATATTTTTGCTTTACCCACAGTCATGTGTATATTTTAGAAAAGGTTCCATGTTCAGCAAGCCTTTTGTAAAACACCCAACAGCCTATGAATATCCTGACTTGGATGCCCCTTTTCTGATATTGACCACCAATCGAAAATTGGACTTATAAGCAGAGAAGTATATGGATATGATATTCAGAGCTTTATTAAATGCTAGTGAGTCTAATAAATATCCTCTCATAGCAAAGAGGGGGAAATCTTTCATTGTGCTCTTAATCCAGGGATGTAAAACTATAAAATATGGAATTAGACAGTAGTGATAATGGACCATTGTGTCCTTTCTTTACCTGTCATGATGCTGACGATTTTAGAGCAAGACAGGGGACTATTTTGGCTAAATCGGTGCCTGTCAAACTGATTGCTTGGAAGGTTTCAGAAGTGGTATCCAGTTAAAGCCTCGTTAAGAATTCCCATATTATTCAAGTCATTATTAAACGCATCCATAATTATCAACAGTTGCATATGCTCTGCTGTTTGATATGCACAGCATTACAATTTATATTAAAAAGCCTAGCAAACATAGGATTGAGGGCAATTTGATTTTCTAAAGAGTTTCTTCAATTTTGTTGTTGTTCTCGAGTGTGTCCCAAAATAGCAGAGCGCTTCCTGCATGTGTTTAGAAACTCTGATAGGCAGCCAGCAGGAGTTTTGCAGTCTCTGTATTTGTTTTCTAGTCTGGTTTCTGAAAGGTAAAGTGGCTTAGGAAGTCACTACTGAATATCTGCACGTCTCCCCCTCAATAGCTTTTGTGTTAGGAGGCTTGTCCACACCAGATTTCAAGACCTGCCATGGAGAACATGAGGATTCTGAGGAATGTTTGTGGTTTCTTTGTTTTTTTAATCTATATGCACAGGTAAGGGTGTGCATGCTGGAAAATATGCTTCATATAAGTTCTGGGTCAAAGCTGTTATTTGTGATTAAGATTTCCTATTCATGTGGTATAAAAAAATGCAGTAAAACACAGACTTGCAAATGGATCATTAATAGATCAGTTTCTCTTATTTATAATAAAGGTTTTTCCATAAACATTTTTGGAAGATTTTTGAACGAAACTTGGAAGCTAAAGCTCTGTGGATGTATTTGGGGTGCCCCCTCCTTACTGTTTTGTATTGTGTAAATGAAAAGCTGGTTGCAAGTAGTTTCTAGTCTGTGTATGAGTGATATTTTTGTCAGCTGCCTTTACAGAGGTCTATTACTACACTCTGATGGCTCCCGTATTATACAGGTACATCTGATGTGATTCTTCTTCCCTCTTTCTCTCACCTCCAAGAAAATATCCAAGGCTTAGTGACAAGCTTTGATTTCCTACAGATAGATACATGATGTGGAGTTAAGTAGATACCATTAGTCTCAAAGAAAAAATGATTCCAGATTATATGAGATCTTGTTTCACCATAGTAACCCTGTCACTTAATATTAAGGCAGCTAACATTTGCTTTCAGACACATTTTTGTTCTTAAAGAGCTCTAAAAGTGTGTTCCTCTCTCTTGCCACTAGAGTCCAATATGTAGTCTTTCTTTTATGGTAAAAATGTCAAACGCTTGAATGCAACAGAATCTCACCCAGGTGTGATGGGGTTAAACTGAATATCTCCCAGATATGAGATCAATTACCTGGCCATTCACTTACTAGTTCTGTGACAGAAATAGGAGCTTTACACTTCCATGGCCCCATAAAGTGCTGAGATTGATTTTACTTTAGGTATATGTAGGCATACTTTTCATATATACAAGAAAGTAGAGTAGACCTGCCAGGAAGAGTGCATTGGTGGTTTAAACGCACCCTTATCTGCTAGAGCAGTCCAGATGGGTGGGTTATGCTCCCTTGCCAGCAGGTGGAGGCAGATTTGAGCACAGGCAGAGAGGCTGAAAAGAATTCTATGAGTCATGCTGTCCATGCTTTCCCCACTTGTATGTATGAAAATTGCTGCTAATTTAAATCTTGATGTATCAAAAAAGTGATAGTACACTTTTATTTAATTTCAGTCTTTTTTTATTTCCAGCATAAATGCTGACACGTACTTAGTATTATAGGCTTTTGTGATTTTGGGTGGCTCCTTAACTTTTTTTTTTTTTATATGTACCTCTAAAGTGGTTGTTTGCCTATGGTGTAGCATTCATTGGCTTTCGTCATTCCATCTAGCTGTTTCTCTTTCATGATAAACTTGTTTGCTTTTGCATTTAGAGGCTCTTGTGCATGATACTGTTATAATGATCTATAATGGTACACATAGGTGGTCATACTGCATTTCCCTCTTTTATAATGTCTTTGTAATTTATTCTTAATGCATTTGTGTGTGACGTGGCTATAGAGAATTTAGCTATTCCCAATGCTACTCCCTCCCAATCCTCCACCTCCCAGTGCACCCTCCAAATCCCTCTCCCACGCTTCCATATAGCTCAATTTCTCCCCTCCCCTTCCCTCCCCTCCCCTCGCAATTAGCCCCTTATACATTCTAGAAAGCATCCCCTTCTGTCCCAGGGATCCCAAGTAGGAACTTCAAACCAACTAACTTCCCCCCCAATATCCTGCCATCTCTTCCTCTGTCGAACCACAGGACCAATTTGTGCATAAGCATACCGATCTGTTTCCAGCAAATGATACAAATCTTGGATACCCTTAAATTCTCTTACCTCTTTCCCTACTAGTATCTGTGACACCTGACTTAAACCCTGCTCCGCCCATCTGCGTAGGACTATTTTACTTGGACCCACTCCCTCTTCACAGCATGCAACAAGAGACATTATATGGGACCACCTCTTATCCCCCACCATCCTTTGTCTATTCTGCTGCCACATAGTGAAGATATGCTCCGCAAAGGGATTATCTCCCCTCTCTCCCTCCCCTCCCCCCCCATACTAACCTTTCCAGTGCTCCGGGGCCAAATCCCACTGCTTCCATCCTGACCCATTGCTTGTCTGGTTCCCGTAGCCATGAATACACTGCCCACAGCTGGCCTGCTTTATAGTACTGTAGGAAATTAGGCACCCCCATCCCTCCCTCCGCCCCATGAGCTTGCAATGTCCTAGCTGGCACCCTAGGCCTTTTGCCCCCCCTCCCAGATAAAACCCTCTACTTTTTTTTTTTTTGAAACTTCCTCAATACTTCTCTCGGTAGTGCTATCGGTAGTACTTGAAAATAGAACAAGAACTGGGGTAGTAGCATCATTTTGACTATCGCCATCCGCCCAAACCAAGAGAAGAAACCCCTACTCCACTCCCTCAGCTGCATCTCCACTTGCCCTAAGAGATTTTATTGGTTAAATCAAATAAATCGTCCAGTTCCTTCCCTATCTGCACCCCCAAATACCAAATTGACCGCTTAGCCCACTTAAAAGGGAAATTCCGTTGTAACCCCTCTGGGAGTTCCTCCTCCCCTGCCATACTCAATATTTCTGATTTTCCCCCAATTAATCCGGAACCCCGCCAAGTCCCCATAGGCCTGTATCTCTCTCATTATTGTTGGCAACGTAGCTCCTGGCCTCGTAATCATTAACAAAATATCATCCGCAAAAAGCGACATGTGATACTCTCTTTGCCCCACCCTTACCCCCTTTATATCCTGACACCCCCTTATCCGGGCTGCTAGGGGCTCTAAAGAGAGTGCGAAAAGCAGCAGCGAGAGAGGGCACCCCTGCCTCGTCCCCCTACCCAGAGGAAAGAAACGTGAGTATCCCCCATTTACTCTCACACAGGCTTTAGGACTCGCATACAATGCTTTTATCCAGTTAACAAACTCTGCCCCAAACCCCATAGCCTCCAACACTGAAAAAAGAAATTTCCATGACACCCGATCAAACACTTTTTCCGCATTCAGCGATACCAACACCGCTTGTTGTGTGCGCCTAACTTTCCAAATCACATTCAGTACTTTCCAGATGTTAACTGCCTGCCTGGTATAAAACCTGTCTGATCGTCATGTACCATCTTGCCCATTACTTTATTTAGCCTTGTCGCTAGTATCTTAGCCATCAACGTCACATCAATGTTTAGCAGCGATATCGGCCTGTAGGACACACACTCCTGCGGGTCCTTCCCTTCCTTATGGATAAGTGTTATTCCAGCCCACCCCATCGTGTCTGCAAACTTCTCCCCATACCTTGGCATATTGAAAACTGACGTTAAGGGTTGTACCAACAGGCTCTCAAATTTTTTATAAAACAACGCTGTCAGCCCATCTAAACCTGGGGCCTTTCCTTGCTTTAGAGCTTTAATCGCCCTCACTACTTCCTCGGCCCCAATCTCTCTGTCCAGGTTCTGCTGTTCCCCTTGATCCAGCTGTGGCAACTCAGCTTCTCCCACATAACTGTTTATCCCCCCTGCGGACCCCTCTAATTTAGCCTCATATAACTTAAGAGAAGAGTTTTCTAACCTTTTATCATATCTTCTGATCATCCCTCACCCCCCCCCCCTCCGAAGCTGTAATATCCTGTTCCATTCCTTTCGCTTTTTCAGTCTCTGAGCCATATACCTCCCCGCTTTAATTACCCCCTTCAAAGAAAGTCTGCCTTAACAATTGCATACGAAACCTTATCCTTTCCGCCTCTAGCGCATTCATTTTAGCCCTAGTCTCCAATACTGCACCCCTATATTGTCCACTGTCCCCCTGTGCATCTCTTTCCTCCAACCTCTTTAGCTGGTGCCTAAACTGCAATTCCTGCTCCTCCCTTTCCCCCTTTTTCCGCGCCCCTCCATTTAATCAACACCCCTCTCACCGCTGCTTTAAAAGCATCCCATACTATTCCCTCTTTTACCTCTCAGTTCCCATTCCTTTTGAAATACTCCGGAATAAAGTTTTCCAACTCACTCACCACCCTTTTATCCTCCAATAGGCCCTCATTCAGCTTCCAATATTGCGCCCCCCCCTTATTTTCACCCCGCACCCTCACCTTAACTACCACTGGGGCATGATCGGACCACATGATAGGTTCAATCTCACCTCCCTTTATCCTTCCTGCCAACTCTTTCCCTAATCATATGGTGTCAAGCCTGGAGTATGTGCCGTGCCGCCTCAGAAAAGAATGAAAATTGATGCCGACCTGGATTCATCAGGCGCCAAGCATCTATTAAATCATTTTCCTTCACAAACCTGTGATATTGTCTTCTATCTGCCCCTCTCCCATCCACCTTACCCGTCGTATCTCTCCCCCCCTCCCAGGGCACATTGAAATCCCCACCACAGACCATTGTACCATCCCCCATTAAATTAATCTTCATAGTTAATTCTTCCCAAAACTCTTTTTGGGACTCCATGGGCGCATAAACATTTATCACAGAAAACCATTCTTCTCCTATTTTCACTCGCATCAGCAGGTATATTCCCCCCTTATCCCTGGTTATGGACTGCACTTCCTTTTTATGCTCCCCACTGAGGAACACAGCTACCCCTCCTTTCTTTCTTTCCCTTAAGTTTGAGGCAAAGATGCAATCACTATACCCTTTAGGTTTCACTACATATTCATGCTTTTTAAATAAATGTGTCTCCTGCAGAAGTACAATCGCCGCTTTATGCCTTGTCAATTCTTTGTACAGTTTTTGTCTCTTGCCGGTTGAGTTCAACCCCTTCACATTCAACATAACAATCTTCAAAGCACTTTCTCCAGCCCCCCCTTTGCATCCCCCCCCCCTTCCCTCTTCTCCGGCTAGGAGAAACAACTTCCATATCGGTGACCGCTTATCGGACCGCCACCTACCCCTGCCTCCCTATCTTCTCCACCTCCCACCCTCCTCCCTTGCTCCCTCACCACCTCCATATTCCTTCCTCCCCTTCTCACCCCCTAGCCTCCCTTATTTCCCCCCTCCACCAGCTAACCTGTACCCCTCTCCTGATCTAGTCTCTCCTCCTCCTCCTCCTCCTCCCTACCCATGACCCCCCCCTTCTTCCTTACCCCCCTTACTCCACTCACATCTTCCCCCCCTCCTCTCTTCACCCCTCCCTCCAACCTCCACGTCCCCCCAACATCACTATATGACACATAGAACCTGCATCTACAACACTTTCCTTATTAAATTACATCTGGTTCAAATCCATATGTTGTCCTCGGCTTCATCCCGCTGCACTGTCCATCTCGGTCCCTTTCGGTCGCTCCTTGGCCAGTCTCACCAATCTCCTGCCACCTTCTCCTGCTCTCTGCCACCGCATGCTGACCGCCGTAGTGGTGGCTGCAGCGTTGTCAGTTCTTTTAGCTGGACTTCTGGCCTCTTCTGGGAGATTTGCTGCCCCTAAGTCTCTCAACGCCCTCCAAACGTCCTCACATGTCATCACTCTCCGTGACCTCCCTTGTACTGTGAGCAATAGACCAAATGGGTATAGCCATCTGTATCTCAGGTCGGCCCTCCGCAGTTAGCCGCAACCTCCTTGAGCATCCTTCTGCGCTGCAGCGTTCCCTGAGAGAAGTTCTGGAACAATTCCAACTTGTGTCCTTCCCATTGGAAGTTCCGTAGCTTTCTAGCTGCTCCCAGAAGACATTCTTTCATCTTGAAGGAGGACAAGCAGACCACAATGTCTCTTGGACGATTGTCCCTTATGGGCCCCAACCCTCTATGCGCCCTTTCAATTTTCAGCGGCACCCCTTCAGCCGCCTCTGCTAAGTCCATGGCTTTTAATAACTCTCCAAACACTTTTTGTACCACTGCCTCACTGTTCTTATAGCTGGGATCCTCCAGGACACCTCGCACCCTGATGTTCCATCTCCTGGATCGATCCTCTAAGTCTTGGTTTTGACCCTCATCTCCTCTTGAGCTTGCCGCAACTCTTCCCAGCCCTTCTGGAGACTCTCCACCGCTACCCCTTGTTATTCCAGCTGTGTCTGTGTCGTCCATCTGGCCTCCCAGATCGCTAAGGTCTTGTTTAATTGTTTGTAGGGTCTCCTTTAGCTCATTTTTGACACCACTGATTTCTTCCTTTAACTCCTCTTTGAACTCTATGAGCCACATTTTGATTTTCTCCACCACTCCCAAGCTCTCCTCTCTCTCCGTCTCCTCCTCCTGTTCTGGCGGTATCTCCACCAGCATTTTACCTGTCTTCTCTCCCTCCTTCCCGCTCCTTGATGTTGCATAGGAGGAGCGGAATTCCGCCAGTTTTTTCTTCACAAACCCCTCTCTTTTTGATTTGTCCATGACCTATTGTTAGTGAGATCCTCACCACATCCAGTGGCTACCGGTAGGAGCTTTGCTGCTCTCCCCCACCCCTGCAGATAGTGGTCTCTAGGCTGCGTCCCGCTCACCCTTACTCAGGCACTTCTGCTCCTCTTGCTAGAAATGCCGCTGGATTGTAGCGTTATTTTGCCTTTTCTTCTGGAATTCTGAGCTAGTGCTCTCCCTGTGGGGCCCAGGATGTTACTTGCCTGTCCTGCACTGTATTTCAGCGTCTTTAGCTTGTTGTCCTGTTGTTGTCCTGCCCGTTTCTCTGCCGAGCACTCCCATCCCACTCTCGTGCTGCTCCGCACCTCCAGGCACTTCTTTCCCCAGCATGTGGCTGCTCGCTCGGGCCTCTTGCTATTCCTCATGCACTGCGACCCCCTGAGGCGCCAATCTCACAGCCTCCGTCTCTCCTCCGCACAGACAGACCTTAGTTTTCTGACGCTCTGGTGCTCTCCGATCCACCTCCCGCTCACCTGCCGACCTTGCGCCCTATTCACTGCCCTCTCCAGTATGCGCCGCTGCCTTCAGATCGCCAGCTGCAGGGGTACCGTGCCATGGGTGGGTTCCACCGCTCGCGCCCACTGCAAAACTGCTGTGGTACTCTTCCCCTATATATTCCTCATTACACCGCCTTGTTTTAGGCTCGTTAGGTTATTTTCCCTGTCTTTGGCAGGCCTTATTGGCGGAGCTGATTTTTTTACCCCGCCATGTGTTTCGATGACGTCACCGGGAGTCCTTTTTCCCCCTTTTTGGGTTTGTGATCAGCATTTTTTTTGTGTCTGTGCTTTATTTTTTTGTATTTTATAAAGTCAAAATAAGCACCTATTTGTGTTTTTATGAAATAGCCTTACAGAACTATCTCCACTTGTGCGCATATACTCTTACATAAATGTACACGTGCTCTGAGGCAGGTGCAAATATGAGTGCATTTTATAAAGTACAGGTGTACTTCACACTGCACTCCAGCCCTGCCCAAACTATGCTCTAGGAATGCCTATATGTCTACCATGTAAAAGTACATGTTCTCGGGCAGAACCCCTCTGAGATGCCTTTGTGGTATCCTCCTTTGACTCTTAGGCTCTGACAGCCATTTGTTTTGCCAAATTCAGCTTGAGGGAGAGCATTATCAGTATACCAACCACATCATTGGATCTGTAGGGCATCAATGCAAAGCTCAGATTCCTTCACTTTCACATGGTGACCTTGCAGTTGGGCATTGTGGTGGTAAGGAAGGGTGAGTTCCTCACATCCTCGTACCTCTCCAAGGCATATTTTCACATCCCTATTCAGGAATAACATTAGAGGTCTCTCTGTTTTTGTGCCCTCGGTGGCCATTATGAGTTTCTGGTTCTTCCCTTTGGTCTGACCATGGCTCCAAGAGCTTTTCAAAGAGTATGGTAGTGGTTATGGCATTCCTGTGCAAGCAGGGAGTCAGAGTGCACTCTCGCCTGGATGACTGGCTGATCTGAGAGGATTCTACAGAAAATGCCAGGTTAGCAACTGAATCAGTGCTACAGTAACTGGAGCGGCTAGGTGGGATGGCCAGTTATATATCAAAAACAGCCTGGTTTCCTCACAGAATCTGAAGCTTATTTATTTAAAATATTTATATCCCACCAATGCCACTTCCTTGGCAGGTTACAATTAAACATCCATAATTAAAATACAATACAAACAAACAAAAATAATAAAACAGCAATACAATATACGGATCATCAGAGGCCTAAAAAATGCTGACTGAACCATCCTTTTAAAATCAAGCATATCAAATAATTCCTGAAGGGAAGAGAGTAGTTGGTTCCATGATGTAGGGCCTCTAATGACGAGGCATGGCTTCTTCTTCTAAATAATTTTTGCTAAGCAAAAGGAGGAAACTTTAGTAATTTCTGAGATTGTGAATGTAACACTCATCCAATTAAAGGATTTTGTAATGGAAAAGTCAGGAGCATGGAAGTTGGCATCATAGGTTCCTGGGGGCTCAGTCCATCATCCAGCTGTAGTCAGTTTTGAATGTTCTGCTCACAATTAGCACACAGAGTCTGAGACTATATTCAGGTTCTCTGGTTAATGGCATCAACAATGGATTTGCTATCTTGGGCAAGGGTGCATATGTATTTTATGCATCAGTAAGCCAGCAAATGCAGGGTCATTTGCTGACTCACTGGTCCCGAAGGTCTCAGCTGTTCGAACAGCATCTCCCTCTTCCTGCAAATATCAAGTGGGTCCTGCACTGCTGGTTCCAGGCAAACCTTTTGAAGGGGATGCCATTAGAGTTGATGGACTGGGTGGTTGTTACCAATGATGCCAGTCTCCTGACTTGGGCACCCACTGTTAGGGCCATTTCATCCAGAGATGTTGGTCACATCAGAAATCCTCTTTTGGGCAATCAACAAGCTGAAAGTGAAAGCGATCTGCTTAGTTCTGGAAAGGTTTGGATCCATCCTGGATGACAAGGTGGACAGTGTGATGTGACAATGCCACAGCAATGATGTATTTGAACATAAAGGAGGGCACTCACAGTGAGATGGTTGTGAGTGAGATAGCAGTACACATAGTATGTACCGAAAACATGCAAGCAGAGTTGCAGAGTTGGAATCTTATCAACCCCAGAGAATGGGAGCAAGGCTCACAGGTATTGGTGTCCCCCGACATTTGATTTAATGGTGACTTTGGCAAATGCCAAGGTGGATTTCTTCTTCAGCAAGAGGGATCCTCAGGGCTGAATCAGATTCATTGAATCACTGATTCAGCCTTGGCCCTGGTGAGGCTTTTGTACATCTTTCCCCCATGGCTGTTGGTGAGTTGAGTACTGCATAAAATACAGTTACACATGGGCCTAGTCATTCTGGTGGCCTCAGATTGGCCACACAGGCCATGGTACACAGACCTACTCAGCCTCCTGGTGGAATCTGCTTCTGCTTCCGCAGACCTGAAGCCTCCTGTGTCAAGGTCCGCTTCTCATGGAGGATCCCATTACTTTCTCGCTTATGGCCTGTCCATTGAAAGGCAAAAGTTGATGCACAAATGTTATTCAAAAGTTATGGTAGATACCCTTTTTAGAGCTAGTAGAGCCTCCATCTCCTTGGCCTACATTAGGATCTGGAAAGTTTTTGAGTTTTGATGCGGCTCCAATGCTCTGGAGGCATGGAGGGCCGATGTGGCTTCTGTTTTAGCATAGATAACAGTTTGGCACTTAATTCACTTAGGGTCTAGGTGGCAGATATTGGGTAGAGTGCAGAGGGTGTCTTTGGCAGCACACGCAGATATATCATGCTTTCTTAAGGGAGTAAAACAGATTCTTTCACCAGGTTGTCCAGTTGTGCTGCAATGAGTCTTTACTTTGGTTTTGAGAACTTTGACAACTCCTCCCTTTCACAACTCCACTCTTAAGGATTTTACCCTTAAGGCGGTCTTTTTGGTGCTCTTATCTTCAGCCAGATGTGTCTCAGCTGCAGGCCTTGTCGTGCTGTGTTCCCTACCTTTTGCTTGCTGCTAGCTCGGTATTTTTGAGGATGATGCCATCCTTCCTTTCAAAAGTTTTGTCCCCGTTCCACCTGAATCAGGAGGTGTGCCTTTCTGGCGTTCTGTAAGAAAGATCTGCCGCAGGATGCCTCCCTAAGAGAATTTGGTGTCAGTAGGATGCTTCTCAGATATCTGAAGGTGACAAACTCCTTTTGCGCTTTGGATCATCTCTTCATGCTCTTCAGTAATCTGTGCATGGGACAGGCAGCAGTGAAGTCCTCCATTGCTCGATAGCATAAGGAGGCTGAACTAATAGCTTCCTCTCTTGAGTAATAAGCAAGCAGTGATGAGCATAAGGCTCACTGAAAACTCAGGCATCTTCTTGGACAGAGTTTGGTTCTGTGACTCCAGAAGACTTCTACAAGGTGGTAACATGGTCATCACTGAATTCTTTTGTGAAGCATGACTAGATGGGAGATTTATTTGTGCTTATTTACCTCCTTTCGTGAATCAAAGCGGTTTACATTGAACTCAAAGCAGGTAACTATTACATTTAACAGATTTAACAGCATTTTTAACAGAATTAACAGCAATAACAGGATTACACAATATACATAATAACATGAGAGAAAAAAATGTGGAGAGAGAGGGTAAGGAATCACCACTTAACAGCAACTGTTGATTTCCATTGGTAACTATTTAAAAGAGTGCGGCATGTTTGTTGTTGATAAAGTGTTCTTAATACTCATCATGTAATGAGGGTATGATTGTTGATTTACTTGATAGCTTGTATTCAGTGGCTATTCTGTAGGGATTTTTTTAAGTAATTAGTTCGCCAAAGTGTTCAGTGAACAAATACGTTTTTAGATGCTTACGGAAGGCTACTGGGTCCTTGATGACTCTTATGTTTTCGGGAAGAGAATTCCATAATTGAGGTGCGTTGTCACGCCCTTAGCCCCTTACATTGGTATGGAGGGGCGTGGTTTTGTTTTTGCCATCCAGGTGCTTCAACTTTCTGGCCTTTTTCTAACTGGATGCCTTTAAATGC
Organism: Ichthyophis bannanicus; assembly: GCA_033557465.1. NCBI lineage: Eukaryota > Metazoa > Chordata > Amphibia > Gymnophiona > Ichthyophiidae > Ichthyophis > Ichthyophis bannanicus. Next base: position 508,252,785 of record CM066034.1, on the reverse strand, counting down.
ATTATGGGAAAGGTAGTTCAGTTAGACATTATTTGGCTTCAGATGAAAAAAAACCACCTTCATTGTAGTTGGGTTTGAGTGGGTGCAATTTATTCATTAGCACAGAAAGACACGCTAGGTTCACAGATCCACCTTTTTAGATATTTCACTAGGAATTCTTGTAACTCATTACAGACTTGAACTGAAACAAAACAGCTTTCCTCAGCCTTAACAGCACCTGCTTCCTAGCAGAGCTTGCCATGCAGTCCAAAACATACAGAAAGAAACTTTAAACCAGGTTTTCTTTCCCTTTACAGTCCAGAACAAATACCTGGCTATCCAGTCTGCTTAAACACAGCACTTCATACAGAATAGTCAAATTCTCACAAGCAGATAAACTCTTTTCAAGGTTTTCTCAGTAGTTAGATAAACAAAAGCATTTCTTACTTCCTTCAGTTGAAACGGCAACAAAAAGAACTCAGCACTGCTCACAGCTGTTTCTCAAAGATAATCAGGAAGATTCAGCTTTTCACTGTGTCACACTTCTCCTGAGCTTGGAACATTAACAAGCAAACACAGCTCTCAGGGCTTTGGACACTGGAGGCTTCTCTTTACGGTTGACATCCCTGGCAACCATTCTTAACTGGCAGACTGGCATGCAGAGCAGTCCATGTATGAGACCTCTTCATCACAAGGTAAATCTGGTTCCCCAATTCCATTGGCTCACTCTCTGGCTCAGATTCAGATAGCTTACTTGACTGCCTTCTGTTATGGTTAAAGCTGTCTCTGGCAAATGCATAGCGCTCCTTATTAGCTAAGCTTCTGGGACTCATACCTTGATCAAAGCCTGTAGTAGCTTCACTTCTTACATGCTCTGGCCACCATCCAGCATGTCCTGTTCTCCAATTAGTGCTTCTGGCTCTTACTGCTCCATTCCTTTTTGAATAGGCAAAACTTCTGCTCTTTCTCTCTCTCTCTCTCTGGTCAGCAGTTGCAGCACTCTCAGGTCTCAGGAGTCCTTCCAGTTCCTCTCCACGTGTTCCACTTGTCCCTCCTTGTCTTGGTCCTCGACTTGCTCCTCGACTGCTCTCTGGTCTCACTGAGTTAAACTTAAACCCCTCAGGCTCCTGCTCCACCCTCTCCCCTCTCAGGTGAGAGAGATCAAACTCCCTCGTGGCAGCTGAGTGATTAGGGGATGCAGTGACATAAGGGTTCCTTACCCTGGGCCTGTATTCCCTCTCCTTTCCACCACTAGGGGCACTCTGTTCCTTATTGTAGCCAGGAATTACCTGCTTTCTAGGAGCAAATGGAGTTTTAAGTCCTGGACCTTTTAAAATGGGTCCCTTTTATTAAGGTAAATTCCTTCTTTTTACCCCTCTCTTCTAGGTCCTGATAAGCTTCCTTATCACAGCGTATAATGGAAAGGCTCTCTTAGAAATAGACGATTTGCTGGTCCTGAATTTGGCGGTTACAACGAGGAGGTCTTTATTGTTGCTTCTCCTTGGTCTGTTTTCCGAGAGAAAATAATTAGCATTTTCAGATAAGTGGATGAATCATCTTGGATGGATTTGAAAATTGTATGGATCGCCTTAAATTTTATTCTGCTCTCGATTGGCAGCCAATGAAGATGCTTTAAAACTGGTGTAATAGGTTCTTTGATTGGTACTTGGGAGATTACTCTACTCTAGCTGCTGTATTTTGAGCTAGTTGTATTCGGTGGATTGCTTGCTTTGGGAGACCCATTAGTAGTGCATTACAGAAATCTAGGTGCGGGAAGATCATTGCCTGAACTGCTGTTCTGAAGTCACTTGTGGAGAGGAGAGGTCTTAGATGTTGCAGCATCTTTAGTTTTATTGTATGTGGCCTTTATTATATTGCTCACGTGCTTGTTGAAACTGAGCTGGTGATGAAATGTGACGCCCAGGTACCTCACCTCTTTTTCAACTTTGAAGCTTGTTTCTTTTAACTTGATTGATTCAGGTGGTGTGAAGGTGCTGTCTTTTGTAATGAATAGTATTTCTGTTTTTTTTAAGGTTTATTTGGAGATTGTGGTCTGCCGACCAGGTGGTGGTGTTCTTGAAACATTCCTCAATTTTATGTAAACATGGTTGTTTAGTGTTGAATTGAGTGTATAACATAATATCATCAATGTACAGATGATAATGTGTCATGACCCTTGATTATGCTGCGGATAGCTTGAATGTATACTGTAAGTATGCCTGTCCTTTAGTAGAATGGGTTTGACATGTTGTTGCCCATTTTTACTTGAATGCTTCGGTTTGTTAGGTATGATTTAAAACATAACACTTTGTCTTTAAGGCCGATTTGTTGCATCTGTGTGTGAGATAATCATGCCTTATGGAGTCATATGCTGCTGATATATCTAGGAATATTAAAATGAAAACAACATTAGGTTTTTCGGTGCCCTTTAGAAGCTTGTCTGTTAAAGCCATGAGGAGGGTTTCCACTCCTTGAATCTACTGTGCTTTTGGGAGGTTAGCCCTTAAGAGCATGTAGTCTTCCTCTCATCCTGGGACCTAACTCTTCTGGACTGATCTAGCAGGATGATAAGGAAGCTGAAATTTTCCATGTCTGTTAACTTCCTTCCCTTGATTCTGCTAGACCAATCAAAGATTCTTTTTAATACTTTTGTCAGTGATATTGTGGAAGGGTTGTCAAGTAAGGATTGCCTCTTTTCAGATGATATCAAGATCTGCAATAGACACCCAAGAAGGAGTAGATCTAGCAACGTTTGAAGAATAGTCGAATTTTGGCAGCTGAGATTCAACGCTAAAGGCAGGACCATATATTTTGGGTTGCAAAAATCCAAGGGAGCAGTACAGTATAGTAAAAGTACTTCTGTCCATGAAAAAAGAACAGGACCTGAGTTTGATTTGTTTCTGATTACCTTTAAGGTAGCTAAACAGGTAGCAAAGGTGACAGCAAAAGCCAGAAGGATGCTTGGGTGCATAGGGAGAGGAATGGGCAGCAGGAAGAAGGAGATGATAGTGCCTCTGTATAAGTCTCTGCTGAGACCTCATTTGGAGTACTGTGTGCAGTTCTGGAGACCGCACCTTCAAAAGGATATAAACAGGATGGAGTCGATGCAGAGGGTGGCTACCAAAATGGTCAGTGGACTTCATTATAAGGCATATGAGGAAAGACTTAAAGATCTCAATTTGTATACTTTGGAAGAAAGATGGGAGAGGGGAGATATGAAAGATGTTTAAATACCTCTGTGGCATAAATGCACAGGAAGAGCACCTTCATCCTATGCCCCTTTGTTGTAGCGCTTCCTTTCAATTGAAAGGGGATAGACTCAGGAGTAATATGTGGAAATATTTCTTTATGGAAAGAATGGTAAATGCATGGAATAGCCTCCCAGTCGAGGTAGTAGATACAAGGACTGTATCTGAATTCAAGAATGCATGGGACCAACACAGAAGATCTCTAAAGGAAAAAAAGGGGCACTATAGTAGTTGGTGTGGATGGGCAAACTGGATAGATCATATGGTCATTTTCTGCCATCATGTTCTATGTTTCTTGGACCTGTCCATGGAAGAATGTGCCTGCAGACCGAAGATATCTTTCTGCCTTTTCTGCTGCTCACATTTCAATGGTTTTGATTGCTAAGTGGCAAGTGAGTTGTTTCCCACAAAGAATGTTTGCTTTTTTTCTGATGGATTGTTTAGTCGTTCATGTTTTTAATCTGAAATTTTTTTCAGGCACTCTTTTTTTTTTTTTTTTAATCTGCTTGGGAGGTGTTGTGCTGGTACTTTTTAGTGCTGCATCACCACTTGTGCAGGCGGTCGCAAAGCTGGGGGTTTTCTTACTTTGGCAGCAGATTTGGTGCACTCATTTGGACTGGTCTTGCAGGAATCAAGAAAGGAGGAAATTAACATGGAAAAATGTTCATCTTATATATTTTCATAAATGCACAGGAGGAGAGTCTTTCAATTGAAAAAAATTGAAACAGGACACAGGATGAAGGTGAAAGGAGATAAACTAAGGAGTAATCTGAGGAAATATTTCTTTATGGAAAGAGTGGTGTAGGCAGTGGAGGTGGTAGAGATGGGGACTGTATATGAGTTCAAAATAGCATGGGGCAAACAGAAGGGTTTGTAGAGCTTAGTAGTTGAGCAGACTGGATAGGCCATATGGTCTGTCTACCATTATTTTTCTAATTTTATATTTCTGTATAAAATATATTTGCTTTACTATGTTTTATGGTGGTATCAGGCTGGCAGTACCATTAGGTGCACTAGACAGTCACCTAGAGTGCCAGTGGTCCAAAGGCAGCACATTGCTACTGTTGCCCCGCCTCTCCAGGACATGCAACGGTGACAATACTTTTAAAACTGCGCCACAGCACTGACCTTCACCTCTGATTCCATTGCCTGTTTGCATGGAGGAAGAAGCTGGAAGGGGGTGGAAGCAGGGCTGGAGGTGAAAATAAGCACTACTGTGCTTTTTTAAAAGTATTGCTGCCACTGCACATCCCGAGTGGGGCGGGGGTGGAGGTTGGAGCAGGGGACGCTAGGAATAAGATTTGCCTAGGGCGCTTCATACCCTTGCACCGGCCCTGGGTGGTATTGGATGGGTCTGGGAGTTTTGTCTCTCTGAGGCTAATGGATATTGTATAGAACTAACTGTATGAAAGGGTGAGGGTTAGATACAATTCCCTTATCATAAATAGAAACTTAAGCTTGTGTGCTGCACTTGGATTCCATCCTCTCGTTGTTTGGGTGCCCTCTGTGTGCCATGCTTTTTTGAATTCCTTTGCTTTATGTGGAGGTGTTGGAGAGAAGGGCAGAAGACCAGATTATTGCAATGTTATTGTGGCTGGTCCTTCTCAATCAAAAGTTAAACATTTTACAATCAGTACAAAATACTGCTGTTCGTATCTTGGCACATGCCAAAAAGTGAGATCATATTACACCCCTTTTAAAAAGCTGTCACTGCTTACCTGTTGCTTTTCGCATCCAATATAATCTTTAGACTCTCATACAAAGTACTCCATATTAGTACACCTGCTTATCTATCTTCCTGTCTTACCTTTCACATTCCTCCTTGCATGTTAAGGTTGCTTCATGACAATAGACTCTCTTTTTCTGCCCCTTCCAGAGCAAGGCTTTAGTCTAGTAGACATTGAGCCTTCTTTTTCTGTGTTCCCATCCTCTGGAACTTTCTGCCCCATCCATCCTTTAAAATTCATTTATTTCTGCAAGAGTTTGGGGCCTAGGTTTGCGCAGTGCCACGGACAGCTGTCTCTCTTCTTTTAGCTCTCTGCTTATTTGTGAACTCCGTGATGACTTTTAATGTCCTCGACCTGTCCTACTTATTTTATGGAGTTGTTTCGTGAATTTGAATTTGACTTTTACTATTTTGTAAACCGCCTTGCCTTTTGTAAAGAGAGGCAATATATGAAGTCGTAAACGTAAACATAATCCAAGCGTACAGCATTTTCATCGCAGCAAAAGTTTTATATGGCGCTTGCATTCCATAAAAGGCATGGTGGGGGTAACCCGCATGGAGCGGCAATTACAAGAGTAACACTGGGCAGACTGCATGGACCATGGCCTTTATCTACCTTCCTTTGCTATCATTTGCTAAGAGCCATTTTCCTCATATAAAGCATTCTACATTTCTACCTGTGGGAACTGGGGATTTAATTTTTACCTATCCTGTCCATGAGTAAAATTTACCAGTGTTGGTACTTTTACTTGGGGACAAAGAGTGTAGTTCAAAACTATCCATGTTTCTAACAGAAAAGTGTACCGCAGAAAAAGCACACCGAGAATCTTGTGCAGGCAAATTTTCCTTAATTGTATTTCATTACTGTCTGTCTTTGTAGCTTTTTGTTTTTATTGTGCCATCCTCTACAGGTTAAAATTGTCAGACTGTGTGGGTGATTAAATTTTCTAAGCCTACATGTTGTGCGAAATGTGCCACGGGGCTTTCTGCCAGATCTTAAATCTGGGCTTGAAACTGCACTGCTTTGGAAGGAGAATTTTCTCTCTCTATGAGCAAATCTTTGCTTTTGCCAGTGCTTATGCTGTGGTCTTTAAGCGAAGTAAAACTGCGCTGCAGGGAGTGGGAGGGGGAGCCAGGCTGCCTCACGCAATATTAAAAAAAAAAAAAAAAAAAAAGCTCAACCGGTATCCTTGGGGAGTTTGGTAGGAGCACAGTAAGTGCCCTCCGTGGGGACAATAGAGGATTTGAAATGTGACCCCATGTCAGGGCTCTATACATCTGCGGCTATTACACCACTGAGCGTGATGCTTAATCACAAGTGGTTTAGGAAGTGCTCTCTACAATGAGTATGACCAGAGAAATAATGGACTTTCAAAATATGTATTTTACTGCCTTCTAACTTAAGGTACATGCAATTACCCTCTTGCATTTTCCTTATTCTTTCTCTTTTTGTTCTTATTATGTATATGTACATTTTTGTCATTTTAAGCAGAATATCTATTGATGCTCTATTAATTTCACCAATCTCACAGGTAGAGAGGATAGGGGTGCCTTTCTGGACCTTATTGTTAGAGGACAGTTTTCTCCTGTGTTGCTTAAGAGGGAATCAGAGAGAAAATGTTGGGAGATCCACAGACCCCTGCAATAGGAGGGAGGAGTGGTCTAGTGGTTAGGACAAGGTACTTCAGGCTGGAGGGCCGGGGGTTCAAGTCCCACCTGGGGACAGCAATCTCAGGCTGGAGGGACTGGGATTTCTAGTCCTATAGGCACTCCTTGTGGTCTTGGGCAAGCCACTTAACCCTCCATTGCCCATGTTCCCTGTAAGTATTAACGTATGTGTGTCATATCCCCTCGTGTTAAATGTATCCCCCAATTGACCGCTTTGACCTGGTGAAAAGCGAAATATAAATACAGCTAAATAAATAAATAAAAATCCTTCCCAATTGTTGTGGGAGTCATTTTATGAACTTTTTCGGGCATAACAAGACTGTTTTACATGCAGAAAAAGGCTTGTTCTAAAACTGCATCACTGCATGCACACGCATGTAAAAAAGCACATGGAAAGAGCGTGTCTGCTTTTAGGTGATCTTTGCATAGGTGTCCCCAGGCCCCCTGTGGTTATGCCACTGCTTTGGGAGTAATTTTAAAAGGCATTTTCATGGATCAAAGAGTGTTTCACTCATAGGAATAACGTTTTATTAAATTGCCTGGAGTATATGTGCATACAGTTATTGCATATAAGTTCACTGATTTGAGCGGAGGCGATTGCGAGGGTGGGGTTGGCATTTATTGTGCAAAGTAAACTAGGAAATTTGTCATACTAAATAGCAGATACATCATGCACACATTTATATTTGCATGGGCTAATTTTCAAAAGGAAGATGTGCGCACACTTGGAAAACTGGCATAACTTAGGCTTGTACCTGCCAGAGAAAGTAGGCATCCATCTATAAAATAACCACCTCTTTGCAAAAGCCACACATTTTAGTCTAAAGAAACTGACTTGAGAACAACCACAACCCTTTCAGGATTTTACTGATAAAGCAGGTTGGCAGAATAAAGCTCTCCCAGCATACATAGGGTTAACAGGCTTTGTCAGAGCATTGCAGGGAGCTGGAATCTGAGCCCAGGGTTGGAGAATTCCATGGACAGGCCTACCCCTGGGTAACTGGTGCACCCTGGGATAACGATATCTGCATGATTGATTTTTTGTTAATTCCATTAAGCTCTTCAGTTATGACTTAATGTTGGATTTATCGTTAGCATATCATTTTAAGTGGTTTTTCCCCCATGGGATATTTGCTTTGGTAAAAGGGATACTGTTTGATAAGCAGTGATCTGATGGACATGGTAAGGCAGGGTGCTAGCAGTCCCTTTTGTTGGGGGGGGGGAGAGGTGGGGAGATGAAATGATGATTATCCTGTATATATGTATCCTGTATATATGTATTTATGTATATATGTAAATGAACTCCCCCATAGCTAAGAAGTGTTAACTCTGTATGATGTGCTTTTCTGACAATCTGTATGTAAACAAAATTTGTACCTGCCTTGATTCGGCAGTTTCACAATAGTAATCCTACCCGCTTCTGATCGCTGGAAGGAGCGGGCTACAAATGCTTGCTAAATAAATAAATAAAATAAAAATGAGCTGAAATCAGGGACTTCTTTTTCAAAGCAAGATACTAACAGATAAAGTGCTCAGTTCAGATGGATGATTACTGTTAGAGAGTAAATTTTCTCTCATTGCTTTGTGGACCATTGAGGTTGCAAAACAGGAGGATTTCCAAGGGATTAACATCCTTTGAGGCAGGCAGTGTGCTCAAAATGTAACTAATAGGAGGAACTAGACTGCCCTTATCTTGGCCTACTGGTTAGCATTTATTTAATAACATTTATAATCTTCCTATCAACATTTTCTGGCCAGTTCACAAATCAAGAACATACATAATCACAACAATAAAACAAATAAATATGTTATGGGACTGGGAACAAGAGACCAGTGTTCAAATTCTACTTCTGCTGCCTCCGCTTGTGATTATGGGCAAGTCACTTTATCACCCGCTGCCTCAAGTACCAACTTAGATTATTGAAACTGGCTGACCCTATATGTAACACTGCTGAGGGCTATATAAATACAAATGGTATGTTAAGACTAATTTGTTGGAGGGATTAAAGTATCGTAATTTAAGGTTGTTTGAAAACAATCTGAAATAAAATTAGATGAAACGTAGCAAAGACCTTACCCAGAGAGAAGAGTGTGCCATTGGGGGATACTGGTTCATTATTATCTCAGAAGGTAGAATGCCCCCTCCCCAGATGACTTCCTGGGGCATTTACTTGGTGCTGGTTCAGAGGAAAGTGTGTTCTTACTGAGCTGCTGACAGCATTTCCTGTAGCTTCTAGACCCATTCTGCATCTGGAGAATAATTTTATAATGGGCGCCTTTAAAAAAAAATTGAAATATGCACCTATTGTATACATATTTTATAAAGTCCACATAGGCATGTACATACCTTTTATTATATAAACTCCTAGAATAATCCCCAACAGCGTACAAATGCTCTCACACAACTTGACACTTTCCCTGAGGCAGGTGAAGCTTTCTGCATGTACTCTGTGCAGCTCTATCCATACTTTAGAAATAGGGTTTCTGATCCTAGATGTTTATTGTTTGAATTATTAGGGGTTATGTTTTAGGCAATATGATGCTTTCCCACAGTTAAAAAAAACAGAGGGTTATTGGTGTAGTCATGTTGCAAAAAAACGTTTTTGTGGATTCCATTAAGGGATCCAAAACACTCCTTCCAGCCCAAGCACTCCATTCTTCCAGCTTCAGCCTCAGCACCTTCTATGAACAGTCCCAGCACCACTTGCTTCCAGGCCCCCCCTCCTATCTGTCTCAGGGCCGTGGGAGCTTGTGCCCTTCCTTCTGCAGCTCTATGCTTGCTCACTGGCTTTGTCCCTGGCACTGCTGGTGGATTTGCAATGTGAGAACATGACTTCCTGTTTCTTGCAAGGAAAAGAAGTGCCTGTTCTCTCATGTGAAACCCTTTTGCAGTACCAGCAGCAGAGCTAGCAAAGAAGGAAAAAGTGATGGGTACAAAGGCACAAGCTCCTGCTGCTGCCAATGGACTTTGCCGTAGCGGCTTGCTCCAATGATGTCATCCAATGTGTTAGCAGCTGCTGGGTGACATCATTGGAGGATCATAGGGTGATTTTTAGGGGAGGCTTGTTACAACTAGAGACCCCAAATTCCTGTTTGGGGTGTTTTATCAGGATTTTGTGGTTGCAACAAAAAATATGAAACCCTATTAATAAAGTGTATGCACACCTCACAACGCCATCTCTGGCCTACGCTGCCTCTCACTGCTCTGGGAAGAGCAGTGCCCTCACAGTGCTCTGCTAGAGAGGTGCATATTTAACTCCTGTGACAACTTGCTGTGAGTTCTAGCTGTCTATTTGATTATTTATTTATTGTCTTATTGGTGTGCTACTTCACCTCCCTGTGCCCTTTAGTTTTGCACTTGAGCTTCTCAGCTATATAACGTACCTTGCCTCTCTAAACTAACTGGCTTTTGTGTGGTAGCCAGGTTAACTGTTGCTTTAAATTAAATCTCTCCCTGCTCTGTCCCCAGAACCTGCTGTGTTTTAAACTTTTTTTTTCCTTCTCTAGCCTACCTGAGGGACTACTCCCCTCCCCCCCCCCCCTGCTGAGGGTACAGGACAGGGTACCTTGTAATAGCCTCCTTCTTTTAATAGGTCTTATTTCCCTCCCACCCTCCACAACACCCACCCATCCCTGGGGTAATTGTTGCTTTATAGGTACTTACACATCTTAGAGGAAAGAGGCTGCTCTCAGGTGCAGCTCTTTATCCAAATCAGTCATACATTGAGGACCTAAGATTAATTAAGCTTCAGGTGAACAAGGTATATTAGAGGTATTAGATACACTTTTATTAGTATAAGCATCTACATCAACCCTTAGTAAATACAGAATTTAAAGACCTAAACACAAGCTTTTTAAACTAAGATGCAGACAACAGTCCAGCAGCAAGATGGGGGCTTTCCAGTCTTTTGCACTGAGTGTCACATGTATGATTTTCTCCCAGTTGGTAGAGGTCTTACGTATGCACTAAGTGCAAGGAGCTCTTTGCTCTCAGGGAACAAGTCCATTCTCTAGAGGCTAGAGTAGCAGACCTGGAAGACATAAGAAAGACAGGGAAGTACATGGACGAGACCTACAGGGCTATAGTCCTGAAGTCCCACCTCCAGTCTGGCAGCATCCCTGTTGCCATGGAGGAGAGAGGTCACGTGACAGGAGAACATCACGCTGGTGTGGCAGGACGTGATCCTGTAACTAGGACCTGTCCTCCAGGTGATGTAAAACCCTCTCGCACCGAGGACGTTTCTCCAGGGCCATGTGCCCATGAGGGGATTAGGACAGCTGTTATAGTTGGTGATTCGATCATTAGGCATGTAGACACAGCTGGGTGGCTGGTGGACGTGAGGATCGCCTGGTAACATGCCTGCCTGGTGCTAAGGTAGCGGACCTCACGCACTGCCTAGATAGGATCTTAGATAGTGCTGGGGAGGAGTCTGCTGTCTTGGTACATGTCGGTACCAATGACATAGGAAAATGTGGTAGGGAAGTTCTGGAGGCTAAATTTAAGCTTTTAGGTAGGAAGTTGAAATCCAGAACATCCAGGGTAGCAATCTCCGAAATGCTTCCTGTTCGAGCAGGACCCAAAAGGCAGGCAGAGCTCCAGAGTCTCAATGCGTGGATGAGACAATGGTGCAAGGATGAGGGTTTTGGATTTGTAAGGAACTGGGGAACATTCTGGGGAAAGGAGGGGCTCTTCCGAAGGGATGGGCTTCACCTTAACCGGGATGGAACCAGACTGCTGGCATTAACCTTTAAAAAGGAGATAGAGAAGCTTTTAAACTAGAAAATAGGGGAAAGCTGACAGTCGCCCAAGAGCGCATGGTTCGGAAGAAGGTATCCTTGAAGGATACTACCAAAAGCAGTGAGGTTCCAAAAAAAGAGTAAAGTAGCCCAAATGCCCTTGAGTATGGTGCAGACAGATCGTAAAGATTCCAAATTACCCGTGCCTACCAGTAGCCAGATTAATATTAATAAAATACAGTCTCTGAAATGCTTGTATGCAAATGCTAGAAATCTAAGCAATAAGATGGGAGAGTTAGAATATATAGCACTAAATGAGAAGTTAGATATGATTGGAATCTCAGAGACATGGTGGAAGGAGGACAACCAGTAGGACACTGATACCTGGATACAAACTATATCGTAATGATAGAACTGATCAAATTGGAGGAGGGGTTGCGCTCTGTTAGAGAGTGCATTGAGTCAGAAAAGATTAAAGTTTTGCAGGAAACAAAATTTGCTGTAGAATCTCTGTGGATTGAAATTCCATGTATGAAGGGGAAAGTGATCGGCAGTGGGGGTGTACTATCGACCGCCTGGCCAGAATGAACAAATGGATGATGAAATGCTTAAAGAGATCATGGAAGCTAACAAAAGTTACAGCAGAGTAGTAATAATGGGTGATTTCAATTACCCCGGTATCGACTGGCTCAGTGTCACGGCAGGACATGTTAGGGAGATAAAGTTTCTAGATGAAATAAATCACTGCTTCTTGGAGCAGCTGGTTCATGAAACAACCAGAGGGGAAGCCATACTGGATCTAGTCCTTAGTGGAACACCAGATCTGGTGCAAGAAATAAGGGTGTTGGGACCACTTGGCAATAGTGATCATAGCATGATCGTGTTTGATTTAATTAGTGGAGGAGGGATAGTAAAGAAATCCCCAGTACTACCTTTTATCTTTCGAAAGGGAGACTATGATAAAATGAGGAATATAGTTAAGAAAAAACTAAAAGGAGCAGTTGCAAAGGTTAAAGACTTACATCAAGCTTGGGTGTTGTTTAAAAATACTATCCTGGAAGCCTAGACCAGCTGTATTCCACGCATTAAGAAGAGTGGAAGAAAGTCCAAAAAACTGCCAGCATGGTTTAAAGGTGAGGTCAGAGAGGCTGTTGCTGCCAAAAAAGAATCTTTCAGGAAATGGAAAAAAGAGCCAAACGAAGAAAACTGAAAACAGCACAAGCACTGGCAAGTTAAATGCAAAGCATTGATAAGGCAGGAAAAGCGAGAATTTGAGAAGGAACTTGCTACGGAAGCAAAAACACGAAACAAAGACTTTTTCAAGTACATTCGTAGCAAAAGGCCTGTGAGAGAGTCAATTGGACCATTAGATGACAGAGGGGTAAAAGGGGCAGTAAAAGGAGACAAGGCTATAGCGGAGAGACTGAGTGAATTCTTTGTTTCGGTCTTTACTGAGGAAGATGTAGGGATGTTACCCAAGACTGAAGTGGTATTTAAAGGTGATACTGCAGAGGAATTTAGAGAAATATCACTAAACCAGGAAGATGTATTGCAACAATTTGATAAACCTGAATAGTAGCAAATCACCTGGACCAGATGGTATACATCCAAGAGTGTTGAAAGAACTGAAATATGAGATTGCAGACCTGCTATTAGTAATCTGTGAACTTTCATTAAAATCATCTGTAATTCCTGAAGATTGGAAGATCGCCAATGTAACGCCAATTTTTAAAAAGGGTGCCAGGGGTGATCCGGGAAATTACAGACCGGTGAGCCTGACATCAGTACTGGGGAAAATGGTAGAAACCATCATAAAGAACAAAATTACACAACATGTAGATAGTCATGGCCTAATGGGAGACAGCCAAAATGTCTTTAGACAAGGAAGATCTTGTCTTACTAATCTGATATGTTTTTTTGAAGGTGTGAATAAACAGGTAGACAAAGGTGAGTTGGTTGATTTAGTGTTTTTGGACTTTCAGAAAGCCTTTGACAAGGTCCCTCATCAGAAACATAGAAACATAGAAACATGATGACAGAAAAAGACCACATGGCCTATCTAGTCTGTCCTTCCATAACAACAACTACAACAGTCCACTTTTTACCTTTAGAGATCCTCTGTGTTGGTCCCATGCTTTTTTGAATTCAGTTACTGTCCTCATCTCTACCACCTCCACTGGGAGACTATTCCATGGATCCACTACTCTTTCCGTAAAGAAATATTTCCGCATATCACTCCTGAATCTATCTCCCTTCACCCTCATCCTATATCCCCTCGTAGCAGAACTTGCTTTCAATTGAAAGAGGCTCTCTCCCTGAACATTTATGCCACGGAGGTATTTAAACATCTCAATCATATCACCTCTATCCCGCCTTTCCTCTAAGTTGTACATATTAAGATCCTTAAGTCTGTCCTCATATGCTTTATAATGAAGCCCATTAATCATTTTAGTAGCAACCCTCTGCACCGACTCCATCCTGTTCACATCCTTTTGAAGGTGTGGTCTCCAGAATTGCACACCTTACTCCAAATGAGGTCGCACCAAAGACTTATACAGAGGCATTATCACCTCCTTTTTTTCTGCTAGCCATTCCTCTCCGTATGCACCCAAGCATCCTCCTAGCTTCTGCCGTCGCCTTTTCTACCTGTTTAGCTACTTTAAGATCATCAGACACAACCACGCCTAGGTCCCGCTCTTCTTTAGTGGACAAAAGTTCTTCACCTCCTATACTGTATTGCTCCCTTGGATTGCTGCAGCCCAAATGCATGACCTTACATTTTTTAACATTAAATCCCAGCTGCCAAATTCTAGACCATTCTTCAAGCTTAGCTAGATCCCTCCTCATGTTATCTACACCTTCCTGGGTGTCTACTCTATTGCAGATTTTTGTATCATCTGCAAAGAGGCAAACCTTACCCGACAGCCCTTCCGCTATATCACTAACAAAGATGTTAAAAAGACTTTTGGCAAAACTAAAAAGTCATGGGATAGGAGACGGTGTACTATTGTGGCTCGGGAACTGGTTAAAAGATAGAAAACAGAGGGTAGGGCTAAATGGCCAATTTTCCCAATGGAAAAAGGTGACTAGTGGTGTACCCCAGGGATCTGTACTGGGTCCACTACTTTTTGATATATTCATAAATGACCTGGAAAAAAGGGAATAACGAGTGAGGTTATCAAATTTGCAGACGACACAAAACTGTTTAAAGTTGTTAAAACCCAAGAGGACTGTGGAAAACTGCAGGAGGATCTGGATAAATTGGAAGACTGGGCATCCAAATGGCAGATGAAATTTAATGTGGACAAGTGCAAAGTTATGCACCTAGGGAAGAACAACCCACACTATGGTTACACGATGCAAGGTTCCACATTGGGAACCACCACCCAGGAAAAAGATTTAGGAGTCATCGTGGATAACATGTTAAAGCCCTCCGCCCAGTGTGCAGCGGCAGCCAAGAAAGCAAATAGAATGCTAGGTATCATAAGGAAAGGAATGGAAAATAGAACAAAGGATATTATAATGCCTCTATATCGTTTCATGGTGAGACCGCACCTTGACTATTGTGTGCAGTTCTGGTCGCCATATCTTAAAAAGGATATAGCGTTATTAGAAAAGGTACAGAGAAGAGCCACCAAAATGGTAAAGGGGATGGAAGGCTACTCCTATGAAGAGAGGCTACAAAGGTTAGGGCTCTTCAACCTGGAAAAGAGACGCCTGAGGGGAGATATGATAGAGGTCTATAAATTAATGAATGGGTAAACTTAAATCAATTGTTTACGCTATCAGAATATCGAAAGACTAGGGGACATGCAATGAAGCTACAGGGTAAACTATTTAAGACAAATAAGAGAAAATATTTTTTCACTCAACGTGTAATCAAACTCTCTGGAATTTGTTACCGGAGGATGTAGTAAGAGCTGTTAGTGTAGCTGGGTTTAAAAAAGGTTTGGACAAGTTCCTGGAGGAAAGGTCCATAAACCATTATTAAAAAGGGACCCAGGATATCAATGCTTGACCCAATACAAGCATTGTGGAACCTTTGTTTTTTGGGGATACTGCTAGGTACGTATGACCTAGATTGGCCACTGTTGGAAACAGGATACTGGGCTTGATGGACCTTGGTCTGACCCAGTATGGCATATCTTATGTTCTTATGTTCTTACCCAAACTACACTTCTGGGAACACCTGCACATGGTCTGTGTAAAAGTGTAAACATGGTTTACACAAGGAAAATACATTATAGTTATCCTCAGTGTCTGTGTTTCAACCAGTCAGCACAAAAATAACATCACAAACCAAAAAAGAGTGATTACTTATTGTAGGAAATATTTTGTGATTACTATTACTATTGAATGCACAATCAACCAAATTACTACATACAGAAAAAGGGAAGTGTAGAAGAAAAAATACTTGCAAGAACCATCCCAAAAAGAAAAAAAAAGCCACATCAATTCCCACCAGTCCCCAATAAAGAAAGGGATTCCTGTACACAATACCATTAATTAAGATGAGTTAACTTGCCTCTAGCTCTTGGGTAGAAGATCTGGCGAAGACAGGTACAATGGAAGGGTCAGAGGCCAAAACATCAGCAGATTTAGGAGTAAGAAATATAAACAGTTGCTGAGGTTCAAAGAAAATATATCCCACTTCAGAGGAAATTGTAGGAAGAACAAACCCACCCATCGGCTGAACCTTGGTCCTATACAAAAGGAATTGTTTCTTCCTCTTCTCAGTGGATCTAATTAGCTATGTCTGGGTACATCCTAAAATCTAGAAATATAAAATAAAAACAAAGATTATTATTCCATTGGAGTTTGAACCATGCCAGCTTTTATTGTCAGCTGAATTTTTCTATTTGTATATGCTATATGGAAAAATAAGAGGATTATCCCCTAGCTGATGTCATACTGAAGGGTTTGTGATGTCAAAAAGTCTCAAGAAGCAATCACCATGGGCACTGGCTGACCACTCATGACTGGTTGATGATCTAGCAACAGGGTAAGTAGGGTTACTGTCTTAATATCACCTAGTAGCTCAGCAGATTTTCTCTTTCTCTCTCTGTTACCTGACTCCAGGCATACACAAATGCACACAAAATGCATAAACACAGACATACATACAAACATAAGAACATAAGATATGCCATACTGGGTCAGACCAAGGTCCATCAAGCCTAGTATCCTGTTTCCAACAGTGGCCAATCTAGGTCATATTTACCTAGCAGTTTCCCCAAAAGACACAGGTTCCACAATGCTTGTATTGGGTCAAGCATTGATATCCTGGGTCCCTTCTTAATAATGGTTTATGGACCTTTCCTCCAGGAACTTGTCCAAACCTTTTTTAAACCCAGCTACACTAACAGCCTTTACTACATCCTCCGGTAACAAATTCCAGAGTTTGATTACACATTGAGTGAAAAAACATTTTCTTTTATTAGTCTTAAATAGTTTACCCTGTAGCTTCATTGCATGTCCCCTAGTCTTTCTATATTCTGATAACGTAAACAATGAAGCAATGAAGCTACAGGGTAAACTATTTGATCTACGTTTACCCGTTCCACTCCATTAATTTATAGACTTCTATCATATCTCCCCTCAACCGTCTCTTTTCCAGGTTAAAGAGCCCTATCCTTTTTAGCCTTTCTTCATAGGGGTATCCTTCCATCCCTTTTGCCATTTTGGTGGCTCTTCTCTGAACCTTTTCTAATAACGCTATATCCTTTTTAATATATGGCGACCAGAATTGCACACAATATTCTAGGTGCGGTCTTGCTGTAGCAAAGTGCAGTCAATGAATAAGTCCAGGAGTCAATTGACAGGGTCCAAGTCAGTTTATTGTGCACAAGGCCCAGTCAGTCAAAGCATCAAAAGGTACTGAGCAAAAGTTTATACAGAGACATAACTTTTTATACCTCTTTTTCAGTTTGATACATGAGAACTTTCTATTGGTTCTAGCTCGATACATGCAAACTTCTCATTGGTTATACATTCCCTTCATTTATCCAATTAGAAATCCCTCCGGAGCCTAGCAACTGGCCCCCTCCTTTAGGATTGCTTGAACAATGGTGCAGTTCTAGATCTCGTTACTTTTCTACTGCAATGCATATACTGTTACTTTTCTGTTCTTTCACATACAAGAGAATAATAGACTTATGCATTCATGAAAACTTCTTATTAAGCATTTTAAAACAGCTTTCTTATTTTTCACAGATTTTTGGTTCTTTTCTAGCTATAATGGGAGTTAGGATCCAGGCCTAACTTACAGGCCTTTCATAATAGCAGGCCATGCTAGGCCATAGCCTACCTCAGTCTCACCATGGAACGATATAGAGGCATTATAATATCCTTTGTTTTATTTTCCATTCCTTTCCTTTCCTTATGATACCTAGCATTCTATTTGCTCTCTTGGCCACCGCTGCACACTGGGCCAAGGGTTTTAACATATTATCTACAATGACGCCTAAATCCTTTTTCCTGGGTGGTGGTTCCTAATGTGGAACCTTGCATCGTGTAACTATAGTGTGGGTTGTTCTTCCCTAGGTGCATAACTTTGCACTTGTCCACATTAAATTTCATCTGCCATTTTGATGCCCAGTCTTCCAATTTATCAAGATCCTCTTGCAATTTTCCACAATCCTCTTGGGTTTTAACAACTTTAAATAGTTTTGTGTCATCTGCAAATTTGATAACTTCACTCGTTATTCCCTTTTCCAGGTCATTTATGAATATGTCAAAAAGCAGCGGACCCAGCACAGATCCCTGGGGTACACCACTATTCACCTTTCTCCATTGGTAAAATTGGCCATTTAGCCCTACCCTCTGCTTTCTATCTTTTAACCAGTTCCTGATCCACAATAGTACACTGCCTCCTATCCCATGACTCTCTAGTTTTGCCAAAAGTCTCTGAGGGACCTTGTCAAAGGCTTTCTGAAAGTCCAAATACACTAAATCAACCAACTCACCTTTGTCTACCTGTTTATTCACACCTTCAAAAAAGCATAACAGATTAGTAAGACAAGATCTTCCTTGTCTAAAGCCATATTGGCTGTCTCCCATTAAGCCATGATATCTGCATGTTCAGCAATTTTGTTCTTTATGATGGTTTCTACCATTTTTCCCGGTACTGACGTCAGGCTCACTGGTCTGTAGTTTCCCGGATCACCCCTGGAACGCTTTTTAAAAATTGGCTTTACGTTCGCCATCCTCCAATCTTCAGGTATTACAGATGATTTTAATGATAGTTCCCAGATTTACTAACAGCAGGTCTGCAATCTCATATTTGAGTTCTTTCAACACCCTTGGATGTATATCATCCGGCCCAGGTGATTTGATACTCTTCAGTTTATCTAATAGTTGTAATACATCTTCCTGATGTATCGATATTTCCTTCAATTCTTTCGCACCTTTAAATACCACTTCAGTCATGGGTAATATCCCTACATCTTCCTCAGTAAAGACCGAAGCAAAGAATTCATTCAGTCTCTCCGCTATAGCCTTGTCTCCTCTTAGTGCCCCTTTAACCCCTCTATCATCTAATGGACCAACTGACTCTCTCACAGGATTTTTGCTACGAATGTACTTGAAAAAGTCTTTATTACGCATTTTTGCTCCCGCAGCAAGCTTCTTCTCAAATTCTCCCTTTGCCTGCCTTATCAATGCCTTGCATCTAACTTGTTTCCAGGTTTCGTCGTTTGGCTCTTTTTTTCCATTTCCTGAAAGATGCTTTTTTGGCAATAGCCCCTCTGACCTCACCTTTAAACCATGCTGGCAGTTTTTTGGACTTCCTTCCACTTTTCTTAAAGCGTGGAATACAGCTGGTCTGAGCTTCCAAGATAGTATTTTTCAACAATACCCAAGCTTGATGTAAGTCTTTAACCTTTGCAACTGCTACTTTTATTTTTTTCTCAACTATTTTCCTCATTTTATCATAGTCTGCCTTTCGAAAGTTAAAAGGTAGTACTGTGGATTTCCTTACTATCCCTCCTCCACTAATTAAATCAAACGTGATCATGCTATGATCACTATTGCCAAGTGGCCCCAACACCCTTATCTCTTGCACCAGATCTGGTGTTCCACTAAGGACTAGGACCAGTATGGCTTCCCCTCTGGTCGTTTCATGAACCAGCTGCTCCAAGAAGCAGTCATTTATGTGATCTAGGAACTTTATCTCCCTAGCATGTCCTGCCGTGGCACTGACCCAGTCGATACCGGGGTAATTAAAATCACCCATTATTCTTACTGTGCTGTAACGTTTGTTAGCTTCCTTGATTTCTTTGAGCATTTCATCATCCATTTGTTCATTCTGGCCAGGTGTTCAATAGTACACCCCCACTGCCATCGCCTTCCCCTTTTTACATGGAATTTCAATCCATAGAGATTCTACAACAAATTTTGTTTCCTGCAAAACTTTAATCCTTTCTGACTCGATGCTCTCTCTAACATAGAGCTGATCAAATTGATGGAGAGATTGCGCTCTATCATTACAATATAGTGTGTACCCAGGTATCACAGTGTCCCACTGGTTGTCCTCCTTCCACCATGTCTCTGAGATTCCAATCATATCTAATCTCTCATTTAGTGCTATGTATTCTAACTCTCCCATCTTATTTTTTAGACTTTTAACATTTGCATACAAGCATTTCAGAGACTGTATTTTATTCATATTAATCTGGCTATTAGTAGGCATGGGTAATTTGGGATCTTTAAGCCCTGTCTGCTCCATACTCGAGGGCATTTGGGCCACTTTACTCTTTTTTGGAACCTCTCTGCTTTTGGTAGTATCTTTCAAGGATGCATTCTTCCGCACCATGTGCTCTTGTGCGACTGTCGGCTTTCCCCTATTATCTAGTTTAAAAGCTGCTCTATCTCTTTTTTAAAGGTTAATGCCAGCAGCCTGGTTCCATCCCGGTTAAGGTGAAGCCCATCCCTTTGGAAGAGCCCCTCCTTTCTCCAGAATGTTCCCCAGTTCCTAACAAATCCAAAACCCTCATCCTTGCACCATCTCATCCACGCATTGAGACTCCGGAGCTCTGCCTGCCTTTTGGGTCCTGCGCATGGAACGGGAAGCATTTCGGAGAACGCTACCCTGGAAGTTCTAGATTTCAACTTCCTACCTAAAAGCCTAAATTTAGCCTCCAGATCCTCCCTACCACATTTTCCTATGTCATTGGTACCGACATGTACCAAGACAGCAGACTCCTCCCCAGCACTATCTAAGACCTTATCTAGGTGGCGCGTGAGGTCCGCTACATTTGCACCAGGCAGGCATGTTGCCAGGCGATCCTCACATCCACCAGACATCCAGCTATCTACATGCCTAATGATCGAATCACCATCTACAATGGCTGTCCTAACCCTTCCCTCATGGGCACATGGCCTTGGAGAAACTTCCTCGGTGCGAGAGGGTTTTACATCACCTGGAGGACAGGTACTAGTTACAGAATCACTTCCTGCCACACCAGGGTGATGCCCTCCTGTCAGGTGACCTCTCTCTTCCATGGCAAAAGGGATGCTGCCAGACTGGAGGTGGGACTTCAGGATTATATCCCTGTAGGTCTCGTCTATGTACCTCTCTGTCTTTCTTATGTCTTCCAAGTCTGCTACTCTAGTCTCTAGAGAACGGACTCGTTCCCTGAGAGCAAGGAGCTCCTTTCACCTAGTGCACACGTAGGACCTCTCACCAACTGGGAGAAAATCATACATGTGACACTCAATGCAAAAGACTGCAAAGCCCCCATCTTGCTGCTGGACTGCTGTCTGCATCTTAGTTTTAAGCTTGTGTTTATATCTTTAAGTTCTTTACTTACTAAGGGTTGCTATGGATACTTATACTGATAAAATTGTACCTAATATGTTTAATATACGTTGTTTCACCTGAAGCTTAATTTAATCTCAGGTCCTTAGTGTATGACTGATTTGGATAACAAGCTGCATCTGAGAGTACCTCCTTTCCTTTAAGATGTGTAAATACCTATAAAGCTACGATTATTCCAGGGGTGGGTGGGTGTTGGGGAGGGAGGGAGGGAAATAACACTTATTAAAAGAGGGCTGCTACACAGTACCCTGTCCTATGCTTCTGACGTAAGCTGTGACCAACTTCCTGGGTGATTAACAGTCCTTGCTTGGATAGAAGGAGTCTTTCAAAATGTCCTTTTGACCTGCTACCTGGAGTTAACACCTATTGAAAAAGTTTCAAAGGTCTCTTGCCCCCTAGGTAGAAGGCCTCTTTGTAATGGTCTCTAGAAGACTTTATTTGTTGCTCAAAGAATACTGACCCTGTTTTGCCTTTTATGTTAAGTTATATTCTGATTTGATTTAAAATAAAGCATCACAACATACAATAAACTTATAGGAAAACATAACTAGAAAAACACAACATAGACACACAAAACACATTCAAAAACAACACACAATTACATACACACACACACACATAAGCATAGACATTTCTCAGAAATAACACATACAAACAGATATGTGCAAATAGTGGAAAATTCTATTAGTCTGTATATATGGTGGTAATTTTATAGGAACATGAGTGTGCAGAATAGTGCTTTATCTGCTCAGATGTGCTTTTATATAATAGCCAAATGTATGTACTTGTAAAATATGTGCAGAGAAAGCATAGCATCTGCTTTTATGTGACATACGCATAGACATTTCAGAGCTGGAGAATAAGTGGAATGGAGTCAGATTGGCAAATATGAGTATATTTTATAAATGACACACATATTGGATTTAGCTCAAGCCTTTCTCAGAGTTTCAAGGCAAATTACATTCAGGAAAGGTTGGCATTTTCCTATCCCCAGAGGGCTTTGAATCTAAGGAGCCCTTTTACTAAATCCTGCTAATTAGTTTTGCAAATAGCATGCATTTTTAATGCACCGTAAAAGCAAAGTCTCTGCGTTAATCATCATCGGCAGGCCCACCATGCTCCTGACAGTTAATGTGCAAATGTGTATGTTAATGTGTGGTGCAATTAACACAGGTGCACTTAACAGAATCCATAGAGGTATCATTAGGGTCACCTGTGCTAATTGGCACATTGATGGTGATCATGCACTAATATGCGCTCCATTCCCGCACTCTGCCTCTACCCTGCCCACTTTCTGCATTAGCGCATGGTTGGCAGTTAATATGCTTGCTTGCAGCCATTAGCTGGCATATCTGTGTGTTAGCATTCACTGTGGTCAGTTATTGCATGCATTAACCAGTTAGTGGCATTTAGTAAAAGGGCTCCTAAGTTTTTAAGATGGGGAACAACAGTGGGATTTGAAACTGTCTTCCCTGGTTCTCAGCCCACTGCTCTAACCATTAGGCTACTACTCCTTCACGTTTCTTACAGACACATATGTGCATATAATTATGCCTGTCTCAGAGTTGGTATACGTAAACCTATGCAACTGATCAGTGATGCATTGCTCTTGGCAGAATGGCTATGAAGGACCTAGATGCTTCTTGGCCTGAGCGGTATATCAAATGTAATAAACATAAACATAGACAAGATTCTCAAGAGCAGAGAAGTCTCTCTCCATACAAGGATTTGACTTGTTCAAGCCATGGTATTTTCAATAACGTCATATGGCTGCGAAAGTTGGACAGTGAAAAAGATAGACAGGAAGAAAATTGATGCCTTTGAATTATGGTGCTGGCGATGAATTCCATGGGCTGCCTGAAGAACAAATCAGTCAATACTAGAGAAGATCAAACCTAAGCTTTCTTTAGAAGCTCAAATGAGAAACTTTGACTTTCATACTTTGGACACCTCATACGAAGAGAGAGATCATTGGAGAAAGACACAATGCTTGGTAAAGTAGAAGATCAATGCCAAAGAGGAAGGCCAACAATGAGATTGATTGATACCATGGCTGCTGCTGTTGTATCAACAAGGAACCGCCTGACTGAAGATCAAACATAGTTTAGGGCAACTATCCAGAAGGTTGCCATGAGTTGACACCGACTTGACAGCACTTAACAACAACAATTTTGTACAGGCGCATAGATACATCTGTGGTGCCTATTTTTAAAAGGGAACATATGGCCCTAGGTGCCTTTCTTGCCTAGGTGTTCTGTTATAAAATTAGCCCCCATATAGTGCTTAGATGGTGTGGGCAATTGTGTGTGCATGCAGCCTGATACCAAAATGCTCTTGCTCATGTTCACAGATTCAGTTCTGGTCCCTGTCCTGGTCCCGACCTTGGCCCCAGAATTGCTTCTCAGGGTCCTCTCCCCATGGCGAGTTTTCCATGGCAGACAATGAGAATAAAAAAGCCAGCATGTGGCCTGTGAGCCGGTGTGCCATTGTATGCTGCCTTTTTTATTCTCATTGCCTTCCACCAAAAAGTCACTTTAGAGAGAGGACCCTGTGCAGCAGAGTTAGGGCCGAATGTCATCAAACTTCTTTGGCACTTAGGATGGGGTTGGAACCAGGACCAGCAGCAGACAAATGAGAGGAAGACTTGGGAAGTGCCATGGGGGATTAGAAAGGGACAGAGGACCCAGGACATGCCTAGGGGGAGGGGGGCTAGTAGAAGGGAGAGGATGGCCTGGGTCGTGGCTTGGAGAAGAGCCAAAGGAAGAAGAGTACACGAGAAAAGGTATGAAGGGGCAAGAGAGGGAGGAGGACTCAAGGTGACGAAAGGATTCTGGTGCTGGATACTCATGTAAGGGGCGAAGTACTTCTGTCCACAAAAGAAGAGCGGGACCTGGGCGTAATTGTGTCTGATCTTAAAGTATTTAAACAGGTAGAAAAGGCAACAGGCGAAAGCTAGAAGGATGCTTGGTTGCACAGGGAGAGGAATGGCCAGCAGAAAAAAAGGAGGTGATAGTGCCTCTGTATAAGTCTTTGGTGAGACTTCATTTGGAGTATTGTGTGCAATTCTGGAGACCGCACCTTCAAAAGAATATAAACAAGATGGAGTTGATGCAGAGGGTGACTACTAAAATAGTTAGTGGTCTTCATTATAAAGCATATGGGGACAAACTTAAAGATCTTAATATGTATACATTAGAGGAAAGGTGAGTAGAGTTAAAATATGAAAGACATTTAAATACCTCCATGGCACAAATGCACAAGAGGAGAGCCTCTTTCAATTGAAAGCAAACTCTTCTACAAGGGGACATAGGATGAGGGTGAAAAGGGATAGGCTCAGGAGTAATATGCAGAAATATTTCTTTACGGAAAGAGTAGTAGATGCATGGAATAGTCTCTCAGTAGTGGTGGTAGAGATGAGGACAGGGTCTGAATTCAAGAAAGCATGGGACAAATACAGAAGATCTCTAAAGGGAAAAAAGGGGACTATAGTAGTTGATATGGAAGGGCAGACTAGATAGGCCATATGGGCTTTTTCTGCTATCGTGTTTCTATTTTTCTATGTAAACTACTGGCTGTTGGCTGCACAACATGCCTTCACAGTGATGGTGCAGAGTACCAATGGCCATGAAACCATAATTATGGGTTGCCCGGTGGCATGGGTATGTATGTGGGCCTGAGAGGTAGTGGCCCAAAACTGAGAGCTGTATGTCTGGAGGATACTTAATGCCGGGTAAAGAAAGGATAACAGGAGGCTGCTCAGATTGGGCAGGGAGAAGAGGGATGAGAGTCCTAGGTGAAGCCAGAACCTATGGAGGGGAGCAGAAATATTCTGGGCAGAGCCACTGTGGTGAGAATAGGATGGGGAGGACATAAGGAGCGTCTGGGAAATTTTGCCTGTTTATGCAATGATAACTGATAAATACCTCATTAGTCTCATAGCAGAAGCTGACATGACTCACATTACTCTGCAAATGGTCTTGAGATTTTCCTTCCTCATGGTACCTATTCATTTATTTGGTGAAGCTTATTCGGTCTGAAATTAACTAGTCCAGCCAACTAGGTAGAGTTACTTGCACTTCATGTAACTGATAACCAGTCTCCTGCAAGGAGTGTAATCTGCTGGAGTGGATTCTTTGTTCTGTAGTACAGGGGAAACGAACTGTGCTCGTGTTTATGAAGTAGGTAGGTGTGACTGCACCTTGCAACGCAAGGATAACTGTTTTTCTCCATGGACTAGCAGGATTGCGTCAGCCACACCTGGTGATGTCCTCCAGGCAGCGCCATAGGTACGGAAGTGCTCTCTCTCGAGCTCAGAAAGGTGAACCTTTCTGAGCATGCCCAGGTAGCCCACCTTACCGGCCCGCCCCCTAGCCCGGCCAGTATTCTTTCTTCCGCCTTGCCTGCAAGACGGACTCTGCTCTCTCTCCAACTTTAACTACATCCAAGAACAGACAAAACATCCAAGAAATGCCGAAACCCAGATTTAAAAAATGCCACCACTGCAAGAGGAAAATGAGCAGCACCGATACGCATAACATCTGCTTGCGCTGCCTGGGGCCTGACCACAATGTGGACAATTGCAAACATTGCAGGAAGATGTCTCCCAGGGCCCTGAGGTCCAGATGGCACGCTTTGCAAGACTTCCTAAACGAAAATGCAAGTACCTCTGCTAACTTTCTACCTCCCTCGGCTCCGGCTCCTGCTCCTGCTCCTGCTGTTTCCTCGCTGCTGGCTCCAGCTCCGGATGTGCCTGCTGCGGCCTCCATCCCCTGCCGTGCAGCCGAGGGTTCTCTCTCCGCCCCTCTGACATCTCCGAGGCCATCTGCGGCTGCGGTGGATTCCTCTGGCCTCTTCAACGCAGCGGGGGCATCCAGCTCCGCTTTTTCTGCCGCAAGAATCCATGCGGCCCTCCAAGATGGCGGCGGCCTGCAGTCCTCCACTCCTGCATTGCAGTCCTCCAGCTCCGCCCACCCTAGGGGCGAGACCTTAGCCCCGGAAGCATCAACGGAGCACAGCAGGGAGCGCGACCATCGGCGCCAACACTCAAGCACCGCATGCAACCCCTGCCCAGCAACCCAGGACATGCACATCAGCGCCAGGAGTCCCATCGGAGCCGAATCGCCCCCATGTCGGCCGCACGGAGGCAGATCGGGCAGATCCAAACATCGGAGGAGGAGCAGGGGCACAAGACATCAGGACTCTAGCGGTAGTGGCAGTAGTAGCACTTCCAGCTACAGGAGGTGCAAGAGCAAGCGCTCAAAGTGCCACCACCACTCCCCGCACCGCCAAAGCAGAGAAACCTCACGCTGGAGACCTCGGAGTGCACACCGGAGGCTCTCTGACTCCTCCAGCCCTGCTCATAGCAGCAGAAGTAAGTCAAGCGGCAGATCAAGCCTCACCAGCATCATGAACTTGTCCCAGCTTCTAAGACGGCCTTCCTGAACCCTGATCATCCCTCCACCTCCCGATCCTATGGCTCCCTCTGTGGTTAAACCGTTGGAGCTCCAGGAGGCAGATCCGGCTATCCCGGATATCAGGACTTCCACCCCAGAGAAGCGGTCAGACATTCGGTCCGCAATAGACCCCTCCCCGGACAGTACCGCTGAGGAGCATGATGTGGTTGTGGGCTCTGCATCCAATGAGCACTCAACCTCGGACAAAAGATGCACCATGGAGGCGGAGGACCCCCTCCCCCCAGAGGACCTCACATATCCTAAATTCCTTAGCAAGCTTGCCTCAACCTTGTCCCTGAAGGGCAGAGCTGACAACAGCGAACCGGTACTGGTGGTTCTGAAATACCTCGCTACCCCGAAACCTACCTTTGCACTGCCTATACACCAGACATTGCGCGACAATCACTTGAGGCTCTGGCTGACCCCAGCTTCCGGCCGACCCTTTCCCAGGAGGCTGGAGTCAAAATATCAGGTGCAACCTGTTCCTGGTTTCGCAACTTCCCAACTGCCTCACCAATCTATTGTGGTATCTTCAGCCCTCAAACGCATAAAATCCTCGCGCACTCATGCCAACAGCCCGCCCGGTAGAGATCACAAACTCCTTGATGACATCGAGAAGAAAGTCTTCAATGCAAAGATTGCAGCACATCAGTTCCAGCAAGTCCTCTTCCAGGACGCATGCATGGCGGACTTCAAAGCCTCCATCGCTTCACTGCCAGAAGAATCTCAAGCTGCACCATCCAGAGCGCTCACGGATATGTCCGAATGCAGCAAACATATGGCCAGTGCAACCTTCGACGCTTTCGACACAGCACTGAGAACGGCTGGTACAGCGATCTCTGCAAGGCGGTGGGCATGGCTGAGGGCATCCGGATTGCGTGACGACACCCACGACAGGATCGCAGATGCACCCTGCACGGGTGATTCCCTCTTCGGTGACAAAGTCAAAGACACGGTCAACGATATGAAAGACCATTGTACCACTCTACAAACACTAGCTGAGGACGGCTTCGAGCGCCAAGTGGCACTCTGAGAAGCAATTCCCAGAAGAAGCCATACTACAACTCCAACAAAAGGTACCCCTCCAATCGGAGATGGCAGAACAACAGATACAAGTATAACTCTTACCACGGCCCCCCACATCAGCGCAACTCCCAGAGGGACAGAAAACAGAAGAAGACCAACAACACACCCGCAAACAAAAGTGGGCCCTCCTTTTGATGGCGAGCCTCGGGCAACCACCCGCATTGGGGGTCGCCTGACGCATTTCCTCCGAGGTTGGCAGCAAATCTCCTCAGACTCCTGGGTTCTACGGATCATCCAAGAAGGCTACCACCTGCACTTTGCAGCACCACCAAGTCAGCACAGTCATCCCGTCAGCGACACACCCCCACACTTGCGCCTAACGATGGCTGCAGAGTTGCTAAGCCTGCTAGTCACCCACGCCATAGAGGAGGTACCTCCTGGTGAAAAACTGTGGGTTCTACTCCAGATACTTCCTGATTCCCAAGAGGACGGGCGGCTTCTGCCCCATCCTGGACCTCCGCAAACTCAACAAGTTTATCGTCAAGGAGAAATTCAGGATGTACTCCCTCAACTCCATCCTTCCCCTGATCCAGACAGACGACTGGATGATATCCCTGGATCTGCAGGATGCCTACACCCACATCAGCATCCACAAATCACACAGGAGGTATCTCCGCTTCCACGTATTGGGACAACACTACCAATACAAAGTCCTTCCCTTCGGACTGTCTCCTGCTCCACGAGTCTTCACGAAGTGTGTGGCCGTGGCAGCGGCACACCTCCGCAAGCAGAATGTTTCAAGTTTTCCGTACCTGGATGACTGGCTCCTCATGGCCCCGTCGGTCCCGGAACTTCTGGAATCCTTGCGAAAAACCACGTCACTGATCACATCACTGGGGTTCGTCATCAACTTCCACAAGTCATATCTCATGCCCTCCCGGAGATTGCAGTTCATTGGAGCCGTGATCGACACCAAGACCTCGAAAGCCTACCTTCCCAAACGCAGACTAACTGCCATCACCTCCCTGGCATCCAAGGCGACAGCGAAGGAGACCTCTTCAGCGAAGTCAGTACTAAGTCTGCTGGGCCACATGTCCGCGACCACATCAGTCCTTCCCATGGCGAGGTTAAGGATGCGTCCGCTCCAGTGGCACCTACGTACGCACTGGAATCAACACTCGCAACCCCTCTCCAAGCGCATTCCAATGACCTCACAGATCAGAGCTCAGCTTCGCTGGTGGATGCAGTTGAACAACCTCTCAGGGGGCAAGGACATCCACCCGTCCGAGCATCAAATGATCCTCACCACGGACGCATCCACCGCCGGCTGGGGTGCTCGCCTTCGGCAGTTCAGCACCCAGGGAGCGTGGTCTCCACAGGAGAGGATCCTTCACATCAACCTGCTCGAGTTAAGAGCCATCAGATACGCTCTCAAAGCCTTCCTCCAACAAGTGCGCGGCAACACCATCCTCATTCAGACCGACAGCCAAGTCGCCATGTATTACATCAACAAACAGGGGGGTACGGCCTCACGCTCCTTCTGCCGGGAAGCGCTACAAATATGGTCCCTGGCCTCAGAAAACAGATGCAGTTTATGAGCTTCCTATCTCCTGGGGAACCAGAGCAGCTTGGCAGACGAGCTCAGCAGACAACTGCAACCTCACGAATGGTCCCTTCCAGAGGTCGCCGACGGTCTCTTCCGGCAATGGGGAGCACCGAGCATCAACCTGTTTGCCACGGAACTGAATTCCAAGTGCCCTCTGTTCTGTTCCAGACACCCGTCAGCCAGGAGGTTGGCGGCGGATGCATTCGACGTGTTATGGGGGGAGTGGTCTCTCGTGTATGCCTTTCTGCCGACCCCCCCCCCCCTCATCCCAGCAACGCTTCAACGGATAATTCGCGACAAAGCCCGCGCCATCATAATTGTGCCCCACTGGCCATGCCAGATGTGGTTTGCTCTCCTCCTGCGCCTGGCATGCGGAGCCCCGATACACTTGCCACTCAGACAGGACCTCTCGCAGAACGGGGGCACCACATGGCACCCCACTCTCAGAGCCCTAGCTCTCACTGCCTGGAGGTTGAATGGCTAAGTCTCTCTGCACTCCAACTACCCTCAGAAGTACAGGATGTGGTTCTAGCTGCCAGGAGGCCTTCTACCCGAAAGTCCTATGGGCTGAAATGGAAGAGATTCTGCATCTGGTGCGTGGCTCAAGGTCTCGAACCCATCACCTGCCCGCTGCCCAACGTCCTGCAGTATCTCAGCTCCTTATCCAACCTCGGCCTGAAGACAGTCCATCCGGGTGCATCTTTCGGCGATAGCAGCCTTCCATGCTCCGCCTGAAGGGGCCAACTCCATTGCGGCACTGCCCCTCACGGCACGCTTCATGAAAGGCCTAACGAACCTGAAGCCTCCGATTAGACACCCGGCCCCAACTTGGGACCTCAATACAGTCCTAAAACGTCTGACACAGGAACCCTTCGAACCACTCCAGTCAGCAGAGATGAAATTCGTCTCATGGAAAACACTTTTCCTGATTAGCCATCGCATCGGCCAGGAGGATCAGTGAGCTGCAAGCACTGGTCTCGCATCCTCCTTATACACAGCTGCACCAGTCCCATGCATCCTTACAGACAAACCCCAGGTTCGTACCGAAAGTGCCTTCTGCATTCCACATCAACCAGTCCATTGAGCTTCCCTCGTTCTTTCCCGAATCACATGCGTCAGACGAAGAACGACACTTGCACACCCTGGACTGTCTACGAGCCCTCCGGATCTATCTGCACAGAACACAACCCATCCGGAAGGGCGAGCAACTGTTCGTGTCCTTCAACCCAAACAGGCCCGGAAAGCCTGTCAACAAGAGAACACTCTCCCATTGGGTCACCGCCTGCGTTGCTTTCTGCCTTGACCCTTCAGGCACCCAGGAGCATCCGAGTGTTGGCCCGCATCAGCTCAGAGCGCTCTCCACCTCAATTGCCAACCTTCGCGCTGTCCCTCTGAGCGATGTCTGCAAAGCTGCCACTTGGTCTTCTCCGCACACGTTCCAGAAGCACTACTGCCTTGACCTTAGGTCTCAGGAGGAAGGCGCCCTCGCCACGGCCGTCCTCTCCACAGTAATGGACCGCCTGTCAGGGACATCCAAGAGACCCTAAGCATGTTGCTTTCTAAGAGTCCCTAAGCATGTGCTGATATTAAGTCATGACCTGTATGCATTGTTGTTTTCACTATTATTGCTCTGTTGCACCACTTCTTGCACTGTTTGCACGCTATTGCACGTTTCATTTGAATCGCACATGTAAAAAAAAAAGAAAAAAAAAAAAGGATTTTTTGTATATTAATAAGCTGATTTTGCCT
Organism: Ichthyophis bannanicus; assembly: GCA_033557465.1. Classification (NCBI taxonomy): domain Eukaryota; kingdom Metazoa; phylum Chordata; class Amphibia; order Gymnophiona; family Ichthyophiidae; genus Ichthyophis; species Ichthyophis bannanicus. The sequence goes on along the minus strand of CM066034.1, from coordinate 508,221,776 downwards.
GTCATTGTTCTTTGCCTGTCACTGAACCTCTTACGTTGCTGTTGAGTAAACGATTTACAGCTAACCTTGTCTCCTTTGGTCATTGTGCGCTGGTCTCCTCCACCACAGCAGACTGCTACAGCTAGGGAGACACCAGGTGTGGCTGACGCAATCCTGCTAGTCCATGGAGAAAACGGGGTTACTTACCTGTAACAGGAGTTCTCCGTGGACAGCAGGATAAGTCAGCCACACAATCCCACCCACCTCCCCTGGAGGAGCACAGCTCAGAGACCGCCCCCTAGCCGCAAAATCTAGCTAGGAACATACTGGCCAGGCTAGGGGGCGGGCCAGTAAGGTAGGCTACCTGGGCATGCTCAGAAAGGTTCACCTTTCTGAGCTCTAGAGAGAGCACTTCCGTACCTATGGCGCCGCCCGGAGGACGTCACCAGGTGTGGGTGACTTATCCTGCTGTCCACAGAGAACTCCTGTTACAGGTAAGTAACCCCGTTAAATCCTAAGATCAGAAAAAGTTGCTTTCTAATATCTTGCAGGAAATGGAAATCTGTGCAGTGTGGTTCTAAAGCACACCACAATTCTTTGGGGTATATTGAAAAATCCAAGGTTTGTGGGTACCCACTGCATTTAATGTTTGGCTGAGGACACACTCGCATTTGCTTCCCATCTCATTGCCTGTGGTTATGGTAACCTGGCACACCTGCAACCCGCAGTTCTTGTAGCATAACAAAGCATACCCATGTGGCCTCTTTGGCTGATGGAACACATGAGTTTTGAAAAGCAAAGGTGATGTGCTAGCATTTGGCAAAATCTTTTGTACAGAGGCATCTGGCTAATGTGAAGCGTCAGTCACAGGCCTGTTTTTAGTTTAGTTAATAATCCAACACACATTACATACTGAGAGGAGTCCTTTTAGAAGCTGGGAAAGCGATTTATACATTTTTTAAATAAATGGCTTTTGAACATTTCTTTACTGGGGTAGATAGCTCCCCCCACCGCCAGCCTGGCTGTATGTACCTGTGAGCTTCTATATGCATATAGATTTGGCTGGATTCTGAAGAGGCATTCCATGTTCAAGTCAAGGGAAGAAATAGCACATTTACATGGTGTACTATAAATACTTTTTTAAAAAATGTATTCTGAAAAATACACATAGGGAACTGTTCTGAAGCATTTGTGCCAGCTCCTGCCCCTGTATAACTTCCCCACTGGTTGTGTGGGGAAGTTATACGGGGGCGGGGAAGGGGTGGCATAGAGGCTGAGAGTGGGCAGGCAGTGGGCGGTCGCCAGCCCTGGATGTACAGGGCTGATTTTGATGTCGGCCCTGTACGTCTAGGGCCGGCAAAATGTCCAGAGAAGTTATTCCACCCCTTAGGTGGAATAACTTTCCTGGATGTGTTCTTTCGGCAGCTCTGGAGTGTGGAAAGGGCTGAGGGGGCAAAAGTTAATTCCTCGCAGCCAGATCTTGGACTTAGGAGGCCGGATCGGGGGTCGGGCTTCAGGGAATTAATTTTTTAGGAGGCGGCCGGCATCGTGGCATTTAAATGGAGCCACGGTGCCAGGCAATATGATGCTGTGGCTCCATTTAAAGGCCCTGACTGAGTTAGTCGTGCTTTGCTGTATGTGCAGGCCGGGACTGAATTGCAGTCCCGGCCTGCACGTAGAGTGCTGTTTGCGATTCTGATCCCGCAGGGCTAGACATGCCCCGTGAGATCAAAATTGCTATCTCCTTTGTATGTCCGGGTCAGCCCAGACGTACAAAGGAGATCTACGTCGGGATCAAAATCGGGCCCATATTGTTTTATCTTCCCCAGCCATCTGCCCTATCAGATAGCAAGTGCAGATTAAGGGGGTTAGTTCATCTTCATTTTTGAGCAAAACATGGGTAGCTTCTCTATGAATATATGCTTAAAGTACATTCATTAAAAGCACTTTGATGCTTTACAGTTATGGCGAGTAATTTCTGAAGTGTTTTGCGTATGAAGGACAGCAATTTATGCATTATAAAATTGCCCCAATATATGAATGCATAAAAGTAAGTGCAAGGAAAAAATAGCTTTTATCAACATGGGGGTAATTTTTATAAAGGCTTTTTTGTGCATAAATGCTTGCATACAGGGCTGGCCCAACCATCAGGCAAACCAGGCAGTTGCCTAGGGCAGCAGCTTCTGGGGGCAGCAAAGAACAAGGCATTCAGGAAAGTCCTTTAGGCAGGGCGCAAGTGGAATCATGAATGATTTTTGTTGACATTTCTGCAGATTTGGTGCTGGTCTTTTTATAAAGATAGGTAAATGCCTATGTGTCTTTATTAAATAGTCCTAAAATAGGTGCCTACTTGTCCTCCCCACTTAGACAACCTGCATACAAGTACCTCTACTTGCGTATGCGTTCCCAGGAGTGTCGAATGGGTTGAGTAGGGATGGGATCAGCACTCGCGCATGTATTTTACCAAATGCACATACAAGTACTGATTCTTATTGACACTTAGCATGCACAAAGTTACTCCTGCCTCAGAGAAGATGGAACTGTGCGGAAGCTCTCAGGGAGGCATTTTTCTAAAGACAGACACATATGATCCTTTATAAAACAGAGGTAGCATATGGTTCTATGCGCCTCGACTGCCTAGGTGCCCTGTTATGAAATTACCCACCAGATGGGGTATTTCAGAAATTACCCCAATAAGGTTATATCTCAGTTATGCTATCATCAGATTCTGTCGGACCATAACCTGTAGTATTTTGTTGTCTTTGCTTAGGATCTCTACACATCCAGATGGGGGAATTTTTGAACAAGAAGCAAACTAACATTAGGCATACCGGGGGGGAGGGAAGGGAGGATATTCACCTGCGGCGGCTAGGCACTTGTAAAGCATCTAGCCATCACTACTGAATTCTGTCCCCAGATATTCAGTGAAAGGGCCATATCCAGCCACCAGCGCTGAATATCTGGGTCACAGCAGAGCTAACCAGGCACTATTGAACCGCTACCTGGTTAGCTTCTGCAGGTAAAGTTAGGCCAGTCTTTGCTGTGCTTTATTTTTACCCATGTGTCACATTTGTAGACTTTGTACAGCTTTTTGTAGGGAAACTGGTATTAAAACCCTCTACATGAAATGAAGGCAAAACCAGAACTGACCGAGTCTGTCTCTTTGGACCTGGAACTGTCTTGTGACCAAATGAAATGTATCTATTAACCTGTTACACTTGTGCGCTTTTGGTAGCTAAGGGCCCGATTTTTGAAAGGCATTTTACATGGTTTACTGCCCAGTAACTCCCCTACGCGCCCCTATGCTATCTGGTTAGCATCGGAGTGTGTGAGGGGCAGAGCAGAGATGATGATATGAGATAACCGGGCAGCAGCAGTATTGCATGTTGCCCGGTTAGCGATCTGTGCTGATAGGTGAGGGTTTCTCTCGCCTATCTTATCAGCACAGATCGCTAACCGGGCAACATGCAATATCACTGTTGCCCGGTTAGCTTCGTGAGTTGTCCGGATATTCATTGCCATCGCCGTAGTATTGAATATCCGGGTTAGAGGTTGGTGGGGAGGGCTATGCGCTGACAAGGCGCATACCCCTTTGAAAATGCGCACAGCTCAGTATTGGGCCCTAAACTCTTTGCTAGACTATCAGCCTGTAAACAAGAATTGGAGTTCGTATCCATTACAGGAAATCTAAGGAATGGGGAGCTGGAGGTTTTTGGCACCGCTGCCTGTGACATCCATGCAGAGGTACACCCTGTCAATGCTTCTAGTAAAAGCATATCACGTTTTTTGTTTATCTCTGCTTACCAGCAAATAGAATACAGGATCAAAGGCCGAGTATTAGGATCAAGCTGGCACTGAATAGGCTGACAATGGGCAGTCTGTATTCAGCCTTTATAGGAATATAATGCTGCTGGCTTTGTGAGTGAGGATAATGAGTCTTGCCAGTCTTTGGGAGGTAAATATTCAGCCAGCTACTGAATGCATAAAGTTGTGCAGATAATTTAGCCCTATAACATTAGGCAGATTTTCATCCAGGTTATGCCTTCATCCCTGGATGCTGAAATTGCTGGCATAACTTCATATAAATAACTTATCCATACAAAATTATTCCTGCCATGTTGAATGCATATGTTATGCAGATGGTGACTGAATTTTGCCGCTCTCCACATAGTTTTTTGCTCCACCACCAGCCCCCAGATCCCCCCTCCCCTCGTTTTGACCATATGGCAGCTTATGCAGCCAAACTTTATCCATGTAAATGCAGGGATCTTTTTTAAAAGCCCTTCTGAGGGCGACACCCACTACCGACCTCATAAGGGCTTTTGAATATCAGTCCCTGCTACCTTACACAAGGCAGACATGCATCTCTTGACTCCTGGCCCTCCCTCTTCCCAGGCCACAAATTGCTTTTGTAATCCCTCAGTTGGGGATTTGTTACACATGACTGTGGCTGCTGTGACATGCCAGTCCTCCCATTTCCCAGAACACTACCCTGGGGATCTTTCTAGATCAGGTGATTGACACTTCTCAATCACTCAGACTAATATGATCATCCTTAGAGCTGGGTTAGGGCACTCCTTGCACTACTAAAGACTGTCTAAGAAATTTTTAATTCCTCTTTTCCTGTTAATTCTAGATCTCTGTAGTGTAGAATGTACCCTTCTTTGCACAAGAAAAACTGAAAATATTAGGCAGAAAAGATTGAGAAAACTATAAAGCACTTGTAGAGTACCAGGAAACAGGAGAGCTGAATTTATGTGTGTTGTGGAGGACAGTAACAACAGAACTATACAACTGAATGAAAAACAATTTCTGTGCCGAGCTTAAACATACAATTCAGGTAACATTTTGTTCATACTGTCACTCAGGGCTGGTCCAACCATTAGGCAAGGGTAGGCAGTTGTCTAGGGCAGCAGCTTTGAGGGGTGCAAAGTACCAAAGACCATGCTTGATTTCCAGTTTTGCACTCCCTTCCCTGCTGCTAAAAAACCTTCTGTATCTGCCCTGTGTTTTCCTGAGTTCTGACACTCCTTTTGTGCTCACCACCTCCACCAGGAGGCAGTGAAGTTCTCCTAGGACAAGCAGGATGAGTCAGCCACACTTGGTGACGTCATCCGACGGCGCCGAGACGGAAGTACTCTCCATAGCTCAGAAGGGCTTTGCCCTTCTGAGCATGGGCCAACTGGCCCCACCCCTCTGCCCGCCCCTAGCTAGCCAGTTCTAGTTCTTCCGCCTTGCCAGCAAGACGGACTTTGCTACTCTCCACCAGAAATAGAACTTAATATCATCTACACCGTATGTATTATCAATTAAATTGTTTTCTTTGCTTCTCTTCAGATACCTTGCTATCTGTACCAGCCATGAGGTCTACAGGAGGAAGACCCTTCAGTTACTCTGGATTCCAACCCACTCAGGTCTATACTGTGACCTCATAGTTCTGGAAGCTTGGTTGCACTGGCAAACACTTGAATCATGTGCATTCTTTAAATCCTTGAGGGTGGCTACTAAAATGATTAGTGGGCTTCATTATAAAGCATATGAGGACAGACTTAAGGATCTTAATATGTACACCTTAGAGGAAAGGCGGGATAGAGGTGATATGATTGAGATGTTTAAATACCTCCGTGGCATAAATGTTCAGGGAGAGAGCCTCTTTCAATTGAAAGCAAGTTCTGCTACGAGGGGACATGGGATGAGGGTGAAGGGAGATAGATTCAGGAGTGATATGCGGAAATATTTCTTTACGGAAAGAGTAGTGGATCCATGGAATAGTCTCCCAGTGGAGGTGGTAGAGATGAGGACAGTAACTGAATTCAAAAAAGCATGGGACCAACACAGAGGATCTCTAAATGTAAAAAGTGGACTGTTGTAGTTGTTGATATGGAAGGACAGACTAGATAGGCCATGTTTCTATATAAGTAAGATTGAAAGGTCATCATGTTTCTATGTTTCTATATAAGTAAGATTGAAAGGTCAGCCCCCTGCTCATAATGAAGGTTTATACTTGTGTAAAATTTGGAGGGTAATCTTTATTAATAAATTTAAAAAACAAAAGTTTAAACAAATTCAATAAGTATAAACTCTTAAATTAGACCCCAGTAACATAGAAGAGCAGAGAAAATACAAATGGGGATATTTTACAAAGGAAAATTTAACAAGGTAAAGGCAAAGGCACAAGTCCTAGAGATACCTCCTATAGCATCTACCGCCCCACCACTGCCCCACAAACCTACGCTCACTGAAGCAAAGCCGCCTTCATGTCCAGAAAAGCCCAAACCTATTCTGGGGAGAAGAAAATATACTTCACATTTATAGTAACATTTTTTTAATATAAATATACATGAGGTTTTGAACCTTAAATGATTAAAATGGATACCGCCGTCTGGTGTGGATGAACTATAGTTCTCTCCTCCCTCGGCGTTCTCCGACAAAAAAAGTTCAGGACTTCTTTAGGATAACTTTGGTGACTATTTCAATTCTTGTTAGTAATTTTTGTCACTGGAATTTGGGATTTCATTTGTTCGGGGAAATATTACAGCAGTGACTGCCATCCTCCCCCTGAGATGTATCGGTATTAGCAACAGTCCCATCAAGCTTAATAAGCATAGCCCATATAGATTGCAAAGTAATTTGTCTAGCCCCCGCGGGAGCAGAATCGGGTGCATCTCTGGGCCGTCCGGATGTTTGGATGTCCGGAAGGCCCGGGGACGCACATCACTGAATTGGCCTCCATGTGAATCACTTTGACCGAAATGACAAATTGGTATAAAAAGTCTGTTAAATAGTGCACAAATTTGCACTCTCCATGTTAATTGGGTTGTATATTAAGTGCTGCAACAGACTCCTACAGCTTAAGAGCTACAGTAACATTGGAGGTGCTGATCCGTAAGGAATGCAGGTATAGCACAGAAAGTCACTTGCACTGAAAGTGGCAGACAGAAAGCAGGACAAAACAAGGAACAGAAAAGAAATACAGCGTGGAACTGTCATACCAGGACTGCAGAACATATCTCCGTGATTGAAAAGAACGACTTTTAACCGGCCTGTGGCTGAGCGCTTTAGTACACACTATTCTGGCTACTTATCCTACTTTATGTATTAGGGATGGGCTTTTGTTTGATATGAAAGCAGGGATCCTGGCAAAACCGGAAATGACGACCGCGTTGTCATTCCTGTTTCCTGTCAATAGTGCACACTCTTTCACAGTAGACACTCTTGCAAAAGAAAAATTTGAAAATACATAAATCCTGTGGTATCAATATTGATTTTAACTTTTAAACATGATTTTAATTTATTTTTGTAGCATTGTATTAATTGATGGTTTTGTTTTTAGGAACACTCTTCACAAAATTATGATTTATTAGTATATATAAATGCATTCTGGTTGTGATGTGAAAAAACTGTTGTCACACATAGGTAACTGTTATAACATTACCCCCATGTCAAAGTAATAAAAGGCCAATATCCCAGCAGTGGAGAGACAGTGTAGCAGAGGCTGGTGATAGTATTTTTTTCTTTTTTACCAGGAAATAAATGCCAACTTGTCTCCACCCAGTGTTGTGGTTGATCTTTTTCTAAAGGCAGGATAGGTGCAGAGTCGGCCCAACCACTAGGCAAACTAGGAAGTCACCTAGGGCAGCAGTTTGGAGGGGGGTAGCAAAGAGCAGTTACAATCGAAGCAAAGCAATAGGTCCTGGCAGCCACACAAACTCGGTCATAGGAGCCCATTTACCCTTCTAAGTGGCTTTTTCAAATCTCCCTCATTATGCATATATTTCCAAAAAAAAGTTTAATATTTAAAAGTGTAATATTGACATATGTGTTTTTATAGGATTGTTCTGGGAGGGATGGTGTTGAGATGATTACAAATGGGTTTAATAATCAAAATCTTGAGGGGGTGGGAAAAGGTGCTAAGGGTCTTAAAACTAATTGCCAGGGGATGCAAGGCTGAAGTTTTCCTTAGAGTGACTAATAGGCTTGCACTGCCATTTTACTATGTGTCTTTATAAAAAATGCTCCTACATTGACCCATCTGCATATAGATGTACGAACTAGAAGACTAGGCGGTACCATTCCCACAAATCCCACCCCCTTTTTGGAAGGCTAATTTTGTGCGTGTAAGGGAATTTTATGTTTGTTTGTTCAGCTTGATATACTGTCCCTCACAGAGCAGCAGGGTGGTTTACAATAAAATAAAATAGAAATACAGTTAACAGAGAGAGGAAAATAAATCCATCATCATGAACTAGGAAAGGAGGCAAGCATAGCCAGAGGTGGGGAAGGAGGGAGTGGGCGAGAGCTGTATCTCGGCAAGGGGCGTCAGGGGATGGGCAGGTCAAAGGCCTTGTGAAATAGGTGTGTCTTAAGCTGGGCTTTAAATTTGGTGTAGGATGATAGGTCATTCCAGAGGCTGGGACTGAAGAAATAGAATGACGTGTGGACTCTAGTGTGGCCTGGGAGGCAGTGCGATGGTGGAGGTAGTTAGAATGAATTGTCCGGAGAACTCTGTAGGGTGTGTGGAAAATATGAGAGGATGGATAAGATGGCATGCCGGTGTGGGCGATTTTGTGAATGAGTGTGAGGAGTTTGTAATGAATACGGAACCAAATTGGAAGCCAGAGAAAATGTAGCAGCAGAAAGGTGGTCTAATCGGGAGGTGTAAGCTGACAATCTGATAGCAGTGTTTTGTATCTGCTCTCGTTGCTGGAGTTTGTAATTAGGCAACCCTCTTAAGATGACATTGCAATAATCTACTTGCGACATGACTAGAGACAGAAGAAGGGTAGTAAGGGAGGAGAGGGAAAGAAATGGACGTACAGTTCTGATACAATGGAGGGAAAGGAAGGAGATGCAACAATGGAACTGATATGGACATGAAATGTTAGTGAAGAGTTAAGGGTGACACCAGGGTAACGAAGGTGAGACACCAGCAGAATGAGGACATTGGTTCTGCTTCATTACCATCTGTAGCCCCCTCTTTTTCCAATCAGCCAAATAACAGAGGTCTTGCACTTATTGAGTAGGAGATAGTTGTCGAGTAGCTACTGTTCAACGTGGGCAAGACAATTGTTAAGAGGGGTGAGATCTAGGGAGAGGGGCTTGTGTGCCAGAGCAGTAGGATGTCATCTGCATAGTAATGTGCTGTAATTGCAAGTTGCTGGATCAAGAGATCAAGTGGAGAGAAGAAGATATTAAAGAAGAGTGGAGCAAGGACTGAGCTTTGTGGCACTCCCAAGCTGAGAGAGTAGGCATCAGAGGTGCAGGAATCAGAGGTGACCGAGAATGAGCTCCCAGAGAGGAAAGAATGGAACCCATGGAGGACCATGTTGCAAAGACCAATGTCGTAGAGATGCCTGAGTAAGAGAGAGTGATCGACCAGATCAAAGTCAGAGGATAGCTAGAGGGATACTGCTATAGAGATGCTACCCATGTCCAGGGAGTGGTGAACTTCATTAAGAATGGAAAGTAAAACTGTTTTGGTGCTATGGCCTGGCCGATATCCTGATTGCTGGGGATGGTAGGTGTTTGTGCTTTTGAGGTGAGTAGTGAGCTGAGAGGAAACTGACTTTTCCAGGATTTTAGAGAGGAATGGGAGGTTGGATACAGGTCTGTAACTGGCGGGTGAGGTTTTATCTAATGCAAAGGTTTTGAGAATGAGGTGGACAAGGACATGTGTCCAGATGGAAGAGAAGGTTCCTGAACTGAGGCTGGGGTTGATAGAAAGAGCAGGTGGAAGAAGCGCAAGGGAGCTTTTGGAGAGCCGGGAAGAAGTGCTATGAAAAAAATAGGTGCCTGTTTTGAGGTTATTTTATAAAGATACAGTCACATATGTGTCTTGATAAACTACTAGGGGCAAGCAGCAGAAATCGTGACTAGATCGAAACTGCGGACATTTGCTTTTGCTCAGAAGAAATGTATGCACATATTTTATAAAATGTGTAGAGGGCAGCATTCACAAGTGTAGAATGGAGTGCTGTACACATTGAAGTGTGATTGTAAAATGGCCTAGCTACACGTGAAAGTTGCGAAATTGCTACTTCCATGTGGAAGTACCAGGGTCTGGTGCTTCCACGTAGAAGCTGCTATGTTTTATAAATAAAGGCCACGAAAGGTAGCGTCCAGAGCCAGCCGCCTGTAACTGGGTGGCGCGGCGAGATGCAGCGACAGCTTCTGGGGGGGGGGGGTGTGGGGGGGTAGAGGACGCAAGGGGTTTACCTTTGAATTCATTGGCTCTCCCGGTGTTTTGTGCGTGGGGGAGAGCCAATGAAATTATGAGGGTCCGAGGGCAGTGTAGGAGAGGCGCCGGAAGAGGAGCCAGTCCACGAGGCTTCGGCGAGCGTCGGATGCGGAGCGCGTGGCTGGGGAGCGGAGCGGCCTTCATTTCGCGTTGGAGAGCAGCAGCGTCCCCCCCTTTCTTTCACGGTGGTGCTGGGATCGTCGAGCAGCAGGACTCCGGAGCCCGCGGGCGGACAGGCTGTTCAGCTGCGGTGTGCGGAGCGGTCAAGTGACACGTGGCTGGGCTCTAGCTGCAGCAGAGGTGCGGCGGTATCAGGCAAGGCCAGGGTTAAGTGGCGTATCCTGATCTGATGGCCAGGGGGGGGTTGCCGGGTAGAGGGAGGGGGAGGGGGAGTCGTCGTGCCCGGGGTGCTGCTAGCCAGCAAGGGGGTACTGAAGGGCAGACCAGGCCAAGGGCTGTAAGGGTTGAAGGGCAGCAACAAATAGCCAGAGGGCTACAAAGGGGGCAAGGGGCAAAGGGAAGGGAAAGGGGGAGGGGGTACGGGAAGGGGCTTCCCTGGCATCGAGGGGGGGTCGTGAAAAGGGTAAGAGGTGCTAGAGGGAGATTAGAATTGCCAGTAGAGGGTGTGAGGGGGGCGGTTGCTATGGGGGAAACAGGAGAAAGGCTGGACAGACATCCAGAGATGTCGGGGCCTGAAGCCATGGGTCTCCAGGAGACAGTGGGTCCTCAAGGGGTGGGGATGTTGGGCGATATGGGGGTAGGATGGTGGGGCGGTAGGGGTGGTCCCGGGGCGACGGCAGGGCATGGGGGATGGCTGTACAGTCACCCGGGGAGAGGGGGAATGGCTGGGTATGCAGGGGAACAGCTAGGGGGAAGGGTGGGGTCTTGGCAGCATTGGATGGGCAGTGGACAAGGGTCTTCCGGGACGGAATGGTTGGGGGCTTGGCAGCTGGCTTGGTCAGCTGTGGCCCCTCCCCCAGTTTTCTCTCTTATGTCCCCGCAGGTACCGGCGATGATCCCGTATGCAGCAATGCCAGGCGGCAGCGGACAGAGGGGACCGGAGCGGCAGATGCCTACCAGGACGGATGGCATGGCGGAACCAGCGGCGGTTCCTGAGCAGGTCGAGGAACCAGTAGTTGCGGGTGAGCCACTGGAGGGAACTGGGGGAGGGGGTGAGGGAGGGGCTGGATCGGGGGGTAAGGCGCTTAAAAAACGGAAACACCGATATCGGCGGCGACGGGGGTCTGACACTACTTCTTCGTCTTCGTCTTCCACGGGGTCAGAGTCTTCGTCTGTTGGCGGGGACAGGCAGGAAGTGTGCGGTAAGGATGGCGATGCGGACAACGTGAGAGGGCGTGCCCCGTCGTTGGCGGCGTATTCTGAGTTATGGGAGGGGGTACCGAGAAAGTTACGGCGCAGGATTCGAAAACGGTGCTATATTGATATCTTTCGATTGCTGGAAGGGCGGCGGCGGTCCGGGGATAGCAAGAAGAAACGGAAGGAGGACGAGAAGGCGGGTCGCGTCAAGAAGGTTTCTAGAAATGTGGTGAACTGGACGAGAGCCTTTTTACGGTTAGCAAGCGTGTGGGGTCATTCATTTCCGGATCAGTACGGTATGCTGTTGGCATATGCGGACTCTATTCTTGAGGCGGCTCAGACGCATGAGGGTTGGTTGTGGTTAAACTACGATGAGAAGTTTCGGGATAAGATGGAGGAAAATCGTTTTTTTCATGGGGCGCGCAGGATATTAACCTGTGGCTTACCCAGATGTCCGCGAAGCCGGGAGGAGGGGGGGCGGGGGGGGAAGGTTGGAGGCGGGGCGCCTGGGGGTCCTGGGCGGTCCTTTCGGCCGGCGGCTCCCCCCGGACAGCAAAAGTGTCGTTACGGGTACGGGGGATGTATGTTGGCAGTTCAATAAAACATCCTGCCCCTTCCCGGATTGTAAATTCTGGCATTCATGTTCAAGCTGTGGGGGGGAACATTCGGCAGCGATATGTGTTAAGAAGGGGACAGCCCAGCTTAGCGGGACCGTCCTCAAGTAGCGGGACGGAGTACAGCCTGGCAGCCACCCCGATACGGTTAGAAGCATTAATCGCTCGTCTCAGGTTGTACCCGCGGCGGGGGGATAGGGGGGTGTTGGAGCGAGGTTTTTGGGAGGGTTTTATTATCCCGGTAGAGGGGACGGTGGTGGCTGCTACGTCGCGTAATTCCAATTCTGTTCGTCGCTGGGCTTCGGTTGTGCGAGAGAAGCTATCCAAGGAACTGGAGAAGGGGCAGATTGCGGGCCCCTTTGTGCATAAGCCATTCCCTGATTTAGTAGTGTCTCCGTTGGGCATTATTCCCAAAAAAGAAAAAGGAAAATTCCGCTTAATCCATAATCTATCATTCCCGGAGGGAACGTCAGTCAACGATCACATTCCACGTGATAGCTGTACGGTCAGATACGCCTCGTTTGATCGAGCGGCGGAACTGGTGAGGACGGCAGGGGAGATGGCCTGGATGGCGAAGGTAGATATAGAATCGGCGTTCCGTCTGTTGCCAGTGCACCCCAGTAGTTTTCCCTTGCTAGGTTTCTGCTTTGAGGGTCACTTTTATTTTGACAGATGTATGCCGATGGGATGCTCGGTGTCTTGCGCCTACTTTGAAAAATTCAGTTCCTTTTTGCATTGGGCATTGGTAAAGGAGGTGGGTTGTGCCAATGTAGTGCATTATCTGGATGACTTTTTCTTTGTAGGAACAGAGCGGTCAGGGGATTGCAGGCGGCTGCTGGAGGGTTTCACCAGTTTGGCTCGGGAATTGGGAGTGCCTTTAGCTGAGAATGAAACGGAGGGGCCAGCTAGGACGCTGACGTTCCTGGGGATAGAGTTGGATTCACGGGAAATGGTAGCGAGACTGCCACAGGCAAAGGTGGTGAAGCTGCGGGTACTAGTGGCCAATGCGATGGCTTCCAGAAAGTTGACCTTGAGGGAGTTGCAGGCATTGATGGGTGCATTGAATTTTGCCTGCCGTATCATACCGATGGGTAGGGTATTCCTGAGGAGGTTAGCAGGGGCGATGGCGGGTGTACGGAAGCCGCACCATAGGATTCGGGTGTCCCCAGTTATGAAGGAAGATTTGTGGATTTGAGACATATTTTTACAGGAATTCAACGGCACTTCTGGGCCGATGGCGGCGGAGATGTCGTCAGGGGACTTGCAGCTATTCTCGGATGCAGCGGGTGGGGCTGGTTTAGGCATCTATTTTGCGGGGGCATGGTGTGCGGATAGGTGGCCGCAAACATGGCAGGACGCAGGTTTGGTCACCAACATTGCTTTTCTAGAGTTGTTTCCCATGCGTGTAGCACTGGAATTGTGGCCGGAGCATTTGAGTAACAGAAGAGTACTATGGTGGTGTGACGAGGCGGTGGTGAGTATCGTTAACCAGTACAGTCCGAGATGTGTTCCGGTTGCAGATTTAATGAGGGAGGTGGTATTGGCGTGTTTAAGGCTGAATGTAGTGATCAAAGCTCGCCATATTCCAGGTTGTACTAATGATATCGCGGATGCTTTGTCTCATTTTCAGTGGGACCGGTTCCGGAAGCTGGCCCCGGAGGCCGAGGAGAGTGGCTTGCGGGTCCCAGAGCACTTGTGGAGGATTGGCCTGCAGAGATGCTGAGGTTGCTGCGTTCTTCAGTGGCGCGAAGTACTTGGTCGGCGTACCTGACGGGCTGTGACAAAGTGGAGGAATTCTTACGGGATCGGGGATGGCAACTGGATGTGGTATCGGATTGGATGTTGGCAGGTTATGTAGCAGATGCAAAGACAAAAGGGTGGTCCAGGGCGGCGGTGCATTCCCATTTAGCAGGGTTTGTGTTTTTTGCAAGGGCGGCTGGGTGTTTAAAGGACGGGTGTGGGTTTTTAACTCGGAAATTGATGCAGGGGTGGGGCAGGTTGAGCCCAGTGTCCAAGGACAGCAGGCGGCCGATTACGCATGACCTGCTGGTGAAGTTATGTGAGGCGCTCCCGGGAGTGTCGGAGTCGGCCTATGAAGTGGGGTTGTTCAAAGCGGTGTTTTGTTTAGTGTTTTTTGGGGCCTTCCGTATGGGGGAATTAGTAGCGCACTCCAGGAGGGCGGGAAGGGATAGTGGGTTACAGCGACAACATGTGCAGGTGGAGAAAGGGCTGGTTAGGGTGCTCCTGGCACGTTCAAAGACTGACCAGCAAGGGCGGGGCCAGTGGGTGGTGCTTCAGGAGATGGAGGGTGTACAGACCTGCGCAGTGGCAGCTCTGCGGAAATACTTGCAGGCCCGACCTGAGGTGGAGGGTGCGATCTTTATACATGAGGATGAGCGGCTGCTGACACGTTTCCAGGTGTCTGCGGTGCTAAGAATGGCCTTGTGGCAGGTGGGAGAAGTGTTGCATCAATTTGCTTCCCATTCCTTCCGCATAGGGGCAGCCACGAGTGCAGCTGCAGCTGGCTTGTCCGACCAGGAGGTGCAACGCATTGGACGATGGCGCTCTAAAGCGTTTCGGGGATATGTCCATTTGTAAAGGGTGGTGGGGATGGTGGGGGGGCTAATCGTGTGTTTTCTTTTGCAGCTAGAGTACGAGTTCCTCATGGCTGATCGGCCATTCCTTTGTGCATTGGGCTGGCAGGCGTGCGGCGATTCGACCGGCGGGTGCGAATCTGGGACTGGATCCCACAGTGGTGTCGATTTTATGGCTGGGTGAGCGAGGTCTCCGTTGGACGCAGTTGCTCCCTTTGCTGCGGCACCACAAGGGACGGCGGCAGGCACCGGACCTGATGTTACTTCACCTGGGAGGCAATGACCTGGCAGCGTGGACCTGCAGACAATTGATAAGAGCGGTGCAGAGATCTGGAAGAAGTGCTGCAGTTATTTCCGGGCATCATATTGATATGGTCTGACATTATACAGCGGCCTAGTTGTCGCAACCAGAGACATTGGTCTCGTGGTCTTACAAAGATTAACAGGCAGATTGGCCGTTGGGTCTGTGCACATGGGGGGTACCAAGTGCTTCATCCTTGGGTGGAGGTGGATTGTGCGGGATTATATGGTACCAATGGGGTGCATTTATCCCCAGTGGGTCTTGACTTGTTATTAAACGATTGGCAGGAGGCCCTGGAGTGGGTAGTGTTGAGAGACGCTCGCTGGTCGCAGCTTTAGGGGGGGCGGCGCGGGGTGAATAGGTTGCCCGCGCCGGTGGCGGGATCCCGGAGGTTTCCGGAGTCCAGAGCCTTGGCTAAACTTGGGACGGGGGTGGGGTACCCCCGACCCGGAGAACCCCTGGGCGGGCTTTTGCTAATGATAAGGCGAAGTCTGGTACCCGGAAGGGGAGAGAAGTGGGGAAAGCGGAGGCGGGACCCACCTTGCTATAGACATGGCTGGTGAGGCCTCATTCCGTTGGGACTAAAATAATGATGGTTATTAGCTGTTTACTGTTATGCATTGTATTGGTTAATAAAGCTGCGACCAAGCGTTTTTACCAAAATCGGTGTTCGAATGTTTTATGGTAGGGAGGGTGGGGTGGGGATGAAGAACTATGGATAAGCCATAGGCTAAGGTCTCGAGGGAGCATCGAGTCCGACCTGCTCCAGTTACGTTCAGTTTTCCGACATGTAGATTTGTGAAATGGCTCCTCCCGCTATGATATAAGTAAGTTGGATTATAAAGCCCCTTGTATCTCAGTTTGCATCATGCTATAAAGCTTCATAAACATACATTAGTTGTCTTTTGAATGGGTGTTCAATCTTTGGCACATGGGTTACATGAAAGTTCTTACACGTGAGCTGAAAGAAGGAACAGTATTTTGCGAATTGCTCATTTACAGTTGGATATAATAGAGATCTGTATGCCAAACGTTTTCTTGCTGGTTAGTATTTATTCCTGGACCCTGTTCATTTAGTCTTCATACACCTAATCATTCTTGCGTTTGTCTCATTTGTTCCCTGAGTCTATAGGGCAAGCAGTTTCAGAATGTAACAGTAGGGTTGCCATCCATTCTCAATCAAACCTGCTTGAAACTGACTCGCAGGCATCTGTAGCAGAGTCAACAGCACTACAGACCATCAAGAGTGTCACAAACACCCCACAGCACCAAACGAGGGGCAAAGGACACACAGTAGCAGGAAGACTACACACTACCATCAGAAGGGTAAAGTGGCACAAAGAGCAGAAGGAACATTCAAGATATTGGAAGAGGGCAATATAGCACCACCATTGGCAGGAGTACACCAAGGCACTTGGAGTGGTGTAAACAGTGCAAACTTTGGCAGGAAGATTCCAAGGAGCATGTTTAGTAGTGCAGGGTTTAGTGTGGGGCTAATGGCGCATTTTGGCCACGCGGTAGCTGGGAACACACAGCCAGAAGGCTTCTGTGCTAAAAACGCCGTGCTACATGAGCAGTGTGGGCATATGTGGGGTTAGTGAGGAGCTGGAGTGGAGAGTGGGCAGTAGCAGCGGTGTGTGGGTGGCTCAGTCGTGCTGGTGGTGCACTAGAGGCACCAAGAGATCTGCACGCTGCTTCCTGACTCCACCCCTCTACACAGCGTCACACAGCTGCACCCTCCAATCGGGGCTGCAATCCCAGCTGAAATAGAGAGCGCGCCTGGAGAGAGTCCTCTATCTGCTGTGCCTCAAGAGGAGCTGAATCGACGAGCCGGACTGAAGCCTGCATCGGAGAAGGAGTTTCCAGCCTCTGCCTACCCCGGAGAAGAGCCTACAGCCTGCCTGCCTGCATCGGGAAGGAGCCCATAGCCTGCCTAAAAGAGCTAGCAGAGCTGACTCACAAAAGAGCCATCGGAGAGAGATCTGCACGCTGCTTCCTGACTCCACCCCTCTACACAGCGTCACACAGCTGCACCCTCCAATCGGGGCTGCAATCCCAGCTGAAATAGAGAGCGCGCCTAGCGCGCCCGCGCTTGCGGGCCGCGCAAGAGGGCCCTTTGGCACGGCCCTTAGGCAAAGGACCGTCAAATCGTCACGAAAACAAAGAAGAACTTCTTCGCAGTGACCAACAACCCCTCAACACACCGCTGAGCTCCCTCAGGGTTTGAGCTAGCGTGGACCCGTATTTCTGTCACGTCAGAAAATCGCAAAAAAGGCCCCTAAGGAGCACGAAACGAACACAGAAAACAATCTAAAACCAGCAACAGCAACAAGGAATAGCAGAGCTCCATCAAGGTTGAGTCTGCGCACATCACCTATACAGCAGACCTTCAAATCGCAGCAAGTATAAAACAATACATGCAAAAACTTCTAATTTTCTGGTTTAATATTGCAATTAACTCTGAGACATCATAACAAAATCTACCATTAATGTGTTGATTATCTCATCTGCAACTGCATTTAAATTGAAAACTTAACCTTTAAATTAATTCTGAGAATGTACCTGCAAATAGCATTGCTAGTAATATAGTACTGTTGTCAGTATTTCAAAGGATATCTGCATAGATCACTGCTAGGAATATAGTACTGTTGTCAGTATTTCAAAGTATATCTGCATAGTTCATTGCTAGTAATATAGTACTGTTGTCAGTATTTCAAAGGATATCTGCATAGATCACTGCTAGGAATATAGTACTGTTGTCAGTATTTCAAAGGATATCTGCATAGATCACTGCTAGGAATATAGTACTGTTGTCAGTATTTCAAAGTAGATCTGCATAGTTCATTGCTAGTAATATAGTACTGTTGTCAGTATTTCAAAGGATATCTGCATATAACATTGCTAGTATTATAGTACTGTTGTCAGTAGTCCAAATCTGCACATACACTCACATTAAGCCGAGCCAAAAAAAACTGAAAATGCTTCACCCTAACATGCTCATACGAATATCATACACCTGTATATTATTAACAATAATAATTGACCTATCCTTATGTTTAAACCACAAAAATCACATGACTATACCTATAATACACACACATACTCGAAATGACAGCCACATGGGACACACTCATCAAAACTACCCAAAAATTAATTATCACAGACTAATACACATACAACAAACAAACACACAACAAACAGATAATAAAATCTGTTCTAACCACTCATCCTCCCTAACATGCATCCTCATCAATGCACGATCAATGAAAAATAAATTACCCATATTTAATGACCTGATAACTGACTTAAAACCTGACATTTTATGTGTCACAGAGACATGGCTCACTGAAACAGATACAGTCTATCTAAATCAACTTGATAAAGAGAACTATGACACATTCTACAAACATAGATCCAATAAAAAAGGTGGTGGAGTTCTAATGATGACAAAAAAACATTAAACGCCAAGCAAATCCAATCAAATATCAATAATAACATAGACACATTATTAATAAAAATCGGCCTCATAAAAATTTGCTTAATTTATAGACCCCCAGACAATAAAACAGATGGCCTCGATTCTCTTATTGAACTCCTCAGTTCATCTACTGACCAAAATCCTGTGATCATGCTAGGCGATTTTAACCTTCCGTCACTACCATCACCAGATTCTAAACTATTCCTAGACACCATAGCAGACATAGAGTACCATCAAATAATTAAAACTGCAACACATATCAAAGGAGGAACACTAGATTTGGTTCTTCTCCCTGAGATACTCTTCAAGCTAGTTAACTCTAATTCCACTGAATGCACAGAGACACCTTGGTCTGATCATTTTATCATCAAAATAAATCTCTCATATCCCATCCCCAGCAGCAATAATTACATAAGAAGCACCCCCACTTCGAAATTCAAAAAATTTAATGAAACAGACTTCCTTGACTCAACAATCCCCTACTTCTTATCAACAACTAATTTGGATGATGCTGTTAACAACTGGAACGATACTATCAATAATGCAGCTAAAAATAAACAACCAAATAAAATGACCATATACACCAAAACAAATAGTTCACCATGGTTTAATAGCACTCTAAGAAAAATGAAAAAAGAACTAAGAAAACTTGAAACGAAATGGAGAAAAACCAAGCTGTCTGTACACAAGGATATATACAACAACTATCTAACAAATTACAAGGAAACAATTGACAGCACAAAGAAAACTATTACGCAGCAATCTTAACAAAATCATACAATAGACCTAGAGAGTTATTTTCCATAGTCAGAAAATTAACTAATAATGAGCAAACTTCTAGCAACGAAATCCCAGACATCTCAGTTCAAACCCTAGCTAACCATTATCAAAACAAATCTAAGAAACCTGCCATGCCCTCAGAAAATATCAACATCACTTATCAACCTGTTGATGAATGGTCAGAATTTTACCCCATTTCAAAAGCGTCATTAAAAACAATCATCTCCAGCCTAAATACCACAACTTCATACTTAGATCCATGCCCAATATCATGGATAAAAAACACACTACCAACTCTACTATCCTATATTCTCCCAATAGTAAACCTCTCACTCACCCAAGGATACCTTCCATCCCCGCTCAAACATGCACAAATACGTCCAATTTTAAAGAACTGCAAACTAGATAAAACATTGCCAACATCATATAGGCCCATTTCTAGCATACCATTCTTGGCCAAAGTAATTGAAAAGGTAGTGCAACTACAGACACAGGAATTCATAGACTTATCTTACCCACTCGATGAACAACAATACGGTTTCCGGCCCCGCCATGGAGTAGAAACACTACTAGCAGTATTAATAGATACACTCCTAAAAGGAATTGACAATCACAAACAGGCGTTCATTCTCCTTTTCATTGACATATCAGCAGCTTTTGATAGCGTGCATCACTCAATATTGCTCAACAACCTAAGACAGTTAGGCATAAACTCCACCGTACATAAATGGTTCACATCATATTTACGTAACAGAACACAAAATGTAAGAGCAGGTAATCAAACATCCAACACATACAAACAAGAAATAGGTTTACCACAAGGCTCAGCACTGTCAGACCTACTTTTCAATATCTATATAAAACCGGTCTGCAATATCTTTAAAAAATTTGGAGTACAATATCACCTTTATGCGGATGATATCATGATGTACATACCTTTCACAATTCCTAACCTACCGATTCAACTTCTATCAGACTGCTACAATGAAATCACATACTGGCTAAAAACCCAAAACCTCCATATAAACCATGCTAAAACTGAAGTCCTAATCGTAACAAAAAACCAAACATTCACTCCTCCAACCCACATAACATTACAAAACCAAGAAATTAAAATAAAAAATGAAATAAGATATCTAGGTGTCATTTTAGATACACACCTTACTATGGAAACGCACATTAGAAATACCTTAAAGAAAATCTACTTCAAACTTAAAATCCTCAAGCAATTACGCCCCCTTGTATTTATACAAGATTTTATCAATATAATACAGGCTACCATAACTCCACACTTCGACTTCGCCAACTTAATACTTATAGGCATTTCAAAACAAAACATCAAAAGGATCCAACTTGCACAAAATGCCACAGCTAGAATTATATTAAAGATAAATTCACTCCAACACATTACACCAATACTAGCATCCCTTCACTGGTTACCAATACAAAGCAGGATAACATACAAAACAATAATAACTACATTCAAAGCCCTATATGACATGGCCCCGAAGACACTCTGTAACCTAATAAGCAAGGAACCACCTAAGCCCACTCATAGAAAAGGACAATCAAATAAACTTAAGATGCCAAAAGAATATATACGAACTCACAAATTAACAAATAATAGAGCCTTTTCACACATAGCCCCAACAGTCTGGAACTCTTTACCAGAAGACTTACGATCACTAACAGAGATAATAGAATTCAGAAAAAAATTGAAAACCTACCTATTCACTAAACACTATAACACCATAGAAAACCCTCCACTCAACTTAGATAAAGGCTAAACATGAACCTGCCCAAAAACTAGATTATACTCCCTACTACAATCAATACGTACAAACATAAATGAATAATCATCCCATTCCTATGCATTGATACCCCACTTGTATATAGTTACAACTGTTTTAGGGACAGTACTTCTGTTTAAATTGTAACACAAACTGTGTTAGTTGATTTATTGAATTATTCTGCTTAGTCTTTTAAACCCTTTGTTGTACAAGTTAAGATGTTCTATGTAAAAAGTTATAATTGTTCTATGTAAAACAAGCTCTGCATTGTTAATTGTTAATTGTACACCGCAACTGATCGCTGGAAGATGCGGTATATAAATAAGTGTTAAATAAATTATCGTAGGTGTAACTACCGCCAGCCTCTGACCAGGTAGTAGTTGCACTTGGCTTGCTAGCGCATTGCAAACATCAAGCAGTTTAAAGCCATGAACCATCCCGTCATTGACGATGCTGGCTGGCAATGTCCAGCAGTGAATCAGGTGCTAGCTAGGGCATCTGTATCAGACGGGCAGCATGCTATATCTGCTATGGCAGTGGAGCGCTGCAGCCTGACAGCCACAAAACTAGGGCCAGCAGCATATGAGTGTATCTGTTGGGAGAAGGGGCATACACAATATGTCACTGTGTTGAACCAGCAGATCCGTAGGCTGTAGCACCCCCATTCTCCCTCATGGGGGCAGCGTTCCTTACAAACAAGAGCAGTGTGCCAGATGTCTAAGGGCAATGACAGGGAGAACTCCCAACCCCTCCACTCCCTGGAAACCATCCACTGCAGCCTAGGTAATCTGGTACCCTGGGTGCTCAGGTTTAGAGGTCTTCATACAGCCCTTCCACATGCCCCCAGCTCATTCCGATGCTGCCTTTGCACCCTATCTCCCTCAGAAAGGAGTGCAACACGGCCTCTATGCATGTGTTTGCTTTCCTGATTTGCATCTCCCGCCCCCTTGTACTTGGGCCCATTGTTCTGAGCTGTGCAGCAGGATGTGTGTATTCCCAGGTCGGTCCTCTCTATCCTTCTCTGGCCACTTACTAAGTGCCCTGTTAGTAGGGTAGGAGCCTAGGTATTGCCTGGTATCTGGTATCTCTTCAAGGGTTTGGTGGCTTACTGCCAGCCATAACATTGCATTGGTAGCAAGCAATTGCCTTTGCAGTGTGCATGTGTTGCATGCAGGCATTCCCTACTATTGCACTAGAGATGCCTTGACGATGGTCATACTTCCCTATTTAGACCGGGCCCCTTGCTTGTACTCCAGCTACTACACCCCCTCCATGGTGAATTCACATGCTAACTGCGTATTGCCCCACACTTTAGTGCGCCAAAGCCTTTATGCATCTTTTTTTATGGAATTTCACTGGAACGCGTATGTTACCTGATGTATTAACATTCTGTAAGAAATGAAAGACATTTGTTTGACAGAATTTTGGGAGCTGTCTGATGCTGGTTTATCCTTTCTGTAAATGAATTTTAGTGCTGTGCATTTTATTAGTGTTTGTAGTATAATGTCATGTCTTATTTAAATTGCGTATGTTTTTAGTACTTCACCTTGGACTGTAGTAAAAAGGTGAGAAATACATTTGTGAAATAAAGCGGCAATAACACTGTTCGGATGACTCAAGGCAACATAGAGTTAAAGCAGCAATAACAGACTGGAAAGTGAAGGAACACTGGAAGAGGGCATTGTGGCACCCAGATTGGCTGGAAGGTCCTAAAACGGTAGCAAGATAGGTAAGCAGGAGTGGGGGGGGGGGGAGGAGAGGGGGTGTCAGATAAGCTGTGTGCCCACAAGTTAAAGTCCAGGCAGACAGCACTGAAGACCCTGGGCTAAGAAAAGTATTCATGGACTGCTTGGAATGAGAAGCTGTGGAATTTATGCAGAGAGAGGATGAAAGCCCCAGAAGCATTTTGTAGGTGAGGCATTACTGCCTGCCAGAGCCAAGAACACTGAAGGAGGGCCAATGCAGCAATAAGATGGGTTGGAAGCTCCCAATATACCTGAAGCATGCTAGATTGGCTGGAAGACCCTACCACCTCAGCAGGAACTTCCCAAGGAACTGAGGGCTTCAGTCATTGAGAAAATAAAACCCTGATACCTCTTCATAAAGCACTTCTAAACAATGAGGAAAAAACAGTGTTTTAGGAGTAGGGGAAGCTGCACCAAGGATGGGAAGAACAACCTGGCCAGTGCAAAAAGTTCAAGCAGCACTAACGATGCAATTAAAACTCAGGGTACAAAGAAGGTGCAAATTTAGGAAAATGAGGAAGACTCCATCAACCCAGTGAGACATTGATTGCAACACACAAGAAGAGTGGTATCAACCCACCAAACCACAAAAAGAGAGTGAAAGTTGTGGAATGAAGACCCCAAAGCACCCAGAAGATGCAAAGCAGAAGGAGCAGGAAAGACTGGTACCCCACCCTCCCTCTCAAAGGACACAACTCATAGAGCAAAGACAGAAAGAAGGGTGGCATGAACCAATCAAGGCAACAGAAGAGGGGCAAAGGGCACAACAATGGCATGAAGACCCCAAGGCACTGAGAGAGAAGAAACAGCAGCACCAATAGTGGTGCGGATTTTTTTTTGTTTAATTTTTCTTCTTACTTTGCTTCATTTTTGATGAACATTGCCAAAAAGCAGCCAATATGTTCAGTGCAAATGCAATTGGTTTCAAACTGTGCTGCTATCTGAATAAACTGAAAACAAATCGCACACACACTCGCACACACAAAACTAAAACATTTTAAGAACTGCACAATTTTCCAAATGCTGCGTTAAAACTCAAGTCTTGCTGATTTCCATGAAATGCACATCTGACATGAGAATAATGTTATAATTCTAGTCCACTGGTACCCTCCTTGTGGTGCACCCTCCCCCCCCCCACCCTACACCTCCCACCTGCCTCAACACATCCATCTGCCACCAGTGTGCCATCAGGGAGAGGTAGGTGTATGTAATGTTCTGACTAGTCCAGATGTCTGAAGTGTATGCTACTACACTTTGCCTTTGTCAGCTCTGCCTGCAGCTGGGTACACTGTTGATTTTGCAGGCTAGGGATCACCTACCTACTAAAATTTGTTCTGCATGTGGTAACTGGATGCTAAGAGATGCAGCAGCCTCTTAAATCCCATGTTTTCAATCATTTTGCAGGGGCTGGCCAACCAGAACAATCATTTCCACAATGTAATAAGTCGCCACCTTTCGATACTACCTGCTCTTGTCCCGTGACAGTGCTGCCGGACACCACCCATCTCCCCCATGGTGATTTGCTTTAATGTGCATTAGGGCTCCTGGCATGTCACCTCACTGGGGGAAGAGGCTAGGGGCTCCACTTGGTAAACAGATTTTCCTTTTTTCTGTTACTTTTCTGCCGCTGCTATTTCCACTGCTGGATCAAGTCCCCAATCTAGAATCCGCACCCTCCCCTAAACTGAGCTGGGAAGAGTGCTGTTTCTACAAGAGATACTGCATAGGACTGTTGGAAAGAAGGCCCATCAGCTTTCCTCTACTAATGGCCTTCCTATCATAATCACATGCCGTGGATAAATACCCAGTGACAGAACCCAATGTATAACACCAAACAGTTGAAAAAACCAAGGGCCCAATCCCATATAAAATAATGAAAAAGGCCTTAAGGTGGCATCAAAGGCATAATAAAAGCCAGTTTCAGTATGGGTTATTTTAACTGCCACACTTTCATCTTCTGTCTCTTAGGTCAACAAAAGTTCTTAATTTTATTTTTTTAATATATTTTATTTTGTTATATTCTTATATATACCCAATCACTTGCAATGTGGGCAGAACGTGGGCACAGCCTCGAGAGACAAGCATATGCCATAGAATACTATTACATATGTGCATCCCTACACCAATCTAAGAACCGCAAGCTGCGCCTGCTCTAGAGCAGGCATAACTGATACTCCTAGCCTATAGCGCATCGATACACAGGTATTTTATAAAGCGCGGCATGTGCATGCCTCGTATCAGCTACATGGGAGGGTTATAAAATTAACCTCTTTGTGTGGATATTCTGGAATTGATTCTTCTATGAGGATGAGTCATTGCTAATGGTCTAGAATAGGCCTGCAGTATTCAGATTTTGAGGTCCCTTCTATTTACATTTCATGGTGTTGCTGTCATGTCACCTGGGGAAACCTTTCTGCTGTTCATGTATTTCAGTTGAGCCCCCTGATGTGTTTATAGCACTTTAATGCTATTGCTTGCCACCTCTGTCTGGGACAGGCTAGCAGAAGTATATTTCTGGGATTTTCATTTTGATATCCTGACATGTTCACCCCACATGCTTTTCAGTGTTAGCGATCACTTCAGGACTAGCCGGTCATTGGATTTTGGAGGGCAGGCCCATGTGGACTGATGGGGCTTACAGGCTAACTGGGAAGGCTGAAAATATTGCTTAGCTTACTAAAGGCAAAGAATTTTTAATTGTTTATTTAGGTGTATAGCAAACTCTTGTTGATTATGGTAATGAGAATATATTCTATTACATAATTAATTAGCATGATTTGGAAATCAACTAACAGGAGCAAGTGGGTTGTATAAGCTGAGTTTGCTAAGAGGTAAATGCTCTGACTTGCTCTCAGGCAATGTTAAAGATTTAAAATCTGGCTTTATGATGTTGGGGGACAAAGGAGACTGGGGGCTCAGAGGGAACATGTATAGGTAGGAGGAGTGGCCTAGTGGTTGGGGCAAGGTACTACAGGCCGGAAGGTCAGTGGTTCAAATCCCACTAGATAGTGCTGGGGAGGAGTCTGCTGTCTTGGTACATGTTGGTACCAATGACATAGGAAAATGTGGTAGGGAGGTTCTGGAAGCTAAATTTAGGCTTTTAGGTAGGAAGTTGAAATCCAGAACTTCCAGGGTAGCGTTCTCCGAAATGCTTCCCGTTCCACGCGCAGGACCCAATAGGCAGGCAGAGCTCCGGAGTCTCAATGCGTGGATGAGACAATGGTGCAGAGATGAGGGGTTCGGATTTGTTAGGAACTGGGGAACATTCTGGGGAAAGGAGGGGCTCTTCCGAAGGGATGGGCTTCACCTTAACCGGGATGGAACCAGGCTGCTGGCATTAACCTTTAAAAAGGAGATAGAGCAGCTTTTAAACTAGATAATAGGGGAAAGCCGACAGTCGCCCAAGAGCGCATGGTTCGGAAGAATGTATCCTTGAAGGATACTACAAAAAGCAGAGAGGTTCCAAAAAAGAGTAAAGTAGCCCAAATGCCCTCGAGTATGGAGCAGACAGAACTTAAAGATCCCAAATTACCCATGTCTACCAATAGCCAAATTAATATGAATAAAATACAGTCTCTAAAATGCTTGTATGCAAATGCTAGAAGTCTACAAAACAAGATGGGAGAGTTAGAATATATAGCACTAAACGAGAGGTTAGATATGATTGGAATATCAGAGACATGGTGGAAGGAGGACAACCAGTGGGACACTGTGATACCTGGGTACAAACTATATCGAAATGATAGAGCTGATCAAATTGGTGGAGGGGTTGCGCTCTATGTTAGAGGGCATTGAGTCAGAAAGGATTAAAGTTTTGCAAGAAACAAAATTTGCTGTAGAATCTCTATGGATTGAAATTCCATGTAAAAAGGGGAAGGCGATGGCAGTGGGGGTGTACTATCGTCCGCCTGGCCAGAATGAACAAATGGATGATGAAATGCTCAAAGAAATCAAGGAAGCTAGCAAAAGTTACAGTGCAGTAATAATAATGGGTGATTTCAATTACCCCGGCATCGACTGGGTCAGTGTCACAACAGGACATGCTAGGGAGATAAAGTTCATAGATGAAATAAATGACTGCTTCTTGGAGCAGCTGGTTCATGAACCGACCAGAGGGGAAGCAATATTAGACCTAGTCCTTAGTGGAACACCAGATGTAGTGCAAGAGATAAGGGTGTTGGGGCCA
This sequence comes from Ichthyophis bannanicus, assembly GCA_033557465.1. Taxonomy (NCBI): domain Eukaryota; kingdom Metazoa; phylum Chordata; class Amphibia; order Gymnophiona; family Ichthyophiidae; genus Ichthyophis; species Ichthyophis bannanicus. The sequence continues at coordinate 508,194,755 of CM066034.1, read as the reverse complement.
CTTGGCAATAGTGATCATAGCATGATCGCCTTTGATTTAATTAGTGGAGGAGGGATAGTAAGGAAATCCACAGTACTACCCCTTAACTTTCGAAAGGGAGACTATGATAGAATGAGGAAAACAGTTAAGAAAAAACTAAAAGGAGCAGTTGCAAAGGTTAAAGACGTACATCAAGCTTGGGTGTTGTTGAAAAATACTATCTTGGAAGCCCAGACCAGCTGTATTCCACGCTTTAAGAAAAGTGGAAGGAAGTCCAAAAAATTGCCAGCATGGTTTAAAGCTGAGGTCAGAGAGGCTGTTGTTGCCAAAAAGCATCTTTCAAGAAATGGAAAAAAGAGCCAAATGATGAAACCTGGAAACAGCACAAGCACTGGCAAGTCAAATGCAAGGCATTGATAAGGCAGGCAAAGAGAGAATTTGAGAAGAAGCTTGCTGCGGAAGCAAAAACGCGAAATAAAGACCTTTTCAAGTACATTCGTAGCAAAAAACCCGTGAGAGAGTCAGTTGGTCCATTAGATGATAAAGGGGTTAAAGGAGCACTAAGAGGCGACAAGGCGATAGCGGAGAGACTGAATGAATTCTTTGCTTCGGTCTTTACTGAGGAAGATGTAGGGATGTTACCCACGACTGAAGTGGTATTTAAAGGTGTGGAAGAATTGAAGGAAATATCGATACATCGGGAAGATGTCCTACAACTATTAGATAAACTGAAGAGTAGCAAATCACCTGGGCCGGATGGTATACATCCAAGGGTGTTGAAAGAACTGAAATTTGAGATTGCAGACCTGCTATCAGTAATCTGTGAACTATCATTAAAATCATCTCTAATACCTGAGGATTGGAGGATCGCCAATGTAACACCAATTTTTAAAAAGGGTTCGAGGGGTGATCCGGGAAACTACAGACCGGTGAGCCTGACATCAGTACCGGGAAAAATGGTAGAAACCATCATAAAGAATAAAATTACTCAGCATATAGATAGTCATGACCTAATGGGAGACAGCCAACATGGCTTTAGACAAGGAAGATCTTGTCTTACTAATCTGTTATGTTTTTTTGAAGGAGTGAATAAACAGGTGGACAAAGGTGAGTCGGTTGATATTGTGTATCTGGACTTTCAGAAAGCCTTTGACAAGGTCCCTCATGAGAGACTTTTGGCAAAACTAAAGAGTCATGGGATAGGAGGCAGTGTACTACTGTGGATCAGGAACTGGTTAAAAGATAGAAAGCAGAGGGTAGGGCTAAATGGCCAATTTTCCCAATGGAGAAAGGTGAATAGTGGTGTACCCCAGGGATCTGTGCTGGGTCCGCTGCTTTTTGACATATTCATAAATGACCTGGAAAGTGGAATAACGAGTGAGGTTATCAAATTTGCTGATGACACAAAACTATTTAAAGTTGTTAAAACCCAGGAGGATTGTGGAAAATTGCAAGAGGATCTTGATAAATTGGAAGACTGGGCATCAAAATGGCAGATGAAATTTAATGTGGAGAAGTGCAAGGTTATGCACCTAGGGAAGAACAACCCAAACTATGGTTACACGATGCAAGGTTCCACATTAGGAACCACCACCCAAGAAAAAGATTTAGGCGTCCTTGTGGATACCATGTTAAAACCCTCGGCCCAGTGTGCAGCGGCGGCCAAGAGAGCAAATAGAATGCTAGGTATGATAAGGAAAGGAATGGAAAATAAAACAAAAGATATTATAATGCCTCTATATCGTTCCATGGTGAGACCGCACCTTGAATATTGTGTGCAATTCTGGTCGCCATATCTTAAAAAGGATATAGCAATTTTAGAAAAGGTTCAGAGAAGAGCCACCAAAATGGTAAAGGGGATGGAAGGCTACTCCTATGAAGAAAGGCTAAAAAGGTTGGGGCTCTTTAACCTGGAAAAGAGACGGCTGAGGGGAGATATGATAGAAGTCTATAAATTAATGAACGGAGTGGAACGGGTAAACGTAGATCGATTGTTTACCTTATCAGAATATAGAAAGACTAGGGGACATGCAATGAAGCTACAGGGTAAACTATTTAAGACTAATAAAAGAAAATATTTTTTCACTCAACGTGTAATCAAACTCTGGAATTTGTTACCGGAGGATGTAGTAAAGGCTGTTAGTGTAGCTGGGTTTAAAAAAGGTTTGGACAAGTTCCTGGAGGAAAGGTCCATAAACCATTATTAAGAAGGGACCCAGGATATCAATGCTTGAACCAATACAAGCATTGTGGAACCTGTGTCCCTGGGGGAAACTGCTAGGTACGTATGACCTAGATTGGCCACTGTTGGAAACAGAATACTGGGCTTGATGGACCTTGGTCTGACCCAGTATGGCATATCTTATGTTCTTATGTTCTTATGTTCCTTGTGGTCTTGGGCAAGCCACTTAACCCTCCATAGCCCATGTTCCCTGTAAGTATTAGTGTATGTGTCTCATATCCCCTCGTGTTAAATGTATCCCCCAACCGCTTTGACCCGGTGAAAAGCGGGATATAAATGCAGATAAATAAAATAAATAAATAAATAGGTAACCATAGCACTGAAATAAACAATTAATTGCAACCTAACACCAGCTGGAGCAATTTATTATAAATTAGTTTGTATTTTCTAATTTGTGTACTGTGGAGGTCTAAGTGACAGATGATGATTTTCTTTACGCAGAAGTGCTACCCAGGTAACACAAAAATAGCATTTTTGTCAGTTATCTGGAACTTTTTTCCTATATTTGTTTTCCTGGTTCTCCTGTCAAGGCAGCCGAAGAATGCAGGGAATGTTAGGATGCGTAGGGAGAGATATAAGGAGCAGAAAAAAGGAGGTGGTTCTAGAAACCATTGGTGAGATGTCCCCCCGGTGTGTCTGATGCTGGAAACTTTTCTCACAGCAAATATTTGATGGCCTTCAAACTCAGCCATTAGTTTTTATTAATAGCCACTTTGACTGTTTTTCCTAAAGTCTTCAGTTAACCTTAGGCAAAATCGTCTTTTCCGGAAGTCGCCAAAGAAAAATTTGTTGGTGCCCCATCTCAGGAATACTGGAATATAGGCATTAGAAAACAGGCCCATGAAAATGGTAACAGGTTGCAGCATAATTGTGTGAGATGTAAATTATATCAACATAAACCTTTTAAGACTTACACTGGTGAGCAGGCTGAAGAGGATCACACAACATTAAAATGTCTTACATCAATAAATATTGCTCAGGAGACGAGCAAGTTTGACAATAAGGAAGTTCTAGAACAAGGGTATTGATATGAGGCTGTAAGAAAATATTCACAAAAGGCTAGGGTAATGGATGCATGAAATGGCCTCACAGTGGTGGTGATGAGGGAGAATCATTATTGGAATTCAAGAAAGTATGAGATGAGTCTAGAGGTCCTGTAGCAGTGGGGAAACGAGAATAAATCCATCTGTAAGGGAGGATGTAAGCTACTGTGGTTGGTAGGAACCATGATGAGGCTTGATGAGCCATGTGGTCTTTATTTGCCGTCCTGTTCCGTGTTTTCCAGTAACATAGCAGACAAGGACAATAAAGACCTAAATGGCCTCCAGTCTGCCCTGTAATATGGCAAGGATGTAACTGCTGCTGTATAGAGGTTATAGTCCTCCACCCAATGCCTGCTTAAGATGTGCAAAAGTCATTTCACTGCTGTTTTGAGCTGAAGTGTTCAAAACTTGATTTCCATCCTTTTTGCCATTTAGGGATCTTCTGTATATGTCTCATTCCCTTTTACTATTACTAATCATTTGAATAGCGCTACAAGGTGTAGGCAGTGCCGTACATAGAGATGTAAGACACAATCCCTGCTCATCAGAGCCTACAATCTAATCAAGATGAAAAACCTCACAAAACTAGAGACTAGAGTATAGCAAGATACACATAAATAGAGTGAGGAGCATCAGGATCAAAAAGAAGCTTCAAAGAAGTCTTTCTTCAACCTGGACTTGAATAGGGTCAGAGAAGGAACCCAACACACTGACTAAGGTAGTTTGTTTCAGGCACATGGAGCAGCAAGGTGGAATGGACAAAGTCTGGAGTTGGCAGTGGCGGAGAAGGGCTTTTTGAATTCCATCACCATTTTAGTCTCCAGCATCTTCTCTGGGAGAGCATTCCAAACATCCAGCACTGCTCCCGATCTACCTCCCTGCAGTTTCATATCAGGTTTCCTAGCTCTGCAGGCCTCCAGGTTTCTTCCTGCATATCTTCTGGTGCATACTACACCATTTTGGTCACTTTCCTCTGGACCACTTGTAGCCTCTTTATATCCTTACTGAGATATGGCCTTCCAAAACTGAACACAGTTTTCCAGGTGAGGCCCCACCAACGACCTAGACAGGGGCATGTATCATCGCCTCCTTTCATCTTCTGGTTATGCATCTCTCTATGCAGCCCAGCATCCTCTGACTCTGCCCATCAATTTGTCACATTGTTTCGCCACCTTGAGACCAAGGTCTCTCTCCTGATCCATACACATCAGTTTCTGCTCGCCTTCCCAAATCGCATACAGTTCCTTGGGATTTCTGCACCCCAGATGCTTTTATTCACATTAAAGCTTGCCTACAAAGTTAAGGCCAACTCTGTCTCCCAGTTTTTGTATCTCACTTTTCATGCTGTCTACTCCTTCCAGAGTGTCGGCTCTTTTGCAGATCTTCATGTCTGCAAAAAGGCAAACTTTTCATTCTAACCGTTTTGCAATATTGCTCAAGAGATATTAAACATAACTGGTCCGGTCCCAGGACCAATCCCAGAGATCCTTCATTACTGAGCTCTTTCTTCTTTGGGTGATTTCCAGTGTACATCTGGCAAGCTAAAGTCTTCCAGTAACACTACTTCTCCCTTCATTCCCTCCTTTTCAATATCTTTGATTAGATCTCTTCCAGATCTTCCATTTGAATCAGATTTGTGGCCCACACTGGTGTGGACTGAAGTGCCTTCTCTTTTATAGACAATCCACAGCACTTCCTCCTATCCCAATGCCCCCTTATTATTGAAAATGAAAGACTCTGCCCCCTTTTCTGCCATCCTCTGTCCCTCCAAAGCAGGGCTTGTGTTAGGGGGTGGCAAACATGGCTATTGCCCTGTGCCACCATGCCACAGGGTTCCCAGATAGTGTGGTCAACTGCCCAGTTTTCGACCAGAAAACCCAGATTTTAGGCTTCCTGTACAGTGCCCGGATTACAACTTGTAACCCGGACAGTGTACATCCCGGTCAGCAGGACTTGTCTGTGCAGGATTTCACTCTACACACTTAGTTCTATCATCTGCTCTGTTCCCTGGCCATTCAGGAATCTGGGCAGGCGCAGCTGCACTGATTTAGCCACGTGCATGACTGCATGCGCGGTACTGTGGCATTGTGTAGCTGTGCTGTAGTTGGCTTGGGTCCGAATCTGCACCCTTCTCTTCCACTGCCAACTCCAGACTGTGTTCTTTCCACCTTGCTGCACTGTATGCCTGAAACAGACAACCTGTGTCGTGCATCAGGATCTGTAGTCCTATTTAAATTCAGGCTAAAAACCCACTGGGGCTGCTTTTGGATATTGATCCCTTTATTCTCCTCTTTATCACCCACATATGTCAAGACCATCCCTAATCCCCTCTCTGTTGTGTTTGCTTTCCATAGTGAGTTCTATTGAGCAGGGACTGTCTCTTACGTGCATATATACAGCCTTGTGCCTGCCTTGTAGCGCTATACAAATGATAAGTAGTAGTAGGGAAAAGAACGGTTAGACAGCTACAATTTATTTTGCTTTTTCACTGGATGAGTATCATCTCTTATTTTACAGCTCAGCCACTGTCACTGAACGGCCTTCTCTCCCGCCTCCCCACCCCGTTGTCGACACGGAGGATGTTTGATCAGGCACAAGTAACTTTTAACAGCCGTCAGACAGGTCCAGAATCACATTGGCTGCCCCTGTTTGCTGCCCTATCTGTGCCTACTGGCACTGAGCCAGCCTCGCTGCTGTGCGGAGAGATAGTAAAACTGAAAAACCCACTGTTTCATTTTCAGACTTCCTGCACCCTTATCATTGTAGTTGAGAAGTCTGAAAGTGAAATGCGAAATGTTTCAGCAGCTACCAGGAACAAAACTGGCTACAGCCTTCACTGAGAGTGAATGAGACTAAGGTGGGGGGAGGGCCATGAGAGACTGGGGGATGGGGAAGCAGTGGCATCATGAAGAGAGAGAGAGAGACACTAGGGGAAGCAGGGGTGTCATGAGAGAGAGACTGAAGGAACATCATGATGAGATGGGGAGAGACTGGGGGAAGCAGGGGGCATCATGAGAAGGAAACTTTTTTTTTTTTGCTTCACATATCACTAGGCCAAGTTGTTATGGGAAGCAAAAATGGAAGTTGCCTCGGGGGCAGCTATCGAGGGTCACTAAGGGTAGTGGGAGTGAAGGAGGAGTGGGGCTACTGCCTTCCGTTGGCGCTGTGCTGTGGCACTTTAAGGGCCTGATTTTATTAAGCTTTCTTTTTCCATAAAAAATAAGAAAACAGTCTTAATAAATCAGACCCTAAAAAATGAACTCTGATACACCTTTTCTTGGGTGGGGGAGCAGAGGGGATGGACAGTGTGATCCAGGTCTTTGCAGCTGGCTTGGGAGGGGCTGGAGGAGAGAGCATGGATCAAGTGGACAGAGCTTATATGGAGAGTTTGATTTAATGTTGTAACATGCTTTTGGATTTAATGCAAGACTTCTTATATATAAAGCAGCGATATATAATTGATAGTTCCTTTCTATGTTATGTTCAGTTAAATCCCCTCCCTCCTTACTGATTGGTGTCCAGTCAAGGTTTGTAGAAACATTGGCAACCTAGCCCCAAGTCTGCCTCAAGTTGAAGGAGGCATAGCCTGCAGGTGGGCTATTCCTTCACCAGCCTCTGCCCTGGGCCCCTGCATGTCCAACACTGGCCCTGCTCTAAAGCAATTATAGCCCAGTATGGCCATATCCCATTCATAGGATTCCTTGAGCCATGTCTCTGTAATATCAACAATGTTCATGTCTGCTTCCATCATTAGAACTTGTACAACTACAATTTTATTACTTAGACCTCGATCATTTGTGCTCATTGCCCTTCAGTAAGCTTTCAGTGGCTTGCTTATATTCTGTGTAACCTCAATCTCCAGGAACAAGCAGGAATGAGTGCTCACATATGGGTACGTCGGTACCGATGGAGCCTGCGCAGGAACGCTCCCCAGCGTCCAAAAAGAAAGCCTTTGGGAGCATCCCACACGCATGCGCGCTGCCTTCCCGCCCATTCACTTCCCTCTCATCAGTTTTCCGCAGAGCCGGCAGGATGTATTCCTGTCACCGCAGAAAATTCTTCTTTTTATCCTTAGTTTTTTGTGGTCGCGTCTGCCTTCCCTCGACGCCACCGGTACCGCCGGTGCTTTTCTTTCTTTTTACTAAAGAATTTCTTCTTTTCTTTAGAAATTTTTCCTGTTTAGTGCCTGACAGTTTCTAGGCCACTAGGCCTCTATCCTTCCATTATGGAAAAGCCAGCCACTATCCTTAAGAAATGCTCAAAGTGTGGCGGTACAGATATATTTTCAGACACTCATACTTGGTGTCTAAAATGTTTAGGTCCTGACCATTGCCCACTGGAGTGTCTTTCCTGCTGGAGCTCAAACAGAAGAAGTCTTCAGGATCGAGCACAACTCGATACCCAGTTCACATCGCACTCGATGTCACCAGCTAGAATATCTTCTTCTTCACAGGATCAGGTAACCAAACAAAAGTCTGTAGCCAGTCCTCGAGTGGTAGATCTCAGTATCGAGATGGCTCTGGCCTTGCCCTCGGACATTTTGGCAATAAAGCCCCGGCGGGAGTCTTCGGGCTCCAAAGCATTAACGGGGCTTCAGGTTGTTCCCGGGGTTCTTACCTCGAACATACCTGGGCCATGCTCGGTGGTTGTGGCCGCTTCGAGCGGTACCGATACCCCGGCATCGGCTATGGTGATGGATGAAACACTCCTCACCGATGAACGCAGTCTAGCGCTCTCGGCTACTTCGGTACCACTAGAGTTGCTGCAGACTGTTCCTCGAGTATCAGTATCGGCTTTGGTACCGGTACCGGTATCGACATCGGCATCGGTGTCGGTACCGTCCATGCTTACTTCAACAGACTCACTTCCTTCGATGCTGAGCCTGGAATCGATCTCTAGCATGGAAGATTCGGTACCGACTCGTCTCGGTACCGACTCGGGCGGTACCAAAGACATCGCTTTAAGGAAAATCCGATGCTTCATCCTTTCAAGTCTTCCGATCCCGATGACTGGGATGAATCCATCGGTACCAAGGCTGAATTTTCAACAAGTCTAGCCTTTACCCCTCATTTTAGAGGGTCCTCCTCAGGGGAGATTTCTTTTCAAGCTTTTCTGCTTGATATGGCAAAGTTACTTGCCATTTCTATACCTGGTAAAGAATCCCTATCAGGGGATTCAGAGACCCTGCAATTCCCCTGGATTCCAAAGGAGGTGATCATGCTTCCTTTGCATCAGATCTTGCAAGATCTACTATTAAGAATGTGGGAAACTCCTTTAACGTTATCCCCACATTCTAAGACACTTGACATCATGTACAAGGTGCCACCTTCTCCAGGTTTTCGAAAGGCTCAACTTCCTCATCATTCTATTGTTGTAGAATCAGCAATGAGGCATATTAAGAGTACAAAGAAGCACTCTTCTTATCCGCCAGGTCATGAGGCTAGGACTTTAGATGCCTTTTGGACGTCGATGCTTCCAGGCACCCATGCTTTCAGCAAGAATTATCTCATATATTTTCTATATGGGATTATCTCTTGAAGAGGTCACAAAGAACTTAAAGCTTTTGAACCCTTTTCTTCAAGAACATAAAAGAGCAGACTTTTTCATATTAGTCAGTCATGCTCAAAATGTCTCCAAATTCCTAAATCTTGCTTCCTTGGACTGTTTTGAGTCTATTAGCAGAACGTCTGCTATAGCCATAGGAGCACGACTTATGGCCTGGCTCCAAGCTTCAGACTTGGACAAATGGGTACAAGAAAGGCTGGGAAATATTCCTTGTACTGGTGAAAATCTCTTTAACAAGGATGCTTTATTCCAAGCTAATCAGTTAAACACTGATATTGCTGCTTTCAGAGGATTGTAAAAACTTTCCTCTATCCCAGCTTGTAAAAAATCTCCTAACAAACTTTATTCCCCTAAAGGGAAAAAGTTTTATTCATCTTCTACCCATCATGCAGATGTTTCCAAAGAAGGGCAACATCGTACCAGGCTAAGAAAACCAAAGCCTCAACAGGCTCAGCAAACTCAGCAGTCGCAGGGTTTCTGATATTTTATTAAATCTCTTTTTCCTGTTGAGCTTCAAAACCGCTACTTCTTAACAACAGAAGCATTTGCAGTTCTTCTCATCCTTACTAAGAGATCATTGATACACTGGCTCATTCCTCCACTTTAGGTATGAATCTCTTGCCAAGAGCAATCCATTCTTTTAGCTCTTAGAGCTATTAAGGATAATCATGCCCTACAGGTAACAGGTTTCTCCTCTCCTTTTAAAATAAACGGAGGAGTTACAACTAATTACAAGTTATGCCATGCCCTTCACCTTGACAGTTGTCCTGTACGAGGATATCTTATACTTTTGACTGCAGGGGAGCTTTACCTTTTTCAGAGACTTACCAAATTGTAAGTCATCCGAACTCTGTATTACTTTCTATCCCTCTTAGTCGAGACTTTCACTCTAAGAGTGATACTATTTGACTGGAGGGCTTACCTTTAAGCCATAGGATTGTCTTCAATACCTACTCCAGTAAGTGATTTCCATACAGAGTTTCTCCCTTCTGCAATCTTTTCCAATATTTCTTTTAAGACAGCTTATCAGACCATAATTGAGTTTTATCACTTCTAATTAGGTCTGTCGGTCCTTTTCCAATCTATAGGACCTAACCTCTTCTGCTGCCTTAATAACAGATAATTGCAAGAGAGGTTCCAAAACCTACTTGGACAATTTATTGTTGCAGGCAGCCAGCCTGTCTACTATTCTTAGCCATCTTCAATTCTTTGGCTCCCTCAGAATAGATTAGGTTGCACACTGGTAATTAAACAGCCAGATCTCACCTAAGCAACCTACAACATGCTCTCTGCAATTCTGCAAAAAGCTCTGCAACTATGGGCCTTTGCCAGAGAACGTCAGAGCCATTCCTAGTGGGTAACTTCCAGATGGTTAAAAGGCCTTGCCCAGTCATGCTTCCACATGACCGGTTTTTTCCTACTCTTACTATCTTCCTTAAAAATTTCCTTTTAGGGGAAATGAACCAGGGTTTAGATCAGGTGAAAGCATAAAGAATTGCTTAATTCCCTGAGGAGTTCCACATCTCCAGTGGAACTCTTCGAACAGGGATGCATTTCTTTTCACCACACTCGATCCTTGTCTAGTGCATTCCTTCTAATTCCCTATACTTCATTGGAGCTTATGCTGAACAAAGAACGCATTATACTCATATTGCCTTCATAGATGGGCAAATATGGTATTCCCTTCTATTGCATCTTTTTCTCCACACTGAAGTTATAGAAGGATCCAGACTTTTTGTCTTAAGACTAAGGTTTTCTCTGCACCCCTTCACGTAGATCTCCATTTCTGGTTATTCAAAGTCTAGAATTTTTAAAGAAATCTAGACCTATCCTTCTGACTAGGAACATTCCACTGGTTTCCATGTAACCTTCTTCATGGTTCTTCCAAGTGTAACCAGTAAGGGGTTCTCTATCCATATTCTCAAGCAGGTCCTACCCCTTCTTGTATATATATATTATATACAAGAAGGTATATGCACACATCTCACTCTGAAAGATTTGTTACTGTCCATATTAATGCTGTTCCAGCATGCCATAGGGTTTTAAATGGACAACCAATTTCTATGGTAATTAGAAACAACCTTCTTATACTGTAACCTCTCCAGTTACGTTACATCAGAAGCTCTCCATGTAAAGTCATCATCCTAAGTGATATCACTTAGGGAAGACATTACTGATCTTAAAGAAATTGGAGGCTACAACGCCTACTACAAATGTTTCTTTCTCTCATTTGGATAGAGGGGTCTTAAAGACCCATCCTTTTCCTGCAAACCAGTCAGATTTATCTCCTCTCTTTCCTAGAGCTTTTTTCTGCTCCAAGGACAAAGAGCTTCGAACTTTGGCCTACAGAAGCTTTAGCTTCTCATCCAAAGTCCAACCCCAGTTTTTTCTTCTGGGATTAGTTCTAGCCATTTAGGCTTCTGACCTCTGCCTGTATTGCAAAAATATTTTTCCTCTACTTCACAGTAAGGTATTTTCTTTGAGGATAATGTACTGGCTCTTAGCACCAGACCCATATTAGCCTCAACAAATACTTTCGCAATACTTTTGACTAAGGTCCACATTAGAAAATTGGAATCCAATATTTACTAACATTTATGATCTACACAAGGACTCCCCTCTAGACTCCTTGTTTAGGCAAGCTGTTCCACAGCACACCCTTTTTAGTTCAACTCCTACCCTCCATCCCTTGGATGCCTGAGGTTCTGGGAAATAGCATGGCCCATCGATTAGATTTGCAACATGCTGGGACCTCCTCTAGGCATCTCTAGCTTGGGAGTCCCCATATGTGAGGACTCATTCCTGCTTGTTCCTGGAGATAGCACAGTTACCTGTAACAGGTGATCTCTGGGAACAGCAGGAATAAGTCTTCACAACCCACCCACCTCCCCTAGGAGTTGTCTCTCTCTCTCTCAGAGCTCTCTCTGTCTCTAATTTGTCTACTTCCCTCCTTCGGTCTCATCTACAAACCCAACTGATGAGAGGGAAGTGAATGGGCGGGAAGGCAGCGCGCATGCGTGTGGGATGCTCCCAAAGGCTTTCTTTTTGGACGCTGGGGAGCGTTCCCATGCAGGCTCCGTCAGTACCGACGTACCCATATGTGAAGACTTATTCCTGCTGTTCCCAGAGATCACCTGTTACAGGTAAGTAATTGTGCTTTCCTGTTCTCTTCCACTTGCTGATGAATGAATTAAGAGTTTATTTTTCTATTTTCTCCACTGTCACGGTGCTTTTGCTGAGGGTGACTTCCCAAATTCATCCTCTTCCTCTAATTTAAATGCTTGGCGACAGTGATTTTATAAACTCTTTTCCCTAGGTAAAGAACTTTTATAAAATTATCCCACAGTATGTATATGCATAAAGTATGCTGAGCGACAAGTAGGCACATACTTTTATTTGACCTGTATGTAGGCATGTTTGGGATATATTTTGGGTGGAGTGTGGACCGAATCATGAACTACATACATATATTATAAAACACTTTGAGACATGCTTACATGATATATCCCTCAGTAGGTGTAAATATTCATGGATGCATTTTAGTCATGATTTCTGCAGGTTTTGTGAGGCTATTTTATAAAGACACGTGGAGCCCGATTCCTGTAGGGGCACGTCTGAACCGTCTGGAAGGCCCCAGGCAAGACGGGCCCGTTTAGACCCATTTTCTGGTCCGTGGGAACAAAACATTCCTGCGGCAGCCAGAATCGGGCCCAAGGATGGTCCGGCATGCCGGTGGATGACCTGGCGTGCCCCTGCCTGCCTACGGGGATGTCTTCCCTGTAGGCCCCTTTGGCTGCCGCAGCTCGGCCCCTCTCTTCCCTGCCGCCTGACCCACAGTTGGCCAGCCGGAGCATGGATTGGATGGCAGGGATCCCCCTCCCACACCTGGCCCTGGCCCCGGGGGGGGAGGGGGGGATCCCCAGGCCTGATTGCCTGGTTGGTGCTGCTTATACCACCTTTGAGGTGGTTTAAGTAGCATGTCCCCATGGGCCCGGCAGCACTTACAGGGCCATGTCCTGAATCGGCCCTGTACATCATGCAGGGCTGGCCCATGCCGCTCCACTCCCTCCCACCCCCCGCCTGCTCTCCCTGTCCTGATGCAAAGGACATACAGGGAGAGCCGGTGGGAGATTCGGGCCCTGCAACCCGTGTTCTTAATGATCTCCATAGCCACCTATGTGCTTTCTGGCTTGTCTGCTTATGCAGTGGGTTATAAAATTACCCACTATGTTTGAATTTCTTGTTTGGAATTGATAAATTCTAAAAATTCAAAGCACATTCACAAATTTCACAAAGCACTAACTGGTCTCTCCTCCTCCCACCTTCTCAGCCTCCTGCACTTTTTTTATTCCAACCGAACCAGCCGCAAAACCAACAAACACTCTTGTCATACCCCACTCAAAATAAAATACAAACAATTGCTCTGGAGTACAACTAGAAAGTATCAAACCAAAAATGACTAACTTATTAGCTAACTTTTCTTATTGGTGCTAAGCACTACATGTCTGAATAAGTTAGCCATTTTTGGTTTGATACTTTCTAGTTGTACTCCAGAGCAATTGTTTGTATTTTATATTGGAGCTCTGTGCAGAAACGACCGTAGCTTATGTTGTGATACCCCACTCAAAAACAAAGAGCACCCAGCAGGTTTGCTCAAGAGCATTCAAACTATATACACCAATCCCCTAGACTCTCTCTCTGATACAACCAGAAGCATCAAAGACCTTTCAACATTCAGGAAGCATCTGAAGACCCTGCTGTTTATCGAACACTATGGACCTAATCTACCTAATCATGACTCCCCTTCAGACCCCCCTATCCTTCACCGTAACAGTGCCTCAACTCATACAGCCATGCATCCCAACATAAACATTTCACTGTTTATAGTTAAGTTTTTTGTACATAGTTAACGTTTATACTCCATGTTTTCACTGTAACTCTGAGTTATTTGTAAACCTCTTTGACCTGGTGAAAAGCGGTATAAAAGCACAGCTAAATAAATAAATAGACTCATTTTTCCTGTCATGTGCCCATAGAAAGATATTGTCCATCATTACAGCATAACCTTTTGTTGTTCCATCTATTGCGCCATCTGCCTTTATATATAAACTCTTGGTTTACACCAGGTTTGGAGCCATGTTTTGAAGTTAGCTTTATGATGTAGCCTTTCTTTTCCCGTACTGCAGAGGTGCTATATCTTGGCAGGCCATTTGTTCCCAGTCTTAGAATTCTTATTTTCTTCTCTGAAATTGCACTGAGTTTGTGTTCCTGCTAGCTGAGAATCCTGGGAGGCACTTTTATCCTGTTGTGTCCCTTGAACTGTGTTCTAAAGTTATAATGCCTCTGCTAAGTCTCCCAGCAGCTGTTTTCAAGATCTTTTGACATTGTCTTGGATCTGAGGCGCACTGGGCATCACCCTTCATCCCTAACACCATTTCTGATTTTATGGCTAGATCATCATCGTGTGTCTCTTGGTAAGTCAGCAGGGATAGAGATCAGGGGGCGGCGTAGACTAGATGTGATTATGACAGATGAGAACGTTTTTATCATTCTCATGTAACTGGATCATTGAATTAAAATTCAGATCTCAATTCTGAGGACAATTTTATCTTCTGTACAAATCTTGCAAAGCAAAGTGCATGAGTAATTCTTTCTGTTTCAGCACACATCCACGGCACTCTGTGAGTGAACACTGATACAGCTTAGCTGCCTGTGAAGACCAGGCATCTCTTGTCTGAAAATGAAGAGATTTCCTTGATGTCTCTTCTCTGCATGTGCCATTCATCCCGCTGCTAATTCTGATTAGAGAGGAAGGTTGTAATCCTACAGATCTTGGGGAGAACACATCTTATCTTTGCTGGTGGTGATGTGAGAGATTTAATGAGTTTAGCACACAAAGGGCAAGCAGGAGGTTTTTGTGTACAGCATTTTTCCTTATTGGCCTTCCAGTGTAATAGTGATTGGCAGTGATGTGGCCCAGAATTGCTTTGTTGGGCAGGGAACAGTGCTGTCAATTTAAAGCAGAGCTGCTGGCAGGTAGCAGACAAGTCACTGCTAGTGTAGTGGCACTCCCACAGACAGCAGGTCTCCTGCACGATTTCTCTGAGGAATTCAGTCTTTCTGCGCAATGAATGCTCATTTATGTAGACGTGATCCTTAGACATTCAACACTCAACTAACATCATTCACACAGGTCAGCACCAGGGCCGGCCCGTCCATTGAGCGAGAATGTTTTTTGCACAGGGCCCCGCATTTCAGGGGGTCCCGCGCAAAGAACATTCTGATTTTAAAAGTAAATTTTTAAATTTTTTAAAAAAAAAGCTGGCTGCTGCGGTGGCCGCGGCCACCGCGGCAGAATCGAGTGTCCCGCGGGGCCCCCCCTGCCCAGCAAAGCCTGCCCTCCCTGTCCAGCAAAGCCTGCCCTCCCTGCCTCAGCTCCCTCTCCGCAGTCGCACCGGCTTTCAGAGCGTGAAGGGAGAGTTTCTCCCTCATGGCTCTGTTAAGCCCACAGGCGCTGATGGGAAAGTTCCCATCAACCCCCGCGGGCTTAACAGAGCCGCGAAAGGGAAACTAGTCTCCCTTCACGCTCTGAAAGCCGGTGCGATTGTGGAGAGGGAGCTGATGCAGGGAGGGCCGGCTTTGCTGGACAGGGGGGGCCCTGCGGGACACTCGATTCTGCTGTGGCTGCCATGGCCGCGGCAGCAGACTTTTTTTTTTTTAATTATCCCTGGGCTGGGGGGGGGGGGCTTAGGACTGGAAATGGGCTAATGGGGTTAGGACTGGAAGTGGGCTGATGGGGGTTAGGACTGGTAATAGGCTATGGGAGGGCTAAGACTGGAAATGGGCTGATGGGGTTAGGACTGGAAGAGGGCTGATGGGGGGTTAGGACTGGTAATGGGCTATGGGGGGGGGCTTAAACTGAAAATTGGGTGATGGGGGTTAGGACTGGAAATGGGCTGATGGGATTAGGACTGGGAGTGGGCTGATGGGAGCTTAGGACTGGTAATAGGCTATGGGGGTATTAGGACTGGTAAT
The DNA here is from genome assembly GCA_033557465.1 of Ichthyophis bannanicus. Classification (NCBI taxonomy): domain Eukaryota; kingdom Metazoa; phylum Chordata; class Amphibia; order Gymnophiona; family Ichthyophiidae; genus Ichthyophis; species Ichthyophis bannanicus. The sequence continues at coordinate 508,178,891 of CM066034.1, read as the reverse complement.
GGGTTGGGGGGGTTGCTAGGATTGGAAATGGGCTAAGTGGAGGGGGGTTGAACTGCAAATAGCTGATGGGGAGGGGGGCTTGGAATGGAAATGGGCTGAGGGGAAGGGGGGCTTGAACTGCAAATAGCTGATGGGGAGGGGGGCTTGGAATGGAAATGGGCTGATGGGGTTAGGACTGGAAGGGGGGCTTGAACTGCAAATAGCTGATGGGGAGGGGGGCTTGGAATGGAAATGGGCTGTGAGAGGAGGGAGCTAGGACAGGAAATGGGCTGATGGAGGGGCTAGGATAGGACTGGGAATTGGATGTTGGGGGGAGCTAAGATTGGAAATGGTCTGTGGTGGGGGCTTGGATTGAAATGGACTCATGGAGGGGCTAGAACTGGAAGTAGGCTCATGGGGGGCTTGGATTGGAAATGGGCTGAGTGGAGGGGAGCTAGGATTTGACATGGGCTGATGGTGGTGCTAGGAAAGGACTAGAAATGGGCTGATGGGAGGCTGGTATTGGAAATCAGCTGATGAAGGGACTCAAATAGGACTGGAAATGGATGGGGGAGCTAGGACTGGAAATGGGCTGATGGGGGGCTAGGACTGGAAATGGGCTGATGCGGGGACTAGAGGGGAGTGGATACTGGGTGGGACTGGAACTAGAAAGGAGCTGATTTTGGGGGAGATAGAATGGGATGGGGCTGGGAGAGTGAAATGGAGAGGGGAAAAATATTTTGTGTGGGAGGGAAGAAAAATCTACAATTGGCTGGGTATTGGGAGAGTAAGTGGGAATTGAGGATGGAGTGGTAAAATTTGAGTGGATGAAATAGGAATGAGGAAAGAGCAAAAGGAGAAAGATTAGTATGTTAAAGCAGATGTAGAGAGAGAATGGAAAAAAACTAGAAGAGAGAAGAAAGGAGAAATGGACAGCAGACGATGGAGAGTTAGCAGAAGACACAAAGAAACCAGAAGAAAGTGGCTGGAACAATTGCAACTGAAAAAAAATGCACAAAAGGTACTAAGATATCTCTTTATTTTGAATTTATTAACTAGAATATGTCAGCTCTGGGAAATGTGCATCATTAACATCTACGCTTTGTTTAGTACAAGAGGAAATTAATTTATAGTTTTATTTCTACATTGTTGTTGTATATTTCAAGTTTGGCTTTTAGGGTTCCCAGTTTAATTGTCTTCCTGTTTCTAAATTGTGATTCCTTGTTTGGTGATGGTCTATGTTCTGCATGTGTATCTGAGCTGAGATATTCTGTTTATGTAATTCCTATTTGACATTGCCACTTGTTCTCTTTCCCCAGTAGGTCATGTATTGTTATTCTCTGAAATGTATTGGTTTGATATTTGTAGTGTTGCCTTTTGATAGGTAGGGTATGGTGCTTTGTGAGTCCTGGTAGTGCTGTTATGATACGGCGGGTTTGCTTTGTGTTCTAAATCGGCAGTGTTTGTAGTAGTTCCTAATGTGCCTGGCGGCTGGCACTGGATTATAGTAATGTAGAAATCTTTTAGTCTTTTTTTATCCATACACTCATGAAGAGGCATGTTTACTAAAAGTTAGTGTATGGTAACATTATGCAAATATTTATGCAAATGAGTCCCTTATGCAAATGAGGCCCCCGCACCGAGTCTCCGCATATGGCCCTGCACCCCCCTTGGGCCGCCCCTGGTCAGCACCTAGGGAACTGGAGCTTGAGACCTACCACTGACTTCTCTAGTTCTAGAGAGAAAAGCTCTGTAAGCCAGTGTCAACCCCTATGATATGATTAAACATTGCTGTTTGCAACTAGAGCATAGGTGTTGGCATTCTGAGAGTACCATTGGCACTTATTCACATGAACACAAATCATAATATCCATTCCACATGATATGCAACTTAGGAACCAGGTGCTTGTCCGTCTTTTTGTGTCTTCCTTACTTCAAGCACTCCTTTGCCTGCCATTGTGCTCTTTTTGGGGTGATTTTACAAGGGAGCTGTGGAAAGAGCCATGGCTCCTACACATGCAAGTCTGGGTTTTCCTGTTCTTGCGCACATGCATGGGCACGTCTGTGCATGCTTGGTTAGGCACCATTCTGTAAGTATGCAAAAAAAAAGTGCTCTCCGTGTGGATCTTAACTGGGGTGTGCACAGAGGCGCGGTATGGGCAGAGCGTGGGCACAGCCTCAAAGGTTGAGCATATGCTATAGACTACTATGACACATACATGCCCCTATGCTGATATAGGTGCCCCCAGCTACTCCTGCTCTAGGGCAGGCATAACTGATGCTCCTAGCCTATGGCCCATCAGTGCACAGGTATTTTATAAAGTGAGGCTTGTACATGCCTTGCATCAGCTACATGGGAGGGTTAAATATTACCTCTTTGTATCCATCATACTGTTCCCCCTGTCTTCTCACTTCCTTCCTTCTCTCCCTAAAAGCATTGTTCAGCCTCCTCCTTCCTTTTCTGAGATTCCATCGCTACCCATGCTACCCAATTCTCACCTCTTCATCCAAAGCGCTCTCCCCTCACCTCTGTCCTCAAGCTTCTCTTGGCACACACCAAGGTTAACATTCCCAAGCTCTTTCCCTTTTTACTCTGCCAGATCCCTGCCCCATCATCTTCTACGTCTCTTCCCCTAAGCCTTGCTCCCTGTATCCTAATCCCTGTCCAATTCCTTACATCTTTCCTCCAAACAAAAGATGCCAATTTGTGAATACAGCGGGTGCCTGAGCACCCTAGTATTGAGCAGACATCTTCACTGTGTCCGACAAGGAGTAATTTGTGTTGCGTTTAGCACCCCCCCCCCCAATCGTTTTGAAAAGTTGTCTCCTATGCCCCCATGTTCACTGACATGAATCTTTGCCTAGAATCTCATCCTTTTTCATAAGCTCCCTCTTGCATTCTAAGCTCTAGTCTCTAGACAAAGCCCTCAAAATATCCCTAGGACTATCTGAAGGAAGGACAAGATGGGTATCATTCCAGGGCACCAGGCTGGAGGGGAGCCCATGTTGCCAGCATTGGATAAGTACATGTCACTATTGTCACTACCAGTGCCAGAATAGTGACAGGGATATATCCTGCACAACATTCCAAGCAGCAGGGCCAGCCCAAGAGTTGGTTCAAGGTGTCTGTGCCCTAAGTAAACCTGGATGCCACAATTTATTGTTTAGTTTTGAATGCCCTGCTTCCCCCTCCCTCCGCCCTGCCTCCTAGGTTTCTGTCCTAGGCTGCCATCTAGTTTGCCTGGTGGTTGGGCTGGTCCTGATTAATGGAGGGAGACCATTACTCCCAGGATGCAGTTGCATCAGGTATTGGTTCTATACATTACCAGTCCTAATATTCAGTTTTTGGAGACAACAGTGGGCAGTATGGAAATAAAAAGAATTTAAAAAATGTTAAGACAAAGATCCTAACAACTGGCAAAATGAATAAGTTCATCATTGATGGAGAAGAAATTGAAATAGTTGGCAACTTTAACCTACCTACTTGGATCAACTATCTATAAAGAAGCGACAAGCAGTCAAGAAATCCGATGATGCATTGCTCTTGGCAGAATGGCTATGAAGGACCTAAACAAGATTCTCAAGAGCAGAGATGTTTCTCTCCATACAAAGATTCGGCTTGTTCAAGCCATGGCATTTTCAGTAACATCATATGGATGTGAAAGTTGGATAGTGAAAAAGATAGACAGGAAGAAAATTGATGCCTTTGAATTATGGTGCTGGTGTTGAATACTGGGTATACCATGGACTGCCTGAAGAACAAACCAGTCAGTACTAGAGGAGATCAAACCTAAGCTTTCTTTAGAAGCTCAGATGACTTCGACTTTCAAACTTTGGACACATCATGCGAAGAGAGAGGTCATTAGAGAAAGACATCATGCTTTGCAGGATAGAAGGTCAACGCAAAAGAGTAAGGCCAGCAATGACATGGATCGATAACACAGGTACACTAAAAAAAAATTTTTTAAACTGCCTCTAATGTTTCGATTGATTTTTACGTTTTTTGGTGCGCTGAATCCAAATCTGGTAACCAATTTGCTCCATCACGTACAGATTTTTTGCTACATTGGGTTAGCAGTTTGAGGTGAACGTTTCAGATTGAGTGCGATCGAGATAAAAGTTTCTTGGATGAATTCTTTATACTAATTGTTTAGTAGTTATTCAAATAAGAATAAAGAAAATTGTAACAAGGCAGCACATAAGAATAGAGTAATGTCAACAAAACACACTGTGATGGTAGCAAAATTGTCTGCACTTAAAACAGCCACATACATGTGCACAAACATTGAGCATATAAGAGCGAGGTTAGACACAAAGCAAAGCAAAGAAATGTGCAAAAAATGTTGTACAGGTATGTATGTAAGAATAGAAAACGCAAACCGCACCATTGCAATACATGAAGACAAACACCCGATGGTGTGAAAATAAAATTCTAATAAATGAGATCCGACACTGTGGTAATAACTAGCAAATTTTTATTTCAAAGTTTAGTAAAAACACGATATTTGTCAACACAGTTTAGATTTTAAAGTCATTCTTGGGTCAATCAATCTCCTGGTGGGCCCGTTTCTTCTTCCCCCGAATGCTTCTCTTGGTGCGCTGCTTGGCGTATTTTTCATCTGGGGTTTCCCGCAGCAGCAACCAGCAGAAATCAGCCATCATAGTGGTGTTCCATCTTCCTTGGTACCTTCTCTCTGCGTCCTTGATGTCCTGGTGAAACCTTTCACCTTGTTCTTCACTGTACGCCCCCAAGTTTTCGGGAAAGTAGTTCACATGGGAGTGCAAGAAATGGACTTTCAGGCTCATGTTACAGCCTTGTTCTTTGAAGGCATTGAGCATCCTGGCAACAATATCCTTATAGTTCTCATCCCGCCTGTTCCCCAAGAATTTGAGAACAACATCCTTGAAGGAATCCCAGGCTTCTTTTTCCTTCTCAGACATCGTTTCAGCGAATGCTCCATCTGAAATGAGTTTCCTTATATCAGGGCCAACAAACACTCCTTCCTTTAGCTTTGCTTCAGAAAGTCGGGGGAACTTTGAGCAAAGGTACCGAAAGCACTCACCATCTTTTGGAAGGGACTTGATGAATTGCTTAATGAGACCCAACTTAATGTGGAGAGGTGGTAATAGAATTTTATCACGAGGTACCAAGCTCTCATGAAGAACATTTTTCTCACCGGGTCTCAAATACTCCCGAATTGGCCAGTCTTTTTTCCCCCAGTGTAGGTCGCGGGCCCGGCTATCCCACAAGCAAAGGAAGCAGGGATATTTGGTGAAACCGGATTGCTGCCCTAATAGCATGGATAGAATTTTTAAAGTCTCCACAAATCATCCACTTATGCTCATCATAACGAATCTTCTGAAGAATCGGGGCCAAATTCTCGTATTTTTCTTGGAGAATAACAGAGTGAGCAATAGGAACTGAAGCGAATGTGTTGCCATTATGAAGAAGAACACCTTTTATGCTGTCTTTTGACGAATCAATGAACAGCCGCCATTCAGCAGGATCATACTTGAGTTTAATCTTTTCCATCACTCCGTATATATCGTTGCAAAATACCAAATCTTCCTCTTTGCTGAAATACTTCAAAAATTGTGTCTCGCGGTTGCGGTACCAATAAAAAGTTGTTCCTGGTGACAATAGATTTTTCTGTTTAAGCCGAGAACCTAGCAGTTGGGCAGCATCTTTTGGGAGTCCTAAATCCCGGACTAAATCATTCAATTCAGCTTGAGAGAAAAGTTCAGGTTTCGGATCTGGTTCAGTTTCAAACTCGGAAGTACTGGACTCATCGGGAAAAGCCATCTGATGAGTCTCATGATCAGAACCGTCCACACAAATATGATCCAAAGATTTTGGTGGTTCAGGCACAGGTACTTCGTTGCTATGAGGCATAGGCCTAATTGCTGAGGGAAGGTTGGGGTAACTTATTACGTTCTTATTTTTTAAGTTGTATCCCTTCACAATGCAAGAGCAAAAATAGCAGTCACTGCTGTGGTCTCTTTGTTCACGCCACATCATAGGTATTCCGAAACAAAATGCTTGTTTTTTACCTTTCATCCATAAGCGTAGATCTTCCTCACATGTCTTGCACACTTTGTGAGGAGCCCACGGTTTGTCTTGATCGCCTAACTTCAAACCGAAATAGGCGAAATATACTTTTTTAATAAATGCAGAAATGTTCCTCTGCCGCTTTTTCACGGTATATTCCCCACAAATAAAACAAAAACTGTCCGGAGAGTTGACGCAACCTCTGGCTCTGTGAGCCATCACAAATACACAGCACTGCAAACTACAACTGTAGTGAACCACTTCGGAATAAAGCTGGATTACGACTGAGCAAACAAAAGGTAATAATGAACTTGCAAGAAACTGAAATTTGACAGGAACGTTCATGTCGCAACCACCGTGTTTGAGTGAGCGAACGAGGCGAGGCGAACAGGAAAGAACATGCGTCAGCGCGAGTACTGGATTTAGCCCCCCGCCTCCCAATTGTCCTGTTAATGTATAAAATGAATACAAAACACTCTAAAATATCATGAGGGAGTGTTTCTAGTTAGTTAACCATTACAACCTCTATTTTGGGCCAAGAAAATAAACTGCAGTCGGCTAAAAAGAAATTATGTGAACATTCCTTATAGGGTAAGAAATCTAATTTTGCAAGAAAACGTGACGTGATGGAACATTTTGGCTATTTTTCCTGGATTCAGCACCCCAAAATCTATAGGAATCAGTTGCAAAACTGGAGGCAGTTTTTTGGTAGTGTACCTGTGTAATATAACAGCAGCTACGAGTGCCAGCCTGTCAACAATGAGTTGCCTGACTGAAGACTGAATACTGTTTAGGACAACTATCCAGAGGGTCAACATGAGATGACACCGACTTGACGACACTTAACAACAACAAAAAAAAAGAGAGCAATGAGAAGAATATTGAATAAGAGGGTGATGTTAAGAAAGCCTTTTATGCATTAGGTGATCAATGAAGTTTTAAAAAAATCTGTGAAAAACAATAATAGAGAATGAGTGGGAAAAGCATGCCTTTCGTGACTGCTGGAATTCTTTACAACCTGTCTGCATGTGTGCGTTTGTATCAGTATATTCATGTTTGTGTGTGAGAGAAAAGGAAAAAGTCTGTATGTGTGTATGTGTCTGTGTGTGAATTGACTCTGTATCTGTGACTTGGAGAATAAAGCAAAGGGGCAAGGCAGCATGAAAGGAACAAATCCCTACTCGCTAAGTTTCAGTGTAAAAGCATTTCTTTGCTGCTGCTGCTAGAACTCCCTTTCCCACACAAATGCTTTAGGCCAGGCTTTGGGGGACTTGATTTATCTGGTATGCCAGTCCGATTTGGCCCATTTTTTAACTCAGTGTGTCTTTTCTTAGATTTTCCCCATACCAAATTTGGCCATTAAATATTCAGAGTTGAATTTATGTATTTTATCTACCATCTTTGTGACAAATTGCCATTCAAAATGGTTTACAATAGTAAAAGACACAATCAACAATAGAACAGAGGAATATTAATTAACAATAAGAGTAACAGAGGAAAAATTCCCATTCCTGTTATTACTCACACAACATAATTAGTGTTCTGCCAGGAATAATACGGTCTTTACTCCTTTCCTGAAGCTTAACAAATTAATATCCATTCTTAGATCAATTGGTAATGCTTTCCATAATTGAGGCCCAATTATCCTAAAGGCTTTTGATCTCCAAGCCAAACAGACAGATGGGCAATTTGTGAATCCTTGTATATAATTTATTTCCAACATTCCGTTGCGTTGGAAAGAATAGCAGGTGGGGAAAGCATGCGGAACATGGCTCATGGAATTCTTTCCAACAACTTTGCGTGTCTGTATCTCTGTATGTGTATACTGACCTGGAGGGGAGAGGGGAGGAATGGTTTGAATGTTGCGGTACCCAAATATTCTTTTAGTTTGGAAAGATTAATAAAACAAAACCAAGCATGATAAAGTGAATCATTAGACGTTACTGTCAACAGATTTCAAAGAATGGATTTTGCAATTTTAATTATAGGGTGCCACAAAGAGTAACGACTTGGAAGAAAAAGTAAATTCAAAGAGAATAGCGGAATATAGAAGCGGGCACAGAAAGAAGATAGGCAGAATGACCAGAAACAAAAGAAGGCAGAAAGAGTAGTTGGCCAAGCAAAGGCTCAAATAGAAGACTGTATTGCTCCATTAATATAAACAGGGAATAAATCTATGTAAGTGAAAAGATGAAAATTAGTAGTGCACTTCTCCTATCAAATCTGTTTTTCATCCGAGTCCTCCAATTGCTTTAGGCTTCTAAAGAGGAACAAGATGAGAAGTAGATGAGAAATGCCCAGTCATAGAGTTACCACCTTACACCCAGGTGAACCCGAACAGGATTATCCAGTCCAGGTTTGGTTTCACTGGCACTGTAGTGATGATTTCCCATTATAGAATTTGAGGTTCCCCGAGATAATTAAGAGGATGGTTCTACTGAAGGAGAATACATTAAAAAGACTTAGAAATGCAGCACGGTTTACTGAAGATCTATGGGCATAGGTTAGAAGGCAAATGGTGTAAATCAGGTTGTGATGCGTAAGACTGTTTGCAAGATTACAATGCTGACGGTCCTTCAAAGCAGTAGTTTGGAATTGTACTGTAAATTCCTTCTTTAATAAGCAAGGTTGGATTTGGCACTTGGTAACCAGAAGTGATGGTTGTGCATGCCATTTTATGGGTGGTATTATAAACTACAAATGGCAGTGGATCAATGTTGTGAGCATGAGATGGGGCAAAATGGTGGAGATAAGATGACATCTGCTTTGCTTGTAATTTCTTCTGAGTGATGGCAGTTAAAGACCAAAGTGACCCATCCAGTCTGCCCAGTATCAGTTCGTCCTCTTGATACATGTGCATATATTTATTTATTTAACATTTTTTTTATATACCGCCTTTCAGAATCTCAAGGCGGTTTACATAGAACAGAACTTCGTTTACATAGTACTTTTTTTTCAAAACTATATACAGCAATGTTTACTGTGTTTACATTTAACTATTTACATAAAGTTTGTGCTCTGCTTGATGCCTAAGGTTCGGTCTGTTACGTGGTAGGCAGTCCATTACAAGGATGGTGGAGTATAGATGTATTCAGTAAATAGGTGCGTTTTCAAGAGCTTCCTGAAGGTAGAAAGGTCTGGTGGCTCTCGGGGTGGGGGAGGGAATTCCAGAGTGCAGGGGTATAGAGTTTGAAGGCTCCCTTTAGAGTATTCTGGGATATTCCTGTGTGGGATGTGGAGCTTGCAAGTGAGTCTTGATGATGTGTTCTTCGTGATCTGTTGTCAGGAGTTTTTCAGATTAATTCATTTAGGCAACCGGCAGATTGGTTATGTTGAATTTTGAATGCCAGCATTATGTTTTTATATTTTATTCTGAAGATGATAGGAAGCCAGTGAAGGGATTCGAGAATGGGGGTGATGTGGTCATATTTGCTGGATCTTGTGATTAGACGAGCTGTTGCGTTCTGAGCTAGCTGTAAGGCATAGATTGAGCTTTTTGGTAGGCCATGTAGGATTAGGTTGCAGTAATCAAGGAGTGGTGTGATGAGCGCTTGACACACAGTTCGGAAATGGTTCTGCTCAAGTTGGGGACATAGTTTTTGCAAGTATTTCATCTTGTAGTATATTTTGGAGGTGGTCTTAATGATGTGAGTCTGTAAACTGAGTCTCTGGTCGAGGTGAATTCCTAGATATTTTACCTCATTTTTTACGGGGATTGATCTGGTTCCAATTGTTATGTTGTCTGGGGGTTTGAATGTGGAGTTCTTTGTGACGATAAGGGCTTCTGATTTTTTGTAGTTGATCTCGAGGTTCTTTAATGTTAACCATTCAGTTATTGCTGTCATGCAGGATGAGATGGCAGAATAGTCAGGATTCTTTGTGTCTAGAGTGGTATTGATCATTAGGTCGTCCGCATATAGGTGGTAGTGAATGTTGTAGGCTTGTAGTATTTTGCAAACTGGTTGTAGGTACAGGTTGAAGAGTAAAGCTGAGAGGGAAGATCCTTGGGGAAGGCTTTGTTTTGGTGAGAAATGTCTCGATACATTGTGATTTATCTTGACTTGTCTGTAAGGTAAGAGTGGAACCATGCCAGGGGTGTGCCACTTTACTACTAGATAGGCTAATTGAAATAGGAGTATGTGGTGATTTATTGAGTCGAAGGCAGCTGTTATGTCGATAAAAATGAGGACAAAACCTTTACCAAATTCCAGCTCCCCTCTTGCCCATGTTTTCCTCCAGACCGCACAGCCTTTTTCTCATGGCCGTTCCAAGCATAACCAAAATGCATTTTCTTTCTGAGTCTCCCAGAAAAATGGCCCAGCAAGTTTCTATTGGAGAAGGAGTTCCAGCTTCTGTAGTATAGAAACTTTTTATATACAGTGAAAGAGAGAAGCTACAGACTTCCTCTCTTCAAACTTCCTCTTCCCGTTTTTCTATTCTCCCAATCTCCCAAACTACCCCACCCCCCAAAAATCGCCTTGCTGCAACTACCCCAGCACATTGCCAAATGCCCTATCCCAAAAAACTATCTCTGCAAGCTGTCCCACCACCCTGAAAGCGTCCGCAACCCCTAAAATTACCCCTGCAAACTGCCCCGCCTTGAACAACGACTTCACCGCGACAGCCCCACCACTCCGTAAACTGCCACTTTCCCCAAAATCTACCCCACCAAAACTGCCTCACCACCCTGCAAACTGTCCCCACAACTGCCCCACCATCAAAAACTCTCCCTGCTGCAACTACTTATACTACACAGATAGAAGGGATCTGTCAGAAGAGCGGACTTCCCGAGGAGGGGTGTAGGGAGAGATAAGAGAGGAAAGATAGTGAGAAGCAGCAGAATGAATGCACTTCTAAGTCAGTAGGAGAAGTTTGAACTGGATACGGAAACAGATAGGGAGCCAGTGAAACAACATGAGAAGAGGAGTTACATGAGCATATGGAGGCTGGCAGAAGAATAGCCGTGCAGCTGAGTTTTGAACAGATTGAAGGGGAGAGAGATGATTCAGAGGGAGACCAGCAAGGAGGAGGTTGCAATAGTTTAGACGGGAGGTGACTAAAGAGTGGATAAGTATCTGTGTGTAGACAGGAAAGGATGAATTTTGCCAGTGTTGTAGAGAAAGAAGCAACAGGTTTTAGCTGTTGGTTGGATGTGTGCAAAGAAAGAGAGAGTAGAATCGAAGATGACCCCAAGGTTGCGAACCGAGAAAACAGGGGGGAGTATATTGTTTTCCACAGAAATAGAGAAGAGAGGAAGGGGGAGGTAGGTTTAGGGGGAAAAATAAGGAGCTCAGTTTTAGCCATGTTCAGTTTCAGACGGCAGTGAGACATCCAGGCAGCAATGTCAGATAAGCAGGCAGAGATCCAGGCCTGGATTCCTGGAGAAATTTCAGGCACAGAAAGGTAGACCTAAGGGCCGTCAGCATAAAGATGGTACTGAAAACCATGGGAGGAAATAAGTGCACCAAGGGACTGTGTGTAGAGAGAAAAGGAGAGGTCCCAAGGCAGAGCCCTGAGGTACACCAACTGAAAGCGGGATGGCGGTAGAGGAGGAACCACCAGAACAGACACTGAAATTGTGATGGGAGAGAGAAGAAGAAAACCAGAACAGAATAGAGCCCCTAAATCCAAGCAACTGCCACACCACCCTTCAAATTGCCCCACCCCTTGAAGTACCCTGCCAGAACTACTCCACCATACCGCAAACTACTCCCACAACTGCCACACCCCAAAAGAATACCATACCACCTACTGTCCCTACCCTAAAAAATTATCCTGCAACATCTGACCTGTCACTACACAAATGGCCCTCACCCCCCAAATCTATCCTCTCGCAACTGCCTACAAATTGCCCTCACTCTCAAAAACTAACCCTGCATACTGCCCCACCCCTAAAAACTACTTCCCGCCATGTCTGCCCTACCTCAGACTACCCTCTGCAACTGCTCTTCACCTCCAAACTGCCTCCTTCTACTACCCCTCCACTCTGCAAGCTGCCTCCACTCTCAAAAACTGCTTCCCAAAAAGTGCCTCCACCCTATAAAATGATGTCCTTCAGAATTGCCTCACCACGCCTAGCTACCCCTCCACAGACACTAAAAGTGGCATTTTAGAAAAGTCGTCCAGTTGCAGTCTGGAATGTCCAGGGCAGAACATGCACAAAACACCAGGGACTCCTGTATTTTGGCCCAATATTTAGAAACATGGATGCCACCGACGTTGGTACCTATGCCAGCATCCATATAGATGTCCTCACTATGAAACTGTGTGGCAGGGGCATCCACCTCAAGCAAGGTTGTGTATGGGGATGTCCAGTGGCGTCTCCATCAGTGGCCATTATAAAATAAAGGGGATATAGCTTACAGTTTAGTCACATTTGATATACCGTCTTTGGCACGCCTACAAGGCAGTTTACAAAAAAAGAAAAATTCTTAGAAAAGAAAGGAACTTCAATATGGGTTGATAGGAGAGAGAGAGAGATAGATAAAGCAGATATGAGTGTACCTCCTTCTCCATACCCTCCTGATGATTGCCTGACAAAATGATCACTTTTCAGATGCTATTTATGCCTGGAAAAGGCAGCTAGGGACATTCAGGATATTTCTGAAATTGGGCAGGGATATCCAAGATCCTACACCATACCTTCTTTCCAACTTGGATGTCCTCACACTGGTGATGTCTCTGTTTTTGGACATCGCTATGCCTGTTTTCAGACATCCAGAGAGTGAATAGGGCTTCTAAAATAAGCCCCTATACATGCACAACACGCAACAGAGACACACACACACAAACGGGAATTACAAATAATTCTCTAGATGTAATGTACTGCATTTTAAATTATTCAAATATACATTTCATTGTCTTTTGTATTTCTCATCTAAAACCTTCTGAATAAAATGGATAGTTTTTTTATTGGTTGCTATGCAATGTTGCCAGATCACAAAAATTTCTAGCCCAAAGTTTGTTAAAAAAAAAAAAAAAAAGCCCAAAAGAGTGACCCACTCTTGGCCCTGCCCCTCCTCTTCCCTGATTGGCTGGTCTGGCAGCCCATCAGGTGTGGCCACATCCACCTTGATACATGGCCCGGTCCTGCCCTGCCCTTTCCAGTTCATCTAGCAGTCAATCACACCCACCCAGCCACATCTCATTGGCTGGCTACTACTACTAATAATAATCATTTATATAGCGCTGCAAGACATACACAGCACTGTACAGATACATATAAAGAGAGGCCCTGCTCATCAGAGCTTACAATCTAGTTAAGACAGATAAGACAAAGATAAGAAAAAAGGGTAGAATAGGAAAGAGTGAGGTGACACAAGGAAAACAAGGGATCAGGATCCAAATGCAGTCCCAAAGAGGTGAGCTGTCAGCATGGGTTTGAAAATGGGCAGAGAAGACACTTGACGTACAGACTCAGGAAGTTTGTTCCAGGCATAAGGAGCAGAAAGGTGAAAGGATCTAAATCTAGAGTTGGCAGTGGAAGAAAAGGGCATAGAAAGTAGCAGGCCAGTGGACGAGCAGAGTTCACAAGGATGGTTGTAGGGAGAGAAGAGAGGAAAGATAGTGAGGGGCAGAGGAGTGAATACATTTATAAGCAGAAGAAGTTTGAACTGGATACAGAATTAAGTGATTGGAGGAAAGGGGAAATGAGTATATCGAAGCTGGCGAAAGATTAGTCGCCCAACAGAGTTCTGAACAGACTGAAGGGGAGAGAGGTGACTCAGAGGGAAGAGTGTTATCTACAGAGATAGAGAAAGGAGGAAGGTTTAGGGGGAAAATAAGAAGTTCAGTTTTGGCCATGTTTAATTTCAAACGGTGGTTAAACATCCAGGTGGTGATATCAGATAGGCAGGCAGAGATGTGGGCCTGAGGTGTCGGAGATATATCAAGTGTAGAAAGATAGATCTGAGAGTCATTGGCATAAAAATGGTACTGAAAGCCATGGGAGGAGATGAGAGCACCAAGGGACTGGGTGCAGAGAGAGAAAAGGAGAGGGTCCAGAACAGACCCTTGGGGTACACCATCTGAGAGAGGGATAGCAGTAAAGGACGAACCACCAGAACAAACACAGAAAGAGCAATGGGAGAGATAAGAAGAGAACCAGGACAGTACAAAGCCCCTAAAACCAAGTGAGGACAATATGTCAAGGAGAAGCTAGTGTCGATGTTGTCAAAAGCAGCAGAAAGGTCAAGAAGGATCAGGATTGAGCAAAGGCCCTTGGATTCAGCCAGGAACAAGTTGCTGGAGACTTTAGCAAGCACCATCTCAGTAGAATGTAAGGGACGAAAGCCAGATTGAAATGGATCTAGCAGAGCTTGAGAGGAAAGAAATTCAAGACAATGGTGGAGGACTGCATATTCAAGAAGTTTGGAAATGAAGGGAAGAAGGGAAATGGGTCGATAAGAAGGATAACTAGGGTCAAGTGAAGGTTTCTTGAGGAGAAGTGTGACTACAACATGCTTGGAAGGCTGCAGAGACAGTAGCAGTGGAGAGTGAGAGGTTGAGAATATGTGAGCTGGAAGGGATGACAGAAATGGAATTAAGGAGATGGGAGGGATAGGATTAGACGAGCAAGTAGTGGGTTTAGAGGAGGAAAGAAGATGAGGTTTCCTCTTCAGAGATCTTAGAAAAGGATGGAAGGGCAACAGGTTGAGGGGAAAAGTTGGTATTGAGAAGGGGGAAGAAGGGATGAAGCTGATCTAGTGGGGAATTGGCGTGTAATCTTGTGGATTCTGTCATGGAAATATTCGGCTAGGGTTTGGGCAGGAAAAGGAGGGGACAAAGGAGAAGGCACCTTGAGGAGTTAAGAGTTGAGAAGAGACGATGAGGGTCAGTGACAAGAGAATTAGTCAGATGGACAAAACTAGAAAAGAGAAAAAGGACAAATGGACAGCAGACAATTGAGAGTTAGCAGAAGACGAGAAGAAAGCGACTGGGGCAGCTGCAACTGAAAAATACAAGGTCCAAACAGCAAAAGGTAGGAAAAAACTATTTTATTTTGAATTTATTAACTGGAATATGTCAGCTCTGGGAAATGTGCATCGCTAACATTTGCGTTTTTGTTTAGTACAAGAAGAAATTAACTTATAGTTTTATTTCTCTAATGTTCTACATTCCAAGTTTGGCTTTTGGGGTTCCCAGTTTAATTATTGTCTTCATATTTCTAAATTATGATCCTTTGTTCTATGTCTGGTGATGGGTTTTGCATGGGTAACTGAGCTGCAGTATTCTGTTCATGTAGTTTCTATGTGACAGTTCCACTTGTTCTTTTTTTCTCTCTTTTGTTTTTTTCCATTCTCTCTACATCTGCCTCTACATACTGATCTTTCTCCTTTTTCTCTTTCCTCCATTTTTTTTCTTTATTCCTTTTTCATCCACTCAGATTTCACCCCTCCATCCTCAATCTCCACGTACTCTCCCAATACTCAGCCAATCACATATTTTTCTTCCCTCTCACACAAAATATTTGTTCCCCTCTTTATCCTCACTCCCCCAGCTTATTTTTTTCTTCCGCCAGTCTCGGCCACATCAAGCATAGTCCTTCTGCCCCATCCCCCCATGTCCAGCACCCCATCTCACCCCACCTTCTCATGTTCAACCAGCTCCCTCCCGCACTGCCTGCTGGCCTCCACTTGCCCCGCCACCACTTTTCCTGTTCCCTTGGTAGTGGCAGCAATAGTGGACCTCCCATAAAAAAAACCCCATGGGTCTTAGCAACTCTGAGCTTGCATGGCTGGTCTGGTCCCTCCTTCCTCTGATACATGCAAGCGCAGTGGTTCTCAACCTTTTTTGTACCGCGACCCCTTTTATCATTGGTCATCTTGTGATGACCCCCAATGATAAAATCAAATGCATCTCTCTTCCTTTACCGTTAACGCATTGTCGCTGTAATCATTTGTTGAATTATTAATATATTATAGGCCTTTGCAATATGTTTTTGTTTATAAAATTTACTCATTTAAACCACAATAATTAATCACAATAACAAGTAACAATATTTGATTTCAAAATTATTATGATTTTGCAGTCAAATCACTAATATGAAATAAAATTATTTTTTCTACCTTTTGTTGTCTGACCAATTTATTCTCTGATCATGCTGGTCCTGATCTGAGGCTTCTGCTTTCCTGTCTTCTCTGCTCTCTTTCTGTGGTCTATGGTCCATCTGCCATTTCTTATCTCTTCTTTTGTTTTCTTCACTTCTTTGGAGTGGAGGAGTGGCCTAGTGGTTGGGGCAAGGTACTTCAGGCCGGAAGGTCGGGGGTTCAAATCCCACTAGAGGACAGCAACCTTGGGCCGGAAGGACTGGGGTTTCTAGTCCCACAGTGCTCCTTGTGGTCTTGGGCAAGCCACTTAACCCTCCATAGCCCATGTTCCCTGTAAAATAGTTATCTCCAAGTTATAATGCCCTGTTCAATGTAATTTCAGTTTGTTCAATGTAAACCGCACTGATGCAGAATAGCGCGGTGTATAAGAGAATGTAAATAAATAAATAAATTTTCCATCAGCCTATTTCCAGTCCCAGTAACCCTCCCCAGTATCAGCCCCTTTCCAGTCCTCACGCCCAGTACCTTCCAATGTCAACTTGCATTCCCATGACTGCCACTGGTGTCCATTCCCTTCCAGTCCCCCTTCGTCCCCACAGACTAGTCCCTTCTAGTACAAATACCATGGCAGCCCCTCTCAGATCCACTCCCTTCCAGTTCCATTCTCCCATCCCCTCGTATCAGCCCATTTGTAGCCTCAGCCCCCAGTTTTCTTCCAGGGCCAGTAGCTCTATCCTCCCCTCCCCACCATCAGCCCATTCACAATCGAAGCCTCTCAACCCCATTACCAGTGCTAGCCTCCCCTAATCAGCTTATTACCAGTGCTAGACTCCCCTAATCAGACCATTACCAGTCCTAACCCCCCCCCTTGATCAGTCCATTCCCAGTCCTAGCCTTCCCTAATCAACCCATTACCAGTCCTAGCCCCCCCGATCTGCCCATTACCAGTGCTAGCCCCCCATCAGCCCATTATAATCCTAACCCGCACTGTCTCCCCCCTCTATCCAGCATTTATCCCCTGTCTGTCCAGTATGTCCCCCTGTCTCTCCCCTTTGTCCATGTCAGCCCCCCTCCCTCCCTCCCTCCCTCTCTCCATGTCATCCCCCTCCCTCCCTCCCCCATGTCAGCCCCGTTGCAGGTTCCCTGCCCCCTCCTCCCCCATAAAGATGTTGCATTCGAGTTTGGATCGCCATTAGTGTAGGAGCGTCCATTCACTTCCATGCCTGGGCTATTGCCATTCTTGCGGCCGTACATCCCATCTTTAAGAGCATATATATTCCTGCTGGGAGGCTGTCATCCTTTACATTAAGAGGGCCAAACCTGACCCTGGCCTGCCTTCATCCCCGACAGTCTCACTTAGCCATGCGAGCACATTAGCCCAGAAGGGACGTATCTTTTCACAGGACCTCCAGACATTCAAAAAGCTGCCCAGAGCACCACATTTTCTCCAGCACTGTGCTGACCCACCATAAGAGGTTCTGCAGGAGTGATGGGGTGGAATACCATCTATATAGCATTTTGTAACTGTGTCCTAGCAGTTTACTAGCCAGGACCCCTTTATAGATTGATTCCCATTGTTTCTCATCCCGTGATTTATTGAAATCTGTTTCCCATGCCCTCAGTCATGGCCATTTCCCTTCCCTTGCATTCCCCATGTAGGCATATAATTTAGAGATAGCCCCATTAACCTCTGTACATCCAAACAGAGCCTCAATATCTTCCAGGGGTGATAAAGAATATCATCCAGAGGATGGTAGAGAATATTCGTTCTGTAGATCCTCAAGAGATATACATTCCCCCTCTTCTCTAAACTGGGCCACACAGCACAATTTCCCCCCCCCCCCCCCAGCTCCCCCAGGCAAAGGCACGACTGTCCATGCCAGGAGGGAAATCTGGGTTTCCCAGTAGTGGGATATAGTTAGAATATCCCTTAGGTCCATACCAAATCATTTTCCATTTAAACCAGATTTCAAGGAGGAGGCAATAAAGTGACTGTCATATCATTTCAGTGCTTGTCCCTCTCCCATGTGCCAGATTATTTCTCCCAGGTGGTAGCAGCCCAATTCTTCCCTCTCCAGCCCCACCCATTCCTGCTGTTCATGGATCCACCACTCTAGCACAGAGCGCAATCTAGCTACTTCAAAGGTATCTAGTTTTGGAAGAATGTATCCTTGAAGGATACTAGCAAAAGATTGAAGTTAGGGCATATCGACAGAGAGGTTCCATTAAAGACAAAAGTAACCCAAATGCCCTTAAGCTCAAAACAGACAGAACAAAGATTCCAAATTACCCCTGCCTACTGGTAACCAAATTAATATGAATAAAATAGTCTCTGAAATGCTTATATGCAAATGCTAGACGTCTAAAAAATAAGATGGGAGAGTTAGAATATATAGCACTAAATGAGAAGTTAGATATCATTGTATCTCACAGATACGGTGGAAGGAGGACAACCATTTGGGACACTGTGATACCTGGGTACAAATTATATTGCATTGATAGAGTAGATCAAATGGGTGAAGGGGTTGCGCTCTTTTAGAAAGGGCATTGAGTCACCCAGGATTAATGTTTTGCAGGAAACAAAATACACTGGAGTGAAATTCCATTTAAAAAGGGGAAGGCGATGGCAGTGGGGGTGTACTATCGACCGCCTGGCCACAATGAACAAATGGATGATGAAATGCTCAAAGAAATCAGGGAAGCTAACAAACGTTACAGCACAGTAATAATAATGAGTGATTTCAGTTACCCCGGTATCGACTGAGTCAGTGTCATGGCAGGACGTGCTAGGGAGATAAAGTTTCTAGATTAAATAAATGACTGCTTCTTGGAGCAGCTGGTTCATGAACCAACAAGAGAGGAAGCCATCTTGGACCTAGTCCTTACTGGAACACAAGATCTGGTGCAAGAGATAAGAGTGTTGGGGACACTTGGCAATAGTAATCATAGCATGATCATGTTTGATTTAATAAATGGAAGAAGGGTGGCAAGGACATCCACAGTACTACATTTTAACTTTCAAAAGAGAGATTATGATAAAATGAGGAAAACAGTTAAGTAAAAACTGAAAGAGCAGCTGCAAAGATTGAAGATTTACATCCAGCATGGGTGTTTAAAAATACTGTCTTGGAAGCCCAGATCAGCTGTGTTCCTTGCTTTAAGAAAAGTGGAAGGAAGTCCAAAAAACTGTCAGCATGGTTTAAAGGTGAAGTAGCCAAAAAAGCATCTTTCAGGAAATGGAAAAAGGAGCCAAATGATGGAAACTGGAAACAACATAAGCAAGGAATTGATAAGGCAGGCAAAGAGAGAATTTGAAAAAAAGCTTGCCGTGGAAGCAAAAACACATAATAGCTTTTTCAAGTACATTCATAGCATAAAAACGTCAAGATAGTCAGTTGGACCATTGGATGATAGAGGGGTGAAAGGGGCACTAAGAGGGGACAAGGCCATAGGGTTTGATCACCTATGGTTACACCCTTAATATGTGTGTTCTTCCTGTTTCTCTGGGCCAGGGGCTCCATTGCCAGTATAAATAATAATGGAGAGAGGGGGCACCCCTGGCAGGTTCCATGATACAATTGAAAGGACTGAGTATGGTCACCATTAATCTTTAGACAGGCCATCAGGGATTTGTACAAGATTTTAGTCCACCTTAGGTAATCCCGTAAGATCCCCATTATTTTCCAGAGTTTTAAAAAGAAAGGGCTGGTACACCCTATCAAAGGCTTTTTGGGCATCAATGGCCAGCAAGCCAAGCCTTCAGAGCTCTGTTTCCCAGCTACATTAAATTAAGAACCTTCCTGATGTTATCAGAGGCTTGTCTATCAGGTACGAACCCTGATTGATTGGGGTGGACCTGTTGAGATAGAGGTAGCATCCGTTTAGTTAAGACCCTTATAAAGATTTTCAGGTCATTTCCCAGAAGTGAGATGGGGCTATAGGACCCACGCTCTCCTGGGTCCTTCCCTTCCTTAGTTAAAATACTCATTACGGCTAGGTGTAGTGAATCAGGCTTCTGGGAGGCCATTCCAAAGGAGTTAAACATTTTAGTTAGGGGTTCTACTACTACTCCACTAAAACATCCAACCTGGATACCTTATAAGGTGGTAAGCCTTTGATCACACTGAGAACCCCTTTATTTTGGTGATATGGTTCCTAGTGACCAGTCTCTTTAATTTATGAGCCAAGAGACACCTAGGTTTATTCCTATATTCAAAGTGGGCTTGTTTTAACAGCTCAGTCCAAGGTTAATCTCAGCCAGTTCCAGCTCTTTTAGTTCCCTCTGGGTCGCTGCAAGCTCTTTTGATTGTCATGGAATTGTGCTGACCTGCTTTAAGCTCTTTCTCTAATCTGGAAATTGTCTCACGCAATTGTCCCTTGCTTTCCTCTTTAATGCATTTTTTGTGTGCCCCTATGGCAATAGGTTTACCCCTGACCACTGCTTTTAAGAAGTCCCATTACTGTACCAGGGGTACAGGGCCCTCCCTCATTCAAGTTGAGGTATTCTCCAATGTCTTTCTGGATTTGTTAGATGATCAATGGGTCATGCAGGAGGCAATCATTCAGTCTCCACTAAGTCTGCTTAGGCTTGGGAGACCCAGCAGCAAACTGACCAATCACAGGAGCATGATCTGACCACGTACTCTTTCACTGTGCAGGTCTCCATCTGTGATATATTAGCATTTTGTCAACCAATATTAAGTCTATTCTGGAGCAAGGTTTATGTACAGGGGAGAAAAATGAGTAGTCACATTGCCTTCCATTCTTTATTCTCCAGATATCCGCTACTTCTTAGATCTATCATAAGTCATTCCAATTTTTTCCTATGAATTTTTGACTTTGAGGAAAAACCCTTGGAAGTATCCAGGGCTGGATCTAATACCACGTTGAAATCCCCTCCCGTAATTATTTTCCCTCCAGCTATCTCTAGTAGCGGTTTAAAAAGGGAGGCAAATAAATCCACTTGGTTAACACTGGGGGCATAAATATTAATTAATGTGTAGACATTTCCTCCCCAACTGGTCTTCACGATCGGGTAGTGGCCCTCCTTATCTCTTTGCACCTCAAGGATTTGGTAGGCAGTTTACTGGATAACAGTGTCCCTACTCCATCCTGTTTTTTGCTCAAGTTTATTGGACGCAAACTATCTCAGGGGAAAGCAGGAGTCGGTAACTCTCACCTTGTCCTTACAAAGCAAATGGGTTTTTGAATAAGCGCTATATCGCAATCCAGATTTTTAAATTCTTTGAAAAGCATTTGGCGTTTATAATAAGAATTTAGACCTCGAACGTTCAGGGTCATAGCTCTGAAGTCAGTCATCTGTTGGTCTGTTACTAGTCTTTATATAGTGTAAGGGATCTCATGTAGTCCCCCTCCCCATCCCCAGCCTCCCTTGTTGTCTTAGTCCCCCCAATCTCCCACTCCCTCGTCCTACCTCCCTTTCCCCTCCCCTATCTGACTCTCATCCACTCAATCTTCAAAAGACATGAGGTCATCGCCAGGCAGCCATTGAATTCTCTCATTTCGCTGCCTGATTCATTGTTTTACAGTTATCGGGGGATAATGTTATCTCCGCCTTCGGAGCCTCTTGGCTAAGCAGCCGTCTATGGCAATGATGTCATTTCCTCCCAGTTTGTTTTAAAATCCACAGATCAGGGTCTACTAGCTTTGCCTGGAGTTCGGGAGGTCAAACTGCTAAGACATAGTCAAAGAACCACCTTTAGTGCAGGCCATCTTCTGTAGAATAGCATGCCTAAAGGCATTTATTTGATTTGGGGATATAAGCTTTTCAGATCAAGAATGCAATTAAAGATCAACCAACAAGTTGTAGGTGATAACTTTTTATTGGACTGACTTAATATATTTGACAAGCTTTTGAGAACTATGCTTTCTTCATCAGGCCTATTAAGAGTTGAGCCCACTATTACCATTCACTCCAGCTAGTCTAAAAGCGGGATGTGGTCCACTGTGTCGAAAGCTGTACTTCCAATTGGATCAGTATTCTTTTACATTAGCTATCCTGGTATCGGACTACAGTCATCCCTCGTTTATCGCGGTTAATCATTTCCAGACTCTACCGCGATAAGTGAATTTCCGCGAAGTAGGATTCTTTATATCCAAGAGTTTTACCTTCTGGATGGTAAGCATCTTCCTCTGGCGCTTAGTTTCATCGTCAGAAGGCTTAGAAGAAGCAGCACGTTTAGGAGACATCGTGGGGCTTAGATAAAGGCCTACAGTCCATACATACAGTAATTTTAATTGTAATACAGGGGTGTATAATTGACTCAGACAACCGAGCGTGTGCTGTATCATTTTCACTGTCTCAATCAACTTTTTAATGAATATACATGTATTTGAAAAAAAACGCGATAGAATGAAGCTGCGAAAGTCGAAGCGCGAAGTGGCGAGGGATGACTGTATTTCATCCATCATGGATAGAAGAGCCATCTCCATATTGTGATTCATGCAGAACAATGACTGCCAGACTGAAGGATATCATTAGAGTCCAAGAAACGTATAAGTTGCTCTAAAACTACCTCAAGGAGTTCTGTAACAAAGGGAAGCTTGGAGATGGGTCTGAAGTTGATTGCATGCAGATCAAGGTAGAATTTTTTTAAGGATGGACAAATTACTAAGCATTTGCAGGATTACAGAACAATAGATTGAGTCAGGCTGGTATTTATTAGGTCTAAGAAGAAGTATGGGGCAAAGGAACCCTAACAGCCTTTAAAAGGCTTGGGGGACATCATCTGCAAGGGAAGTTGCAGCATTCAGGAAATATAATATTTTTCCTAAATGGAACTCAGAGGTGGAGATAGCTACAAATCTAGCTGGGCCTCTAAGGGAGGGTTGTTGGAGGAGGGGTAGGGGAAGAGGTGGGAACTCATTCATTGGAAGTGATGTAGTGCACCATATTTGAAGCACTTTTGTTTACCAAAGCCCACGCCGGCAATGTGTGTGGGCCACTGGGGCCTGTGCTAACTTCAGGGGGCATGTGCGTCCATCCCCGTAGGTTAGCCTGGGCACAAGACACCACATCATGCTAGCCAGCATGTGGGCGCACTTAATTATTTGTTAACTATAGAGAAGAGGTACCTAGGAAAATTCAAATGAGAGCATATACTGTTAGAAACAATGGAGGTTTTACCTGTCTAATCATCAATTTGTATTTGTTTTGTAGCATTTTACAGTTTTCCTTATTAGAGGAAGTAGGTGACTTCCTTCACTGATGCTCTATGAGCTGTTGTCTCTTCCTAAGGGCCTGCAGTTCTGGGAAAACCCAAGGATTCTGCTTGCCTAGCCTTATCGCTACCATCTTTGAAGGTGCATGATTGTCCACTTTCCCCTTAAGAGGATAATGCTTAAGTGTGTATTAGGAAAGAGTCTGCTCAAGAGCCAGGCCACAAGAGAACTCCTTCAAAATGTAGAAAGACTAGGGGGACACACAATGAAGTTACAATGTAGCACATTTAAATCTAATCAGAGAAAATATTTTTTTACTCGGTGTGTAATCAAACTCTGAGATTTGTTGCCAAAGGATGTAGTAAAAGCTGTTAGTATAGCTGGGTTTCAAAGAGGTTTGGACAAGTTTATAGAGGAAAAGGCCATAAACCATTATTAAAGTGGACTAGGGAAAGCCACTGCTTACTCCTGGGATAAGCAACATGGAATCTGTCTACCTTTTGGGAACCTGACAGGTACGAGTGACCTGGATTGGCCTCTGCTGGAAAAGGATACTGGGCTTGATGGTACATTGGTTTGATCCAGTATGGTCACTGCTGCTGTCGCAAGTTCGCTCTCAGGTTTCTAACTAGGCTAGTCTTTGTGGGATGGGAAGTTGTAGTTTCAGCACTCAATTTAAATTTTACAAACCTGTGATCACTCCATGAAATCAGAATTATTTGTGTAAAATTCCTTTAAAAGGAACAGCTTTTACCTAAGACAATATCCAGGCAATACCCTGTTGTATAGATAGGTTGAAAGAATAACAGAATAATTTAGATCTTCCACAAGTGCATAGCAAAAATACTGATTATCAATTTGGATGCTAAGATCCCCTAGAATTAGTAGGGGACCTGGAAGAAGACTAAACTCTGTAATTAGGAATAATTTCCTCCAGAGACACTGAGGGAATTGGTAGGGTCTGGTACAGATGTAAGAAATGAAAAAGAGCCAGAGTATAAAAGCCAGTTGTTAGGATTTCTGCATTATCTCTTGAACTGCTATTTAATTCCTTAGCCTCCCATAAGGAAGGGCAAAGAGAGCCAAGCCCATCCCTGCATTTTCATCCCTGATGGTAGGTAAAATAATGATTAGAGGCTGGGCAAGCCTGCCTCAGATGAGCCAAGTCACTGTTCCTGAGCCATGTTTCACATAATGTTAAAAGATCAGACTGATAAAGGTTAAAGTTCTGTTATCAAGATATTTATTTTTCAGGCTTCTAGTGTTAATTAGTCCTACCTTGAGCTGATTGGGGGGAGGGGGGAGAATTTGGCAGCGAGAAGAAGAGGGACCAGGGAGCAGCGTCGGCCATCTTTCCCGAACCAGAAGGTTAGCAGCACGGAGGGAAAATCTGCACCCATAGAATGCAGATATAAGGCTCCCTTCCATCCAAGGTAGCTCAACGAAGGACAAAAGCAGCAGAATTAAAAGTAGGGCAAGCTTTGGCACGCTAAGGAGATGCACTTGAGTAGCATTAAACTTTATAAGAGTCTGGATGTCATCTGCCTGTCAGGGCAGTGGGCAAGACTTCGGGCGGGACTTCTGGTGGGGAATGGCACAAACAAAAGCTAAAAGACAGAATATAAACACACCAGCCAAAATAAGCACAAAAACAAACGAAACGGCCTTTGAAAGCAGCAAAATGATGTGTTAGCCTGTTAGCTATTAATGACTAATGTATTCCTTGCCTCTGAATTTTATTTCCTTTTTTATTTTTGGAGTGTTGTCTCTGCCAGAAGCAGTGAAAAGCAGGTCACAACTCTCCCACCTTCAAAAAATACAGCTCCAATTAAATACGAGATTGTGCTTGTGCTTGTTTCTAAATGGCAAGATACCAAATTTAAAAAAACAAAAAACAATTGTCACTGTTCTTTAGAAGTAAAAAAATATCATTGCTTAAATATTTTTTTTTTTTTGCTGTCTGGAGCCAGTAAGGGTTAGCAACATGTGTTAGGGACATGTTTGCTAAGCTATGCTACCTGTTAATGTGGCCAATTAGGAGTGCTATTGGCATAGGGTGAGAGAAGCCATAGGGAAAAAAACTGCAAGAGAGGGCACATCTGGAACACACACAGACTTCAACAGCACATGGTCACCGTCAGACAGCACGGGTGCAGATGACAGACGCCATCTCCATGGGGGTGTTCTATGGGTCCACAGTGCTGCCAGCCTGTACTCTTTTGCCATTTTGGTGCACTATCTGCTGGGGAAATACTGTGCATACCCCCAACAGCACACCACATTTGCAACTAAAGCGGTGCTACATGCACTATCATGCGGTGCTTCAGCCACAAATGCCCGAGGCTCTTTAGTAAGCATGACCCTTACAGGCAGTTCTTAGTATATGTTAAAGGAGAAACTTCTGCATTAATATTTTTATGTAAAAGGGGATTTAGTATATAATGTACAGGGTGATTTTTATCATGGAAGCCTTTAGCTACACCTCTGGAGGTGTAGTTAAATTTCTACAGTAAAATGCCACTTTAGTCTTAATGCACGTTGTTGTTGCATCCCTTAACTCATGAGTACTCATTCCCATCCTCTTGCTGCCTTTGCATGAAAACCCACATTAGCTGTTTAATACTGGTTTTATCACATGTTTTTACCTTCTGGTATGAAATTTTTAATGCATGTTAAAACAGATTAGCTTCCTTAAGTTGGCACTTTTTTTTTTTTTTTGCTGTCTCTTGCAGGTCCTTCCTGTTTATTACGGTTGCCACCTCCATCAGGCCAACTGGAGGATACTGAACCTGGCCTGCTTTTTCCCCATTACACATACGAGTATGTTCTGAGTTCACAAAGTAGGACTACAGTGCAGTACATGCAATAGGATAAAACCAGGACTGGATCAGTCTATTCAGATTAAGCTGAGTGGGGTGACAACTCTTATCCTGCTTAGTCCTGAAGCTTGCACACTTCACTTGGCTTCTTCAGTAGTATCTCTGTTTCCCCTTTTGTAGATGCTACTGGTAGCAAGGTATTGTCGGCGTAGTGGAGATTTGTCAAGTTTATGCTCTTGACGTTTATGCCTTTCTGTTCTTCCTGAGCTGCTAAGATTAAACATCAGGATCCAATTTTCAAACTGTCCCCTTTTTACAAATTTATTTATTTAGTAAACACTTGTATACCGCTGCTTCCTACGATCAGCAGCGGTTTACTTTACAGAATCATAATGTATTGTACGGTACATTGAGATTTCAGTTTTACATTTTGATTAGTCAATGATTACGTAACACGGGACAAGCATTTGGATACGATACACATTTGATTAAAGCACACAGATCAAGGTATACATTTGATTTCAGTAGATTGGGGGGGGGCCCCATATATACAATTTGTACAGAATTAGTTGCCAAGGTGTACAGGCTATACATGGTTATATACAATTTGTGCGGAATTAGTTGCCAAGGTGTACAAGTTATACATGACTATATACTATTGGATTATATGCTGCCGAGTGCGGCAGAGGAGATCTGGTTGAGGTAGGGTATTGCAGTTAGATCAAGTTGTAGTGGGTTTGAAACAGATAGGTTTTCAGTTTTCGTCTAAATTCGTTCAGGTTGTTTGTGAGCCTTAATTCATGCGGTAGTTGGTTCCATTGGGTTGGCGCTGAGTATGTGAACGCCCTATTGCTTGTTTCGGCCTTGACAGATCTTATGCTGGTCGGGATACATAGGGTGTTGAGATTCATAGTTCTCCTGCTCCTGTTGCTAGGTTGAATAGTGATTAGGTTATTGAGGTAGGATGGTGCGATGCCATTGATGAGTTTAAATGTTGTGATGAGTAGTTTGTAGATGATGCGGGCGGCCACTGGGAGCCAGTGCAGATCCATTAGAACTGGGGTTATGTGGTCGGTGACTTTCTTTTCCATGATGACTCTTGCAGCCACGTTCTGAGCCATTTGCAGGATGCTTAGTGTGCTCTTTGGAAGCCCTTGTAGAATGGCATTGCTGTAATCCAGGTGGGGAATGATTAGTGCTTGAGCAACAGACCTAAAGTCGGATTTCTCGAGGATATTGCGGAGTGGTTGAAGGATTTTGAGTTTGTAAAAGATGGCTCGGTTAACTGTTCTGAGGTGTTTGTCCATCTTGAGGTTGCTGTCAAGTAGGACTCCTAGGTACTTTATTACAGGCTTTGTATCGTATATGTTTTTGTTTAGTGTGACTGTGGTGGGCGGGATGAAATTGGCTTTCTTGGACATGAACATGACCTCTGTTTTTTTGTGATTTATTGACATGTTTTGCTGAAGCCATGATTGGAGCATGTCAAGGCATTCTTCTAGTGGACTGAAGTTACGCTGTGTTATGTCAAGCTGTGTGTATAACATCACATCGTTGGCATATATGTGGTAATTTATGTTGTATTTCTGGAAAATACTTCATACCGGCTTTATATACAAATTGAACAGTAGGGATGAGAGGGCAGACCCTTGAGGGATCCCTTGGGTTTGGGGGAAGGCATCAGCTCTGTCGTTGTTGAATTGCACTTGTTGCATCCTATTGGATATGTATGATGTGAACCATTTCAGGGGGGTCCCTGTTATACCTAGCGAGGCCAGGCGGTCCAAAAGGGTGGTGTGATGTACTGTATCGAATGCCGCTGAGATATCGATGAATATGAGTATGAACATGGAGTTTTTGTTCTCGAGGCCCCTAAGTAGATTGTCAAGGAGTGCCAGTAGTAGTGTTTCCACTCCGTGATTCTGACGGAATCCGTATTGATGTTCATCTAGGGCTTTTATCTCGTCCATGTGGTCCTGGAGTTGGTGCTGGACCGCTTTTTCAATCATCTTTGCTAGGAAAGCTATGCTTGAGATTGGGCGATATGATGCAGGGTCACTTTTGTTGAGCGACTTGTTTTTTAATATGGGTCTAATAATCGATTTCTTGAGATGAGACGGCATGATTCCTTGTTTCAGAGACTGGTTGACAATGTGCGCGATGGGTTTTGCGTTGTCTTTCTTGGTTGCTTTCATCCAAGCGGCTGGGCATGGGTCGAGGGGGGAGGTAGTGGTGTTTAAGTTGGTTATGATGTTTAAGATTTGTTGCTCACCTAATTGCTGGAAGGTGTTCCATTCTGTTTCTGGGTCTGCTTGAGGGGCAGTTGTGGTTTCTCGAGTGGTGAGAGCTAGTGGCATGCCTTTGGTCATGCTTGTGGGAAGTTTCGGATTTAGTTTTTTGGCGTAGTGGTCGGCAAGCGTCTGGGCCTTTATATCGTCTGCAGAGATGGAGTTTTGTGAAGTTTTGGTCAGAGATTTTACGAGTTCAAAAAGTTCTCTGGGTCTGTTGAGCGCTTTGTTGAGTAGATTAGTGTGGTGTGTCTTTATAGCGAGGTTTACCTCATTCTTGTATCTTGCGAGGAGTGTTAGGTATAGTTGCTTGCATTCTTCGGTTTGCTTTTTCCTCCATTTCCTTTCGAGTTTGCGTAGTTCTCTCTTCATTTTAGATAGCGTGGGAGAGTACCATGGTTCGGTTCCTATCTTTGTTACAGCGTTTGTGTTCTTCCATGTTGGACTTGCAGCTGCTTCAATCCCTGAGTTCCATTGGTCTACCAGCTTGTCTAGGTCTGTGGTGGTGTACTCAAAATGTGTAGATATAGAAGTTACCAAAGCTTCGCTATTGAATTTTTGGAATTTCCTCTGTTGATGTGTTTTTGGGTCGGCTTGAGGCTTTACCTTTTGTGGAGGTAGGTGGATTTCAATTTCGACTAGGAAATGGTCGGACCATGGGGACTGGGGTTACTCGAGGTTTGATGTATTTTTGGATGTTGTGTGATAAGAACACCATATCAAGGGTGTTACCTTTGTTATGTGTGGGTTCTTGTATGATTTGTGTGTAGCCGAGCTGATGCATGGCTTCAAAGAATGCGTCTGCCTGTACAGGGGGAATCGATGGGAGATTTAGGTCGCCCAGAATGATGCGCAGTTTTTTGGTTGCAGAGGTTGAGATATTTTCTAGTGCGGTGGCCAGGGTTTCATGATGGGCTGAGGGGGGTCTGTAGATTAAGCAAAGTATTGATGTTTTGTTTTCGATCTTGAGTATATCAATGCCTTTGGATTCAGTTAGGGAGGGGCTTGAGAACGTGAGGGAGGTTTTGGCAATGACAAGTACTCCTCCTCCTCTCCTGTTGTGACGGGGGCAGTTAAATACTGTGTAGTTGGGATGGGGTAATTGGTTTAGTATTGCTGGGTCAGTGTCAGTGATCCAAGTCTCGGTGACACAGAGGATATCGGGTTTGTTGTCTGTAATGATATCGTGTATGATGTGGGTTTTATTTCTAATGGATCTGGCGTTGATGAGACAGATTGTGATGGGGGTTTGTGATAATTGGTGTGGTTGCTGTTGCTTGTTTCTGGTCTTTGTGGCTGTCGGTTTCCTATGTTATGTTTTGTTTTGGAGCTACGTCTTTTATG
This sequence comes from Ichthyophis bannanicus, assembly GCA_033557465.1. Classification (NCBI taxonomy): domain Eukaryota; kingdom Metazoa; phylum Chordata; class Amphibia; order Gymnophiona; family Ichthyophiidae; genus Ichthyophis; species Ichthyophis bannanicus. Next base: position 508,149,181 of record CM066034.1, on the reverse strand, counting down.
GGGTTTTTCAGTGACCTTTAACGCAGTGTTCAGGCCTGGGTTGAGTAGGGTTTCATCATGGGCTATGTATGTTGGCCCTAGCGGAGTTAGTAGGGGTAACAGTATTTGGCCATGGATAAGGAAAGGATGCCATCCTATTGCCTGGTGTTGCGTCAAGTGTGGTAAGTATGCGTATGCGGCTAGGGATACGTAGAGGCAGAGAATTACCATATAGGTGATGGGTGCCATGGTTTGTGTGGTTGGGTCTGGTGCAGAGTTTGTTATGGAAATCCTTGGAGGAGAAATTCTGTGCGAAGATGGCAGGGGTTATTTACTTGTAGTTTAGGGTCATTTGTTAGTTGTCGCACATGTGCCAAGTTTTAAAGGAAAAGCGCATATACGCATCTCCTGTGAAACCTGCCAGGGCTACCAAGTACCTGCAGACTTTTGCAGCTTCTGTCCTTTCAGGTAGAATTTTTACAGAAGATAACATTCACAGCTTTGAAAATATAATCAGCGGGTCTTTATTTTCTAATCCCACCCACACCGTACCCCGAGATGTGGTCTTGCATGTGCATGTGGAAATCCACGCATACTTTTGGTTAACAACATAAGAACATAAGATAAGCCATGCTGGGTCAGACCCAAACTTGTTTTTAAATATTCTTATGTATTACTATTATTTATGTTTTAATGTTTAATTACACTTTGTATACAATTCTTGAGGTCGCTGCCCCCTGAAGGAGGGCCATTGGCCAAATCACGTGTCGGGCTAACCTCAGGTGCTTTTTAAAATATTCATAAATGACCTGGAAATGGGAACAAGTGAGGTGATCAAATTAGCAGATGACACAAAATTATTCAAAGTGTTAAAACGCAAGAGGATTGTGAAAAATTGCAAGGGGACCTTGCTGGGTCTGTAAATTAACCTGGTTTCGTGCTTGAGGTGTACCAGTTCAGCATATTAAGGAAGAATTTCAAAGAAATTTATTCTCCTTGACAATTCTCTCCATCAGTGTGACTGTGTGGGCTTCAAAAACGGCATATACTTTTAGCTGAGTTATGGTATTTAGATCAGGGGGAAAAAACAGCATTCATAGATTTGATTTTCAAAGCTACAGACGTTTTACCTCGAATCAGCTGTCCACAGAAACAGTAAAGGCAGTAGAGCACTTTATGGATAGAAAGAGAGGCCAAACAGGCCAACCTCCACGTCTACCCATCTAAGCTTCCTAGCTGCTAATGTTGTGTGAGGTGAAAAATTCATCACGCTATGGCCCTGATGGCTCACCCCATTCTGCTGCCTATATATCTGATTGATTTCTTTGATTGGGTGACCAGAGAGTTGGACCGAGGGAGAGCTCTAGATGTGGTGTATTTAGATTTCAGTAAAGCCTTTGACACTGTTCCTCACAGGCGACTTATAAACAAACTGAGCACCCTAGGGATGGACCCTAAAGTTACTTCTTGGGTTAGAAATTGGGTGGGAGGCGACAAAGAGTATAAGTAAATGGAGCTCACTCTGAGGAGAAGGATGTTACCAGTGGTGTGCCCCAGGGATCTGTCCTTGGTCCGATTCTTTTTAACATCTTTGTTAGTGATATAGCGGAAGTGCTGTCGGGTAAGGTTTGCCTCTTTGAGGATGATACCAAAATCTGCAATAGAGTAGACACCCAGGAAGGTGTAGATAACATGAGGAGGGATCTAGCTAAGCTTGAAGAATGGTCTAGAATTTGGCAGCTGAGATTTAATGTTAAAAAAATGTAAGGTCATGCATTTGGGCTGCAGCAACCCAAGGGAGCAATATAGTATAGGGGGTGAAGTACTTTTGTTCACTAAAGAAGAGCGGGACCTAGGCGTGGTTGTGTCTGATGACCTTAAAGTAGCTAAACAGGTAGAAAAGGCGACGGCAAAAGCTAAAAGGATGCTTGGGGGCATACGGAGAGGAATGGCTAGCAGAAAAAAGGAGGTGATAATGCCTCTCTATAAGTCTTTGTTGCGACCTCATTTGGAGTATAGTGTGCAATTCTGGAGACCGCACCTTCAAAAGGATGTGAACAGGATAGAGTCGGTGCAGAGGGTGGCTACTAAAATGATTAGTGGTCTTCATTATAAAGCATATGAGGACAGACTGAAGGATCTTAATATGTACACCTTAGAGGAAAGGCGGGATAGAGGTGATATGATTGAGATGTTTAAATACCTTCGTGGCATAAATTTTCAGGGAGAGAGCCTCTTTCAATTGAAAGCAAGTTCTGCTACGAGGGGACATGGGATGAGGGTGAAGGGAGATAGATTCAGGAGTGATATGCGGAAATATTTCTTTACGGAAAGAGAAGTGGATCCGTGGAATAGTCTCCCAGTGGAGGTGGTAGAGATGAGAACAGTAACTGAATTCAAAAAAGCATGGGACAAACACAGAGGATCTCTAAAGGTAAAAAGGGGACTGTTGTAGTTGTTGATATGGAAGGACAGACTAGATAGGCCATGTGGTCTTTTTCTGTCATCATGTTTCTATATAGCACTTCGAATGCATGTACTTGTACAAATTTTCAATAGGAAACAAACCAGAATTTCTAATTAAGTCTCTTAGATGTTTGATGAATCAGACATATAATTAATAATTTCCAGAAGATTTCTTGGTTTCCATTATCAATGTACTGGAGTGTGGAGATACAGGACAATAAGGAGTCTTACCAAAGTGCAGTGAGGTCTGGTAAGTGTGGTGCAGTAAATGCATAGGGCATGTCCAACATATTCCCTGCATTTGGTGCACAGAGTTGACACTTAACTACATGGACCCATGTTCTCTGCCTCCATAGCACAGGTGCACCCGCAATACCTATCTGCTGAGGCAGGAAACCTAGCCCCGGACACCAAAAAGATTATTTTTTTTAAATGCGCAACTCCCCACCCCCTGAACATCCCTCGCACAAAAGTGTCCCTCAGAGCAGATACACCCTTCAGCATCCTCATCCTGGACAGTGCAAGCCCTAAGCCAAGACCCATCCTTCAAGGCTCTACTCAGCTCAAAGCCCACCACCCAACAAGCTACCAGAGGCAACCCCCACAAACGGCAGCCCCCCAAAAACCCCATCTCCACCTACCCCAGGGAAATGGGGAATGCCTGGTGTCTAGTACGGCCAGGGCAGATGTGGGCCCCCTCCTCTGCTACTCAAGAGCTGCAGGGCATCAAAATAGTAGCTTTTATCCCTAGCAACAGTCTCATGGAAATACTGTTAGGGATCAAATTGAGGGTCATCTTTGTTCGGCCAGCTCTGTTTGGATGATGGAGACTGCTTTGGGAAGGGCTTCTGTTGGGAGGAAGGGGCTTCAAACTGGGGAAGTATTCTGTTGTGGGAACTGTCCTGGAAGGTACTGAATGAGAGGGCAGTGTTGGGGAGCAGGAGGTTTGTTCTTGACGCAGGGGGTTGGATTAGCAAGCTGCAGCCATGATTTATTTTTATGTTTATTTCAAAGGGCCTGGCAGCTGCTGTGCAACCGGACTGCCATTGCTTGAAGCGATATTAGTGTGTCTGCACCTATCAGCAGTTGTGAAAGTTAACATGCAGTGTTGTCCTGCGTGCTGTCACTATCCAGCACGCCCAATCTCCATCCTTACCCCACCCAAACTTGCGCTAAACACTAACAGGATTTTTTATCATGGTTGTGTTTACTGTATGGTATCCCATAGTACAGGCCCATTCTAATAGATCTCTGGGAACAGCAGGAATCAGTCTTCATATGAATGACGTCGGCATAGATGGAGCCCGGTGTAGAACATTTCCCTGCATCCATTAGGAATGTTTTTGGGAGCGTTCCTCCACGCATGCATGGCTGCCTTCCTGCCTTCCCTTCAGGTCTCCTCAGTTAGGTGAATAGCGGAAAAAAGGAAAATGTAGAAAAAATATGGATAAATAACTTGAGGGGAGGTTGGTGGCTTGTGAAGACTGATTCCTGCTGTTCCCAGAGATGAGTAACTATGCTATCTCCAGGAACAAGCGAAGTCAGTCTTCATATATGGGACTCCTTAGCACATGACTGCCCTACAAGGGGAAAGGATTCCGATGCCACAGAGGTTGCAGCAGTGATCTAACAGCTTATTTTGAGCACTTCTCGGAAGGTGGTCGAATGGGCAGTGGGCAAGTTGTCTAAATGTGATCGAATTGAGCATCGCTTCTGGAATCCTTATCCAGGCAGTAGTGAGCTGTAAAGGTATGCAGTGAAGACGATGTGGCTGCTTGGCAGATGTCTGATATCATCACAGATCAGAGGTTGGCTATGGTAGTAGCCATAGCACGGACATTATGTGCTGTGACATAGTTTGGAAGAGAGAGACCCGCTTGTGAGTAAGCAAAGCATATGCAGTCTGCAATCCAGTTAGAGAGAGTTCGCTTGGAAATTGGTAACCCCAGATGACTCTGATCAAAGGAGACAAACAGCTGAGATGATTGACAATGATTCTCGGTGCGGTTGATATAGAAGGCAAGTGCTCGTTTTTAAGAGTATGCAGTATCGCCTCAACAGGGTAGCTGTGAAGTCTGGGAAAGAAAGTTGGTAGTTAAACAGACTGGTTCAAGTGAAAAGGAGTAGCAACTTTCAGTTCAGTAAGAACTTAGGATGTGTCCAGAGGACCACCTTGTCATGATGAAAGCTAGTATATGGAGCGTAGTCCACCAAAGCCTGAAGTTCACTTACTGTTCGAGCTGATGTCAAGGCTACTAGATAAAGTACTTTCCGTGTTAAGAACTTTAAAGTGGTTGCCACTAAAGGCTCAAAAGGAGGCTGCATTAGTTGTGCCAAGACAACATTGATATCCTACACCATGGCTTTTGGGCAAAGGGGTGATTTGGTCAAGAGAAAACCTCTCATGAATCTTGAGACCAACAGGTGTAGGAACACCTGGCAGTTATCTAGATTATGGTGAGATGCCGATATGGCAGATAAATGTACTCACACTGAGTTAGTTTTAAGGCCTGATGATAAGTGGAGGTGGTATTGTAGAAGTTCCACAACTGGACATGTAAAGGGATCTAGGGTCCTTTGTGAGCCCCAGAACAAGAATCTTCTCCACTTGAAAGCATAAGAACACTTGGTTGAATCTTTCCTAGAAGACAGTAGAACTTTTAGCACCTCTTCCTGAAGTCCTAGAAGTGAGAGGAGAACGCGCTCAGCCGCCAGGCTATCAGATGAAGGGACCATGGATTGGGGTGTAGGAGGTTTCCCTGTTCCTGAATCAAGAGATCAGGAGAACACCCCAGGTGGCGAGGAGGAGATTGAGCCAGCTGAAGGAGAAGAGGAAACCATGGTTGTCTCGGCCAGTGAGGCACATGTTGCCCTGGTCGTTGCAGAGTTTGAAAAATGTCTTTGCAATGAGAGGAAAGGGAGGAAAGACATAAAAGAGGCCTTGTCCCCAATGTATGAGAAAAGCATCCAAGCTCTCCCTGTGAGGAGATGGAATTCTGGAGCAATAATGAGACAACTGAGTGTTGTCTGGAGAAGCAAAAAGATTGAGTAGTGGGAACGCCCAGAGGTGGAATAATTGTTGCACTACTACTGGGTTTGACCTCCACTCATGTGGGTGATTGAAATAGACTCAGTCTGTCTGCAAGTTTGTTCTCCTCTCCTGGCAAATATACTGCATGTAGATGAATTTTGTGGGCTATTGCCCAGGTCCATATGGCTAAAGCTTCTCTGCATAATGGGCGAGAGCCTATTCCTCCTTCTCTGTTTATGTAAAACATGGCCATCTGATTGTCGGTTTGTATGAGGACCGTCTTGCCTAGCAGGTGGTGAGAGAACACCCGGATGGCATTGAATATGGATTGATATGCAGGTGGGTCTCTGGATGAGACCACAGGCCCTGGTGAGTCCCCCAACTGTGCTTTGAGGCATATGTTGTCAGAGTACAGGAGCTGTTGAAAAGGTAACCCTACATTGAGTTTCTCTGGTATGGCCCACCAGAGAAGGGAGTCCTTCATCTGGGGAGGGATAGTGATGATATCGGAGAGGTGATTTCTAGATTGTCTCCACTGCTGCAAAAGGTTACATTGACTCTCTTGCAATGTGAGACAGTCATGGGAATACAACATGCACAGTTGAGGTCATATGGCCTAATAAGAGTATTATTATTATTTATTTATTTATTACAATTTCTTATATACCGCACTATTGTCAGCGCGGTTTACATACAACCAAATGACCATAACAAACTGTTTGGCTTCACATAGAACAGGAGAAAACAACTTGGATAACATGTTTATGCTTTACATAGAACAGGAGTAGATATATCCTGGCTGTTACTGTTAACTGCTGCTGGATCTGAGAAGCTAGGATAAGTATTCTGATATGTTTGTCAACTGGGAGAAAAGCTCGAGCTTCAACGGTATCCAGTTGAGCTCCTATGAACTCTAGGTTTTGAGATGGGACTAGGTGTGACTTTGGATAGTTGATGATGAATCCCACATCTTGTAGGACGTAGATGGTTTGCTGAAGGGCAACTGTGACTGACTGGGCGGTATCTGCCTTTATCAGCCAGTCGCCTAAGTAAGGGAAGAGAAAGATTCCCAAGGTTTTGAGGTAGGCTGCGATGACAGCCAGACACTTTGTGAAGAACCAAGGTGCTGAAAACAGTCCAAAGGGGAGGATTCGATATTGATAATGTTGGTTTTGAAAGAAAAAACTAAGGTACTTTCTGTAATTTGGATGTATGATGATGTGGGTATATGTATCCAAAGAGCATAGCCAATCATTTGTTTGGAGATAAGGAAGAAGAGTTCCTAGAGAGTTCATCTTGAACTTTTTTTGATAAGGAATTTATTGAGATTCCTGAGATCCAAAATGGGTCTGTATCCTCCTGTTTTCTTTGGAATTAAGAAGTAATGAGAGTAGAACCCTAGACCTTGCTGAGACAGGAACCACCTCTATTGCTCCTTGAGTCAATACAGCGTGGAACTCCTGATGAAGTAAGGAGGTGTGATGATGGTCCAGGCCTGGTGGCCCTACAAAATGAGTTGGTGGTGGGCTCTTGAAATGAAACTGAAGGCCCTTGCTGACTAATTGCAGAGTCCAGGGTTCTGAGGTGAGGAAGGCCCATCTTTGGGCAAAATAGACTAGTCTGCCTGGGATTAGTGGAGGAGTAGACAAACTTATTGGACAGCTGGTTATGTTCTTTAGGAAAGAGTCAAAAATTTTGAGAGGCCTGAGATGTAGTGGCAGGCTGTGGTTTTGCCACCTTGGGTTTCCTAGGTTGTTTGGGAGCCTGTTGCCTCTGCTGCGTTTGAGGAGCAGAATATAAATATGAATAAGGGGGTAGAACTACGCTTTATCATGCGTTAAAATCCAAAAATGTGCTTAGCACATTTGAGTAAAAGGGCCCTAAGTGTGATATCACATGCTTTCTCAGGTCAGTAATAACAGAATCACACTAAAGAGCATGTCTACTAAAGGGTGTTAACTGCTACTGTGGGGCCAATGCTAATTTATTGCCTGGCGGTAGCAGCTAAGACACGAGAAAAGCAGATATTGCAGGCACTTTCTGTGATATTGTGTTTTAGTATGATACGGGGTGAGGGCATGATCAGGGCAGGGAGCTGGCAACACCATTATTGGCAGCCACTGTACAAAAATATATTGTGCAGTGCTTGCCAAAAATGGCCCAATTGCTGCTGCAAATAATACCACCTTAAGAGGTGATATTATCTGCAGCCACGATAAGTCCGGGTGGCCCCCACCACCCCGATTGGGCCCCCCCCCATCCAGAGAATATTGTCAGTGCTACAGATGTAGAAATCCGCAGCACCAACAATATTAGGAAAACAACTTGCTTGTCTCCCCCCCCCCCCCCCCAGCACTGATTTCCCTCTGGACAGCTCCCGATCCCCAAAATCAAAATCAAAGCCTGGCTTGTCAGTCGAGTGGTCAAAGACCCCTCCACACCTTTCTATCCTTACAAAAGCATGGTTAGCCAGTCAGGATCCCTACCACCCTCCCCTCCCCCTTAAAAACGATTACTCCTGGCTAGCCAGTCAGCCAAATGTGGGGTTCTCTGACCCCTCCATCAATACCTTATGTTCCCTGGCGGTTCAAGTGGTGAATGGGGAGCAGGAGCAGTCGTCCTCGTTCCTGCCTCCATCGTTGGGCCTGCATAAAATGGCTGTGATCACATGGTCCTGCCCCCTAGTCTCATGCTAAGGGGCAGCACCGCAAGCTCATGGCCATATTTGTTACTACTGTTTAGGAGGCTAGGAGCATTTCTGCCTTCCTCAGTAGTACTACCCACAATGGCTTCAATCTCATGGTACTGCCCCCTACTGTGAGGCTTAGGGGGTAGGACTACGTGATCAAATCCATTTTCAGCAGGCCTGACAATGGGGGCAGGAGCGGAGGGGACCACTGCTACCCACATTCACAACCAGATCACTAGGGAACATTACGTATGGATTGTGGGGGGCCCCTATTGGGCCAACTGGCTGGCCATGAATAATAGTTTTTAAGGTGGGGGGAGGGAGGGAGGGTTAGGGACCCTATCTGGCTATCCAGGCTTTTGTTAAGGATGGGAAGAGATGGAAATCTTTGGCCACCCGACTGATTAGCCAGGCTTTGATTTTGATCTGGGGGTGCACTGATTTCTGCCCCTCCACCGACAGTTCCCAATGGGGATAGGGAGCAGTCCAGGGGGATCGATGCCAAAGGGGGGGGGGGGGGCAGGCAAGTTTTTAAAATATTGTTGGTGTGGTGGATCAATATCTGTGGCACCAACAATAATGCTGGTTGGGGGAGGGGGAGTGCCAGATGGAGGTAGTAGGGGGCCACGGTAGTGATTAGGGCACAGAGCTAATGAGAGCTCTGTGCCCTCAATCACTCCCTGTCCTCTCCATTAATTTACAGTGGAGACCTGTGATACCTGCACCGGCAGACACCACAGGATTTCGCACACTACCTGCCAATGCAGGCACATTGGGTTTCTGCGATAAATCCAAAACTTCCATGGTATCTCGAGGGGGAAAGCTGGGAACACCCCTTGCAGATACTACAGAGGGCTTTTGACTTACCATGGGCCTTTTGCAGCTATCGCCTCTAATTTTTGAACATCACAATAATCATAAAAACTCCCCAACCTGGTGTGTATAAATACATTATTTCCAAAAAATACCACACCAAACAGAACGCCAAGAAATATTAGAAAACATATTTTGTATAGAGAGAGAGAGACCTTAGCAAGGGCAGAGCAGCTGTACATGGGACCACATGCATTACAGCTGAACATTTTTGTTCTAAGCTAAGTATTCTGGCTTTATTATGATTGATTGGGACTTCGTTGAATGCTATTGTGATAGTGTGGCATATGGTAGGAAGAGGTTTTCAGTACAACCCAGGCCAGATAGCAGTTCAGGGAAAACAAAAGCAGCTTTACTTCTCAGCTTGTTAAACCTCCCCAAAGCAAAACCCAGAGCAGACAGCAGTTCAGGGAAAACAAAAACAGTTTTACTTCTGTTCCAGCTTGTTAAACCGCCACAAACTGGTTCTCCCAGTACTTCCTCCAGCCCCAATTAAAATTCCTACCTCATAATTCCTCTGCATGGCTTGTCTTGGAAGGACTTCTGGCTTCACAGGCCTCTCTCCTTCTTGCAGCCTATGGATTCATAACCTCTTCCTGTGAGCCACACCCTCCCAGTCCTGAACTCTGGGCTGCATTCTCTCTTAAAGGGGACTGTTGATTATACCTTTAGAGAGGGACGGGTAAAATTCTATTTGATTGTATGATAAAGCGGTATATAAAACCTATTAATTAAAATAAAATAATAGACCCCATCACACACTCTCCCCCTCAGCTCAACCATGCCCTGTTGAGCACCTGCCTTACCCAGGAGCCCCACCCAGTCAAGAAAGACCATGTTGAGGTGAGTCTGACCAGCCTATGGCAAACCCGAAACCAGTAGTGTTGGAGACTCAAAAACCACTGCATAATACAGCCATTGGACTCTTTATGTTGAGCCAGCCACTTGAAGGGTTGGAGGTCTGCTACCAGCGTAAACGGTTGACCGAGCAGGTAATATTTAAAGCCCACTTGACAGCCAGGGCTTCCTTCTAGATCACTACATAATGCTGTTCCCAAAGAAGCAGCTTCCTGCTGATGAATGCTATGGGATATTCTTTACCCCTGACTTCCTGGGACAGAACAGCTCCTTGGCTGTCCTCTGAGGCATCAGTTTGCACAATAGAATGGTAGAGAGAAATCAGGGCTAATCGGGACAGGTTCAGAGCACGTGGCCTTCTTGAAGTGCTGGAAGACCAGTTCCAGGTCCGGTGACCACTAAATCCATTTGGGAACTTTCTTCTGAAGGAGATTGGTTAACAGTTCTGCAACCCCTGCAAAATTAGGGATGAAACAGCTACGGCAGTAATAGTGCCTTCCTTGGATTGATTGGCTAACCTCTTAGACTTCAGGGTGGGCAATGGCATCCACCTTTCATAGCTGAGTTCGTATCTGCCTGTTCCCGATTAAATATCCCATGTATTGAACATCCCAACCTCCCAGAAAACATTACTTGGGGTTGGCCATCAACCCGGTCTTCCGCAGGCTGGTCAACATGGCTTGTACTTGGGTTAGATAGGTGGTCCAGTCTCTGCTGTAGATGACGATATCGCCAAGGTATGCAGCTGCATACTCCTTGTGCGGTCTTAATAAGTGGATGACTAGGCTTTGAAATGTAACAGAAGCCCCGTGTAATCCAAAGGGCAGTACTGTAAACTGGAACGGACCTTGTGGCATTGAAAAAGCAGTCTTCTCCTTGGCAGCCAGAGTCAAGGGCACCTGCAGTATTCCTTGATCAGACCTTAGATTGATATAAAGCGTGCGCCACTGGGGCACTCGATTAGCTCATCTACTCTGGGCATGGCATACACTTCCAGTTTAGAAGCTGCATTAACCCTCTGGAAGTCAATGCAGAATCTGATTCTTCTGTCAGGTTTAGGAATCAAGACGATTGGTGATGACCAGTCCCTCGTAGACTCTTCTGTAACTCAATAAGTTAAGCATCTCTTCCAGCTCCTTGGTGACAGCTTGCTGCTGGGTCTCCGGAATCCAATATCATGACAAATGAGGAGGGTTCGTCCTGGGTGGGCAGAGAACACCTTTAAGTTCCGGTGGATCAAACTTTTTAGATCTCCTCTTCTCTGGGTAGCACAGAGCTGATCTCCAATCACAATATGAGCTGGATCCAACATGGCTGAAATTTCAGGCCCTAAATCTCTCTGTTCCTCCATAGTCGTCACTGGAGTCCACTTGTCCAATAGGTTAATATGGTAAATTTTGGCTTTCTTCCGTTTATTTGGTTGGGCAATCTTGTAGTTAACAGGCCCCACCTTCTCTGCAGCATTCCAGCTGCAACAAACCTTTAGTGGCCTCTAGTGGCCAAAATAAAGCCTGCCTTTCTGGCACTGACTCTAACTAGGCTGAGGCTGACCTTCTTAGCCCATACAAACAAGCAAACAAAAAATCCTGCTGTAGAGGCCCAGCCCAGGAGGGACATAGATTTGTTCTCAGTCACATGGTGAGAGGAAATCCTCAAGCTGCCACCATATATGGCAGTGTGGCATGCAGTGAGAAGGGATTTTCTGTACGCCACAAGCCAGACAGCAGTTCAGGGAAAACAAAAGCAGCTTTACTTCTTCACAGCTTGATAAACCTTCCCAAAGCAAAATCCAGAATAGACAGCAGTTCAGTGAAAATAAAAGCAGCTTTTCTTCTTCTCAGATTGTTAAATCTCCACAAACTGGTTCTCACGGCCCTTCCTCCAGCCCCAGTTAAAGATCCTTCCTCAGAACTCCTCTGCACGGCTTGCCTTGGAAGGATTTCTGGCTCCACGGGCCTCTCTCCCTCCTGCAGCCTGCTGGGTTCTTAACCTCTCCATGTGAGCCTCGTCCTCCCAGCCCTGAACTCTGGGCTGCAGACTTTCTTAAAGGGGACAGTTGATACTCCCTTTAGAGAGGGACGGTTAACATTTTATAGACTCCATCACAGCTATATATATGTCAAAAATGAGTGAGAGACCAATGAAAAATATTGAAGGGAGCAGGTGAAAGTATCAGTACCCCTTGCTAAAGTTTCTCTCTCTGTACAAAATATATTTTCTAAGTATTTCTTGGCATGCTAAATACAGAGGTCCTTTGGTGTGTATTTTTGGGCAGTGTGTGATATTCACATTTTCTTTCAGTGTACCAAATTTGGTGAATTTCTGGCACTTTTCTGGAGAAAGGTTGTGCATGCAGACAAACTGATGGATGGCCAAATATCAATCACCTTTATATAATTCTTTCCAACATTTCAAATGGAAAACCATAAGTCACGACAGCTTTGTAATGTGGTATGGGACTGCAGACAGAAACTTAGGTAACGATTAATTTTGAAGACAACAAATATAGAAAGTGCACTCTTACTAACAATACACATGTGGGGGTGGCATTTTTGTATACAGCCTCTTTCATAGCCACACTTGGAAGGCAGACTGTGCACTAGTTCACTTTCCTGGTGCACTGAGACATTTATACTCGCACAATAGCCGCTTATTTTGCACTGTTTGAACTGGAACATGAAAAAATTAAACTCAAGAAAATAGAAGCCAGTATTTTCAATACATTTTTCAGTAATAATGAAGCTCAGATGAGAAAGAGTTTGACTTTGGAGACATCGGGCAAAGAGAGAAATCATTAGAGAAAGGCATCATGCTTGGCAAGGTTGAAGGTCAACGCAAAAGAGGAAGACCAGCAGTGGGATGGATCTATTCAATAACAGCAGCTATGGGTGCCACTCTGTCAACAATTAGCCTCCTGACTGAAGACCGAACACAGCTTAAGGCAACTATCCAGAGGGTCGCCAAGAGTCTGCACCGATTTAACTACAATTTAGCAACAAAAATCTAAGGGGTCTGTTTACTAAACATTCCTAACGTGCGGGGCCGTGCTAGTGTGCCTGTGCCATATAAGGAGTGGGCGGTTCAGGCAGAAAATAGAAAAAAAACGGTAGTAAGCAACCGGATGTGTGTGCGTCGCGCTAATGTGCGGGGGTCGACATTAGCGCGTGGAAAGGCAAAGTGGCACGCTGCTGAGTATACAAAACAACAGAGCCGTGGTACAACGGTGAAGACACTGACCGATGGTGCAGGGGCCATGGGTTCAATCCCCCAGTGTGCGCAACGACAAAGGTCAACTGAGGCAGTAATTGTAATGATTAACATTGTTTTAGGAGGCAAATTAATTTGGAACGGCATAAGGCGGCGCACAGTTATTTTTGGGCGGCAGAAGGCGGCGCACAGTTATTTTTGGGCAGCAGAAGGCGGCGCACTGGTCCCCTTGGGCGGCAGAAGGCGGCGCGCTGATAGGCACAAGGCGGCGCGCTGATGCACAAGCACAGGAACAGAGCCACAGCACAATGGTTACAACACTGACCAATGGTGCAGGGATCAGGGGTTCAACACCTCACAATGCCCAGTGCAAAATGCCTGCTGAGGCAGTATGTATTATGCTGTAGGAGGCTGTATAAATTTATTTTGTTATCACTACTAGCAAACGCACTCTCCCAGCATGTTAACATACGGCGGCCCATAAGGCACATGTTACAGTGCACTGTTCGCCAAGGCACCCTTGAATGACCCCTATGGGGCAGCATGTATGTTGCGACACAGGATAATGTATAGTGCACCCTATAGGATGGCAACCATAAGGTGGCCTACAGGGCGCCCTATGAAGCACCCTCAGAGGCACCTAATGGGTATAGTAAGCTGAGGGTGGCCTGCCGGCATAGACATATGTACAGTAAATAAAAATAAAGCTGTGGACAGCCCTACCAAAGGGCCCCACTGTGGGTTTGAACCCATGACCTCTGGCTGCACAGGCAGTGATGTAACCATTGCGCTACAGCTCCATAGCTGTAAGCAGGCCCCTGGCTGGCTGCAGATAGCCTACATGTCACCTCACAGACAGTCTGCTGGTGTCAACAGGATAGGGTTAGGCCACCCGTACCCATGATGCACTGCACATGCAAATTAGCTGTCCGCAGATGGACACAAGATGGGGAATGCACCCCCACAGCACCTCGGCCCTGTTGGGGGAAGTGACCGGGTGCACCCACACAGCACCTTGGCCTAGTAGGGGGCACTGACCGGGTGTTTTACTGGCACAGAGTAGCCACACACCGTTACATCGTGCGGGTACTGTGCTCACCCTGAGTGTGCAATGAGGTGGCCAGGACCAGGTCAACAACACCTGCCATGGCTGCTGGAGTCCAAGCGGGCGTTCCAAAGCAGTGTTAATGTGTAAGATAGCTAGTTTCTGCACAAACACCATGGATATCCCTGTCTGCCGCCATCAGGCACCCCCCCCAGTGGCAAACATGGTCCCCATCAAGGGATCCACACTCTACCTCCCTGCAAAGGTGGCAGTAGAGGGCAACATCAACCCCAGTCCTGCTGAGGAACACCACCACCCCCCCCAGGCAGGCAGCTCCATACACAGCCATAACACAATAGCAGACAGACATAAGCCCAGGGTATGGTAAGCTGCACTCCACCACCAGATATTCCCCTACAGCAAGCCAACAGCCACTGCACCCTGCAAGCCATTATAGCAAGACATTTACCAGCTACAAACAGTCTGCTGGTTAGTCCATAGTGCATGTTCCCAATGGAGATGCATGCACCCAGAACTGGGCTGTCTGCATACACAGCAGGCAGATAGATCAGCGACTGGGCCCCAAAGAGAAACCCATATCTATCACATGAGAGAACTACTATACAGCACTATGGGGGTGCCTAGCCATGCTGTGGTCACTGCACAGTCAGGGTGAGCGTGATCCCCCAGAAGGACATGCTTTGGCCACCCTGTCTGTGTAGGTGGTGGCCGGACACTACAATATCCCAGCCAATGTCCCTGCCAGGGCCCTATGCCCAGTGCAGATGCATCCTGGCCACGCCACCCTGCCCTGGCTATACCCATGGTACCTTGCACCTCATTATGCACATTGACTGGCCAATACTGGCAACAGTGCTGGCAGTGCGGGCTGTTGAAGGGGCTTGCAGCCAACACCCACTGTATAGACAGACACACACTTCCACACCTCTGCCATCATGGTGCTACGATTGAGGGGGTAAGTAGCCTTGCCCACCAAACCGGTCCTGAGCACGGCAAGGCATGGATATGGTACGCATTACAGCTGGTGGTCACTCCCCAGGGTGGTAAGCACCGTCAGAGGCCAGGCCTGGAGCATGCCCCGCAAACACCTAACAGATTGTTTGGATGGGGTCAACTAGCACTATGTACGTAACGTATGGATAACTGCCTGCCTGTGCTCCTAGCAAACGTCTCCGAGCTGTGTACCGTATACCTCAGGTGTAGGGTGACATTGGTAAGTTATGCAAGTGCTCGTTTTGGGTGCTGCATGCACGGTCCAATGTTCTGCCTTTCCAGGAGACATTGGCCAATGGGGCCTGTGGGTGTGGGTGTGTCTGCCCTTGATGGCTGCTGCTTTACGGCACAGATTCCCAACTCCAGTCCAGGTTTGCATCACACTGTTCGGGTTTTCCTGCTATCCCTCATGAATATGCATGGGCTACATCTACATGCCATGGGGGTGGTGCATAGATATACAGCACAGGCATATGTATGAGTGTCAGCATGGAACTTGACTGGTGTGTGGCCCACCAGGACTGCATTTGGGTGATTCTGCTCTAGGTACTGCCCCTGTTCATGGTGTCTGTGCTCAGTGGGGTAAAAGATAGATGTCTTACCATTGCATATGTCCCCGCCATGAAAGGTGTGTCCTTACTATCACTGTTTAGTTGTGGGAAAAATATGTGGGCAGGATTGGCAGTAGCCCCAGCTGGGCTTTGAACCTGTGACCTTCTGTTCTTGTATGCACTGTCTGTGTGCACTGCACCACTGTGTAGCCACAGATTGGTTGGATTCCCTGGACTGTCCATGACTGTGGATCCGGCAGGACCTGTCTGTTGCAGTGGACTGTGCCAGCCTGCACATGGCTAGGCCTCTGTCTTCTGTGGTTAGCAGCCACTGCCCCCTGCACCACATGTACTTGTCCGCCAACATGCTGGCATGAACTTCTCTCAGAAAAAGCAGTTGACCTGATTGCAATGTGGCAGTATGGGACTGCATTTGGGGGACTTGGCTGTAGGTAATGCCCATTGTTGTGGTGTGTGTGCGGTGTTGGGTAAAATATGGGTGTTTTCCCCATGCATACAGGGGTGTCTGCGCTATCTTTATTTAGTGGTGGGTAAAATATAGGGACTGGGCTGGCAGGTGCCCCAGCTGGGTTTTGAACCTCTGCCCTCTGGTCCTAGAGGTAATGACTCTGTCCGCTGTACCACACTTTGGCCACAGAGACAGTGCAGCCCCTGGAGGCAGTAAGCCTGGCAGGATGGAGTCACAAACCCTGCTCTACGCAATTCTACTGTGGGCATATGCACCCTGTCTGGTGACAAACGTGCACATAAACCCCGGAAATGACCACGGAAAATGTGGGACAAAATATCACCACGCTGGGCAACAGTGATATTAATGGGCAACCATAGCAAACACTCCCAGGAAAGCTCCAATACGTGGCAATGTTTTTTGGAAGAGTCTCCTCTCAGTAGACCCTTCCAAAAGTCATTTCTTTTTTCTGGAGCTTTGCTGGGTGTGATTTCTGTATTTGCCCATCACTATAACTGTTCCCCAGCTGAATTACTATTTTTAATAGTTCTGTTGTGGTCATTTTCTATTTTTATTTTCGCTTTTGTGCTGTGCACATATATCACACTGCTCACGTTTTGCTGGTTTCCCCGGTTTTCCTGTACATTGCTGACGGAAATGGTTTCTCTTCCCTTTAAATGCTTTCTACCGCGAGTGTTTCACTCGCGGTAGTTTTTACATGCAAATTCGGGCCCGATACTGTGCGAGGAGCCTCTCCCCTCCCACTCTCCACCCATTGACCCCGTCCCTCCGCCCCTCGGGAGCCTTCCTCCGCCCTCAGAATGCCTTTCCACGCCTCTATCGGACATTTGCGGGCCGGGTACTTTTGCGGGGCACGTTAGTGCGGCGCGCAATTGTGCGGGGCCCAAGCGCACTTGTGCGGGGCGTTTAAGAGCGTTTCTGAGCGTTTGAGTGCCGCGTTTCCGTGCGCTATTGTGCGGCACGCAATTGTACGGCTTTTAGTAAACATGCCCCTAAGTGTAAACTCTGAACATTAGCTCATTCTGTTTGGCAGTTTCTCTCCTGATACAAGGCCATAAACATATAGACATGATCACTGCATAAGACGTTCTTATTTTCACTTTATGCAAGAATGTCTTAAAAATGGGACTCCACTGCCCCATCCAGCCTTCTTTGCTTTTTCATATAGAACTCCAACTCTGAACTCCCCACACGCAAACCCATACTTATCAACCCCCCCCCCCCCTTTGCAGGGGTGGCCCAAGGGGGGTGCGGGGACTCGGTGTGGGGCCTCATTTGCATAAATATTTGTATAATGTTACCATACACTAACTTTAACTTTTAGTAAACATGCCTCTTCATGAGTGTATGGATAAAGAAAGACTAAAAGATTTCTACATTACTATAATCCAGTGCCAACCGTCAGGCACATTAGGAACTACTACAAACACTGCCCATTTAGAACCCATAGCAAACCCGCCGCATCATAACAGCACTACCAGGACTCACAAAGCACCACACCCTACCTATCAAAAGGCAACACTGCAAATATTAAACCAATACATTTCAGAGAATAACAATACATGACCTACTGGGGAAAGAGAACAAGTGGCAATGTCAAATAGGAATTACATAAACAGAATACCTCAGCTCAGTTACACATGCAGAACATAGACCATCACCAAACAAGGAATCACAAATTAGAAACAGGAAGACAATAATTAAACTGGGAACCCTAAAAGCCAAACTTGGAATGTACAACAACAATGTAGAAATAAAACTATAAATTAATTGTCTCTTGTACTAAACAAAGCGCAGACGTTAATGATGCACATTTCCCAGAGCTGACATATTCCAGTTAATAAATTCAAAATAAAGAGATATCTTTGTACCTTTTGTGCATTTTTTTTCAGTTGCAATTGTTCCAGCCACTTTCTTCTGTTTTTTTTTTGTCTTTCCCATCAGCGCCTGCGGGCTTAATAGCCACGAGGGAGAAACTCTCCCTTCGTGCTCTGAAAGCCGGTGCGACTGCGGAGAGGGAAATGATGCAGGGAGGGCAGGCTTTGCTGGGCAGGGGGGCCCCGCGGGACACTAGATTCTGCCGCGGCGGCCGCGGCTGCGGCAGCAGACAGCTTTTTTTTTTTTAATTTAAAAATTTACTTTTAAATCAGAATGTTCTTTGCGCGGGGCCCCCTGAAACGCGGGGCCCTGTGCAAAAACCATTCTCGCTCAGTGGACGGGCCGGCCCTGCCCCTTTGTACTCTCTGCTTCTTATCTCCCCCAGATTCATCCATTTATTTATTTATTTATACATTTTTCTGTACCGCCTCTTCCAGAGATCAGGGGCAGTTTACAGGTAACAAAAACGTTAATAATAGCAGTCTATTATTTTTACAGAGAACACTTGTAGAACATTTTAACATTTAACTCTTAACATCAAAACAGGTGGAACAGGTGGCAGATAAGATGCCGTTCCATATACATCCATTCTCATCCATCACTTCTCAGGACCCCCACGTGATCTAATGTCTTTCATGAACCCGAAGCCTTCATCTCCCACATCTCTTACATCATTGAAGCCCCTGCCTTTTATTTAGCACACATTTATTCACTCGCTTTTCTTGGCACCCTCCAGGCAACCACTTTCCCTCCTCTACACCCCATATATATATTTTTTAAATCTCCTTTTCTGTAGTCTCTTCCTTTTCTTCCCTTATCCCTGATTCCTTTCTCTTCTCTCTCCAGATACCCTTTCTCCCCACAAACCTCTATCTCTTCTTCCTTTCACACTGTTGTAAACATCTGGTGGCTCTCCTCCATACTAACACAACTGGCTCTGTGAACATTTTTCAAAGAGTGGAGGACAATTACCCCCACCCTCCAAAAGATACCCCACGCCCCAACTACCTTACCAACAGGCTACTCCACACAACTACCCTCCTAACCACCCTACCCCTCAAAACTACCAGCCAACTACTCCCACCGTCCCAAAATTACCCCCTCCCTCCAACTACCCTACCCTCAAAACACCTTCAGAGGAACACTCCAGCATAGCTTGGCTAGCCATATTGGAATGCCTCACTAAGAGGACCTTGCAGTGATCTATATGAGAGATTTAGGTAGGTAGAATGACCTGAAATAGGAGGAAATGTGTCCCAGCTATAATAAGAATCAGTAAACCCTTCTCCTTCCATTAGGGACCTGTCATGCACAATCTCTTCGGGGTTTGTTTTTTGTGTTAGTTTTTATTATCCAACTCTTGCCAAGGGGCTGTTATGTGTGGCCTCTCTTCATGCTCCTTTCCCTATAGTTTTCATCGGGGTCCACATAGAGTATCACTCCTTTTGGTTCCTTCCTATTCATAGTAAATGCCGGCAGATAAAGACCAGCATGGCATTTGATTTCAATCAGGCAGTTCTATATTAGGGCACTTAACTAGCAATGTCACATTTGTTTTATGTTTTCCGTTGTGAAAATCTGTCTGACACACAAAGGATGAAATGGACTATTTCACCAGGGAATAAATGTTTTGTGTTTCTCTTATTAGAACCAGCTAATGGCATACAAGAACCTGAGAGCAGCCAAAGGCCAGAGGAAGCTTCAGTTTTGTGACAGAGCCAGGCCGCAGGAGGAATACTCTTGCCAGACAGTCCCCGTTTATCAGCTCTGCTCCTGTTCATCAGCCTCTTTCCCTCTTCCCATTTCTATTACTGGGTATTTCAGTCCAATTTCCAGTTTAGGTCGTCGTATAAAGTGTAGATTGGCTTGGTTTGTTGCTTTTTTTTCTCCAGGGTAACTCAATCATTCCATCACACCTGATGGGGGGGCTTGTTTTAAAATATTTCCTCTCTTATGTTCTGCTACACTACAGGATGAACTTTTAAAGTGAGCGTGTCTGGTGTGAACAAGACATTCTCTGGTGCCTGGCCATGCCACTCCTAGCCAGTAGGTGTCACTGCTACAGTGCCCTGGAGTCTTTGTCTCTGATCCTTAAGTGCACACAGACCAGACCAGGGCTTTCAGCACCTCAGTAAAGTTTTCTGGAATGTTCTTTTTTCTGTTGTCAGATCTGAACTTTGATACATTAGAAGGCTGCTTCATGTTGTTGAGAGAGAGAAATACTTTGTTTTCACCTTGTGAATGACAGTGATGGAAATCAAAAATGCCAAGCTGTCCAGTTCCAAAAGGGAAGACTTTTCGACCAGTCATGGTTTTAAACTTATATCCTAAAGCAGTATGGTAATTGGAGTCCCTGATTCTACTCATTGAAATCAGTGCTGCAGGTCCCAAAACATATCAGAATAAGAATGTCAGAAATCCAGGACTGGACTATAATCTCCCTCCTGGAGTTGGGTAGCTTGGAAGTTCTGGGAACAGAAGTAGGGCAACCACTCATCCATGTCAGTCTGCATAAGCTGTTCCATTCCTGACTTTTCCTGTTATATGCATGGCGATGTGGTGCTACCTTTTCATAGGGAATCAGAATTACAGCTCCATGCATGGGACCAAAGCGGGACTGTATCAGTCAGTTGACCTGAATGAGGTAGCAAACCTCGATAGAAGTACTTCTAAATAGAAAAGCCTATTGTAGAAAGCTTTCTTGAATTAATAATGCACATACCCTGTGACTGTCGGGTCACGGTTGAATCCCAGGATTTGCTGCACTGAATATTTCCTTTGATACTTATTGTGGTAAGAGACTGCCAACCAAAGAGGAGCAAGTCAAGCTCATAGGGTTACCAGCTGTCTCCAGATTTCCCAAGATAGTTGATCCTATCCTGAGTTTAGCCCTTGCATGCAGAGACTTGTAATTCTGATTTCTCAGTGGCATTACTAAAGAAAAGTAACAGAACAAGTCTTTGCGTGCAGCGGTATAAATCCAAGACTGGATCATCCGGAGCCAGATGGCAACTCTAAGGGGTATGATCTACAAAGCTTGGCTAACAGTTAACCTGGGCTGTCTGCATCTAGGTCCATTGAATAACATGGGACCTAGTTGCAAATAGCCTAGGCTAACACTTACCCTGGCTTAGTAGACATACCCCTAAGAGTACACTCAGGTGATTCACAGAAGCACCCAACAGTGGAAGAGTAGCCTAGTACATAAAACTAGTAAGAAATGGTGACATCTTCAAGAACCACCTAAATGTAAGGGTGTCAACATTGCTTTGTGTGCTTTACCCCCCCCCCCCCACCCCCAGGAGGGAAAGGAAATTTTTTTTTTTTGCAATATGTATCCCTGAGAAGCCCGAGCCCCTGACTACACAGACATAACTGAAATATTTGTGTGCTAAAAGACTTGTAAGGCATTGCTTTGGAATAGTGGCTCTCAACCCAATCCACTCAACATATTCTGTTCCTTAACATCCCTCCAGTCTAGTCCCGAACCATAGAGTTGTGCACCTCTCACAGCAGCTTGGAGACTGAGAAACTTCATCTCTCTTCTGATGACACCAGTATAACCAGTCCGGATCCTCCTCCTCTGATCAGTTCTCTAAGTCTCCATGCAGCTGGAGGTTCGGTGAGCCGGGAGGTCCTGGCTCACTTGGAGGAACAATTAAGGTTTTGCTAGAATAGTTGAGCTGAGGGCTCTTTTTAGGAACTCTTTTCTTTTCCACTTTCCTTGGGGGGGGGGGGGGCCTTTGTGTCAGATAGCAGAGCCGGTGCTGAGGTGTTTGATCCTCCTCTCTCTCTCCCCCTCCTCCCCCTCACCACACATCTTTACTTTCTGCTGCCTCTACTGTTGGCTCTAGTCAGCTTACTCGGATGGGAGAGTTCTGACTGTGGAGCCTGGTTGGGGGGGGGGGGTGCAGCCAGTACAGTCGGGTCTCTAGCGCATACAGAAGTGATGCCTGTCAGCACTTAGAGCCCGACGTCGGAGCCGCGGACTCTCTGAATTTTTACAGAGCCGTTGAGCAGCTTTCTCCATGCTGGGGCGTGACATACAGCACTGGAGCCCGAAGCAGCGTCAGCCGGCAGTCTGAAGCGGGGGCTTCAGGTAAGGGGGACTTTTTCCTGATCCTTTTTCTGGGCGGGAGACAGAGCAGAGGATTCAATGGCAGGCAGCTCAGCTTCTCTCAGGCAGGCCATGCCATGTGGCGCGCTGCGCGGGAAACCACCGCTCTGCCTTTGCAGTCAGCAGCGTCTCTGTTTCACCCGGGAGGTTTTGAATTTCTACGGGG
This sequence comes from Ichthyophis bannanicus, assembly GCA_033557465.1. Classification (NCBI taxonomy): domain Eukaryota; kingdom Metazoa; phylum Chordata; class Amphibia; order Gymnophiona; family Ichthyophiidae; genus Ichthyophis; species Ichthyophis bannanicus. Next base: position 508,126,817 of record CM066034.1, on the reverse strand, counting down.
GTAGTAGAGCTCAGGGAGCTCCGTTTTGCAAAAATAATTACAGGGGCAGTCTGCCGGGCCTGTTCTGAAGCGGCGTGAAAGAAAAAAAAAAAAACACAACTTAACTGTTTAGAGTTATTGGAGGTTTGGATAGCATTTGGTGAGGAATTTAAGGTTCTTTCTTTAGGGATGCCATCTAAGCTGCATTGCCTGCTCTGCGGTTCTAAGAGGGGGACCCTTTCTGAAGCGGGCATTTGTAAAAGGTGTGTGCACGAGGCAGAGGCTATGGAGCACAGTCTGCAGGAGGGGGGCTGCAGGACAAGGAGTCCTGATAGCCTCGCAGGAGCAGCCTGTCCGTGAGGCGGCGCGGGAGCCCGTTGCAGGGCCGTCATCAGCCCTGGATCTCCCAGCCCGTCAGGAGGCATTGCCGGGGGGCTTATCGGCAATTTCCTCTTCGTCTCTCCGGGCCAGTCCAGGTTACAGTTGGGTAGTCAATCCCTTCCAGCAGCTGAGGACTGAATGCTGAAACTTTTACTGGCAGGTGTTATAGCTCCCCCTGGCGTCAGGAAACCAGTCTTCAGTCCTCAGCAGCTGGGAAGGACGTTTCTCTGGCAGGCTCCCAGAAGACCCGCATTTTACATCTGTGTTAATGATAGAAAACGATATAGAGCAGAATAATAAGAGCATACTACTGGAGGCAGACTGATTGGTTTTTGAAATAAGAGGCTTCATCACTGGTCCTAGCAGGGCACTTCAGCGTACAGGACTCACTTATTCGAGGAAGTCCGTTATATCACACAGACAAAATCAGAACGTCGATCCTCAGCTATATTTGTAATTTATAGCTATTTCGGAGGCAGAGCCTGTCTTCCGCAGGATCCATTCTTCAGCGGGGGACTTAGGCGCCGGGAGCCCCGGTATCCTCTTCCCGCTGCAGTGTACAACGTCTCTGTCTCGCTAGCAGCGAGTTGCTAGAGTCGAAAGTTCAGTCTCCTGAGTTCAGGTACTCTTCAATTTCATTGTCTTTTTTTTTTTTTTTTAATTTAAATCTTTATTAGAACATTAAAAAAGAAATACAAATTTCAATATCAAAAGCATTACAAAAGAAAAATAACTTAGTCCACATCTAGGGGAGCGAGCACTATCAATAAGCAAATTACAAATTAATACGATACAAACTTAACCATGAAAAAGAGAGGAAATCACATACCCAAAAATACATACAAAACTCTAATTACATTGCTTACTGAAAACAGGTACAAATTATTCAAACTTTAGCAGAAGACTCCTGATTTACAATAAAGGATTCTAAGAAGGAAGTTTCAGAAAAAGCATACTTGGTGCCTTGAAGTACAACAACACATTTACAAGGAAATTTTAGGAAAAATGTTGCACCAAGTGCCAACACACGAGGCTTTAACAACAAAAAGGCTCGTCGTCGAAGCTGCGTTTGCCTAGGAAAATGTTAACTTTTCCCCCACAAAAAACTGCGTTCTTATTAGTAAAGAATAAACGCATAACTGCCTGCTTTTCAACCTCAGAAACAAAAGAAACAAGCAACGTAGCACGTGAAGTTATAACATCCTGAGACGATTCTATAAAATCTGAAACATTTTAAAGAGTCTAGAACCTTGGAAGGATCAGATCCAGGGGCTGCCCCAAAAACAGGAAGATAGTATAACTTTTTTATAACCGGTTTCACCTTGTCAGCATACCCCAAAACTTCCGTCAAATATTTATCAAATAAAATCTGAGGGGATAATAAACGGGTATAGGGAAAGTTAAGACAACGAATATTCGCTGCCCTTAAAGAATTCTCCAACAATTCTTGCTGTACATGTAATGTTATACTATCTTTAATAAAAGTAGACGACTGCTTTTGCAGAGACCCCACCTGACCTTCAAAGTCCTGACACCTAACATCCAAAGTTGCAATTTGGGAATCATGTTGAGCTAACTTAGCAACAGAACCTCGAGAAAAATCTGAAAATTGAGAAACAAGAGATGACAGAGAAGCAATCGACGATTCTATACGCGACAAACAGACCAAACATCTGCTAATGAAACATTTTGTACATCTACTACACCAGGAGGTTCTTTTAAATGCACCACTACCCGGTCCAGCGGGAGCTGAAGAGCTTTCGGCAGAGGAACTGCCACTGGCTCACAGTCACTCTGTTGTGGAGCAGGAGACGGTATACAACCTCCATCCCGCTCCAGAGCACCTCCTGTCGGAGATGATGTCAATGGGTTGATGCTATCCAGATCAGTAAGCAGGGCAGAGTTTGAAAACCCCAATGAAGAGCGGTCTAGGATAGGGGATGTACCAGGAGCGCCATTCCCACTTTCTTTCTCCAAACTTGCCAAAACAACATGCTTATCCATGGGCCCCATGATTTTAACTACTTTGGAGGGATTCACAGTACTTACATTCAAATGGCGTCTCCTATGTTTGCCCATATCAGTTAACACCTCTAGACCGCCTCAAGCGCCAAAGGAGCGCATAAGGAGCAAGACATGCCCCTTTAAAGCGCCCCTTCAAAGCGCGACCGCTACCGCGTGACCGCGGAGCAGACGTGATCTTATAGCCCCAGAAATGACGTCGGGGCAAGGCACCGGGTGCGTGGAAGTTCTACAGGTGCCTGAAGAGCCCACAAAGCACACGGAGCACAGACCGGGCAGGGAATTCCTCTCACACACTCCCGTCTGTAGCAGGAACTGCTTAGCTTTTAAATCTCCACCAGCTGACGTCGGGGCAAGGCACCGGGTGCGTGGAAGTTCTACAGGTGCCTGAAGAGCCCACAAAGCACACGGAGCACAGACCGGGCAGGGAATTCCTCTCACACACTCCCGTCTGTAGCAGGAACTGCTTAGCTTTTAAATCTCCACCAGCTGACGTCGGGGCAAGGCACCCGGGTGCGTGGAAGTTCTACAGGTGCCTGAAGAGCCCACAAAGCACACGGAGCACAGACCGGGCAGGGAATTCCTCTCACACACTCCCGTCTGTAGCAGGAACTGCTTAGCTTTTAAATCTCCACCAGCTGACGTCGGGGCAAGGCACCGGGTGCGTGGAGGTTCTACAGGTGCCTGAAGAGCCCACAAAGCACACGGAGCACAGACCGGGCAGGGAATTCCTCTCACACACTCCCCTCAATTTCATTGTCTTAAGTGAATTTCTGATTTTTCGCTTCTTTCTCTCGCCGGTCAGTTTTGTTTCCTGTAGCGTTTTTCACCGGGGGGAAAGCCCGCGCGCGCCATTTTTTTACTGTCACGTGGTGTGTTCAGCGGAGAGCTTTGGCGTTTCAGTTTTTCCCTTGCTAGCTATTAGTGTATTTTAATAATTTCTTTGGTTTACTGTTTACTGCACCCTTTAGCCCATAATGGAGAGCTCTGGCTCGGGGGATAGGGCTGGAGAGAAGCCTCAGGGGTCTCTGCTTAAGGCGGGAACGGCAGCCACAGTGTCTGCAGAGGCTGCTGCCTCTCCCGCGCCGTTGCCACGTTCTGGGAAAAAGAAATCTAAGTCCTCCAAAACTCCTGTAGTAGAGGAGATAGACAAGTCTCCAGCCCCTGGAGCTCCAGGTCCATTGGACTCTCTTTTTTTCTCCGGATTTTATTCTAACCATGCATAAAGCCTATCTGTTAAAAATGTCTCAACCTGTTGAAAGCCAGTTTCCTAAGCCTCCTGCAGGTTTATCTTGCGGTGACCCTATCCTCTCAGATCCGGGGGAAGGGACCTCGGCGCAGTGCCCGGGGGGAGATTTCTCTTCGGGGACATCAGGTCCTCAGCTCTCCGATCCTCTTATGCCTGAAGAAGGCGAAATTTTGTCTGAAGGGGGGTTGGATTCCTGGCCCTTAGACTTGGAGGAAGGGGAGCTGGGGCCCGGGGAGGACCCCAATGTTTTCAGGGCCTTTTCGTAAGGAGGAACTGGGGGCTTTGATTCTTCAGTCCCTGGCTGCCTTAAATATTGTGCTTCCTGCGCTGCAACAAGAGCCATTGGAGGATCCTTTATTACAAGGGTTTAAATCTGAGCAGCGGTGTTTCCCTATGCACAGGGTGATTAAACAAATGATTGAGTCAGAATGGGAATGCCCAGAGGCTAGCTTAAGAGGTGGGCATACCATTGCCCGACTTTACCCAGTTCCTCAAGAGGAGAAGGAGTTACTGCGGATGCCTAAAGTGGACGCGCTAGTGTCGGCAGTCACTAAGAAAACCACGATCCCAGTAGAAGGGGGGGCAGCCCTTAAGGATCTTCAGGATCGTAAGTTAGAAGTGCTGTTAAAACAAGCCTTTGATGCTAGTGCTCTAGCCTTGCAAGCTTCGGTTTGCGGAGCATATGTATCCCGAGCCTCTATCCGTTGGATTCAAGGAGAGCAGTCTACGGTAAAGTTGGAGGATCCGTCCCAGAAGGGGCGAAACTGGAGTCGGTGGTGGCTTATCTCGCGAACACTTTCTATGATTTGATTAGGATATCAGCGAAATCCATGGCGTCGCTGATTGCGGCTAGGAGGTTTCTGTGGTTACGGATCTGGGCATCAGACGTGTCTTCTAAGTCACGCCTCAGTATGCTTCCATATAAGGGCAAGCTGCTTTTTGGGGAAGCATTGGAAAAGATTGTGAAAGATTTGGGCGATTCTAAGGGCGGACGTCTTCCTGAGGATCGGCCCAGGTCAGCTAAATCTACTCCGACGCAAAGGGGTCTCGGCAGGGAAATTCGTAGGTTCCGTGGCTCTCGCTTTGTCCCTTATCAGAGAGGTTGCGTTCCCTCCAGGGGGCAGTCCTTTCGAGGAGCCAGAGGGTTTGGCAGGGGGTTTTTCAACACCCAGCAAACCTCCTCCAAGAAGCCTCAATGAAGGGACACTGGTCCAGGCGGAGGTTCCCGTAGGGGGACGTTTGCAGGAGTTTCTCTCCGTCTGGGCCAACATAACTTCTGATCTCTGGGTGCTAGAGATCATCCGCGAAGGGTATGCTCTGGAGTTTGCCTCCCCTCTGGCGGATGCCTTTGTGTTGTCCCCCTGCGGTCCTCGATGGAAAAGTCAGGCGATCAACAGCACGCTTCAGCGGTTGTTGCGGCTATGGGCCGTGGTTCCCGTGCCTTTAGACCAGTGCAGAGTAGGTCGGTACTCAATTTACTTTGTGGTGCCCAAGAAGGAAGGCTCATTTCGACCTATTTTAGATCTCAAGCTGGTGAACCATTCCCTGCGGGTTCCGCATTTTTGTATGGAGACTCTGAGGTCAGTCATTCGGGCGGTAAAGCCCGGAGAATGGCTCACCTCCATAGATTTGACGGAAGCTTATTTGCACATTCCCATATGTCCGGAACACCAACGGTTTCTGCGCTTTGCGGTTCCTCTGGGTCATTTTCAATTTCGGACGTTACCCTTTGGTCTGGCTACCGCGCCTCGTGTCTTCACCAAGGTGATGATGGTGGTAGCGGCAGCTCTTCGCAAGGAGGGAATTCAGGTGCATCCCTACCTGGACGATTGACTCATACGGGCAGGGTCTCGGCAGGAATCAGCCACAGCAACGGCCCGAGTAGTGCACTTCCTGGAACACCTCGGTTGGGTCGTCAACCAAGCAAAGAGTCAGTTGCTTCCGGTTCAGCGTTTGGTTTACCTCGGGGCCTTGTTCGACACGCAGAGCGGAATGGTTCTTCTTCTGCCGGACAGGGTCCGGAAAATGATAGCCCAGGTCGACGCTTTCCTTGGGTTGGCAACTCCAACAGCGTGGAGGTACTTGCAGTTGTTGGGTTAGATGGCCGCGGCCTTGGATCTGGTGCCTTGGGCCAGAGCTCACATGCGGCCGCTGCAACACGCCTTGATCTCGAGGTGGTCTCCGCAGGTACATCCCCTATCGCAAAAACTTCGGTGTCCGGAGGACGTCAAACTCAGTCTGCAGTGGTGGCGACTTTCAGCGCACCTTCAGGCTGGAGTTCCACTGGAGGATCCAGAGTGGATCTTGGTCACTACGGATGCCAGCCTGTCTGGTTGGGGAGCTCATTGTCGGACTCGGGTGGCGCAAGGCAACTGGTCAGCGGAGGAGAGCACTTGGTCGATCAATCTGTTGGAGCTGCGAGCGGTGCGTTTCGCGCTTCTGCATTTCTCGGATCTCCTCGAAGGTCAAACTGTACGAGTGTTTTCCGACAATTTAGTAACGGTGTCCTACATCAACAAGCAGGGGGGCACGGGCAGTGCGCCCTTGCTGCAGGAAAGTCAGCTATTGCTTCAGTGAGCAGAATTGCATCTCGTGGCACTTTCGGCGGCTCACGTAGCGGGAAAGGACAACGTTCAAGCCAATTATCTCAGCCATCATCGCCTGGATCCCAGAGAGTGGGAGCTGAACTGGGCGGTGTTTCACGCCATTACAGTGCGGTGGGGTCAGCCAGTCCTGGATCTCATGGCAACACTGGCCAGTGCCAAGGCGTCGCGGTTTTTCAGCAGGGGCAGGGAGCACATGTCGGAAGGTCTAGACGGTCTGGTGCAGCCCTGGCCAGTGGGGAAACTCCTTTATGTGTTTCCTCCTTGGCCGTTGCTGGGTCGGGTCATTCGGAGGATTTCGGCTTACAGCAGCACGGTGATTCTCATTGCTCCGGATTGGCTAAGACGACCCTGGTATGCGGATCTGGTTCGACTTCTCGTAGCTCCGCCTTGGAGGTTGCCTTCGAGGGTCAACCTCTTGAGTCAAGGTCCAATCTTGATGCCGCAAGTGGATCGGTTCTTGCTTATGGCTTGGCTCTTGAGAGGGAGTGCTTGCGACAGAGAGGATACTCGGCGGCTGTAATCGCTACTATGTTGAAGTCTCTGCGGCCTTCGACGTCGCTAGCCTATGTTCGAGTATGGTGCATTTTTGAGGCCTGGTCTAGGGATCGGGGCTTGTGGCCCGGCGCTGCGGGCTTACCGGAGGTTTTAGCATTTCTTCAGGGGGGACTAGAAAGGGGTCTAGCCCTGAGTACGCTCAAGGTTCATCTTGCAGCTTTTTCTTGTTTCAGAGGTCGGGTGAAAGGGTCTTCCCTCTCTTCGCACCCGGAGCTAGCGTCTTGGAAGAAGTTTACAACTGAAAAGTCAAGCAGTTGGTAGAGTTAACAGTGGGAAGGAGTTTTCCACCACAGAACAAAAGCTAAGTAGCTGGGCTTGTTCAGAGTTTGCAAACTACTTTTTTTGATGAAGGACAATTTTGTGAGGGCATTCATTCACTTGTGGCATGGCTAAAACAAAAAAATAAGGGCATTTGGGTCATTGATGCTACCGACATTGTTGGATATTTTTATCCAAATTTGTTGTCATTGAGTCTGAGACCTTTTGCGCCTTGTTTCTATAAATCATAGCCACAAGTTTTGTGTATGATGCCAAATTGCTATTAGTTTTAATGAAGTGATTTCCTTTTTATGATTGTGACTATTTATCACTTCTGGAAGTTGACCTAATATTTTGTGGGGTGTTTACAGACCGGCAAGGTGGTTCCCATGCGGAGAGATTGCATTTGTTGGATGTTCGTCGGGCGTTGAAGTATCTCCGACGGATGGAGAGTTTCCGCAGATCTGATAGGCTGTTTGTCTTGTTTGGCGGTCCCAGGAAAGGAGAAGCGGTGTCGAAGGCCTCCATTGCCAGGTGGATTAAGGGGGCCATAGCGTCCGTGTATATCCTCAATGGAAAGGCGGTGCCAGAGTGGCTGAGAGCTCATTCCACTAGGGCTCAAGCGGCTTCTTGGGTGGAATTGCAGTATGTCCCAGCATTGGACATTTGTAAGGCTGCCACCTGGTAGTCATTAAACTCCTTTGTCCGGCATTATCGCCTGGATGTTCAGGTGCAGAGAGATACCTGTGTTGGGTCAACGGTTCTTCAGGCTGGGGTCTCAGATCCCTCCCGTTGATTTCTGTACTGCTCTGGTACATACTCTATGGTTCGGGACTAGACTGGTGGGACATTAAGGAAAGGTAAATTAGACTTACCTGCTAATTGTTGTTCCTTGTGGTCTTGGGCAAGCCACTTAACCCTCCATAGCCCATGTTCCCTGTAAAATAGTTATCTCCAAGTTATAATGCCCTGTTCAATGTAATTTCAGTTTGTTCAATGTAAACTGCACTGATGCAGAATAGTGCGGTATATAAGAGAATGTAAATAAATAAATAAATAAATAAAATAAACAAACTCCAGTCTAGTCCCATATCCCGCCCTGGTCGCCTGTTGGCCTTCTATGGCCTGAAGAAGCAGAAGATTAGGGCCGGTGACAGGTAAGACGACAGTGGTTGGCATCTGGGGTAATTTTTTCTCACTCATCTGCTGTTCCTGCAAAGGTTGAGAGGATACCTCAGTGCCAGCAATTAGGTGCCCTTATGGATTCCGGGAGGGGGCTGGAAGGGCCTTAGGAGTCCCCTTCAGGTAGTTTACAGTTGGTTGGTACAGTTCTGGTACATGGTTAATACTTACTTGTTGCTCCGGTGAGTCTGCTTTGTCAATAGGTTACTGATCAGAGGAGGCGGATCCGGACTGGTTATACTGGTGTCATCAGAAAAGAGATGAAGTTTCTCAGTCTCCAAGCTGCTGTGAGAGGTGCACAACTCTATGGTTCGGGACTAGACTGGAGTTCCTTAAGGAACAACAATTAGCAGGTAAGTCTAATTTACCCTTTCTGTCGACAGTTTCTCCAAATGGAGTATGATCTTGAAAATCAGATCAGCCACTTGCATGTGTGTTCCTTAAAGACTAGGTTAACAATCTAGGCATCTGGGGAGATCAAGGAGAATGTGAGTATGTATGGGGGGGAGGGCAAAGTGAGGAGAGAGAGAATGAGTGAGGGTGAGGGCACAGAGAAAGCAGGAGAAAAAGATTGTGTTACCATGCCTGAGGGAGATCAAGAGTGTGAATGTGTATGAGGAGCCAGAGATAAGAGAGCTACAGGATGTGCTTATGGCGTGGAGGGGGAGGAGTTAGAGGAGACAGCAAAAGAGTGAGAGTGTCCACCCACAGACAAGAAAACAAGAGATTGTGAGGTAGAAGGGACAAAGAATCGGGACAGAGCAAGGGTGTATCGGGGGCGGGGGGGTGGAGTGCAGAAAAGAGGGGGAAGTAGGAAAGAACAAGAAAGTATAGGGGCATATTCAAAGCAATTAACATGGTTAGCAGACCCTCTAACCACATTAATCGCGTTGATCGAGATATTCAGCAGCTGCCTGGTTATCCAGAAGCAGCAAAACGTAAGGAACCTTAAAGGCTGGCCTTTCACCATAGAAGCTAACCGGGCAGTGACTGAATATCGCCACTATCCGGCTGACCCAGATAGTCAATGCTGATGGCCGGATATGGCCCCGGCACTGAAGATCCGAGTCTTAAGTTCAGCAGCAACAGCTAGCCGCCGTCACTAAATATTGGGTCCTATGTGTGTGTGTCTCAGGGAGGAGGTGGCGGTGGGAAGCAAAAGTACGTGTGAGTGAAGGTAGGGAAGGGACACAGAGAAACAAGAAACTGTGTATTAATAATAATGGCCCTGATAGTCAAAAGCACCTCTTTGGATAGCAACACCCGCTCTCTGAGTAAGTGCTGCTAGCTGACGCTGTCCGTTAATATTCAGAAGTGCTGTGTGGATAGTGCTGCTGAAAATCTTTACAGACCACATTGGCATTAGGCGGATAGCGCCAGAGTGGAATGAGGGCAGAGCATTCGCATTTCTCAAAATTATCCAGAGGTGATATTTAGGGGCTCTTTTATTAAGCCCCACTGACCAGTTAATGGGCATTTTAGTGTGCAATAACTGACTGTGGTGAATGCTAATGTGCGGGCATGGTAGCTACTGCCGCCCTTGCGCACTGAGGTGGAGAGTAGCCAAGTTATGAAAACAGTGTGGGCGGGGAGAGCACATTAGTGCACCATCACCATTAATGTGGCAATTAGCGCAGGTGCACCTAACGATACCTCTATGGTTAGGTGCACCCATATTAATTGAGTTCACATTAATGTACTCATGTGGATGTTAATTGCCGGGAACGTGCTAGTCATGACCCTGACAGTTACCATACGTTAAGCGCACAACCTTAGCGGGATTTAGTAAAAAGGTCCCTTAGTCCACTCTTCGGATAATGATCTGCATAAGTTTAGGACATAATGAAAGCTGAATATCACCGTTATCTGTATAAAGGCGGCATTCATCACCCTCTAGATATTCAGTGTTGCTTGCACTCCGGATAACAGCGCTGAATATCTGGCTTATCTTTAAACACTGCCGCCAGTGTTTCAACAAAAACGCCAAATGCGGTGTCCATCGAGTCGAGTCAATGCTGACTCCTGGCAACCCAGCCCCTGGGTTTTCTTGGCAAGATTCAGCTGGAAGTAGATTTGCCAGGCCTTTCTTCCATGCCATAAGTCTACAACACCTGGTATTCTATGGTGGTCTCCCATCCAAGTACTAGCCAGGCCCAACCCTGCTTTAGCTTCTGAGATCAGGCTTATTCAGAGCGGTAAACCTGTATGTAGTAAGCCTTGCTATAAAATAACTCTATTAATAGTAATATTCTATGAAGTTTCACTGTTCCTTATGTGGGGGCAGGGTTCATGTGGGAAAAATAAAAGGGGACACTCCCTCAAATGTGTCCCATAAGTTCTTAGAGTGGCCTTGGTTAGAGCAACAGACTGAGAACCAGGGAAGAGAGGGTTTAAATGCTGCTACCCCTTATTACCTTGGGCAAGTCATTCTACCCTCTGTCATCTTGTGTACAGTTTGGGAAATGGCTTGTGTCCCTGATTGCAGCTCACCTCAAGCTTCATTTTGGAAAAAGCAAGTAATTAAGGGCCCGATATTCAGCGTCAGCGGCTAGCACAAGTACAGTGCATAGTTGTCGCTGTTGAAGAGTTAACCTGGATATTCAATACTGGGACCATATCCAGCCACCGGCATTGAATTTCCCAGTCTGCCGCATGGAGCGGAAGCTAACTGGTCAGTGGCAATATTCAGCCGCTGCCTGGTTAACTTTGATTTTTACTGTCATACACCCTTGGAAATCAACCACATAAACTCCACCTTGCATTTCCCAAGCTTCACAGTTCAGAAGAGCTGTGAAGCTTGGGAGTGGCTTGAAACACTACTAGTGTCGCGGGAACCCTGTGGGTGAGAATTTGGAGGAGTTTCTTTCCTAACAAGTACCGAAATGGGGATCCAGTGAAATATGAAATAGTTCATTTGAAGAACGGAATAATGGATCCATCTGGTAACACAGGAAGAAAGAAGATGGACTTCCTCCACAGTAGTGCTTCAGCTAAGTAACTTTTCCTTGTTCTTTAATGAGGGCAAGGAGAGCACTGAATCGGTGACAGTGTCACATAAAGTTTCTGAACAAACGTTTTTGGAATTTAATTCTATTAACAAAAAAAAAAAGGTGATGACAGCAACAAGTGTTGTTTAGTTGGGCTTTTGACCGGGTTCCGGTCTATTTAAATTGATTAAAAAGGAGGGCTCACTTTGAGAGAAGAAATGTTTCTTTTCACGGTGAGTGATCCGACAAAAATAAGATAGATAGTATATGGGTTTAGTTCCTGTAGTTAAGGCATGTTAGGGAAATCAAAGAATTTTGGTGGTAAACTTTGATGGCAAAAGTTAGGACAGCTTTTGCTGTGCCTAACATTCGCCTCTGAGAGATAACCGGGCAGCGGCTGAATATCACCGTTGACTGGTTATCCCCAGATACCATCCCTGGGACACCCCCGGAGTGCCCGATGCTAACGGTGTGGCATCGGGGCGAATAGTGGCGGTATCTGGGAATATTCAGCAGCAGTAACCATGTTAGTGCTGTTGAATATCTCACTTAGAAGCAATTACATGCTTTATGGGTCTGTAAACCTTGTAACTGCTTTGGAATATCAGGCCCTAAATCTTTAATAAAAAGAAAAGAAAAGAAAAAGCTACTTAAGCCTGCAAGACCGTTAAGCTGCTGCAGAATAGCAGTTTTAAAATAGGCTTTTTGTTTTCTTTCCAAGTTCTGACAGTTCAGCAGACCAAAGGAAATAGGCAAACATTTTAAGAAGAAAGTAGATTAAACAAAATGCAAGGTGAAGTGTCTCTATAAAAAGGATTTTACAGCACTTAAAAAGCCAAGCAGGGAATGTAGAGCTTGAGACGGAGGAATGGTGGAGGCTTCAAAGTGTTTGTAAGAAATATGTCCTGGCGAGATCTAGAACCAGCAACCTTAGAAGGTAAGATAGCAGTACTAACTAGAGGAGAGCACCTCCTACTGGCTAAAGGACAGAAGCCGTTTTCTTGCCTCTGCCGCAGTTACCCCACCTTCTACTACTGAAAGGGGATCAATGTAATGTGTTACAACAGAGCACTGCTGTTGGGTTATATATTTGTATACAGCAGCAATACACAAGGTGGGGGGAGGGAGGCAGCGAGTATCGTCTTGAGCTAAATCACTACTTTTCATGCCACACTTGACAGAGTTGGTCGTGAGCTCAGGGTAGCTCAGCCACAGAGTATATGTTATCCTCAAGGATTTCCTGGAAATAATACATAGATGGGCTTGTTTGGTAAATCCATCCCCTGTAGTGTTGATGCAGCATGTGATCCCTGTGTCCATTGCACCCTTCTCATTTTTAGCAGAGCACCACATGTTCCTTTGTTGTGTTGGTTGCATATTTCTCATCCTGGAGACTTTTATGCATAATCTGGACATTCTGGGGTCTATTCTGTCCATCCCCCTATTTGCCTCCCTTGCCATCCCTGATGAAAGCCTCCCCGTATAAACAAGGAGATTGTATAGGGAGGCTTAAATGCAGGCAGGAGGGGGCATCGCAGAGGCAGGGTGAGGGCGGGCAGTAGGTGGTCCACAGCCCCAGGGTCGGCACACTGGAATAAGTCCCCCTGGACATCGGGGGACAGCAGGCTCAGACAGCACCAAAAAGGTGAGGGTGTGCAGGAGATTCCCTGCAGTCTGACCCTGGTCATGGGAGGCCAGATTGGGGGTCGGAGTACGGGGAAAGGAACTTCTGGTTAGCGGCGGGGGATCGTGGCTCCATTCAGGAGCCTGACTGAGTTAGCCAGGCATGGCTTTGTACATGCAGGTCGAATGGAATCAGATCCCAGCCTGCATGTACAGACCCTAGACTCGATTCTGATCCCATGGGGCATGTCTAGCCCCTGTGCAATCAGAACCGGGTCTGCCCCCGTGCGTCCTTATTCTGATCTGACACACAGGGGCCTGGATGCACACATTAGAATGTGCCTCTTTCTGTTTAACCAAAACTTGGCTTAAAGATCGTGATGAACCATACTATAGCTCTTTCCAGTCTAATGAAAGGAATGGGGTCCACGTTAACCGGGGTGGAACCAGGCTGCTGGCATTAACCCTTAAAAAGGAGAGAGAGCGGCTTTTAAACTAGATAATAGGGGAAAGTCAACAATCACCCAAGAGCATATGGTTTGGAAGGCTATATCCTTGAAGGATACCAGCAAAAGAGGGAAGTTAGGGCATCCCGACAGAGAGGTTCCAATAAAGATAAAAGTAACCCAGAAGCCCTTAAGTATAGAGCTGAAAGATTCCAAATTACCCCTATCAACTGATAACCAGATTAATATGAATAAAATACAACCTCTAAAATGCCTGTATGCAAAGATGGGAGAGCTAGACTATATAGCACTAAATGAAAAGTTAGATATGATTGGCATCTTAAGAGACCTGCTGGAAGGAAGACAACCAATGGGATACCGTGATGCCTGTGTACAAACTATATCGCAATGATAGGGTAGATCAAATTGATGGAAGGTTGCTCTATGTTAGAGAGGACATTGAGTCACATAGGATAAAGGTTTTGCAGGAAACAAAACACACTGTAGCATTTCTACAGATAGAAATTCCATGTTAAAAGGGGAAGGCGATGGCAGTGGGGGTGTACTACCAACCACCTAGCCAGAATGAACAAATGGATGATGAAATGCTAAAAGAAATCAGGGAAGCTAACAAAGTCTTAGCACAGTAATAATGGGTGATTTCAATTACTCCGGTATTGACTGCTTCTTTGTGCAGCTGGTTCATGAAACAACAAGAGGGGAAGCTATTTTGGACCTAGTTCTTAGTGGAACACAGGATCTGGTGCAAAAGGTAATGGTGTTGGGGCCACTTGGCAATGGTGAACATAAGATATGCCATACGGGGTCAGACCAAGGTCCATCAAGCCCAGTATTCTGTTTCCAACAGTGGCCAATCTAGGTCATACGTACCTAGCAGTTTCTCCAAGGGACACAGGTTCCACAATGCTTGTATTGGTTCAAGCATTGATATCCTGGGTCCCTTCTTAATAATGGTTTATGGACCTTTCCTCCAGGAACTTGTCCAAACCTTTTTTAAACCCAGCTACACTAACAGCCTTTACTACAAAAATATTTTCTTTTATTAGTCTTAAATAGTTTACCCTGTAGCTTCATTGCATGTCCCCTAGTCTTTCTATATTCTGATAAGGTAAACAATCGATCTACATTTACCCGTTCCACTCCGTTCATTAATTTATAGACTTCTATCATATCTCCCCTCAGCCGTCTCTTTTCCAGGTTAAAGAGCCCCAACCTTTTTAGCCTTTCTTCATAGGAGTATCCTTCCATCCCCTTTACCATTTTGGTGGCTCTTCTCTGAACCTTTTCTAAAATCGCTATATCCTTTAAGATACGGTGACCAGAATTGCACACAATATTCAAGGTGCGGTCTCACCATGGAACGATATAGAGGCATCTTTTGTTTTATTTTCCATTCCTTTCCGTATCATACCTAGCATTCTATTTGCTCTCTTGGCCGCCGCTGCACACTGGGCCGAGGGTTTTAACATGGTATCCACAATGACGCCTAAATCTTTTTCCTGGGTGGTGGTTCCTAATGTGGAACCTTGCATCGTGTAACCATAATTTGGGTTGTTCTTCCCTAGGTGCATAACCTTGCACTTGTCCACATTAAATTTCATCTGCCATTTTGATGCCCAGTCTTCCAATTTATCAAGATCCTCTTGCAATTTTCCACAATCCTCTTGGGTTTTAACAACTTTAAATAGTTTTGTGTCATCTGCAAATTTGATAACCTCACTCATTATTCCACTTTCCAGGTCATTTATGAATATGTCAAAAAGCAGCGGACCCAGCACAGATCCCTGGGGTACACCACTATTCACCTTTCTCCATTGGGAAAATTGGCCATTTAGCCCTACCCTCTGCTTTCTATCTTACAGATTAGTAAGACAAGATCTTCCTTGTCTAAAGCCATGTTGGCTGTCTCCCATTAGGTCATGACTATCTACATGCTGAGTAATTTTATTCTTTATGATGGTTTCTACCATTTTTCCCGGTACTGATGTCAGGCTCACCGGTCTGTAGTTTCCCAGATCACCCCTGGAACCCTTTTTAAAAATTGGTGTTACATTGGCGATCCTCCAATCTTCAGGTGTTAGAGATGATTTTAATGATAGTTCACAGATTACTAATAGCAGGTCTGCAATCTCGTATTTCAGTTCTTTCAACACCCTTGGATGTATACCATCCGGCCCAGGTGATTTGCTACTCTTCAGTTTATCTAATAGTTGTAATACATCTTCCCGATGTATCGATATTTCCTTCAATTCTTCCGCACCTTTAAATACCACTTCAGTCATGGGTAACATCCCTACATCTTCCTCAGTAAAGACTGAAGCAAAGAATTCATTCAATCTCTCCGCTATCGCCTTGTCACCTCTTAGTGCTCCTTTAACCCCTTTTTCATCTAATGGACCAACTGACTCACAGGTTTTTTGCTACGAATGTACTTGAAAAGGTCTTTACTTTGCGTTTTTGCTTCCGCAGCAAGCTTCTTCTCAAATTCTCCCTTTGCCTGCCTTATCAATGCCTTGCATTTGACTTGCCAGTGCTTGAGGGTGGCAAGGAAATCCTCAGTACAACCTTTTAACTTTCAAAAGGGAGACTATGATAAAATGAGGAAAGCAGTTAGGAAAAAACTAAAAAGCAGCAGTCACAATGGTTAAAGATTTGGCATTGTTTAAAAATACTATATTGGAAGCCTAGAGTGCATGTATTCCACGCTTTAAGAAAGGTGGAAGGAAGGCCAAAAAACTGCCAGCATGTTTTAAAGGTGAGGTCAGAGAGGCTGTTGTAGCAAAACAAAGCATCTTTCAGGAAATGGAAAAAGAAGGCAAATGATGAAAATGGGAAAAAACATGCGCACTGGCAAGTTAGATGCAAGGCATTGATAAAGCAGGCAAAGAGAGAATTTGAAAAAAAAGCTTGCCATGGAAGCAAAAATGCACAATAAAACCTTTCTCAAGAACATTGGTAGATGGTGAGACAGTCAGTTGAACCATTAATGATAGAGGGGTAAAAGGGAAGCTAAGGGAGGACAAGGCCATAGTGGAAAGATTGAATGAATTCTTTACTGAAAATGATGTAGGGAAGTTACCCATGCCTGAAATGGTATTTAAAGGTGATGTATGAGAATTGAAACAAATTTTGATAAATCGGGAAGATGTCTTATAAACTATTTGATAAACTAAAGAGTAGCAAATCACCTGGACTGGATGGTATACATCTGAGGGTGCTGAAAGAACTGAAATACAAGATTGCAGATCTACCATTAGTAATCCGTAAACTATCATTAAAAACCATCTATAGTACCTGATGATTAGCGAATGGCCAATGTAACACCAATTTCTAAAAAGGGTTCCAGGGGTGATCTGGGAAATTACAAACCGATGAGCCTACCATGGTTACCGAGGAAAATGGTAGAAACCATTATAAAGAATAAAATTAGTGAATATGTAGATACTCATAGTTTAATGTGAGGAAGTCAACATGCATTTAGCCAAGGAAGATCTTGTCTTACTAATCTGTTATATTTTTTTTAAAGTCTGAATAAACAAGTAGATAAAGGTGAACAGGTTAATATAGTGTATCTAGATTTTCAGAAAGCCTTTGACAAGGTCCCTCATGAGAGGCTGTTGGTGAAATTAAAAAGTCATGGGAGGCAGTGTAGTATTGTGGATCAGGAACTGGTTAAAAGATAGAAATCAGAGAGTAGGGCAGAATGGCCAATTTTCTCAGTGGTGAATAGTGAAGTACCCCAGGGATCTGTGCTGGGCCCACTGCTTTTTGACATATTCATAAATGACTTGGAAATGGGAATAACGAGTGAGATGATCAAATGTGCAGATGACACAAAATTATTCAAAGTTGTTAAAACCCATGAGGATTGTGAAAAATTGCAAGAGGACCTTGATAAAGTGGAAGACCGGACATCCAAATGGCAGATGAAATTTAATGTGGACAAGTGCAAAGTTATGCACCTAGGAAAGAACAATCCAAACTAAAGTTACACGATGCAAGGTTCCACATTAGGAACCACCACCCTGGAAAAGGATTTAAGCGTTATTGTGGATAATACATTGAAACCTTACGCCCAGTGTGCAGCAGCAACCAAGAAAGCAAACAGAATGCTAGAATCATAAGGAAAGGAATGGAGAATAAAGATATTATAATGCCTCTGTATAATGCAACTGCACCTTGAATATTATGTGCAGTTCTGGTCAACATATCTTAAAACAGATATAGTGGAATTAGAAAAAGGTATTGAGAAGAGTCACCAAAATACCCCTATGAAGAAAGGCTAAAAAGGTTAGAACTCTTGAACATGGAAAAGAACTGGCTGAGGTCTATGAATTAATGAATGGAGTAGAATGAGTAAACGTAGATCGGTTGTTTACTCCATCAAAAAGTAGAAAGACTAGGGAACGTGCAATGGAGCTAAAATGTAACCCATTTAAGACTAATCAGAGAAAATATTTTTTCACTCAACGTGTAATCAAACTCTGGACTTCATTACCGGAGCTAGTAGTGTACTTGGTTTTAAAAAAGGCTTGGACAAGTTCCTGGAGGAAAGGTCCATAAACCATTATTAAAGAGGACCCAGGAAATCCACTGCTTGGGAACCTGCCAGGTACTAGTGACCTAGATCGGCCACTGTTAGAAACAGGATAATGGGCTTGATGGACCTTGGTCTGACCCAGTTTGGTATGTCTTATGTTCTTCTGTAACGAAAGCTGGAAAGAATTGTACATAAAGTAAGGTTACCAGATTTATTTTGTAGCCAAATCTGGACACTCGACCACTGCCATGGGGAGGAGTCCCCTTACTTTCAGTATTGTCAACAGGGGTGGGGGAGGGATGAGGAGTCATTCTCTTCTCCCCACCATTTCCTGATAGCAACAGTATCACTTCCAAGCAGATGAATCACCAAAGAAATAGAAACAGTGATGCATTTCCCCACTGTACTATGCGAAATATAAAAATTGCAAATGTAAATTTCAAAAACGGACACATTCCAATCATTAAATTGAAAATCAAATTTTCTTCTACCTGTCTGGCAATTTGTATATCATCATCTTGCTTCCAATCTCTGGTTTCTGCTTTCATCTGTCTTTTCTTAATGCTGTTCCCAAAGTGTCTAGTACGTTTGTCATTTCTTTACTCACCTCCTGTTTTCACCCCACCCCCTCCAGCTTTCAACTTTCTCCTATTTATTTTTATGCTTCTCTGTCCATTCTGATTTTACCCCTCATCAATCAATATTCTGTCCCCCTTTTTTTTTTACATCTACCTATCTTTTCATCTCCCTGCTTCCCCACCCTCTCACTAATTCCCCCTTCTCCCATCCCCCTATCATATGTCCAGTGTCATACCTTCTCTCTGCTCCATATCCAGTATTTCCCCTTCCCTTCCAGCATCTCTCCTTAACCCCCCACCAGGTGTCCATCAGTTTCCCTGCCTTCCCACCCCCACGTGCCTAATACCATCACTATCCACCTCTCAGGTATCCAGCATCTCCTCACCCAGGTGACCAGCATCTCTTCTCTTGCTCTCTCATTCCCCTGGGTATCCACACCCAGGTATCTAGCATCCCCCCAGCTCCTCCTCATGCCTTGCATTTGCCCAGCATCCCCCTATGCCGTCCTATGTCCGGCACCTGCCCTCTACCTCATTCCATGTTTACTTTCTGTCCTCTAACCCCCACCCTATAGCCAGCATTGATCTCCACCCCATTCCATGTCCAGCATCTGCCACCACCTTTATACCTCCCTCCTGATGTCTACAATCACTTCTCTCCCTTCCCACTACTTCCCCTTGGCGTACCGCTGCCTTTCTCAATGTCTGTCAGAGGCAGAAATTAAAAAAACAAAATTCCTGTGTGCCTGGAAGGCCTTGACAGTCCCGCCCCTTCTGATATATAAAGCATGCGTTAGAAGGGGGTGTGGCGGACAGGGCCTTTCAAGGGCAAAGGATTTGCAAAAACCCTACACTTTCAAGGCTGACAGCTAGGGGCAGATCAAGGCAATCTGCTGCCTGAGGCAAGAGATGAGCTGACACCCTCCTGTCACCCAAAATGGAGAGGCCTCCTCAGAATTATAGGGATCAGCAAGTCCCCCTTCCTCAAAACACTGAGGTGGTTGCTCCAAGATAAAAGAAAGCAACATAATCCCAAGTTCTATAATTAAAAACAAATTTGCAAGCTGTTTGTATGCAACTTTCCTCCATGTACTTATTCTCTCTATAAACTTAGTGTCACTCCTCCTCCTTCTTACTATCCAGTTCTCAATTTCCCACTTGTTACTGCTTCTACCTACCACTTTTAAAACCTTAACACAGTCTTCCCATTCCTATCTCTCTCCTTCCCCAGCCTTTAAGTAATTCTCTCGTCCCCGTTCAGTGGCTCCCCCATCCTGTACCTCTCCCTCTTTTCTGACATCATCTAACCTCATCTGACCTAATCTGTGAACTACCATTAAAATAATCTGTGATACCTTAAGACTGGAGGATGGCCAATGTAACGCCATTTTTTAAAAAGAGTTTCCAGGGTGATCCGGGAAACTACAGACCGGTGAGCCCGACGTCAGTACCAGGAAAAATGGCAGAAACCATCATAAAAAAACAAAATTACTGAACATGTAGATAGTTATGGCTTAATAGGAGACAGACAGCATGTCTTTAGCCATGGAAGGTCTTGTCTTACTAATCTGTTATGTTTTTTGAAGGTGTGAATAAACAGGTAGACAAAGGTGAGTCGGTTGATATAGTGTATCTGGATTTTCAGAAAGCCTTTGACAAGGTCCCTCATGAGAGACTCTTGGTGAAATTAAAAAATTAAAAAGTCATGGGATAGGAGGCAGTGTAGATCAGGAACTGGTTAAAAGATAGAAAGCAGAGGGTAGGGCTAAATGGCCAATTTTCCCAGTTGAGAAAGGTGAATAGTGGTGTACCCCAGGGATCTGTGCTGGGTCTACTGCTTTTTAACATATTCGTAAAATGACCTGGAAATGGGAATAATGAGTGAGGTAATCAAATTTGCAGGTGACACAAAATTATTCAAAGATGTTAAAACCCATGAGGATTGTGAAACATTGCAAGAGGACCTTGATAAATTGGAAGACTGGGCATCCAAATTGCAGATGAAATTTAATGTGGACAAATGCAAAGTTATGCACTTAGGAAATAACAACCCAAACTATGGTTACACGATGCAAGGTTCCACATTAGGAACCACCATCCAGGAAAAAGATTTAAGCATCATCATGGATAACATGTTGAAACCCAGTGTGCAGCGGTGTCCAAGAAAGCAAATAGAATGCTAGGAATCATAAGGAAAGGCATGGAGAATAAAACAAAGTATATTATAATGCCTCTGTATCATTCCATGATGCGACTGCACCTTGAATATCGTGTACAATGCTAGTCACTGTATCTTAAAAAGGATATAGCGTTATTAGAAAAGCTACAGAGAAGAGCCACCAAAACGATAAAGGGGATGGAAGGATACCCCTATGAAGAGGGGCTAAAAAGGTTAGGGCTCTTCAACTTGGAAAAGAGACGGCTGAGGGGAGATATGATAGAAGTCTATAAATTAATGAATAGAGTGAGTCTCTGAAAGAGCCTGTGCTTAGAATTTAGTTTCTCGCCGCTGTGTCTCCTGATGTTGGCAGCAGGAAGCTATATTCTTAGCGCAGACACGTTCAGAAACTCGTGTTCTTCCATGGCCCTGCTGATCCTGCCCCCCTCGACACACACTTTTTGCATCAGAGGGAGCTATTTATTTATTTATTTTGTTACAATTTCTATACCACGATTTCTAAAGATCAATTGCGGTTTACAAATACCAATATTTTGAGTAGTGCATAAACAGATGCATACTCGTATATACACGGAACAGAGGGAAACTATACATTAAACTAAACTAAATTCCAATAAGCTAAATGCATAAAGATAATAACAGACACACAAGTAAACTCAAATTAACTATTTACATCTCATTGAGTGGTGGGGTGGAGAGTCCTGGCTTAAGGTTGGGAAGGGGAAGGGGTTGTTGGTGTATTGTGTTGCTCATGAATGCCAAAGTGAAGGGTAAATAGATGGGTTTTGAGATCCTTTCTGAAGGTTTCTAGGTCACTTAATTCTCTGAGGTGGTCAGGGAGAGCGTTCCAGAGATTAGGGGCCAAGTGCGAGAAGGCCTTGTTGCTAGTTAACTGCCTGGATTTCCTGAAGACACTTGGAATAGTGAGTTTGTTTTTGTTCCGGTTGCGTTGGTTGCGGTTGTTGTTTTCTTTGGTGATGAGTGTGGATAGGTACGATGGGGATATACAATTGATTAATTTAAATGTTGTAACAAGAATTTTGTATTTTATACGGCTTTGTATAGGTAACCAGTGGAGGGCTTAGAGTGTTGGGGTGATATGTTCCATGGAGTTGATATTCATGGTTATCTTTGCAGCTACATTTTGAGCTAGTTGGAGATGTTTTAAGGCCTGTTTTGTGATGCCTTGTAGAATGGTGTTAGCAAAATCGAGATGTGAAGTAATCATTTCCTGGATTACCGATCTAAGATCGTGGTGGTGGAAGAGCGGACGGAGTTGTTTTAACAGTTTGAGCTTATAGTATATCTTTTTAGTTGTTTGCATTATGTGGGATGTAAAGCTAAGGGAGCGATCAATGATTACCCCTAAGTATTTCACTTCATTTTTAACTGAAATGTTAATGTCATTGATTCTAATTGATGTAGGGGGGGAGAAGCTCTGATTTCTGGTGATATACATAGCGTCCGATTTTGTGAAGTTGATACCGAGATTGTGGTTCTCTAGCCATTTCATGATTTCTGAGAAGCAATCAGCAAGTAATTGTGTTGGGGGTTCAAAATGTCCCACGTTAGATAAATCATTATGTAGTCCGCGTAAATATGATAATTTACATGGAATCTTTTAAAAATGGAAAAGATAGGTGGGATATAAATGTTAAAGAGAAGGGCAGAAAGAGTAGAGCCTTGGGGAAGACCTTGTTCTTGTTTGTAAGTATCGGAGGTTTGCTGTTTTTATTCTAACTTCTTGAGACCTATCTGATAAGTATGAAGAGAACCATTTTAGTACAGTGTCTTTGATCCCTATATGCTGTAGCCTGGTTTGCATTATTTGATGGTTAACGTTATCAAATGCTGCAGTGATGTCGAGAAAGATGAGTAGAAACGCATGCTTTGTGTTATCAATGCTCTTGCAAGGGTGTCTGTTAGGACTGTGAGAAGTGTTTCAACCCCATGGTAAGGGCAAAAACCGTATTGCTGTTTGTCCAATGGGACAGAAGAGTCGATATGGTCCTATAGTTGGATTTGGACAGGTTTTTTTCCATTAGTTTTGCCATGAGTGGGAGGCTTGAAATTGGTCTGTATGAAGTGGGGACGTTTTTGTCACTGGTCTTGTTTTTCAGAATGGGGCAGATTTGAGCATGTTTAAGTATGGCTGGTAGGTACCCATTCGTAAATGAGAGGTTGATGATAGGGATGATGAATGAGGATAGTTCGGAGAAAGATGCTTTTATCCTGCTTACTGGGCATGGATCAAGACAAGATGTGGTGGTGTTTAGTTTGGAGAAAATATTTTTGAGTGTATCTTTAGATAAAGGGTGAAAGGTAGACCAAGGTGTAATATGAGTGGTGTAATCTATGGGGTGGTCCAATTGCTTTAGTTTGTTCATTTAATAGTTGGCTAGGATCTGCGGCGCTATTACATGATCATTTGACGTTTTGTTGGCATTGTTAGTTAAAGATTGAACAATTCCGAAAAGTTCTCGTGGGCGATTTAAGGATTTAGTTAGGTTAGCGTAGTAATTTTTCTTGGAGGCATTAATACTTTCTCTGTATAGCTCGAGGGTATTTAGGTAGATGGATTGGTGGGTTTTGGATTTTGATTTCCTCCATTTGCTTTCAGAGTTCGGACTTGCAGGCTTTGGCAGCACGCAAGTCTCTGAAAGACCCCATGCTTAAGGTTTCATTTCATGCTGCTGCTGCCACAGATCTCAGGAGAAACAGCGGAGTCGGTGACATAGCCCTCAAATTGGGGACAATCCCTGAAAATCAGGGACGTCTGATAACCCTAACATAAAGGGTCAAAAATGTCTCTCTGGGAACAAAATAACTCTGAAAATGTAACAGAACAGAAGGAAATTTGGCATCGGGAGCAAGCTATGAAAAAGCATATCGAGATCAGACAGGGGTTTCCAGAAAAATGGTCCAGTATATTTCTGTGGGAAAAGCCATTACAGCTTCTCTAGCATTGAAACTTAGAGATAGGGAAACATAGCACCCCCTATCCCTCAAACTACTCCCCAAAACTACCACACACATCAGCTCTCATTCCTCCAACTATCCCCTATCCCCCTCCACCTCCAAACGTACCCCCAACTACCCACACTTCCACAAAAATACCTCCACAACTACCCACACTCCCAAAAGTTCTACCCAATTACTCCAAATCCCAAAAATTATCCACACCTTCCAACTGCCCTGCCCTCAAAACTACCCCTTATTACTGCACCCAAAACAACCTCCCCAACCACTCCCCAAAATTACTACCACATCCAGCTAGCCCCATTATCTAGCTTTCCCATATCCAACATCTACTCCCACTCTCCAAAAGAACTCCCAACTACCCCATCACATACCACTCAAATATCTCTACCCCCAAAGCTACCATCTATACCAGCCTCCCACTCTCAACTACTTGTGCACAACTACCTCAAAAATCCAAAAACTACCCCACCACAGAAAGCTATCCCACATGTCCCACTACCTTCACCACCTAAAATTATCTTCTAGAACTACCTCCACACAAAAACTACCCCCATAACTATCCCTCAGCTACCTCATGCTTCAACCATTCCCATGACGCCAACTGCCCCACTTACCCCCATCTTCACAACTACCCTACCTAATTCCCACCCATCAACCTCATTCTCCCACAATTATGCTCACTATCCAACAATCACCACCCCATGAACAAAGTCATCCCCTCCCCTCTTTGAAAAACATACACAGACAATACAGCTACTGGCACTCACACATGCTTTCTCAAGTTCGTTTGATTTTTAATAAATTTTCATATGTATTTCTTTTGAATAAGCTAATTGAAATAGCATAATAACATTAACAATAATTAGAGGAAACAGGATAAATTTCCTGCCTGGGCGCAGTTAATGAGCTTTGCAGATGGCCCGTTCAAACTCGGCATTTCTAAGTGTCCATCAGGAAATAAATGAAAATATGCCCTAAATTCCATTTAAAATATCCACACAAGTGTTTAAGTATAAAAGATTAATCTATTTAACTAAACAACTTGCATTTTTCCTAAACAAACAGGGAGAACATTATTATGCAAAGAGTTACACTCTGTTCTGTTTTTGTAGTAGATTTTCCTATTGAATTTGGGTGATATATTGGAAAATGTGATTATGGTTCATGCATGAGGAATTGGAAGCAATGGTTAGAGTAATAGGCTGAGAAACTAGAAAACCAGTGTTCAAATCCCACTTCTGCTATTGACATTCCTTGTGACCTTGGGCAAGTTATCTCCCATTGCCTCGGATACCAATTTACTGTAAATTGTAGGTTCTCTTGGGAAGGAACATATTGTACTGATCATCACTGTCCAATGTTGTATACTATTAGTAGTGTTACAAGAATTCTTAAAGTTTTGTGAATTGTTTTAGCAGAGAACAGGGATACTCTGCACTGAGATCTGCAATTGTGGCAAGAGACAGGCCTTGTAACACCTTTTGATCTGCCCATTGCTTGAGGATGGACCCCTACACAGTGCAGAGCAATAGGGTGGCCATTGATGTGTAGTGCTCCCTTGAGTGCACTTCTGGGTCTGGGACTGGCCTGGCTGGAGTCCCCCTCAAGGTTGGGTTCCATCGGTCCTTGTCTGTTTGGTGCCTGGTGCCTCCACTTGAGGAAGAAAGGGGTTAGTGGGTAGGATTTCCCTTTCACCCCACGAAACCTCTCCAAAAACAACACTGCTGTGAAGAAGGCTTGCTGAAATAGTACTTACAATTTATTTGCAAAATACATACATCAAGACTGTGATAAAATAATGCAGTATGTACAACCTGTATTATATGTGGTTCAAGCAGGTAAAGCGAAGAGCAGTACAGGATAAGAGATAAAGCAGTTCAAACAATCAACTATAGCCTTATATGTAGTGACCTAAGTAAACCTTTAAAGATTATGGATTTTACCTTAATAACCTGTCTCCTAACTCACTTCCCTTTCCCTTTGGTCACCAGCCCCAAGTCTCACCCACTGCTAGAGCTCTGGGCCGGTGGCTGCTTGTGAAAGGAGAGGTTTTGTAGTTCTGGTCCAATCACTGAGGCTGTAGCCTTGGCTTCATCTCCTCCAAGTTCTCCTCAAATCCGGAGAAGGTTTTGCACTCCTGTCCAATCAGGAACAACTGTTGTAGCTCTCCCTTGAGCTGATCTGCCGCTGGACCCCCCTGGGTCTTGTGGCTCTTAGTCTGGAATGGACTCTCTGCCGCTGCAGCTCTTTATGGAGCTGATTCTGTTGCTGTAGTCCATTGGGAGCTGATCCAATGCTGTAGCTCCCTCTGGAGCTGATTTGCAGCTGGACCTCTCTGGATCTTGCGGCTCCTAGACCAGAATATAGTCTCTGCCACTGCAGTTCTCTATGGAGCTGATTCTCCCACCACAGTTCTCTCTCTGGAGCTGATTCTCCCACCACAGTTCTCTCTCCGGAGCTAATTCTGCCACCCCAGTTCTCTCCGGAGCTAATTCTGCAGCCCCAGCTTTCTCTGGAGCTGAATGCTACCCTCCATTGAGTCTATAGGACGCACTGCTGGCATCTTCACTCAGTCTATCTAGGCTCTCAGAAGACTTTCTAGTGCCATCTTCAGGAGGAGGGCCCATAGAGCAGGGGGAGTTCCCTCTTTCCCTCTCAGATGAGGGTTAAGCTCTTTGAGATAGAGTCCTGATGCCTCTAAATTACAGGTAACTGTTCTCCAAGTTCTTTTCTGCACACGGCTGCAGGTGCCATTGCCAAGTGATACCATTTCTGTTTGGGTGAGCAATTTCAACCAGTCCCAGTATGTATTGTCTGGTATGTACAATTTATTCCCCTACACTATTCCCTATAGATTTAAAGTTAAATCTCAATAATAGAAATAAGTGTGAGCACATATTACCCTTGCTTTTTCAGCACAGGCAATGATATGCATATCCCCTCTAAATGTTTACTTTCCAGCTCTGCTAGTCCAGTGACTGTTACTGCAGGCTGCTTTTTTAATGTTGTCCCTCGTCTGATCTCTTCAGCAGCATACAGTGACCATTTACCCTTTGATTCTACATTATTCAGCACACTGTGAAAACACTCACATTTAGGGGGGGTTCAGATGCATGCCCAGAATATACAATATGCCCTTGGTAAAAGCTAGCCAAATATTACCACATCATTCACACACCCCTCCCCTTCCACCCCCCCTCCCCCCTTCACATAGGTGGTAGGGATGGCAGTCTGGCATTATGGGGAAACAGGAGACATGCATTCTGTTTTTCAGAGCTGTTCCTCTTCCTTCTGTGCTTCCTGTTCGCTATAGAAGTATGCACCATGGGGGAAGAGTATCCTAGGGAACAGAAGGCACATACTCATTGTGCCCTCGCCCTGATAGCCTGCGATTACTTTACCCATTGTTTACCCCAAGTTTTTTGTACCCTGTTCTCTGTAAAACCAATGTTGACTGTCTCATTGTGTTTAAATTTGTCTTATTGTGTTTAAATTTGTTCATTTGTAAACCGCACTGACTGAAAGCGCGGTATATAAGAAATAAAAATAAATAAATTGTACTGTCCCAAGAAGCAGAGAGACTCTTGAAAGAGAGGAGGAAGAGGGGATGGAGAGATGGACAGGAACCTCGGTGGATTGGTACCAAAGAATCTGAGGAGGAGAGAAATCTAGCAAGATGGAGGAGGGGAGAGATGGAGGACAACCTGAGAGAAAGGAAGACAAAGCAGGGCACTATTAAGAGGATCCTGGCAGGGAGGGTGAAGTGGAATCAAACCCATGTGTTTGAAAGGAGGAGATAGAGAAGAACTCTGGGTTAGGGGGAGGGCCAGGGGAGCAGGAGTTGGCAAGAAACCTGAGTAGGGAAGATGGCGAGGAATCAGAGTTAGAGATGGAGGGAAATAGGAAGGGGTAGGTGGAAAGGAATGTGGAGGAAGCAGGAGAGAGAGCGAGAGAGAAAAGAGCGGATGGAGGGAAGGATTACAAGAATGATGGAGCATACCAACTGCATCACCCTATATCTGCCCAATTTATTTATTTGAAAACATTTATCCCTTCCAGAGATCAGGGGCGGCTTACAATGAACAACAGTAACCATACATTAAACTTCTGAACATTAAAACATTACAAGAACAGTTGAACATGGTTGAGACATTAACTATTTACACTACTGCGACTGAACAAAGTAACTATTACAAATCGAGTCCCCACAAAGGGGGCTCCGGAATGTATGTACAGAGTTATATACATTTGTGTGGAGTGTGAGAGTGCAATTGTCTGTGCTGAAGTAGATTACGGCTAAGATTCTAAAGGATGGTGGTCATTAGAATGGTCAGTCTGAGTCCGTGTGGCACTTTCGGTGGAATGGTCGAGGTTATACTAGTGCTGTGTAAATAAGTATGTTCCTGAGCGGTCCTCCAGTTTAGTCCTCCACATCTGGGTAGTGCACCTCCTCCTGCAGCCTGGAGACTGGACCAATCAAAATCTTCCTCTGTATGATCTATGCTGTCGGAGCTCCCATCAGCCCCCAGTGTGTCCAGTCTCCTTGCAGCTGGAGGACGTGTGTACCTGTGTTAGGTGCACTTAAGGACAGTATGAGAGCAACACTATAGAGTTTTACTTTGTTTGGGGACCTTTTACTTTATTTAATTATTTGTAGGTAACTGTTTCTTTAAAAAAAAAAAAAAAAGAGAAAGGCACGCCGGTGTGGAGAAGCCAGACATGCTTGGGTCTTCTGCCTTCTCTTGGGAGGAGTGCTGGCAGTCCCGTTGGTTTGATCTCTCCCCTTGACTGTACGGGGAAGAGATCTGCCTTTGCCGTGCCTCTGATTGCTACAGGGATCTTTTTGCCTTCCTTCTGATTACCTTTGCAGGGCTATTGGCTGTCTGGTAAGTCCAGCGCGGTACTGTGCTCCCGCCCTCGATTCGGGCGGTGAGGCTGCTCCCGACGTCCGATCATCGGTTCCTGCCTTCCCCTTTGCTAAAAATCGCGATTGAGGGGCAATTTCTTTTTTTTTAAATGCTTTATTTTCGTTTTATAACAACAAAGGAAAGGAAGACATACAGCAAAAGACAGATACATAAAATGTAATACATACATCAAAGTAAACCCCTACCACCCCCCTCCCCCCTGCTTCTTCTCTAGAAACTGATCATTCCCGAAGCGGGCGTGTACTTACATTATTGTGTTACAAAACCTAACGGTGATCTGAAACATGATGAGTGCACATTATACAGGCATGTTGGAACAATGAGCAGATTGTACATAATCATTAAGCATCTGCCATTTAGACAAGCAAGAGTGAGTTTGGACATGGGGAATAGCTCTCCGAGGTGTCTGCTCATATTTACTATATAAGCAGACGAGGTTCCACCATTCATTGACAGTAAGTCGAGAGCTATCCTTCCAATTCCTCGTGATTAAGCATATGGCTATACCCAACATGAAGTCAAGGAGAAAGCGACCCTTCTTAGGAAGAGAGGGGACCTCCGCCACAGAGCGGAGTCCCACGATCTTCCAAGAGAGAGGTTCGTGAAGGTGTAAGATAAATTGAATACAACTCCAAACCCGCCCCCAATAAACCTGTAGTTGAGGACATTCATAAATAACATGAGCGAAAGTTCCCACAGCAGTATGGCAAGACCAACACTGGTCCCTAGCAGTTGTGTTCCATTTGGCTATTTTTTCTGGGGTATAAAAGCATCGGTGTGCAAAAAAGAAGAGAGTTTGGGTAACAGAGGCAGACCGGGAAACCCGCACTACTTTGCTCCAGAAAACGCTCCATTGCACAGGGGTTAAAGTGGTTTGCAGTTCGCGTTCCCAGGCTTGTTGGGCTCTAAATGTGGCCGTGTCTGTACCCTGACATAATATTTTATAAAAGTTAGAGGCTACCCCATGTGTACTGCTAATAGAGTGAACTATCTCTAATAGCCCGTCCTCAGTAGGGGCAGAGGGCGGCATGATTCGAGCACTTTTGAGGCAGTGTTGAAGCTGCATCAATTGAAAGTAGTGTTTCGCTGGTAACGCAAATTCCTTTTGTAAATCAGAGAAGGTTTTCCAACGAGCAGCTGAGAAAAGCTGTTGGGGTGTCCAGATCCCCCTTGAGTACCAGGGTTTCCATGCTATCGTTCTATTTAGGACTTGAATTTTGGGGTTATGCCACAGCGGGAGTCCATCCTGAGGACATACGTTCGGGCCCAGTGAAAAAGTGAGAGTGTTAAAGGCCGCAAGAGTATCGACAATCATTGGTGGGTGGCAGGAGTCTACTGGATAGGACATACCGGGGAGATGGGTCAACGGAATTGGGCTACTGAGCTCCTCTTCTATGTCAAGCCAAACTGGTCTGCTGTCTGTTGAGGCATCTAGCCATCGGGCACCTTGCTTAAGTAGGAAGGCTTGATGATATCTAAGAAAATCAGGAAATCTGGTACCCCCTCTTTCTTTTACAGACTGTAGTTTTTGTTTAGCTATCCTTGGTGGCTTGCCCTGCCAAAGATAACGGACGAGAAGGCCCTCAATGTCTTTTTTTTTTTTTTTTTTTAACATCTTTATTTAGGGTTCAGCACCATATAACAGGCAATACAATGTCAAACAACAAAGCCCATGGCAGGGTACACTCTTATCCCCGCCATTGGACACATCACCAAATGGCCCGTAACAAACACTGGGCGCTTAAGCAAATAAAGAACCTAACATTTTACAATTTTGTTTAACTAAACCAGATACCCCCCCACACCCTCCCCCCTCCAACCCCTCCCATCCCCCCTAAACACCCTGCCACATCCAGGGATTCGACAAAGTCAAAGGAGCTAGCTACAGCGAATATCACGCTCCATCCCAATTGGCCCGGGGTAATACCCCCCTTTTCTAATGTCCCATCTGCAAAATAGCATTCCGGCAATATGGTCCCAGCTGCTGAATGTAGGGTTCCCATGTAAGCATGAACGTGGTCCATTGCCGGACATGACTCCTAGCCCGCCAACATTCCGCCAGCATCAGCCGATGAAAACTATTGCGCCACTCCAGGAAAGTCGGCGGGTCATGGTCTCGCCAATGATGTAAGATGAGGCCTTTCCCCACCAGGCACGCCTTCCGAATCAAAAGGCGGGCTCCCTTCCCCCCAGGGATAGCTGAGGGCAAATAGTCCACTACCACCAAGGACCCTGGCCATGGGAAACGT
This sequence comes from Ichthyophis bannanicus, assembly GCA_033557465.1. Taxonomy (NCBI): domain Eukaryota; kingdom Metazoa; phylum Chordata; class Amphibia; order Gymnophiona; family Ichthyophiidae; genus Ichthyophis; species Ichthyophis bannanicus. The sequence continues at coordinate 508,096,052 of CM066034.1, read as the reverse complement.
TGTTGCAACAATTTCACTAAATAATGGTGTATACCCTTCCAATATGGGTGGATTTTCTTACAAACCCACCACATATGGGCTAAGTCTGCCAGAGGCTCGGAACATCTAGGGCATGACCCATCTGAGGTAATATGACTCCTCAGAGCTCGGCGAGGTGAAAAATGCACCCTGGTTACTGCTTTAAACTGGATTTCCCGCCACCGGGCTCCCTCAGCCAGCGTAGCAATCCGTCCCATGGCCTCCGAAAGGGATCCCGAGGGAATCTCCGACCCCATCTCCCTCGCCCAAGCCCTCTCCAAATGACCATAACTCGGTACAGCCCGGAAACCCTCTAGCCGCTTCTTAAATCCAGCGATCGAAGGTGGAAGGTCCTCCCCGAGACCAAAAAATTCAATAAGCTGTGTCGAACGCTCCTCCGCCAGCTCCTCCCTAGGTAAAGAAGCCACATAGTGGGAAAGCTGCAAATATGTAAAATACTGAGACGGCTGTAAGTCATATTCGGTACTTAACTCCATGAACGGCTTACAGGCCCCCGTCAATCCGACCGCATGGCCCAAAAGCCGTATCCCCTTCTCGCGCCAACTACGGAAGCCGCCTGTCTCCGAACCGGGCGAAAACTGAGCGTTCCCCCAGATGGGCAACCAGCTAGAAACCCGCCAGTTCCGTTTCCAGTACCCATTTAGTTGCTGCCACGTGCGTCGAGCCGCCATCATCAGTAAACTCCGCTTCACACCGACGGGTAGGTGGACTAAGTCCGCATGCAAGACCCCTAGCAAAGACAGGGGGGCCACCGCCGCTGCCTCTATATGTCGGGGTGTATAGACACTGGTCTCACCTAGCCAATCCCCAAGATGGCGTGCCTGGCAAGCCAAAGCATATAGCCATAAATCGGGGAGGCCAATACCTCCGGAACGCCATGATCCTATCATGCGTGCCATCGAAATCCGAGGTCGGGCTCCCCGCCAAAGGAAACGCTGTATCTCCGATTCTAATCTACGCAGGTCCCGCTTCCACAGCCAAACTGGGAGGGTCTGCAACCAGTATAAAATTCGGGGCAGAATAACCATCTGCACTGCAGCGACTCTTCCCAACAAGGACAGCGGGAGGGGCTGCCAAGCTCGCAACTGAGTAGTCATATTCGCCAAAATTCGTTCAAAATTACAGAAGTATAAGTCCTGAGGCAACCGTGTCAGGACAATCCCGAGGTACTTAAAGCTCTGATCCGCCCATTTCAGTGGAAACTCCCCAGGCCAGCGCCCACGCAATTGCCCCAAAACGTCCAAGGCCTCGGATTTCTCCTCATTAATACGCAACCCCGTAAAACTACCGAAAAGCCGAAACTCACACATTAAACTCACCAGAGATTCGTGGGGCGTAGTTATGTGCACCAGCATGTCATCTGCAAAGGCAGATATTTTGAATTCACAACCACCAACCACCACCCCACGTATCGCCCCGGCCCCTTCCACACTGCGAATAAGAGGATCTAAAGCTAGTACAAATAACAGGGGGGACAGCGGGCACCCCTGTCGTGTACCCCGGTGAAGTGGGAATGCATCTGACAAAGATCCATTACACGACACACGCGCAGTGGGCTGCTCGTAGAGACTATGCACCATCCCACAGAAGGAATCACCCAACCCATAGCGCGGCAATAACGAAAATAGGTATTGCCAGTTAACTCTGTCGAACGCCTTTTCAGCGTCGAAGCTCACCAAAAGTGAGGGCAAACCATGCGAGTGCACCCACTCCAGGGATGTTATGATTTTCCGCAGGTTGCGGACTGCGTATCGGCCCTTAACAAACCCCACCTGTGAGTCATGCACTAAGTCACCAAGTACCGTTGACAACCGGTCGGCTAGTATTTTTGCCAACAATTTCATATCATAGTTCAATAAAGAGATAGGCCGATATGAAGATGCTTGTAAATGGTCTTTACCGGGTTTTGGAATCAAAGTAATGTAGGCCTGGTTTTCCCCCCAACGCCGCCCCGCACCGGTTACTCGTTGCCTGTATGTCGCTGCCAGTGCCAGGCCAACCCCCTCCGACAGTATCTTATAAAATTCGGCTCCAAAACCGTCCGGGCCGGGTGCCTTATAACAAGGCGCATTGAGAATCACTTTCTGGATTTCCTGTATAGTAATTGGTTGATCCAAAAAAGCCCGCTGTTGTACCGATACCTGCGGCAGGCGTACCCTCTGAAGATAATCGGCCATAGAGACAGGGTCATGCTCCTCTTCCTGGTATAACTGTTGGAAAAAATCTTTGAAAATACCACTAATCCCGCTTTTGCTACTGCATAGTTTTCCCTGTCCATCTCGTAGGGCAGCAACCAACCTCGTACCCCGGTGTCCCTGTAAGCACCTCCCCAGCAGTTTTCCAGACTTATTCCCAAAGCAGTATAGCTTATACTTATAATATAACAAAGACTTCTTAGCACGCTGATGCAGCAGAGTATTAAGCGCTACCTGAAGCTCCCACCAGCTTTTTTTATTTTGAGCTGTGGGAGAACGCCCGGCAAGGCGTCTCGCACGGGCAACTTGTTGTTCAAGACGTACAATCTGCGCATTTACCATGCGGCGCCTCCGGGCAACATAGCCGATAATATCTCCTCGGAGGACCACCTTAGCCGTCTCCCACACCAACTCAGGGTCGTCACAATGACCTTGATGGTTCTCCTCAAACTCTCGCCATCTGTCCCACAAGAATTGCCTGAATTGGGCATCCTGGTGCAGGTCAAGGGGGAATCGCCACATTCGAGCAGAACCCTGCCCTCCGCCCCCCTGCCAATCGATCCAAACCATGGCATGATCTGAAATCTCTAGCGGACCGATCTGCGCGTCCACTACGTTTGCAAACTGAGCCACTGAGACTAAGACATAGTCAATGCGAGCACTAGTGCCCCGTGCTCGGGACACATGAGTAAAATCTTTTTCAGTGGGGTGGAGTAACCGCCACGGATCTACCAAATGGAGTCTTGAACGAAGCCTCTGCAATATCTGAGCAGATACTTTTCTCTCCCGGGTACCCGACTCCCGCGAGGTATCTAGGTCAGCGTCTAGGACGCCATTGAGATCTCCGCCCAAAATTAGGGGGGCATCGGGCAGCTGCTCGACTGTTGCTGCTATGCGATCAAAAAAATCAGGATCTGATATATTAGGACCATAGACATCTCCCAGAAGGACTTCTCTATCCTCCAACATGCAATGTAAAAATAGAAAGCGCCCGTGAGCATCCGTGACCTGTTTTAGCAAAGTGAACCGCACTCGCTTATGGATTAAGATAGCAACTCCCCCCTTTTTTCCCACAGCGGGGGTCCCCCATACCTGGCCCACCCAGTCCCGGGCGAGCTTGGCATGTTCTGCCGCCGTTTGATGAGTTTCCTGGAGTAGCGCAACATCACATCGCTGCCTAGCTAGGGCTTTAAGTATTTTATATCTCTTAATAGGCGTCCCTAGACCACAAACATTCCATGAGATAATCCTCAACATGTACACGTCTGTTTCCGATTACTATGCCAGTTGTGAATCACATGTTTGTTCAGAAAGGGGCCCCCCCAGCCTAGGGTCCCTCCCCAGTATACTCTACGATGCCGTAGCGCTTCGTCGATATAGGAAAAGTACTTGGCCCGCACCCTGGATGTGGCATAGCCGCCCCCCCCTCCCTCCCCGCACTCCTCCCCCCCCCTCCCCAAAGCCCCCCCCACCCCGCCTAAAACCCCTAGGCCCTACCCCTACCTGTAACACCACCCTATCGTCTACACCGACTAATCCCTCCATGACCTCCGGTACCTGTAGAGCTCCCTCCCCCTCCCCCCCGGGGGTGGGGACAACCCCGTATAACCAATATCCCCCCCGCTGGAACCCCACCTATTACCCTCTGCATGGCTCAGAGACTACCCGATTCCAGGGGCGGCTCAAACATCCAAGCCCCGACGGATCATCTCGGGAGATAAAACTGTTTCGCCAAGTGATAGCCCTGGAGAACCCCCCCGCCCTCGCCCCCTCCCCCCCCCCCCCCCGTCGCCCAACCACCCGACTAAGGTTAGGGAAATCAGGCCTACACTGGGTATAACGCAACCGCAGTACCTATCCCCCCCTGCCCCGATCCCTCAGAAGTCACCCCCATGATAGTACCCTAAATACAAAAGAAAGGCTTGTAGCAGTTCAACTTTCAGTGGGGGTCCACCCTGCGGCCTGGCAAACTGTAAAGTTATTCCCCGCGCTGCGAACAGCACTCATAGGAAACAACTGTTAGCGGCTAGGCGACCCCCTAAGGCTAGCAGGAGAAACTATCAACTTCCCCAGCACTGGGCTGACCCAGCATTGCCAGGAGAAAGCATATGCTCCAAAGGCCGCATCCCTAACAAGGCTGAACAACCCCTTTGGGACCTTGCCGGGGTAGAAAGGCATCGGGGAAGAAGAAAGAAATAAAGAAAGAAATAAACTAGCAGAGACAGCTGAGACAACAGAAGGGGGGAATAAGAGGAAAAAGGGGGGTAAAAGCAGGAAGGGGAACATAACCGCATCCCCCAGATTGTGTATGTCTAACAAACAGTCCTGGCTTCTCCCATGTAAGCCGACGCAACGGTTAAAGCCCCTAAGGGCTCCGTCCAACACGTTGCCAAAGGCTGCAGATACTTAGCTCCAGAGTCTCTGCGACAGTCAGTGCAGTCCGTTGCAATAAATCATCGCTGCTTCCGGAGTTACAAAAGTCCGCTTTCCACCTTCAGCCTCCACTCGAAGAATAGCCGGGTATCCCATTGTAAAGCGCAGGCCACGTGCAACAAGCCTGCCACAGACATCTTTGAAGGCCCGTCTCCGCTGCGAGACCCCAGCAGAGTAATCCTGGAAGATCAGTAAGCTGGTGGTATCGCTTCCTGCCTGGCGCTGCTGTCTCCACGCTCTCAGGACTCCTTCCTTCTGTGAAGCATTTAGGAATCGGGCTATCACTGCTCGGGGCCGATTGTCACCAGCTTTATAAGGCCCCAGCCTGTGCGCCCTTTCTAGGACTATAGCGCCCATCCCTGCTTCCAAAGGTAGGTTTTCTGGCAGCCACGTCTCCAAATACTGCCTGAGGTCACTCTCCTTCACGGTCTCAGCAATTCCAATGAAGCGGAGGTTATTGCGCCGGCTTCTGTTTTCTAAATCCTCCAGCTTCTCTTCCTGTCGCGTTAGAGCCTGCTCGAGTTGTTTGATACGGGCCGCATCTTGTGCACAAGAGTCCTCGAGCGTACCCACTCGCTGCTCCACTAATTCCACACGAGCATTGAAGGCAGTAACAGCCTGACCCACCGCGTCAAGTTGTGTGGCTAATCCGCTCAGACGCCCCTCCAGGGCTGCCACCACCGCCGCTGTAAGCTCCGCCACCATCGGCGCCGCCAGAGACCCCGGCCCTTCGGTAGCTCCGTCAGCCATCTTGTGCTCGCTGAGTCGTGGGCGCTCCCGACGCGTTGTTTTCGCCGCCATACCCTCGTAAACTGCCGGGGACCTTTGGGTGTCGGATTTTCGGGCTAAGAGCAGTCCCCCCCGTATTCTAGGTTAAATTCACAGCATTTGTCGCAGGTATGGACCGGGGGGGGAGGGCACGAGCTCTGGAGCTATGCAAGAAGCGTCCTACCTAGCCCACCATGTCACCGGAAGTCCTCGCCCTCAATGTCTTTATAAGTATGTAGCGGGAGTAAACATGGCAGCATTTCTAAAATGTAGTTCACTTTGGGGACTATCATCATTTTCACAGTTTCTAGGCGGCCCCACCAAGTAAGAGATAAGGGAGACCACCGGTTTGTGAGCTCACGGACTTTGGAGACTACCTCTTTGGCATTAAAACTGATAGTGTCTTCTAAAGGAGAACAGTAATGGACCCCAAGATACTTCACCATGCGGGATTGCCAAAGGAAGGGAAAAGCCTGCATGTCAGCCTCATGTACCCAGTGGTTCAGTGGGAATGCTACAGATTTGGTCCAGTTAATTTTATAGCCCGATAATTGTGAGTATCCGTCAATCAGATCCAAGACAGCTGGAACCGAATCGAGGGATACGAAAAGCATAAGGTCATCTGCATATGCAGAGAGTTTAATCTCTCTATGACTGAAGGGGACACCTCGAATACGTGCGGACTGTCTAATAAGGAGGGCTAGGGGTTCAAGAGCTAGATCAAAGAGCATTGGTGATAGGGGGCAACCTTGACGCGTGCCTCTTTGGAGATTAAATGGCGGAGACTTGATAGCATTTACACAAATGCTGGCGACGGGTTGAGTATACATGACTTGGAGATATCGGAGGAAGCCCTCCCCAAAGCCATACCATCGGAGAACTGCAAATAAGAAGGGCCATTCTAGGCGATCAAAGGCTTTTTTCGGCATCCAGGGAAAGACCCACCCATGGATGATCTAAAGTGGCAGCACTGAATAGCACATGGCACAAGGTCCGAGCGTTGTCAGCAGTTGATCTGCCGGGTATAAAACCGCATTGGTCGGGGTGAATTAGGGTGGCCATCCTGTCAGATAGCCGGGTGGCCAAGATCGTCGCGAAGATCTTGTAATCGGCATTAAGTAGGGAGATTGGACGGTAGTTGGCGGTTAGCAGCGGGTCTCTGCCGTCTTTCTCAAATACGACAACATTAGCTGCAGAAAAGGATCCCAAAGAGGATGTATCTACCGCGAGGGCAGTAAAATAGAGTTTTAAATAGGGAACTAAATCTGCACTGAACGTTCTGTAGAATTCGGTCGGGAGACCATCAGGCCCCACGGCCCGGCCCGAGGCTGCTCGTTTTAGGGCAGATTGGATCTCTGAAGTAGAGAAGGGTTCATCCATCGCATCCCTATCATCTTCAGAGAGGGTCGGCCGCTGAATGCCAGAAAGCAATCGCTCAAATGTCTCTGGCGAGAACTCACATTCAGATTGATATAGGCGGGTATAGAAATCCCGAAAGAGTTCTACGATGTCGGAGTCTGCGGTCACTATGCCCTCTCCCTGTGGAGCTCGAAGGGCCGCTACGCGTTTGGCTTCTTTTTGACCTTTCAAGGCATTGGCTAAGAGTCGACCGGCTCGATTGTTTTCACGATAATATGTCCCTCGCTGAAGTGCAATACTCTTAGAAGCTGCAGTTGAGAGGATTGAATTATATTGAAAACGGAGACGCTGCAATCGAATTAATACACATGGATCAGTACGTGAAGTCAGAACTCGTTCGCCTGCTTTTATTTGTTGGTCTAGTATGAGTAGCTGCTGTGTGCGTTGTTTCCGCAGACGGATTTGATAACTAGTGATCGTTGCTCGAATGGCCGCTTTGAAGCCCTCCCACCAAGCCCAATTCGCAGTATCCTGGGGTAGATTAAAATGGAAGTAATCCTGAATGGCTGCTCGAATTTCTAACTGGAACTCTGGCTGAATTAACAGGGCTCTATCAAAGAACCAGGCCCCCGAATTCCCTTGAGGTGCAGTAGTATGTAATTGAAAGGAGATAGCAGCATGATCTGAAATATGTTGGGAGTGAATCTTTGCAGTGTCCACCTGAGGAACTAACAGTTTTGATATTAGAAAGAAGTCTATGCGAGACTGGGAATTATGAGGGGAAGAGAAGAAGGTGAAGTCAAGCTCATTGGGGTGTAGTAACCTCCATAGATCAACTAAAGCAAGATCTTTGATCAGGGAGGTAAGCGTGGTGTGACTCTTGGGGGGACCACTTGTCCTAGGCGGCTGTTTGTCAATCAGGGGATCAAGGACTAGATTGAAATCCCCCCAATTATCAAGGAAGTATTAGCAGAGGCCTGCGCAACCTGAGCAATGGTAGCAAAAAAGGCAGGGTCATCCACATTAGGAGCGTAAAGGCATATACATGTAACTTCAAGGCTACCTATCTTGAGGTGAACTCTGGACCATCTACCTTCTGTATCTGAGCTAGTCGCAATAATAGTAGCATGCAAAGATTTCCTAACCAGTATGGCAACCCCACATTTCTTGGAAACGGCTGCGGAGTAGGCGGCCACCATGTAAGGTTTAATATTGAGTTTAAGAGTTTCCTTCGAATTTAAATGCGTTTCTTGGAGAAAAATTAGATCCGCAGCTTCCTGACTTAGGTAGCTTAGGATTTTCTTACGTTTTATCGGATTATTGATTCCTTTTACGTTCAATGAGAAAATCTTACATGGTGCCATCAATCGGTAATAGACATTTTAGGTAAGGGCGCTGGAAAACATACAACATAATCAGAATCTGTGCAACAATGACATAATCACCGAGTATGCTGGCTAATACACCCCATATTGAAAAGTATGTACCATTGTATCTTAGAGAAGAAGCAAAACCCCCAAAGAATATGGCGACCATATGTCTGCGGGAGGAGGCCCTAGAGAGGAAATAGAAAGACATGAAAAAAGGAAAAAAAAAACACCAGAGTCCATAGTTAACACTGTCTCTGATACTCATCGAGGCTACTGTGGGTAGATGGAGTCGGGTCACAGATATCATCAAAAGTAAGGCAGACAAACTGCCCTTGCCAGACTCTTTGCTAGGCTGTGGCAGATCCAATATGGCGGGTACTGCGGATATGAGAATACTTGCAGGAATATTCTGGAAGTCAGCGCATCAAGTCGGCTTCTTTGGAATCCAAAAACTCCGCTAGTAGATCAGGGTCCTCAAATGTTCTTGTCTGATTGTGAAGCGTGACTCGGAGCTTGGCCGGGTACATCAGGCCATAGCGTGCTTGTAGTTGTTGAAGCCTCGGCCGGAATTCCAGAAAGCGCTTTCGGCGGTCGACCGTGGGTTTAGCCAAGTCAGGAAAGAAGGAGATCTTGTGGCTCTCAAACTCCATGGGACCCCCTGCCCGAGAGGCACTTAGAATTTGTTCCACGTGTTGATATCTCAAAAGTCGAAAAATGATAGGCCGCGGGGTCTTCCTGTTGAGCGTTATGCTTGTGGGTACACGATGAGCGCGATCGATCTCCAAATCTTTGATAAAGGTGATTTTGAGCAGGGAAGGGAGGATTTTGCATAAAAACTCTTTCATGTCTCCCGATTCCGCTCCCTCCGGTATGCCCACAAGTCGTATGTTATTGCGGCGCGCTCTATTATTGCCATCTTCCACTTCTTTCTGCAAGGCCCGCACCTAACGTTCAACTTTGTCGAGTTTGGACAACCGGGCCGCATGGGAGTCCAAGATGCTCTCCATTTTGTCCTGACGCGAAGAAAGCCCTTCTAGCTTGCCTTGCAGCACACCAAGATCTTCCCGCAGCGCTCGGAGTGCTTCACCGTTTGACTGCACGAGGTCTTTGACCCCTCTAATCTCTGCGAGGATTTCCTGCTGCATTTCGGGGCCCTCGCGCAAGGCCAGCCCCTTCTGCGGGGACGGGGGTTCAGTTTTGGAACATTTGCCGTGAGAAGCCGCTGGAGATCCGAATTCCAGGCGCGTGGGTTTGGTCCCCGCCATCTCACCAATGTGCCCCGGCAAGATCAGAGTAGAAGTTCCACGTATGGACGGTGTTAATTCAGGATTCTGAGTAGGCCTCTCGGGAGCCTCAGCGTTATGCGACCATCCCGCTGGACATCAGGCTCCGCCCCCCTTGAGGGGCAATTTCTTATTTAATTTATTTCTTTTGCTTCTGCATTGGGTTACTTTAATTTTCGCGCCCTTTTTAATTTCGGCGCTGACAGTCTGCTGGCAGCCATTTTAGCTCCCGTTTGTTTCTTTCTTGCCCACTTCAATAGATGGGCATGCCTTTCCCCTGCATTTTTTCAAGTGTTTTTCCTGGCGATTTTGCCTGCGGACTTCACAGCATGCAGGTCTGATAGTTTAAAATAAAAAAAATTTTAAAAAAAAACTTTTCCCATTATTCGGAGAAGGGCTTCAACTATTTTTCTTTTTGATTGGATTATCTTTTCACTAGCTACTCTCCAGCCACCTCCGGGTCTAGCATGACTACTAAGCCGCAGTGCGTGATCTGCGGATCGCGCAGAGCGCTGCTGGTGGACTCTGGCCTATGCAAAACCTGTGCCTCAGGTTCCTCAGTCTCCGAGCCTTCTGACGGACTCTGACAGTCCCTCGGTGCCCATGGAGAGCGGTCCCTCGTCTGGGCCCCCCCCTCGGGCCCTGCTGTCACTATCTTAGGACAAACTGGCACATTACCAATGGATGAGGTTGCATCCTGTTCCGCTGATTTTTCTCCAGATTTTGTTTTGCTCATGCACCAGGCTTTTCGCTTAAGTCGCTCTGGTAAGTTGCCCGAGTCCTGGCCGGCGTCCCTACCTTCGTTAAAGGTTGAGGAGCCCAGGCGCAGTTTTCCCCATTCGGCCAAGCACTTGAAGTCCTTGGACGTGGAGCAGGACGAGCTGAATTGGCAGGATTTGGAGGTGGATGTAGATCCTGAGCCTGGTGCTGAGGAATTGGAGGATGGCGAGATACCGGAGCCGGAAGATCAGGCCCGTATTATTCGGGTGTTTCATAGGGAAGAGCTGGTGCCTCTGATCACTGAATCTCTTCAGACGCTCAATCTGGCCGTGTCTCGTCCTCTCGAGGAGGACGGTTTGGAAGATCCTCTTATCCAGGCCGTGCGGGAGTCTCAAGTGGTCTTTCCAGTACACCGTGTAGTAGAACAGATGATTCAGATGGAATGGGATCAGCCCGATTCCGGTCTAAAAGGGATTCGGACGATGAATCGTCTGTACCCTTTGGCGGACAAAGATAAGGAAAGGTTTAAGTCACCGCGAGTGGATGCTGCGGTTTCGGCGGTTACCAAGAAGACAACCATTCCGGTTGAAGGCAGTGCGGCTTTAAAGGATGCGCAGGACAAGAAGGTAGACAGTTTGCTGAAGCAAGCCTTTGACACCAATGCCTTGTCTCTGCAAGCCTCTATCTGTGGCGCTTGGGTGGCTAGGGCCTGTTTGCGTTGGGCTCAACACCTGCGCGCCGCTTCTGGTTTGGATCAGCAGGGTTTGTTAGAGGTAACCCGAATGGAGTCTGGCTCGGCTTATCTGGCAGATGTGCATTATGACTTAATCCGTACGCTGGCTAATAGTATGGCTTCCTTGGTAGTGGCTCGACGCTCTATCTGGTTGCGCAATTGGTCGGCCGACGCGTCGTCCAAGTCTCGTCTCAGTAGACTCCCTTTCAAAGGGAAGTTGTTGTTTGGAGACGCTCTGGATCAGTTGGTTAAGGACCTCGGGGAATCAAAAGGCGGTAGACTGCCTGAGGATAAGCCCAAGCTGAGCAGGACTTTGCCGTCTGCGCGAGGTCAGTTTCGAGACTTCTGCAGATTTTGCTCTTCCCGACTTTGGAATTCCCAACGGGGTCGTTTTGGCTCTCGATACCAGGGTTTCCGAGGGTTTCGAGGAGCAGGCAGAGGTTTCTCAGGAGCTTCTTCCACGTCTGCTTCCTTTAGTCGAAAGCCACAATGAAGCGAGGAGGACTCAGGAGGGAACTTTAGTCATCGGAGGTCGTTTACGCGACTTTCTTTCTTCCTGGGTCCGAATCACGTCAGATCAATGGGTTCTCGAGATCATCAGAGACGGCTATGCTCTAGAGTTTGCCTGCCCACTCCCAGATTCCTTTGTTCTATCGCCCAGCACAGGCTTTCAAAAGGCGCGGGCGATTCGGTTGACTTTGCTCCGCCTCTTGGCCTTAGGAGCGGTTATCCCGGTGCCTCCTTCCGAGCGCGGCCTCGGTCACTACTCCATTTATTTTGTGGTGCCCAAAAAGGATGGGTCGCTTCGGCCAATCCTAGATCTCAAGGGCGTAAATCGCTGTCTCCGGGTCCCTCATTTCCGGATGGAAACTTTACGATCCGTCATTGTGGCGGTCCGTCAGGGGGAGTTTCTCACGTCTCTCGATCTCTCGGAGGCTTACTTACACATCCCCATTCGGAAGGTCCATCAAAAGTATCTGCGGTTTGCGTTTCCGTGGGGTCACTTTCAATTTCAAGCCATGCCGTTTGGCCTAGCTACAGCTCCGTGCACCTTCACAAAGGTAATGGTAGTGGTTGCGGCGGCCTTGCGCAAGGAAGGCATCCTCGTTCACCCTTATCTCAACGATTGGTTAATTCGAGCAAAGTCCTACAACGAGAGTTTGCAGGTCACGGGCAGAGTGGTGTCCATGCTTCAGTCCCTCGACTGGGTGATAAACGACACGAAGAGTCATTTGACGCTGACTCAATCCCTGGAATACCTGGGTGTGCGGTTCGACACGGCGGAAGGATTGGTGTGTCTGCCGGAGCGCCGTGTCCAAGCATTGCAGAGCCTGGTGCGCTCTTTTCTACGGATGTCCACCCCATCCACGTGGTGGTACCTTCGGCTTCTCGGCACTATGGCTGCGACCCTGGAAGCAGTTCCTTGGGCGCGGTTCCATATGCAGCCCCTACAGAGCGCACTGTTACGTCGGTGGTCGAATCAATTCAACTCGTTAAACATGCGGTTGCCTTGCCCACTGATGGTTCGTCGGTCGCTCCATTGGTGGCTGTGCGCGACCAACCTGCGGAAGGGGCTTCCCTTGGAGCCGCCCCTGTGGATTCCGCTCCTCACGGATGCCAGCCTTTCCAGCTGGGGCGCTCACTGCGAGGGTCAATTTGCGCAGGGAACGTGGTCTCTTCAGGAGGCGGCGTGGTCGATTAACCGTCTCGAACTTCGGGCGGTGAGGCTGGCCCTGATCGCCCTCGAGCCGTTAGTGCGGGGGAGGCCAGTGCGGGTGCTCTCGGACAACTCCGCAACGGTGGCCTACATCAACCGCCAGGGCGGCACCGGCAGTGTTGCCATGAAGAACGAAGCGGCGCTTTTATTCAATTGGGTTCAGTCCCGCCTTCCGGCGATATCGGCGGCGCATATAGCGGGAAAGGACAATGTGACAGCGGATTATCTGAGCAGAGTTCAGGTCGATCCCGGAGAATGGGAGTTGAACCCGCAGGTTTTCGCGCAACTCGTTCGCCAGTGGGGGCCTCCTCTCATGGACCTCATGGCCACGTTTCAATCGGCAAAGACAGAGCGTTTCTACAGCAGGCGGAGAGAGCGCATGTCTGAAGGAATCGACGCCCTCATTCAGCCGTGGCCGGTTTACGGTCTCCTTTATGTCTTTCCCCCCTGGGCGTTAATCGGACGGGTCATTCAGCGCATCGAGGCGCACCCGGGGCGGGTGCTGCTGGTGGCGCCAGATTGGCCCAGAAGACCGTGGTATGCCGACCTGGTAAGGTTGCGAGACAGAGTTCCGTGGACACTCCCTCCTCTGCCGGATCTTCTGCTGCAGGGGCCGCTTCGAATGCCTCAGGTAGCTCGATTCTCGCTTACGGCTTGGCCATTGAAAGGGCTCGGTTGAGTAAGAAGGGGTACACTCCGGCGGTTATTGCCACTCTTCTTCGAGCTCGGAAGTCCTCCACTTCCTTGGCCTATGTGCGGGTATGGTGGATCTTCGAAGACTGGTGCTCCCGTCAGGGTATACGGGCGGCGACAGCTTCAGTGCCCGTAGTTCTCAGTTTTTTGCAGGACGGCTTTGACAAGGGTCTCGCGGCCAGTTCTCTAAAAGTTCAACTTGCGGCTCTTGCTTGTTACAGGGGCAAAGTTCTGGGTCTCACTCTTGGTTCTCATCCAGACGTACAGTGTTTTATTAAGGCGGTGTTCCGTTTGCGGCCCTCGCGTAGGGTGGCGGTGCCCTCGTGGGATTTGAACCTGGTGTTGAGGGCTCTTGTTGGCAAGCCTTTTGAACCCCTTGGCCAGGCATCTCTCAAGGATCTCACGCTCAAGACAGTTTTCCTGGTGGCCATTTGCTCGGCGCGCCGAATCTCCGAGTTGCAGGCGCTCTCCTGCCGGGAACCGTTCCTATCTATCTCTAAGGACTGCGTGGTGCTTCGGCCCGTTCCCTCCTTTTTGCCTAAGGTGGTGTCGCCTTTTCATTTAAATCAGGCGGTTTTCCTTCCCGTCCTCCATGGCGGTTCGGCTGGCGCTGGGGACGAGGGTTTGCATTTCCTAGATGTGCGTCGGGTCCTACGGCGTTACTTGAAAGTCTCCGAGTCTTTCCGGAAGACAGATCGTTTGTTCGTGCTTTTTGGCGGAGCGCAAAAAGGAGAGGCGGCGGCTAAAGCATCCATTGCTAGGTGGATCAAGGAGGCTATAGCGTCGGCATATATTCTACACTCTCAGCCGGTTCCAGTGGGTCTGCGGGCCCACTCTACCAGAGCTCATGCGGCTTCTTGGGCTGAGCTCAGCTTGGTTCCGCTGGCGGAAATTTGTAAAGCGGCGACTTGGTCGTCCTTGCATGCCTTCACTAAACACTACCGGTTGGATGTACTCGCCGCTCGGGATTCTTGTTTTGGTTCGGCAGTGTTGCGCGCCGGATGGCAAGGTCCCGCCCGGTGATAACTGCTCTGTTACATCCCGGATATGGAGGACTAAACTGGAGGACCACTCAGGAAATAGAAATTACACTTACCTGGTAATTGTAGTTCCTGGAGGGTCCAGTTTAGTCCTCCGTCCCGCCCTATCTGTCACTGGATCTGTTCCGGCGCGTGTCTCTGATTGCGGCGACGTTTGTTCGCCCTTCTGTATTTCATTTTTCGGGACGCGGTTCTCTGTCGGATTTTCCATTTTTTTCTGTCTTGCTCCTGTTGTCAGGAGCTTGGGTTTGGGCTATCGCTTCTTCCATAAGACAGTGGAACCCATAGGCAGAACTCTGGCTTCCTCGTTTGGGGAGGGGGTCAGCTATTCATAAGAGGGTTTAACTTCAATTTCTTGTTGTAAATATATCTTCTCAGTAAACTCTGGTGTTGCTTCTTCTTTAGTCTGCTTTGTTACTAGTTCACTGGGGGCTGATGGGAGCTCCGACAGCATAGATCATACAGAGGAAGATTTTGATTGGTCCAGTCTCCAGGCTGCAGGAGGAGGTGCACTACCCGGATGTGGAGGACTAAACTGGACCCTCCAGGAACTACAATTACCAGGTAAGTGTAATTTCTATTTTTCAGATCCTTTCGAAAATCTTGGAGGTCTTTAGTCTCCCTTAGCTGAGCTGGCAGATTGTTCCATTGTATTGGTGCAACATAGGAAAAGGCACTTTTACTTGTTATCTACTTTAATTTTCTGATGTCATCAGGTACTAGGATAGAGTTGAGATTCCTCCTTCTCATTCTGTTTTCCGGTGGACTTTTTATCCGGGTAGCAAGATGTGATGGTGCAATTTTGTTGATTAGTTTGAAGGTGGTAACTATGGTTTTATACTGGATCCTGCTGGCAACAGGGAGCCAATGGAGGTTGTAGAAGATGGGGGAAATATGATCAGATAGCTTGGCTTTGGCGATTATTCGGGCTGCAACATTCTGAGCCATTTGGAGTGTGCTAAGGTTTTTTTTGGTTATGCCTTGATAAATCCCATTGCAATAGTCCAGATGAGGCATTATTAGTGCTTGGGCAACGGTCCTGAAGTTGTCCTTGTCTAATAGTGATCTTAGATGTTGTAATGACCTGAGTTTGTAGAAGATTGCTCTGGGTGTTCTCTTCCCTAAGTACAGCATAGGATAACACAGAACCCTAGAAAAATAATGGCAGATAAAGACAATATGGCCTATCCAGTCTACCCATCCATACCAACTACTAAGCTCCATACCCCTTCTTTTCCCTTAGAGATCATCTGTTTGTCCCATGATTTCTTGAATTCAGATACAGTCCTCATCTATACCACCTGCACTGGGAAGCTATTCCACATATCCACCACTCTTTCTGTAATGAAATATTTCCTCAGGTTACTTCCGAGTCTATCCTCCCCTTGTTGGAGAGCTTTCTTTCAGTTGAAAGAGGCTCTCCTCTTGTGCCTTTATATCATGGAGGTATTTAAATGTCTGTCATATTTCCCCTCTCCTGCCTTTCTTCAAAAGTATCATACAATATCACATTGCAATAACAGAAATTTAAAGATATATTTTATATATTAACTATATCTCATACAATAATCCAAAAAATCTTTTAATCTTTAGAGAACAAGAGGTTTTTTTGGATTATTGTATGAGATATAGTTATATAACATATATCTTTAAATTAATGTTACTGCAATGTGATATTGTATGATCTTTGATTATTTGCAATTAGTGGTTCTTTTTGTAGTTTCTTCAAAAGTATACATATTGAAATTTATTTCTGTCACCATATGCTTTATGATTAAGACGCCATTTTAGTAGCCGTCCTCTGCCTGTCTCCAATATTGCACACAGCATTCCAATTGAGGTCTCACTACAGACTTATACAGAGGCAATATCAGCTCTTCCTTCCTGCTGGTCATTCTTCTCCATATGCACCCAAGCATCCTTCTGGCTTTCACCATTGCCTTTTCTACCTGTTTGCTGATCATAAAATTATCAGAAACAATCATCCCCAGGTCTTGCTCTTGTGGACAGAAGTATTCTACCACACCCTTGGATTTTGGCTCCCCAAATGCATGACCCTGCATTTTTTTATCATTAAATCTCATCTGTCAAATTCTCAACCATTCTTTAAGCTCCTCATGTTATCTACACCTTTGTGGGTATCTACCCTATTGCAGATTTTGGTATGATCTGCAAAGAGGCAAACCTTACCAATAGCCTTTTTGCAATATCATTTACAAAAATGTTAAAGAATCGGACAAAGGACCAATCCCTGTGGCACACCAATGTCCTTATCTTCAGAGTAAACTCCATTTACAAGTACCCTTTGTTGCCTCTCACTCAACCAGTTTTTAATTCCAATCTGTCACTTTAGGGTCCATCCTTAGGACGCTCAATTTATTTATAAGTTGCCTGTGCTGAACCGTATCAAAGGCACTGCTGAAATTTAAGTAGACCACATTTAGCACTCTCCATCTGTGCAACTCTTTGGTCACCCAGTCAAAGAAATTAATCAAAACCTATTGACATTACCTGCCTCTAGTAATACCATGCTGCAGTAGATCTTGCAGTCCATTGGATTCCAGAAACCTATCTTCTATGATGAGTACATTAATGGGAAAGCTACTAAAACAGAGGTCAGACTAACCAGCCTATAGTTCCCAAGCTCCTCCTTACTTCTGCTTTTGTGTAGAGGGACCACATGTACCCTTCTCCAATCCTCTGAGACTACTCCTGGCTATAAAGAAGCATTGGAAAAGTCAGACAGTGAAGCAGCCAGAACTTCCTTAACTTCCTTCAATCCTCTTGGATGTATCCCATCCGGTTCTATTGCTTTGTCTACTTTTAGTTTAGCTAGCTCCTCACAGTCTTCTGGAAAATCATTCAAGATCTGACTTACTTCCATTCCTATTTGTAGGTGTTTTCTGAGATTCCACTCCGGCCCTCCAACTGTAATACAGAACAGAAATATTTGTTAAGCTTTATCCTCATCAGCTTCTATATATTCCTCTCCATCGCACTCGAATCTGACAATACCATTTTTGCATTTCCTCTTGTCACTAACATATCTAAGAAATATTTTGTCAACCCATTTTACTCCATTTTTTTTTGTATTTTTGCTTTCCTGACTACTTTCCCAGCTTCAGATATTATTGCTTGTATTCCTCTTTCTGTGATCTCTTGTATTCTATAAGGCCACATTCTTTTTCCTTGTCTTTTATTTTTAGAATGTCTCTTATCCAGAATTCATTGCCAGAAAATTTAAGACAGGAACCTCTTTACTTTGGGATATGTTTACTAAACTGCATTAGGCCTTTGCAGCTAACACTGGGCAATAGCTGCAAAAAGCCAGCATTAGCTACAAAAGTCCTGCAATAGGTGCAGGAGGCATTCTCAGCATCTTCTCTGCAGATACCATGGAGAAAAAGCTGGGATCACAGGGGACCTGGTTCGCAGATGCACATATCACACCACCCATTGAGACAGCAATAGCTGCATCTGTGAAGCCTGCAAATTTTGGCGATTACCACATGCTGGTAATATCATGGTTACAACCAATTGCAGGTACACCCTGTCTTCAAATTCTCTGTATAATCCCGGCCAAGCCTGCACCAACCATGCAAACTGCAGAAATCGCAGAAAATCATCACAATGCCTGCATTTTCCCTGCATTAGCTGCTACCATTGTATGATAATTCCATGCTAGTGCCGCGATAGCAACTAGTGCCCTTCAGTAAACTTACCCCGTAGACTTGGAAGGGTTTAAAAACATATCTTTTCCCAGAGGTATATACCTTCTGACTAAGGTTTTTATTTCATATAATTTATTTATTTGGATGTAAAGTATTATACTCTGCTTTGAACAGCTATTACAGTGAAAATGCAGACTAGAAATAACTGGAATTAAATTGTCTTTTTGGCTACTTCTTTTAAGAACCATAGTGGTCTTTCCTCGTTTGTAAGCACCAGGTCCAGTATGGCCCCCTCCCACGTGGGTTCCATTACCAGTTGCCAGAATAGTTCTCCCTGTAGAGAATCCAATATCTCCTTATTTCTAGATGATACAGCAGCAGGGATGTCCCAGTTAACATCTGTCATATTGAAATCAATCACTAGTACTTTTCCTTTCATAGTAATACTGTGAGTGTCTTCAATTAAATCTCTGTCTACTTCTTCTGTCTTTGAAGGAGATCTGTATATCACACTAATTGAAATGGATGTTTTGTTTCCTCTTTCCAAATTAACCCACAGTGCCGCCTCCTTACCTCCTAGAGCTGAGAAATTCTGTTGCTTATTTTTTTACGTATAGTGCCACTCCTCCTCCCTTTCTTCCTACCCTGTCCTTCCTGAATAAATTGTAGCCCAGTATAATTATATCCCAGTCACGGTTCTCCATGAACCATATCTCCATGACGGCTACTGAATCCAAATCAACCTTTTACATTTTAGCTTCTAGATTCAGAATCTTATTTCCCATACCACAGGCATTAATACATACTGCTTTCCAGATAATGACCTTTTTTCCAATTTCTATAAAGATATTTAATGTTTTACTTACCTGGGGGTTTGTTCACCCATCCCCAATGAATTTATTTTAAAGTCCTCTTCAGTAAGTTAGCCTGTCAAATGTGGAAGACACTTCAACCCTTCTTGAATAGGTGGATGCTATCTTTGATCAGTAGCCTTTGGAAAATCAGGATACTGAAATGCTCTCAATGACACCATCCATGCAGCCATCTCCAGGATGTAGGCTTCTTCCTCGGTCTTTACCTTCAACAGAGAGGATGGAGGAGAACACAACTTGCACACCTATGTGCATCATCATCTCTGCCAGAACCATGAAGAAACTTTTAATATGCCTGGAAGAATACCCAGCCATATCATTTCTGCCAACATGGATGAGCAACATCAGATAATAGTCAGCAATCCTGAGGAGCCTCGGCAAACCCTCCGTAATGTCTCGGATTTTGGCACCTGGCAAACGGCACCCCTCCTGGGACATCATGTCTGGTTGACAGATGGATGCTTCTGTAGCCACCACTGCTCTTCCTTATGCTCCCTGATTCGGCAACTTTGGGGTTTTTGAACTCTGTTTCTGGATGTTCTTACCTCCTGTATTTCCAGGACTGCATACCAGTTCTTCAGTTCGAGGGACAATGGAGATGAGTATCGATTCCGCAGGCTCTGGTGACGCATGCCCAACTATCTTCTTTCTGTTCAATATCTTCATCTTCAGCTTTTGATGCCTCAAGTATTTCATCATTGTAGCTCTCACTGTCACACGTGCTTCTCAGTCTCATCATCTCCATCCTCAGTTCCACCACTTGTTTCATAAGGGATTCAATTTGCAGGCATCTTGCACACACAAACTAGTCCCTTCCATGGGATCAGGCAGTCCATCTGGATGGAGAGAGAAGCTGTTACGAGGGGCAACAGCTTTGGTGACATGATTATTCCTAGCTATAGTTCAGTTGTAGGAACTTTGGTACTTGTTGAAGGAAGTGAGAAAGACCTACCAAAGTTCCTAGCTTTTTATAAGCAGGAGTGGGCTCTATAAAGCAGCAGAGTGACCGCAGCCAGGGAAACAGACATGAGAAGAAGTGGCATACAGGACCACAGGAACATTCATGAGGAAAAACAGCATGAAGAAATACAGGAGCACACATGAAGAGTGACAGAAAGCAGAACCCCAGGAACCAGCATGAGATCAGTATGCAGACTTAGATGGATGGTCCTTCTATGTTAAAGTTATTATTTGATTATGATAAAAGTTATAATATTATTTGATCAAAAATGTCTTTCTGCGTAACATGTGTGAAGAGCAACAACAAGCAAATCATGGACAGGGCCTAATGGAGGGGGAGAACCAACAGAGCCATTTGGCCTGGACCTCACACAGAAAAGGTCCCTCCATTTGACAAAAAAGTTATTTACTTTTTATAACTGAACTGGGGCCTCTGTGATTTTATGAAAGGCCCTGGTTATGGAAACACAGCATGATGTAAAATAGCAAGCAGTGCCATGAGAAAAGGCATGAAATGGAGCAAGTAGGACCATGGAAAGAGATTCCAAGAAAGCATGTGGAAGACTGGGGCATGTTCATCTCCACTGATCTCTGAAGCCCATTTCCCATCTCATTGGGAAGAGTAGGGGATAGTCTCAGCTGTGCAGTGCTAATTTACATATCTTAGACTGCTCAGTGTGTACAGTATGACCTAAGGGAAGGAAAGAGTTCAGACAGATTTTTTTTCAACTAAACTAGATTAATGCTTTTAAGAAAATGACCACAAATTGCTCTGCTGATAAAGGTCAAACTCAAAACGCAAGCCAGGATTCCTTTTGGTTACAAAAAGGTTAAAGGCTACCAAAAAGTACAACCCACTGTTTCTAGGTTGCACCTGAGCCATGGACAAAGGTCAGTCAGAGCTTGCTGTTAAGAGGTGAGCATGGCCAAAAGAAATTCAGTTAGTCTTTATTTTAAATGCTTTTGCAATTCTTTTGTGCATTTTCTTTTTTTTTGGGGGGGGGGGCAGTTTCACACATTTGTGGTTTATTGCACACTGGAACTCTTCTTTGCATGCACAAATCGATTGTAGACTTGTTAATTTGAAGGTATAAGTGCATACAAGTGATTTGCGTGCACAAAAAATGTTATAGGCGCCCAAACATACCAAATATGTCTTGCACATCCCTACTTGTTATGAATATATGGATCCAGTTATAGATACAGAAACACATACAGACATGTAGACACACTCGCACATAAAAGGGTCAGTTTTGCAGCAGGAACTAGCTGCCTAACCAGGAAGTTATGCAGTTATATTCCACGGGAGAAAATCCTCCCCTCACAGTGCAAAAGGTCTAAATCTGTAAGTCCAAATGTAGCTATCTAGATACAGGTGAATTTTAAGTTGCATCTTTGTGTGGCTGAAACTTTGCCTAAGATCAGCACTTTTTATACAAAAAAATGATTTTCCCTGGGACATGCTGAATAATGTGTTGGACACGTGCAAGCTGTTGTTCAGTTTTAGAAACTTGCACATCTCAACATGGACCATGGTGGTCTAGAGAACATGCACGTGCCCATGATGTTGTTTCAGAATGGGTACATATATCTGATGCCACATACATATCCTGGTGTGTCATTTGACATGTGGAGACGTGCAGCGGTGTAGCAACCAGGAAAAAGATCTCGCTTTATTTACCTGTAGTTTTTATTTCAAAGAGTGAAAAATACTAGGGGAATAAGAAAGCTTTCTCCTCTTCTGTTGACAGGTATGAGATTGCAGGAATGAACACTTTTTTGTTGTCTATTCATGCCAGGAGCAGGTATTTAGCATTGAATATGTCTTCTGGCAATTTTAGATGTGCGGCACACACATTTTTATTTGTAGGAATGCCCTGGGCACGCCTCCACCATGCCCCATGTGACCTGGACATGATTGTGCCAGGCGCATGTAAATTTGGGCCTTTCTAAAACAGTTCCGGGGACGTCCTTGCGATTTCCACATTTGAATGTGCATTTTCAGACTTGGAAATCACAAGGCTTCTAAAATGGCCTTCCAGCTATTTCTCCTTGTCTTGTCTGTACTCTACACAGCCCCAACTGTTACTCAACGGTAGCAGAGAGCTTCTCACTTTTGTGATCTCTGAAGCAAAGAAAATATCTCCATTATCCAAATGTCCCTCTATCCCAGAATGTTTCAGATATGTTGCAAGCAAAATAAAAGCAAATACTGACCAAAATTTCAAATACATACTGGCTAGCACAAAGCTGTGTTAACAAAAGAATCAGAAGAATTTATTACATAAGGAAAAAAAATTCAAGCCACAAGTAACTGGTTTGACAGATTTAACAAATTATCTAAAAAAAAAAAATGCCGGGAGCTTTAGAAAGATTCATGCCTAGAGGAGAGAGAACAACTTTTACCATGTTATTAAACCTGAGAAGTGCCTTTGAGCATGCACATACATTTTACCTTTGGCATAGACAAGGGTGCTGGGGTGGGGACTACAGGGAGTGTCCACCATTCTAGCTGTGATTGGGAAACAGACAAAACATCAGAAATGTTCCAGGTTGGTGACAGAAGAATCCAAGTTGATGACCTGGCAAAAGTAGCTACTCTTTCAGGACATTTGATACTTCCTGGAAGTTTAGAAGGTACAATTTAAACTTTTGTCTCCATACATGGGATACTTTGAAATGCACATTTTTTTCAGAATTTTTCATATGATCTGTTGGATTTCAGTCAGATCAATTACACAGGTAAACTAAAAAAATTTTTTTTTAAACTGCCTCTAATGTTTCGATTGATTTTTACGTTTTTTGGTGCGCTGAATCCAAATCTGGTAACCAATTTGCTCCATCACGTACAGATTTTTTGCTACATTGTGTTAGCAGTTTGAGGTGAACGTTTCAGATTGAGTGCGATCGAGATAAGTTTCTTGGATGAATTCTTTATACTAATTGTTTAGTAGTTATTCAAATAAGAATAAAGAAAATTGTAACAAGGCAGCACATAAGAATAGAGTAATGTCAACAAAACACACTGTGATGGTAGCAAAATTGTCTGCACTTAAAACAGCCACATACATGTGCACAAACATTGAGCATATAAGAGCGAGGTTAGACACAAAGCAAAGCAAAGAAATGTGCAAAAAATGTTGTACAGGTATGTATGTAAGAATAGAAAATGCAAACCGCACCTTTGCAATACATGAAGACAAACACCCGATGGTGTGAAAATAAAATTCTAATAAATGAGATCCGACACTGTGGTAATAACTAGCAAATTTTTATTTCAAAGTTTAGTAAAAACACGATATTTGTCAACACAGTTTCGATTTTAAAGTCATTCTTGGGTCAATCAATCTCCTGGTGGGCCCGTTTCTTCTTCCCCCGAATGCTTCTCTTGGTGCGCTGCTTGGCGTATTTTTCATCTGGGGTTTCCCGCAGCAGCAACCAGCAGAAATCAGCCATCATAGTGGTGTTCCATCTTCCTTGGTACCTTCTCTCTGCGTCCTTGATGTCCTGGTGAAACCTTTCACCTTGTTCTTCACTGTACGCCCCCAAGTTTTCGGGAAAGTAGTTCACATGGGAGTGCAAGAAATGGACTTTCAGGCTCATGTTACAGCCTTGTTCTTTTAAGGCATTGAGCATCCTGGCAACAATATCCTTATAGTTCTCATCCCGCCTGTTCCCCAAGAATTTGAGAACAACATCCTTGAAGGAATCCCAGGCTTCTTTTTCCTTCTCAGACATCGTTTCAGCGAATGCTCCATCTGAAATGAGTTTCCTTATATCAGGGCCAACAAACACTCCTTCCTTTAGCTTTGATTCAGAAAGTCGGGGGAACTTTGAGCAAAGGTACCGAAAGCACTCACCATCTTTTGGAAGGGACTTGATGAATTGCTTAATGAGACCCAACTTAATGTGGAGAGTTGGTAATAGAATTTTATCACGAGGTATCAAGCTCTCATGAAGAACATTTTTCTCACCGGGTCTCAAATACTCCCGAATTGGCCAGTCTTTTTTCCCCCAGTGTAGGTCGCGGGCCCGGCTATCCCACAAGCAAAGGAAGCAGGGATATTTGGTGAAACCGGATTGCTGCCCTAATAGCATGGATAGAATTTTAAAGTCTCCACAAATCATCCACTTATGCTCATCATAACGAATCTTCTGAAGAATCAGGGCCAAATTCTCGTATTTTTCTTGGAGAATAACAGAGTGAGCAATAGGAACTGAAGCGAATGTGTTGCCATTATGAAGAAGAACACCTTTTATGCTGTCTTTTGACGAATCAATGAACAGCCGCCATTCAGCAGGATCATACTTGAGTTTAAACTTTTCCATCACTCCGTATATATCGTTGCAAAATACTAAATCTTCCTCTTTGCTGAAATACTTCAAAAATTGTGTCTCGCGGTTGCGGTACCAATAAAAAGTTGTTCCTGGTGACAATAGATTTTTCTGTTTAAGCCGAGAACCTAGCAGTTGGGCAGCATCTTTTGTGAGTCCTAAATCCCGGACTAAATCATTCAATTCAGCTTGAGAGAAAAGTTCAGGTTTCGGATCTGGTTCAGTTTCAAACTCGGAAGTACTGGACTCATCGGGAAAAGCCATCTGATGAGTCTCATCATGATCAGAACCGTCCACACAAATATGATCCAAAGATTTTGGTGGTTCAGGCACAGGTACTTCGTTGCTATGAGGCATAGGCCTAATTGCTGAGGGAAGGTTGGGGTAACTTATTACGTTCTTATTTTTTAAGTTGTATCCCTTCACAATGCAAGAGCAAAAATAGCAGTCACTGCTGTGGTCTCTTTGTTCACGCCACATCATAGGTATTCCGAAACGAAATGCTTGTTTTTTACCTTTCATCCATAAGCGTAGATCTTCCTCACATGTCTTGCACACTTTGTGAGGAGCCCACGGTTTGTCTTGATCGCCTAACTTCAAACCGAAATAGGCGAAATATACTTTTTTAATAAATGCAGAAATGTTCCTCTGCCGCTTTTTCACGGTATATTCCCCACAAATAAAACAAACTGTCCGGAGAGTTGACGCAACCTCTGGCTCTGTGAGCCATCACAAATACACAGCACTGCAAACTACAACTGTAGTGAACCACTTCGGAATAAAGCTGGATTACGACTGAGCAAACAAAAGGTAATAATGAACTTCCAAGAAACTGAAATTTGACAGGAACGTTCATGTCGCAACCACCGTGTTTGAGCGAGCGAACGAGGCGAGGCGAACAGGAAAGAACATGCGCCAGCGCGAGTACTGGATTTAGCCCCCCGCCTCCCAATTGTCCTGTTAATGTATAAAATGAATACAAAACACTCTAAAATATCATGAGGGAGTGTTTCTAGTTAGTTAACCATTACAACCTCTATTTTGGGCCAAGAAAATAAACTGCAGTCGGCTAAAAAGAAATTATGTGAACATTCCTTATATGGGTAAGAAATCTAATTTTGCAAGAAAACGTGACGTGATGGAACATTTTGGCTATTTTTCCTGGATTCAGCACCCCAAAATCTATAGGAATCAGTTGCAAAACTGGAGGCAGTTTTTTGGTAGTATACCTGTGTTATTTATTTATTTTATTTATTTACGTTCTCTTTCATACCGCGCTATTCAACATCAGTGCGGTTTACATGAAACAGAAAAGTACAGTTGTTTGCAGTTTGGTCATTTTTTTGTTTTCATTTTATAATAAGACCTACCACCATCTGAAAAGGGTTTGGGTTTGTTTTCTACCACTGTTTTGCCAGTCTATGCTTAAAATTAGATACGCAGTATATTACAACCCACTCAGCAGAGAGACTCAGAATCTCAGACAGTAGGTTACACACTCGTCTCATCAGCACAGACGCTGATGACAGATAACGACAATAAGGCCTATCTAATCTGCCTACTTTAATTCCTGTTGCATTATCATAAATTCTGATCCATCGCTCTCTTCCCCTTCCCTCCATCACAAATAAGGATCCTCTGGACTTTTCCATGCTATTGTGAATTCTCTTACTGCTGTTGTCTCTATACTTTCTGTGGAGAAATATTTTCTGTTCTTGAATCCTGTGCCTAATAGCATAACTACTTGTTCTAGAATTTCCTTCTTTACTGAAAAAAAAATACTGGCTTACTGAGGATTATTTGTAGATGAAAACAATATCTCTAAGTGCTTTTTTTCCGTTAATTCAATTTTATAACACTTAATTTCACTTTTATTCTTTTCAACCCAATGGAAGTTGGAAACAGTTATACAAAAGAGTTCAAGAAATATCCATCTAGGAGCAAAGTAACTCTCCAAAAATTAAATGGCATGGTTGAAATTTGGCATTAGGGAAAAACCAAAGACAGATAGAGAAGCTTTTAAACTAGAAAATAGGGGAAAGCCGACAGTCGCCCAAGAGCGGATGGTTCGGAAGAAGGTATCCTTGAAGGATACTACCAAAAGCAGTGAGGTTCCAAAAAAGAGTATAGTAGCCCAAATGCCCTTGAGTATGGTACAGACAGAGCGTAAGGATTCCAAATTATCCATGCCTACCAATAGCCAGATTAATATTAATAAAATACAGTCTCTAAAATGCTTGTATGCAAATTCTAGACGTCTAAACAATAAGATGGGAGAGTTAGAATATATAGCACTAAATGAGAGGTTAGATATGATTGCAATCTCAGAGACATGGTGGAAGGAGGATAACCAGTGGGACACTGTGATACCTGGATACAAACTATATCGTAATGATAGAACTGATCAAATTGGTGGAGGTGTTGCGCTCTATGTTAGAGAGGGCATTGAGTCAGAAAGGATTAATGTTTTGCAGGAAACAAAATTTGCTGTAGAATCTCTATGGATTGAAATTCCATGTATGAAGGGGAAGGCGATGGCAGTGGGGGTGTACTATCGACCGCCTGGCCAGAATGAACAAATGGATGATGAAATGCTCAAAGAAATCAAGGAAGCTAACAAAAGTCACAGCAGAGTAGTAATAATGGTTGATTTAAATTACCCCAGTATCGACTGGGTCAGTGTCACGGCAGGACATGCTAGGGAGATAAAGTTTCTAGATGAAATAAATGACTGCTTCTTGGAGCAGCTGGTTCATGAAACAACCAGAGGGGAAGCCATACTGGACCTAGTCCTTAGTGGAACACCAGATCTGGTGCAAGAAATAAGGGTGTTGGGACCACTTGGCAATAGTGATCATAGCATGATTGTGTTTGATTCAATTAGTGGAGGAGGGATAGTAAAGAAATCCACAGTACTACCTTTTAACTTTCAAAAGGGAGACTATGATAAATGAGGAATATAGTTAAGAAAAAACTAAAAGGAGCAGTTGCAAAGGTTAAAGACTTACAGCAAGCTTGGGTGTTATTTAAAAATACTATCCTTGAAGCCCAGACCAGCTGTATTCCATGCATTAAGAAAAGTGGAAGAAAGTCCAAAAAACTGCCAGCATGGTTTAAAGGTGAGGTCAGAGAGGCTGTTGCTGCCAAAAAAGCATCTTTCAGGAAATGGAAAAAAGAGCCAAACGACGAAAACTGGAAACAGCACAAGCACTGGCAAGTTAAATGCAAAGCATTGATAAGGCAGGCAAAGCGAGAATTTGAGAAGGAACTTGCTACGGAAGCAAAAACACGAAATAAAGACTTTTTCAAGTACATTCGTAGCAAAAGGCCTGTGAGAGAGTCAATTGGACCGTTAGATGATAGAGGGGTAAAAGGGGCAGTAAGAGGAGACAAGGCTATAGCGGAGAGACTGAATGAATTCTTTGCTTCAGTCTTTACTGAGGAAGATGTAGGGATGTTACCCAAGACTGAAGTGGTATTTAAAGGTGATACTGCAGAGGAATTGAGAGAAATATCACTACACCGGGAAGATGTATTACAACTATTTGATAAACTGAATAGTAGCAAATCACCTGGACCGGATGGTATACATCCAAGAGTGTTGAAAGAACTGAAATATGAGATTGCAGACCTGCTATTGGTAATCTGTGAATTTTCATTAAAATCATCTGTAATACCTGAAGATTGGAGGGTCGCCAGTGTAACGCCAATTTTTAAAAAGGGTTCCAGGGATGACCCGGGAAATTACAGACCGGTGAACCTGACGTCAGTACCGGGGAAAATGGTAGAAACATAAAGAACAAAATTACAGAGCATGTAGATAGTCATGGCCTAATGGGAGACAGCCAACATGGACTTAGACAAGGAAAATCTTGTCTTACTAATCTGATATGTTTTTTTGAAGGTGTGAATAAAAGGTAGACAAAGGTGAGTCGGTTGATATAGTGTATCTGGACTTTCAGAAAGCCTTTGACAAGGTCCATCATCAGAGACTTTTGGCAAGACTAAAAAGTCATGGGATAGGAGGCAGTGTACTATTGTGGATCGGGAACTGGTTAAAAATAGAAAGCAGAGGGTAGGGCTAAATGGCCAATATTCCCAATGGAAAAAGGTGAATAGTGGAGTACCCCAGGAATCTGTACTGGGTCCGCTACTTTTTGACATATTCATAAATGACCTAGAAAAGGGAATAACTAGTGAGGTTATCAAATTTGCAGACGATACAAAACTGTTTAAAGTTGTTAAAACCCAAGAGGACTGTGGAAAACTGCAGGAGGATCTGGATAAATTGGAAGACTGGGCATCCAAATGGCAGATGAAATTTAATGTGGACAAGTGCAAAGTTATGCACCTAGGAAAGAACAACCCACACTATGGTTACACGATGCAAGGTTCCACATTGGGAACCACCACCCAGGAAAAAGATTTAGGAGTCATCGTGGATAACATGTTAAAACCCTCGGCCCAGTGTGCAGCAGCGGCCAAGAAAGCAAATAGAATGCTAGGTATCATAAGGAAAGGAATGGAGAACAAAACAAAAGATATTATAATGCCTCTGTATCATTCCATGATACGACCGCACCTTGAATATTGTGTGTAATTCTGGTCGCCGTATCTTAAAAAGGATATAGCGTTATTAGAAAAAGTACAGAGAAGAGCCACCAAAATGGTAAAGGGGATGGAAGGCTACTCCTATGAAGAGAGGCTACAAAGGTTAGGGCTCTTCAACCTGGAAAAGAGATGGCTGAGGGGAGATATGATAAGTCTATAAATTAATGAATGGAGTGGAACGGGTAAACGTAGATCGATTGTTTACGCTATTAGAATATAGAAAGACTAGGGGACATGTAATGAAGCTACAGGGTAAACTATTTAAGACAAATAAGAGAAAATATTTTTTCACTCAACATGTAATCAAACTCTGGAATTTGTTACCGGAGGATGTAGTAAGGGCTGTTAGTGTAGTTGGGTTTAAAAAAGGTTTGGACAAGTTCCTGGAGGAAAGGTCCATAAACCATTATTAAAAAGGGACCCAGGATAATCAATGCTTGACCCAGTACAAGCATTGTGGAACCTGCGTCTTTTGGGGATACTGCTAGGTACGTATGACCTAGATTGGCCACTGTTGGAAACAGGATACTGGGCTTGATGGACCTCGGTCTGACCCAGAATGGCATATCTTATGTTCTTATGTTCTTATAGGGGTCATTCTCGAACACGAATAACACCTTTAAATATGTGCGGTTGACATTTTACTAGTGAAAACGTCTTGTACCATATTCTGGTACCCCTGCGGCCCTGCAGTTACAGGGTGTAGCATGGGGATCCTAGGACGCTGGTGGGAAGTAGTGGAACAGAGACATGGTCAGCCACGGAGATATAGAAAGCCTATACCGGAACGGCCTGTGTACATTCACAATGGTTCCCGCAGGCATCCCTATTATTCCAGCGGCAACGTCGTATAAAGCCAGGACTTAGACATATTACAGCTCTGCATTGCAGTGTGGCCCATGAGGATGAATGACTGCGACATGTACGTAGTGAACCAGTGTGTCTGCTGCCTGGAGGAACACAAGTTGCAACAGTACAAAACGGAGAGCAGAGGTGAGGGATGAGTGTAAGGTGAAGATATATTAAGAAACACCTCAAACGTTTGTGCAATGGTGAAGATGGACCATAGATAGCAGAAGAGATTCAAAATCGTATGTATCAGGAGAGGTTCTCTGCAGCTACGTGTCAGAACATATCCCTGTCAGAAAGGACGTCCCACAGAATGAGAGCATGCAGCAGTGCAAACAGCACTCAAACATGCCCCAAAGCAACATCATCTGACTGTACAAATGGGCACATTTGTACATACCGCTGATGGTGCTTTTGGGCATGTATTAGTGCTGCTTGCACTGTTGCATGCTCTCATTCCACAGGGCCGTCCTTTCTGACAGGGACATGTTCTGACATGTAGCTGCAGAGAACCTCTCCTGATTTATGCCAATCTAGACTTACCATTGTAAAGACTGTTTTCCGAGATGACTAGCACATGTTTATCTAAGATGTACCTCTACTGCCATGTCCATTCGGCATCAGAGTATATCAGTATAGATATATCGTGTTCTACTTGCTTTTACATTATCTTTGTGTGCACTGGGATGAGTGGGCAGTGTTCAGGCTGTGCAACAGACATGTATATATTGTCTGGTGTGCAACACAAAGTCTGTATCATCGATATCCATGTGTAGGTGGCATAAGCACAACGCTGTCTGTGAGGAGGAGTTGAGCAGATGCACGCACAGGATCAGGAATGTACTTCTTATGGGAATACGGTGAGCGCGGGAGAGTCCAGCCCGTGTGTTGCGTATGTCAGTGTCCCTTTCTGTTAGCGAGGGCCGGTGTTTCCCCATTGTGGTTTGCGCATGGCATGCCGGATGTGTCTGTCTCCGATTCCAGAATCGCGGGTGCATCTATACCCATGGTTGCGGAATCAGGGTTAGATTAGACCCATCTTAATTTTGGCCGTCCCTGCGGGCCAGACATGTATGTTGTGGTATCGGGCTCTTAAAAGGGAATTTTTAGAAGGGATGTCTAAGTCCATTCTAGGATGTTTAAGCCAAAACGTCTGGGGAAAAAAAAGCAGAAACGTCCAGGTGCAGACACGGATTTCACAAATGTAAAGGTGTCTGATACGGACGTCCTCGGGAGGCATCTACATAGACATCCCCAGAATAGTATTTCTGAACATGGACGTCTAGGATAGCTGAGTACTGGGGGATGATGGAGTGCTATCTTCTCTATATCCTATGGATGTTTTTTAATCAAAATGAACACTTTGACATTTTTTTGAAAGGATGTGCGTGGAGGGGTTGTAACATAGTATATGACGGCAGAGAAAGACCAGTATGGTCTATCTAGTCTCCCCAGTAAGGTGGCTAGAGTAGGTCACCCCCTTCTATTTGTTGAGATATTTAAGTTTTATTTTGATTTCATCCTCTAGCTATAAAGAGATCTACTTTGTCTGTTCTATGCCAATTTGAATTCCATCACCATTTGCCCCACCACCTCCTTTGGGAGGGCATTCCAAGCATTCACCATCCTTTCAGTGAAAAAGTATTTCCCGATGTTGCTTTTAAGTTTTCCTCCTTGCAGCTTCACTTTGTGCCATCTAGTTTTACAGCTTCCCCTTCTTTGAAAAAGGCTTGCTTGTTTGTTTGGAGTAGGAGTAGCCTAGTGGTGAGGGCAACTGCTTAGTACCCAG
This sequence comes from Ichthyophis bannanicus, assembly GCA_033557465.1. Classification (NCBI taxonomy): domain Eukaryota; kingdom Metazoa; phylum Chordata; class Amphibia; order Gymnophiona; family Ichthyophiidae; genus Ichthyophis; species Ichthyophis bannanicus. The sequence continues at coordinate 508,064,615 of CM066034.1, read as the reverse complement.
AAGATCAAGCGTTCAATTCCCACTGGCACTCCTTGCAAGCTTGGGCAAGTCACCTTACCCTCCATTGCCTCAGAAGAAAAGGCCTGGCAATCTATTTCCAGTGATACACTGCTAAGAAAACCCAGAGGCAGCTGGATTGCCAGGAGTCAGGACTGACTTGACTGCACAAAAAAAATAAAGATATTTAAAAGGTCTGTATCATATCTCACCTGTTCCTCCTCTCCTCCAGGGTATACAGTTTAGGTCTTCAAGTCTCTTCTCATACATCTTCTGGCACTTGCTCTAAGTTGCCTTTCTCTGAACAGTTTTGTGTCTTTTTATATCTTTCGAGATATGGTTTCCAAAAGTGAACACAATACTCCAAGTGAGGCCTCACAAATGACAACCTGGGACATTAATACCTTCTCCTTTCTGCTGGTTATTCCTCTGTGCATACAGTCCAGCATCCTTCTGGCTTTAGCTTCTGCCTTGTCACATTGTTTTGCCACCTTGAGATCCTCAGACACTCTCACTCTGAAGTCCTTCTCCTGGTCCGTGCACACCAACGTCTCTCCTCCAATCGCATACAGTTCCCTTGGATTTCTGCATCCCAAGTACATGACTCTGCACTTCTTCACATTAAATCTTAACTGTCAAGCATTAGACCATTTTTCTAGTTTTTGAGGATCTTTCCTCATGTTGTCTACTCTGTTGCAAATTTTCATGTCATCTGCAAAAAAGCAGATTTTTCCCTTCAATTCTTCAGCAATATCACTCACAAATACATTGAACAGCACCAGTCCCAAGCCCTGGGCACGCCACTACTCACCTTCCTTTTTTCTGAATGAGTTCCGTTTACTACCACCCAGGCCTGTACCTAGCCCTGTGCGAGCGGTGCGGCCGCACAGGGCAAAAAGGCTTAAGGGGCGCATTTTAGCTTTCTTCCGTTGCCTGCCGCCGCCACTTTTTCTTCTCTCAGCGGCGGCAGGCAACAGAAGAAAGCTAAAATGCGCCCCTTCCGCCAGCATGCTAAGCAGATCTGGCAATTTTTTTAAAAGGCTTCCAGGGATATCCAGGAAAATTTAGAGACTGGTGAGCATGACATTGGCGCCGGGCAAAATGGTAGAAAGCATTATGAAGAATAAAATTACTGAGGAGAACCAAGCCAACATGGATTTAGCCAAGGAAAGTCTTGTCTCACTAACCTGCTATATTTTTTTGAAGGTGAGAATAAACAGGAAGGTAAAAGGTTGATATAATGTATATGTACCTTTTGACAGCGTTCCTCATGAGAGACTCTTGAGGAAATTAAAAAGTCATGAGATAGGAGGCAGCGTACTATTGTGAATTGGAAACTGGTAAAAAGATAGAAAACAGAGTAAGGCTAAATGGCCAATTTTTTCAGTGGAGAAAGGTAGAGTATCCCAGGGATCTGTTCTGTGCCTGCTTCTTTTTAACATATTTAGAAAATGACCTGGAAATGGGAACAAGTGAGTTGATCAAATCTGCAGATGATACAAAATTATTCAAAGTTGTTAACTCAGAAAAGGATTGTGAAAAATTGCAAGAGGACATCAAGAAATTGGGAGACTGAGCATCGAAATGGCAGATCAAATTAAATTTGGACAAGTGCAAAGTTATGTACTTAGGGAAGAACAACCCAAACTACAGTTACATGATGCAAGGTTCCACATTAGGAATCACCTCCCAGGAAAAGGATCTGGGCATCACCATGGATAATATGTTGAAACCCTCTGCCCAGTGTGCAGAAGCAGCCAAGAAAGCAAATAGAATTCTATGAATCATAAGGAAAAGAATGGAGAATAAAACCAAGGATGTTATAATGCCTCTGTATCGTTCCATAGTGCAACCACACCTTGAATACTGTGTGCAGTTCTGGTCATCATATCTAAAAAAAAGTATATAGCGGAATTAGAAAAGGTACAGAGACGAACAACCATAAAGGGGATGGAAGGATGCCCCTATGAGGAAAGGCTTAAAAGGTTAGGGCTCGTCAGCTTGAAAAGCGATAGCTAAGAGGGAGATTTGATAGAGATCTATAAAATAATGTTTGTTTATGTTTATTCAAATTTGATATACCGCCCTTCAAAAAGATAGCAGAGCAGTTTACAATTAAAATGATTAAAGGACGAGAGAAAATAACTCCATAAAATTATAGGAAAGAAGAGCACAGCCATACTGGGATAGTCAGGGAGGAGCAGGTATCGTCAGCAGAGGGCCTAGTGTATCATGGGTTGGGGATATCAAAGCAGCATGAAATGGAAAACTTTTGAGTTGAGATTTTAAAGCAGTGTAGGAGAGTTCCATTCAGAGGTCAGAGGGGAGAGTGTTCCAAAGATGTGGACCGAGGAAATAGAAGACAGAGTATCTGGTAGATTTGTATCTGGTTTGGGAGGCAGAAGGGAGATGCAAGTGGTTGGAGTAGAGTGAGTGGAAGGGAGCAAGATGGAAAAGATGGAGGAAGTGAGGTTAGAGGGAATGCCTGTATGAAGGATTTTGTGAACCAGTGTGAAAATCTTGATCCGATACTGTATGGGGAGCCAGTGGAAGTTCATCAAGAAGGGGATGATGTGGTCATAATGAGAGGTGTGAGCAAGAAGGTGGATGGCAGTATTCTGGATAAGTTGAAACTATGGAGCTGATGTTGGGGAAGTCCTGCATAAATGAAATTACAGTACTCTAGGCCAAAGAAGATAGAGAGCATACAGCTCTGATTTGGCGCAGTCTTACAGACACTGAAAGTGATGTGATCATGGAAAGTCAGAGCTGAGTCCAGGATGACGTCAAGGTAACAGAGTGAAGGAGACCAAAGAAATTGGAGAGCCAAGGAGGAGGGGTGCATCAGTAGGAGAGGACATATGCCCGGTAAGGTAGATGGCTGAGATTTTACTGGGATTGAGCGCAAACTGGTTTTCATGGAGCCAGTTGGCCTCACGAGAAAGACAAGAGTTGAGTAAGGAGAGATCAGGTGAGGATGGGCCAGTGTGTAGTAGGAGCAAGATGTCATTGGCATAATAGTCTGCAAAGACACTGAGTTGCTGGATGAGGAGTGCAAGTGAGGAGAGAAAGACGTTGAAAAGGAGAGGAGCGAATACTGATCCCTGTGGAACACCACATTCTAGTGGATAAGAGGCCGACGATCAGGAGATTGAGTGGACTGAGAGATCGATCAGAGAGAAAGGAATGAAACAAAAGACAGTGCCATGGAGACTGAAGTGGTGCAGACTGGAGAGGAGAATAGAGTGACTAACAAGATCAAAGGCAGAAAGATCAAGGGAGACCACAAGGGTAATATTACCCTTGTCAAAGGATTCATGTACCTTGCTGAGAAGGGATAGCAAGATGGTTTTGGTGCTGCACCTTTCCGAAAACCAGCCTGATGGGATTGTAGAGCATTTGTGTTGTCCAGATGAGTGACAAGCTGAGTGAAAACAAGTTTCTCCAGAATTTTAGACAGGTTGGAGACTGATCTGTAATTGGTTGGAGAGGTGTGATCTAGTGAAGGTTCTATTGAGAAAGGGACGAATGAGGGCATGTTTCCAGGCTTGGGGAAAGATGCCAGACTCTTGTTAACAATGAATAGTGCAGGGGGAAGAAGAGCAAGAGCGGTATCTAGAAGCCAAGAGGATGGGATAGGGTCAAGAGAACAAGTAGTTTTACGGGAGGAGGAGATTTGTTTGGAAAGAGTAATGAATGAAATAGGATTGAAGGAGCTCCAGGTATGAGCCAACGAGAGAAGGACAGAGAGTCCGGGGTCTCAGGGATTGGGGCCAGGGGGAGAGGGGTGGGAGGAAATGCTGAACATAGTCATGTGGTTTTATCAAAGAAAGCTTGAGCAAATTGGTCTGGGGAGGGCACAGGGTGCGGGGGGTACACTAGCTGAGAAAAGACAGAGTGAAGGGCCCTTGGGTGGTTGGAGGAGGAACTGTTGGGATAAGAGTAATAATGAGCGGAATGGAGTGAGTAAAGTAAATTGTTTACGCCTTCAAAGAATAGAAAGACTAGGGGACACACAATGACGCTACAATGTAGCACATTTAATCAGAGAAAATGTTTTTTCACTCAGTGCATCATCAAACTTTGGAATTCATAAGTATAGCTGGGTTTAAAAGAGGTTTGGACAAATTCCTGGATAAAATGTTCATAAACTACTATTAAAGTGAACTGGGGAAATCTATTGCTTACCTCTGGGATAAGCAGCATGGAATCTGTCTATCTTTTGGGATATGTCAAGTACTTGTGACCTGGGTTGGCCACTGCTGGAAACGGGATACTCGGATTGATGGACCTTTGGTCTGACTCAGTATGGTATATCTTATGTTCTTAGCTGTATAGCTTATCTGAATAATGGATGGATTATCTAGATAATTTTGTGGATCAGCCTCTTCAATATGACCCCGATTCCTTAAGGCAGATAGTGGGGTAGCACATCCCACTGGGATATGCTACCCCGCTATCCGTCTTGCCAGTATTCCGCCTCTGTCCCCCGCTATATGCACAGAGCTATGTATGCCCTGCTTATTCCACCTCTGCTGGCGTCCCCCCAAACATGACCGGTAGCTCCCCGGAGCCCTGGAGACGCTCCATAGGAGCACCAGGACATGGAGGGTGAGGTCCCGCTGCCCAATCAGGATTCCAGTGGCCCCCATTGGGGTCGAGCTGTGGGGACTCAGGGTCCAGGACTGTGGGCAGATGGAGTCGTGGAGAGGACATCCCCGTGGCTGTGGGAGGGGCATGCTGGGCCATCCTCGGCCCAATTCTGACAGCTGCGGGAACGTTTTGCTCCCGCATTTTGGAATCAGGTCTAAATGGGCCCATCCTGCATGGGGCCATCTGGATGGCCCAGATGTGCCCCTTCCAGAATCGGGGTCCACATGGACAGTAATAAAGCTTATCGAAAGGTTTTTTGGCCTGATGCTATCGTATAGTGACCAAAAATAGCGTGGTTTTTCTGTTATGGAAAGTTTAATCCTCCCAATATGGTCAAGTTCCAATGATTTTATATTCTCACAGGGCATGATGTGACCACCTATTTTGTACTGGTTTTCAACTACAGCCAAAAAGCCAAGGAGAGATCATTCTCATTTTATGGCTCAGATTTTACCATTGATCTTAGTGACAACACCGAGAGGTTCTCTCTATTCTTGTTCTGACATTTTATAAATAGGAGGTTAAACCATTGTGCTCTGGCAGTGATCTTAATGTGAGCGTATCTCCAGAGATACCAAAGTTGGTTTGTTCCAAATATTGTACAAGAAGATGAAGTACAGTAGCCTAATTGTTAAAGCAGTGGGCTGATAATCAGGGAAGCCAGGTTGAAGTCCTATTGCCACTACTTGTGATCTCGGGCAAGTCATTTAACCCTCCATTGCCTCAGATACAAATCTAGATTAACGTAGTTCGAATCACACTGCCAACTTACACACTTACTACCACTAGAGAATTCCCTTCCACAACACCTGACACACAAAAACATTTTCCACCATTGCTCCTCTGTACCCTACCACCCTACATTAATTGTTATTCCCAATTGTAAATCTTGTACAGCATCGTCCCCCTTAACTCCAAGTTCAATTACCTGTTCAGTGTAAAGTTCTCAAAGTTGCAATGTTGTATGTAAACTGCTTTGAATGTAAGAAAGGCGGTATATAAAACTTTTTAAATAATAATCCCTCCAGGGACAGGAACACGCCTACAGTATATAAATGTAACTTGCTTCGAACATCTGAGAAAGATATGAGATGAATCCAATTCCCTTTCCCCAGGCAGACACACGATCCCCCTTTCCTGGCCTTATTGGTGTCTAGTGAGAGTAGAAGTGATTCGTGCTTCTTCTGCTCCAAGTTTCAGAATGGTTCTCAGGAGTGATGCCCACTCGCTCTTGCTCCTTTGGTTCGGGGTTTCAAAATGGTGCCCCTGATCCCTAGTGGTAATCTTGTAGTACTGCCACAGCATCTCTGACAGAGGGCATTCCTCTCCCACATTTTGTACAATTTTCTCAGTCTTACCCAGTCAGGAAAAGATCTTTTCATCTCATGGCTCTATCCGTATATTTGATCTTAGCCAAGAAGCTCTTTCTAGAAACCCCAAAGTTCATCTTTATAAGAAGTAATCTCTGCATCTCACATTTCTCTTCTTACTCCGAGGAAAGCTAGAATGTTCTTCTAGCCCACGGAGGAGGAAGGTTGAAGGTGCAGTGTTCTAGCTGTGTTGGTGACAGTTTCTATGGAAAGCCCTTGGAAACAAGTTGGTATTTCCTTCCCTCTCTCCCTCCATCCTTCTGAGAGCCTTAGCTGCATTTTCATTAGGAAATAGAAAAGCTCTGATTAGTGTTGTTGACCTCACTTTGACCCTCTTGCTGACAGGCAATTTACATATGGGGAAGGGGGGAAGAGGGGGATTATGAGGGGGGATGTAATGTGCTGGCAGCAGAGTTAATGAGGTCACAGGTGCAGTGCTTGAGAAGTGCACGGCGGTGGCGGTCAGTGGAATGCACCCGTCACACCTTCCCAGGCTGACAGATATATGCTGTCTGTGATGATAGAGGGCATTAATGAGACCTCCTCTAGCAGATAATTTATGGTGCTCTCTTCCAGAGTCTATGGTCCTGGCTCCTGCTGCATCAAGTGCAGAGCAGGAGATTCCGAGTAACAGCCTCTTATAAACTGTAAGGCAGAGATGCCTCATTTTATATTTTACTGTTTTCTAATTTAAGTTAGTGCTTGTGTCAAAGGTACTAAGCTGACTGCACTGGAATGGAACTTCTCACTGTCCCGCCACCAGGCTGGTTTTAGACACACTGGCAACCAGGGCAGAAACTCCACATCTCCAACTTTAGTCTTCTTGTTCCTCCTTTTCTTTCCCACTGACACCATGACCCCTTCCCAAGTTCTCTTCCTCCTCCCCCTCCTGTCCCCTATGGTACCTTCTGGGCTCCTCTCCCTCCTAGCCTTTGTCCCCTACTTTCTAGTTTCCCTCCCCATCCCCCATTCCTCCTCCCCTCTTCCCTACTACCACCATCACTACTACTCATCATTTGTGTAGCGCTACATGGTATATGCAGTGCTGTGCAAAAACACGAGACAGTCTCTTCTCAACAGAACTTACAGTCTATTCAAGACAGATAAACAGAACAAACAGGGGGCTAGGGTAGTTTAAGAGATTATAAAACACAAAAGAGTGTTAAAAAGAGAATAAGGGAATCAAAATCCAAAGCCGTCTCAAAGAAGTGGGTTTTGAGTCTGGATTTGAATACAATTAGAGATGGAGCCTGACGAAATGACTTGGGTAGTTTATTCCAAGCATACGAGGTGTGATCAAAAAAGTATCGAGACTTGTTGTGTAGCTATATAACAATAAATCGCACCATGATGCTATTAAGCATGCAATGTATTTATTTATTTAACAGGTTTTATATACCGCCTTTTCATAGATTCAAAGCGGTTTACATATAACAATTGTAGCAACAAGCTTTACATAGAACGGAGGAATAACTTATTGGGTTTATTTTTATTTATTTATTTAGACAGTTTTGTATACCGCCTTATCCTTCAATCAAAGCGGTCACAACACAATTGGGGGATACATTTAACACACGGGGATATGAGACACATACACTAATACTTACAGGGAACATGGGCAATGGAGGGTTAAGTGGCTTGCCCAAGACCACAAGGAGCTTCTGTGGGACTAGAAACCCCAGTCCTTCCGGCCCAAGGTTGCTGTCCTCTAGTGGGATTTGAACCCCCGACCTTCCGGCCTGAAGTACCGTGCCCCAACCACTAGGCTACTCCTCCCTGTTACATGGAGTATATAATATTTAACTTCTTAAACTATGTACATCTGCATTCATGCATGAATGTGGGTCTTGGAGTTACATTTTATAGTTGATATCTAGAGACAACATTGTTGCAGTATGGATTGAGTTCATGAGTTTTTGTTCAGGAGAGCTCAGTGAGATTTAAAATCATTATAGTGATTAGCACGTTATTAGATTACTCCAGTGAGTTCTTATAGTTCAGTTTCTTCCATGGTGGGGCCATAGTATTCTAGGAAGAGGTGTGTCTTTACAGCTTTCTTAAAATCCAGTAGATCTTTGGTTGCACGTATAGATCTGGGCAGTTCATTCCATAGATGGGGCGCGTAGAGGGAGAAGGCTCTATTGCTGGTGGAATGCTTTGAGGTTCTGAAGCTAGATGGAATTTCTAGGGTGTTGTCGTCTGCTCCTCTTCATGTTGTAGTTGGACATCAGTGGTTGAAGCGTGGGCGGAGATAGGTTATTTAGTATTATGAATATAACCTAGTTATGTGCCCTGCATGTGCAGAGTGTAGCGTGGCTGCAGCACACCTGTACTTTTTTTAATCACGTGATGTTTGGTATCATGTAAAAGCAGTTTGTCAGATTTACAATGAGTGAAAAAACTGAACAGCGAATTTGCATTAAATTCTGCCAGAAACTTGGAGATTTGCACAAAGAGACAAGTTACAGCAAATTTATGGTGATGAATTCATGAGTCATGCTCGAGTTTGACGGGTACAAACGTTTCCAAGAGGGCTGCCAAAGTGTTGACAATGACTAATGTTCTGGAAGGCCATCCACGAGCAGGAATGAAGATAAAGTTGAAGCAGTGCGTGCCAAAATATACTCAAATCATCGATTGACTATCAGGGAGCTTACTGAGGACATGAACATCAGTTTCAGGTCAGTACAGTCCATTCTTACTGTCAAGTTGGGGATGAGATATGTGCGTGCGAAATTCATGCCAAAACTCCTGTCCCCTGACCAAAAAGATAGACAACCAGAGAGTTGTTGGAATGCGTTGAAAATGACTCAGATTTTATCAAAAAGATTATTACTGGTGATGAATTATGTTTATGGTTATGACCCGGAAACTAAGGCTCAATCACCACAATGAAAGACTCCAAACTCTTCCAGACCCAAGAAAGCTCGTCAAGTGAGGAGCAATGTCAAGGTCATGCTGAGAGTTTTCTTTGATTACCAGGGTATTGATCATAAGTATGCTCCAAAAGGCCAAACCATCAATAAGTACTGTTTCCAAGTTCTGACTCGTTTGAGAAATACAGTTCATCATAAGAGGCCAGAGTTGCACAGGAATGGTGAATGGTTGCTTCATCATGGTAACACCCCAGCTCACGCATCACATCTTGTCCAGCAGTTCTTGGCCAAACCCCAAATCGAGCAAGTCCATCAGCCTCTGTACTCATCTGACCTCATACTCTGACTTTTTCTGGTTTCCAAAACTGAAATTACCACTGAAAGGAAGGAGATTTGACAACTTGGAGACCATTAAGCAAAATTCAACACAGCAGTTTCACAGCATAACGAAAAAGGCATTTCAAAATTACTTCCAGCAGTGGCAGGAATGCTGGAGTAAGTGTGTTTTATTGGAAGGGGACTACTTTGAAGGAGACGGAGTGCAATAACTGTCAGTGTTATACTTCTTGTGTTATTGTGGAACAAGCGCCGTACCTAACCCGGTGTGAGCAGTGCGGCCACACAGGGCACAAAGAAATAGGGGTGCATTTAGGGCTGCTGGCCTTGGCTCCCTCCCCCCCCCCCCATGCTGCCTGCCCTTGCCCCGCCGCCACTTTCCGTATTTCCTTGGTGGTGGTGGCGGCAGCAGCGGAGCAGCCATCCAATTCTAAAAACAAAAACACGCGGGTCTTTCCAACTATGCACTTGCATGCAGGTCTGATCCCTCCCTCTTCTGGCGCATCAGAGGCGTGAGGGACAGACCAGCCATTCAAGTAGGGAGTTGCAAAGACCTGTGCTTGAATGGCTGGTCTGGTCCCTCCCTCCTCTGATGCAAGCATACGTCAGAGGATGGAGAGATCAGACCCGCATGACAGCATGGAGTTGAAAAGACCCGTGCGGTGTTTTTTTTTAGAATTGAATGTCTGCTCCGCTGCTACCACTGCTCTCGCCAAGGAAACGGGCAAAGCGGCACCAGGTCAAGGGCAGGCAGTGCAGGGAGCCAGCTGGACATGGGGGTATAGGGTAAGGCAAGATGGGGAGATGCTGGGCAAGGGGCAAATGGCAAACCTGTGATGGGGGGGGGGGGCCCAGATGTCCAAGTCGCACGGAGCGCAGTTATGGCTTGGTACGGCCATGGGTGGAACAAACGGAGTCTGAGGTTGGCAGTGGAAGAGAAAGGTATAGACACGAGAGATTTCCCTGATCAGCAGAGTTCCCAAGGAAGGTTGTAGGGAGAGATAAGAGAGGAGAGGTAATGAGAAGCTGCAGAGTGCGTCCCTCGTAGGTCAGTAGGAGAAGTGTGAATTGTATTCAGAATGGATAGGCAACCAGTGAAGTGATTTGAGAAGAGGGGTCATGTGAGCATAGTGACACTGATGGAAGATTAGCCGTGCAGTTGACATTTGAACGGAATGGAGGGGCGGGGAGATGATTCAGTGGGAGACCAGCAAGGAGCAGATTGTAATAGTCCAAAGGGAATGTGACACTCCTTCCCTCCTCACTCATGGCTCCTTTCTGGCTCCTCTCTCACCCTTCCTGGTTCTTCCCTCCACCATTACCTCTTTCAGTCTCCTTTTCAGCTTTCCACTTCAGTTCATTTGGCAGGGGAAATTCTTAAGTGGCACTGTTGAAATATAATGGAAAATTAGCCGGATGCAAAGCTTGCACGTGCTCACATATTCTTTGGCAGCCCTGTTCCTGACAGGAAACCCATAAAGAGAGAACAGGGTTGCCATATAGCCTGTTATCAGACCCCCAAACTGATTTTTCTTATTCTTGGTACATACTGAAGACCACCGAGGGCGGGCTGTTTCCTTCACCTCCAGGCAGGCCAGTGGGAACCCATGTGGCATGAAAGTCCCGGGCAGTTGCTCTGGTTGCCTTCCACAAAAGAGATACAGCTGCAGCAGTGCAAAGTTTCCCCCCACCCCCCTACGCACTCACTCCTCCATCTCAAAGCAGGTACGTCACAGGTAGCAGCTCTGTCAGAGAATAGGTACCACATAAGCAGCAACAAAGATAAGTCCCTAATATATTTGGGATGCGACTTTGACCAGTGCCTCATTCCTTTTAGCTTCCTTCCCATCTCCAGACAAACCCTCTTCAGTCGGTCACAGAGACATGTTTTCCTACGTCATGACAAGACCTTTGGGTAGGGCTCTGGTGAATATTTCTGCAAAGAAGCTATTAGGCCTCAATAGTTTAGTTTTGTGGTCACTAGAGTTACCAGATACTTCTAGGTCTCCAAGGGAAACAGAATTGTTAAGTTCATAGACAGGAATTTGTTACACGCAACACAAAGGACCTGACTCACTTGACCTGGGGCCGTTCGGTAACTGAGCTAACCACAGAAAACTCTCAAAATGAGATCTCACATTTCATATGCTGCCTTTGCCAGTCGTGTTCCTGATGGGGCTTAAGAATTGTAGGTGTCCCAGTCCAACCAGCTATGCAGTGCATGCCTCAGCACGGTGCCAGGCCGGTCCACGTTACGGTTTTTCCTCGGCACCAACGTTGCATTTCCTGCTTTCTCGGTTACTTTTTCAGGCTTTGTAGAGTCACCCTGGCCATTGAATTCACAGCAGCAAGCCATAATCGGGTAATGTATTTACAGATTAGCAGGGGAGTCCCTGAACCAGCTCAGCATTAGCGCAGAACTAGTCTAACCTGCCACTCCAGATGCCAAAGGGTTATTAGACAGAAGCACATCAGAGAAAGCGGAGATCAGCAAATCAATTATGTAAATGAGCGTGCTCTCTATAATGTGTTTAATGGTTCATGGCTGGAACTGTCTAAATTATTCCCTGTCCTCTGGCTGGCTGAATAAAGTTACTATGGGTCCCTGACCGACTTTGTATGTTGTCTACTCAGTGCAGAAATCCAGTACTATAGCCCAGCGCTAAAGCTCTAACGAGTTTAGTGCAGACGTTTTGCTTAGTGATGCTGTAAGCAACAGCATGCAAATAAGCTCAGCACAGAGTTTGCAAAAATTAAGAAGAACAAGCCAGGCACATGCGCACAGGGATCTGCGTGAGCAGCACCTACATCCTGCGCACAGAAAAGAACAGTTTGGCACTTATATTGCATTGCTATCTGGCGCATCAATAGCAATATTATTCTGAGCAGTTCTGCTGAGAATAATGTGATATTCATAAACGCCGATATTATTCAGAGCAGAACTTCTGCTCAGAATAATACTGCTGTTTATGTGCCAGAGAGCAATCCATCACGTGCACTGATCGTTATTCCAGCACGCTTCCTCTGCTGCTGTTTTTTCAGTATGTTCTTCGGCAAAGTTAGAAAGAAGTTGCAGGTGCTGTATGCTCAAGAAACAGGCAGAAATTCCTTATCAGCACTGACCGCAGAGGACGAGCTAGCCCTTTCTCCCAGGGCAAGCAGGATGAAGTCAGCCACAAGTGGTGACGTCATCCGACGGAGCCAGAACGGAAGTACTCTCACTAGCCCAGAAGGCTTTAGCCTCCTGGGCTGGGCCGGTAGCCCCACCTCCCGCTCCGCCTCTAGCTGGCCAGTTTTTCGTCTTCCGCCTTGCCAGCAAGACGGATTTTTCCCTACTCTCCAATTTACTATTTTCTATCTTCACTTGATGTTCCAATTTTCTCAGAACTGGCCCAGCGGACCTTGATTCCTGCGGGCCATCCTGATCGTATGTATATATATCAGTATCTTGACTTCATGTCTCCAATCTTCACAGCTGCCCAGCGGAGCTTCCTGCGGGCCCTTGCTTCTAGTCTGTCTAATTTTACATTAACCCTTCCTACTCGTAGGTATATGGTGTCTAAAATTGCATTAATGCTTCTTCAATATTTTTATATTTTACTGTTCAGTTTTCATGCGCTTCAACTCCTTCTGCTCAGGTTACTTTCTGCTATTGCGGTTAACCTTGATTACAGCTCTTCAGCCCTCAGCAGATAGCGTGGCAGCCGCTCGCAGCATGACCGGAGTGAACTGAGAACCAAGCCTACTCACCTTCGTGGGACCTATCCGGCGCCCCTCCGTGCTCACCTCCGATCAGGGTGCGCCTAGAGGCCTCCACCCTGCCGCAGGCTTGGGCCGCCTATCTACTGCCGCTCGGGGTGCGCCTAATGGCCTACACCCCAGCCGCAGGCTGGCCTCCGATCGGGTTGTGCCTTTGGCCTCCAACCCGCAGCGAGATGGGACCGCTCGAACTCGATCTGGCCAAGAGGAGACCTCCACGATGAGAGCCTTGCGGCCCCCGGGGCCGCCTCCCTCTGCTGAATCCTCGCACGTGGTCCCCTATGGGGGCCGCCATCTTCCTGCTGACGTTGCATATGCTCATGTTAGATTCCTTCCTGCATTCTCCCTCCATACTAGCACAGAAAATTCTGCTTAAACGTTATTCAGATGCCTGTGCAATTGACAATGTATTTTTCTGCATTAAGTTGTGCGTCTCCAAGCTGTCGCTGAGAGCCTCCTTGCCTTGTCCAAGGACAGCTAAAGATCTCTGTACCTAGAGTACAGCTAGATGCCTCCTTTTCCTGTCCAGATACAGCTGAGGGATGGTTGTGGACTGTCATAGTACCATAACTGATGAGAAAAAAACCCTCAGCTATCCCATGTAATCTACCCAGTAGTACCAGGCCGTACTGCTAAAGGTATATCCCAGCTGCTGGCAGCAGCGTGTGAGTTTTCTTTCTCTAGGACAGCTTTCCTCATTCTGCTCTACCATTTCGAGCAGATGAGGATACACAGTCATCTACCTGGTTCTCCCCCAGTGTCCCTCCCCCTTTCAGTGTTCAGCCAGGATTTTGTAATCATCTGTTTGACTACCCAAGTCTACTACCTGCTCATCCAGCATCATAGATAGTACATGCATACCCTGCCATACAAACCCAACTTCTGTTTCATATTGCACACTCGGCCATTCATTCTGGCAGCTCCGGCATTCAATGAATCCTTCAAGAAGGGCATTTTAAAAGGTAGACGTGTACCACTAAGTTATACATCCACTATCCTTCAGGTGGCTTAGCTAAAACTGAGTGCTTCCTTGCATTCCTGGGTATGGCTTGGCTTGTGAGCTCTCCAGGATTGCCCTGACATCTCCATGAATAAAGAATTAACATGGAGGACACTCCTGCAAGCAAACTTGGAGAAAATGGCTAGGGCAGAGGTTCCCAACCTTTTTAATTAAGCAGACCCCTTATTAACCGCCAGAGAATTCAGGGACTCCCAGTTCATCCCCACCGCTCTTCCCAAACCCCCCTCCCTTCAGTGTTAAGCCTGGCCCCATTAGCTCATTCTCTCTTCTATCTCCAGCAGTCTCTCTCTCTCCCCTCCCCCCAGTCAGTCCCCACCAGTCTGTATCTATTTCTCCCAGCCCCAGCCAGTTCTTTCCAATCCCTCCCTTTCCTCCCCAGTCAATCCCCACCAGCATCTTTTTTTTTTTTTTTTTCTTTCTTCCTTGTCCTGCAGACTCCTTGTAATGGTCTCACAGACTCCCAGGTTGGGAACCACTGTCCTAGGGAATTCTCAGAACACAATAACAGATAGCAAATCTAATCTTTCTTATATCAGCTCTTCTTGGTGTAGTCTGTTCTTGAAGAATGCGATCCGACCAGTGTTCTTAAATTTAAGCCTGAAGACGAAAGGCAGCAGGAGCCAAAATATTTACAGTAATACCATACTCGTAGACTTGACATTTGTCAGAAACCTGCAGCAACATTTGTTTAGTGTAATGAATGCAGTCTAGATATACGTTAGCCATGCAGAAGATGTGGATTTCATTCCCAGGTCAGCCAGGGTTGGAAATGCTGCGGTTTCAGTCTCATGCAATGATAGCACCTAGGGCCAGATTTAAAACCTAGTATTTCAGGGTTCCTTGGCTGTGGACTGCTATGTGAACGTAACGTGGGAATAAAATAGTTTCTATATTAGAACGGCCTCTTATATACTGTAAGGCAGTGATCGCTCGGGTAACCAAAGCCCTGTATAATTATGAATTGAGGTATATGGTTTATTTGACATATCGCTAATAAATGTTAATATCTCAGTGGTTTACAGTTACAGGTACATGACACCATTCCTGCGGTTGACACATTTATCCCAGGTCAACCAAACAGGCATATCTTATTCTGGGTTTTTCCCATGGCATGCATGGAGAATATGGTTCTAATTTTCCTGTTGATTTCCCTAAGAAATCAGAATGGGATTTGAATTTAAGTTGTAATTCTTTCAAACTCCTGCTCAAAGTGAGTCACAGTTTGGGCACAGTAAGCTGTTTCCTGCCCCAGAGGACTTAGGGCCCAATATTCACTTGGAACGGCTATGTGCTGTCACCGCCAACCTCTAATCCCAGATATTCAATGCTGGGGTCATATGTGGCCCAGGCATTGAATATCTGGGGTTGCCGCACAGCTTCCGATGCTGCAGAAGCTACCCAGGTAACGACGATATTGCACCGCTACCCAGTGAGCTAGGTCAGCTTTTGCTTCACCTAGTTTTACCCACAGGTCACTAAGCGGGTAACGGTGCAATCTCGCCACTATCTGGTTAGTGACTGTCGCTGCCCAGGAATCCCCACAACATACCCGATGCTAAGCAGTTAGCATTGGGACGTATAGCAGCATTAGTTATACAGTTAGTGCCATTGAATATCCTGTTCAGCGGCATTTACACGGTTTACAGGTCAGAAAACTGTGTAAATGCCTTCAGAGTATCGGGCCCTTAATGTATAGTCATATCTGAGGCAATGGAAAATGAATTGACTTGACTTGTCTAGGCTCAGGAGGTGTGTAACTGAGTAAAGCAGGACTTGAGCCCTGGCCTCCCTGGTTCTCAGCCAGCTGCTCTCATCGATAGAGCACACCTTTAATAAACCCATGCATGTAGAAGGGGAAACCTGGACTGGATCGGCCTGTTGAGTTGACCTGGGACAAGGTGCAATCCCAGTTGATGCACTTGTAAAAACCCATCATGTTATTGAAAAGAAGATTCACTTTGACTTTTCGGTATTGTTTTGTTTGTTACGTTTTGAAATTTTGAAGGCACATGACCGTCTCTCTCATGCCACAAGTACTTTGTTGTGTCCATATTAAGAGCTACAGTAAGCCTCAGTTATATGATAGAAATTGCAGGAACAGGTCCTGCTAGAGACAGCTGAGGGTCCTCATGGTTGCAGCTGTATCACTGGGAAGATGAGCAACAGTTCTGTGCATATGCAATTAGCTTAAGAAATGCTGTGCGGCATTTGGGGTGTTCTTCAAAGCCCAAAACTGACCGGGACACTAATTCTTCTCCTTTATTTTCTCTCTGAACCTAAAGATGTCCAAAGGTCGGTAAAATGGCTGTTGAAGGAAAAGTGCAGCTTTCCAGTCCCTCAGGGCTCGTTTGAACGTGAGTCACCCTGTTTAGATTTTCTCTTTAAATACTATATGATTTTTGAGTTCTGTTCAAGAGAAACTCCCATCCAGGCTATGAAGTGATAAACTATGTCATCAAAAGCAGTCTAGGGCTGCTGCCAAGTTACCCAGTTGCACAAGGAGGATTTCAACCCTGTCGTGATGTATTATGAGAACTGCAGCACTGATTTCAATGGGTAGAATCGTGGCCTACAAATACCACACCGCCAAAAAGTCTCCCTCCTGGAACTAGATAAGTTGACATCTATACCTACCCTAGGTCAACAAAACAAACGGATCCAGTCCTGGTTTTGCCCCATTACGTAGAGATTTTTTAAAATTGAAAATGCAATCCTTTATTCACATCAAAATAAAATATAGGAAGAAAAAAACCCAACCGGGTTCAGTGTTAGAAAAGTCCACATCATGGGATGAATAACCAGTACCCCCTCCCCCATCATCATTTTAAATGCAGATTATCAAATCCAGCATTAGAAAATAAATATAAATAAATACAATTTCAATCATGTAACTTCCTTCTCTAGCCAAAAATTTCCAAATGCTCTTTAGGGAAACCTATTTTAATACCTTAAAGGTGATTAAGCACTTGCATGGGAGCTTTAAAAAAAAGTTCCCCCCCCCAACCCCCCCGATGCAAGGACCCAATCCTTCAGCTGGAAAAAAGGCTTTACACTTCACCTGTGTTGCCTGGAAGCATCAGGAAACATTTGGATTCTCTGACCAAAGAAAGACATCTGTTTAACCTTAAAATAACAAAGTAGTGCAACCTTATTAACGTCAGAAAATAAAGAAACTAACCAAATGGATCTTGTGGTTATGTCTTCCTAAAGGCACTTGCACCAGAAATCAATACATCCGTCTCATATTGCTCTAGGTCTCGGGGAAACATAAAAAAAAATCTTACAAAGAGGTAAGATATCCCAATTAGGCAATTTAACAATATCTCTTAAATACATCTTAATTCCTGAGCTGAAAGTAACGATGTCAAGGAAAATTCAAAAGCCTCAAGTTGCAAACTCTTGCCAAATTTTCCATTCCCTCTAATCTCTTCTGTGTATGTAAACAATTCTTAGTGCTAATATTGCCAAGTGCCTGCAGTGTTGAAATCTGGGATTTCACAACCCCCAATTCGTTTTGCAATACACCAACTTCTGATCATACTCCTCCATTTTTTTCACTACCTGTTTGGTAAAATCACACAATTTAGGAATTGTTTCCCTTGGAGTCTCTGTTCAGAATCGATGGATCAACAGCGTCTGACTGCTCAGGCAATCCTGTCTGACCGTCCCAACCATCAGGACAAACTGCTGCTTCTTGATCAATGTAAAGGCGGCATATGAGAATTATCACGCTTCTTAATGTGGCCCACATTTTTTCATGAATAATTTACTCTTTTATTATTCTATAAATACTGAGAGATTTAAAATAAAAACTAGATATACTTGGTCATAGATATCTGTTCATCGATTTAATCAATCTCATCCAAAAAAACCCCATACATGATATATCCTTTTAATTGAAGCTCAGTCTTCCATGAACTTATAAAACATTATTCAAAAGTTGTATTTCATCATTGCTGTTTCATTTTGTTGAAATTCAATATAAAATATAGTGTATTACTTATCTTAATAACTTGACAATTTGGAGATCTCCCCCACTGTCTCACTTTCAAATGTATATCAAATTGAACTTTCTTCTCTTGGAGATCCCAACTAGCAATCACAGTCCAACATATGCCATAAACATCAGGTATGGTGCTCTCTTGACATCAACATATATCCACGCCAATTCCAATAGTTTCACCTATCTCCTAGGCTATATCAGGGAGTGAAAAAATAGATGGATAATGGATTCTTAATTAATATCCATGATATCACTGTTTAAAACAAAACAACTTCCTGTGTGGTACTTTACTCTTCTGCTAGCTCCACCCATTCTTCTCAAAGACACACATGCACATTCCGTGCTATAAATACAGAGCTTACCTATTGGTTTAATCACCTTTTAAAGGCTATTATAATGAATCTAATTATCATTCTCCTCGGTTAATTAAAAAAAAAATCCTGCCGTTTAATTTCTTGATTCAACCTCTGAGGGGAGATGCTAGAAACCTGAGGGGTTGAATGAGAAGGGGAGAGATGTTGGATACCTGGAGGGGGAAGAGAAGGGAAGATGCTATATGTGGGGATTAGGGAAGGAGAGATGCTGAACATGGGGACTAGGGAAGGGGAGATGCTGGACTACGCAAGGGTGAGTAAAGAAGAGACGAAAATGCTGGACATGGAACACAGAGAAGGGGGGAGATGCAGGGCACAGAGAGTAGGGAAAGGAAGGGGGTCTAATGGACTATGGGGTGAGGTGGGGAAGGTAAAGGGAATTGCTGGACATAAAACAGGGGAACGGAAGAGAGTGGGACATTCTGGACTTGGGGGGGAAGATAGTGAGGGACAGGGGAAGAAGAGAGAGAGATGGGGAAAGAGAGAGCTGGGATGAGGAAGGTGGAAAGCTGTAGGTAGATGCAGTAGAAAAGAGGGAGATTGAGGACTGAATGGTGAGGAGGAGTGACATCCGAGTGGATAGAGAAGCAGAAAAAACAAATAGAAGAAAGCTCAAATTGAAAGATGAATGTTAGATCACTGTAGGGGAGGAAGTGAAGACAGGAAGAAGGAAAAGAAATGGTAAATGGACAGCAGACTATAAGAAGAGCATCAAAGAGAAGACAGAATAAAGCAGAAAACAAAGACTGGGAGCAAGGTGATTAGAATAGTAAAATGGCCCTGTAGCAGCAGATAAGCATGCAATAAATAAATCCAGGAGTCTTTTCAAGGATCCAAGCCAGTTTAATGTGCACATGGCTCAAGCAATAAGCAATTTCAAAATGGCTGAGCAATGGCTTCTAGTAAAACAACAACTTTTATAGCTTTCTTGTCCATTCTAAGCATAGGCAAACTTTTCATTGGTCCCAGTACCCCTCTCACCCATCTATTGGTCCCGGTACTGATATGGCTACCCAATCGGGACTCTGGGCTGGGCTCAGCACCTGGTTGCCCCCCTTCTAGTCCCAATTACAATGGTCAGTGTCTCTAACTTGTTACATCTCTCCTCCAAGGTCGCTTAGCTTGTTAAAACATATGAGAAGCAGGGCACTGTAACCTTGCTTTTTGCAGAGTTAATTAATTCCATAGAAGCATAGCACACCTTATCAGTACCAATTAAACTTGTTTTTCTATATTTTCTAAGTTTCGTTTCTGCTTAGCTATGTTCAGTTAAACTGAGTTAAGTTTCAATTCTATGGTGTCATCATTCAGGGGGGGTTTTCATTCCTCTGGGCCTAACTACAGGCTTCAGTTACAGGTCAAGCTGCTCAGGCCTGTCTGCTTAGTTCAATTAGCATGGATCATAGGCCGTCGCCTACCACAGCCCAACATCAGAGGTAGAATTTTATTTTCTATTTAGCATTTGGAATATGTCCTTTTTGGAATTTACATCCTTGATCTTGATATTTTGCATAATAAGAGGGAAATGCATCACTATTTCTATCTCACTGCTGATTTGTCTGCTCAGACATGATATTATTGTCATGGGAAGTAGGGAGAAGATGATAACCCCAATTCCCTCCTCCACCTCTTGGAACTAAGGGAACTCCTCCCCACCTTCAGATAGCAAATGTCCCAGATTCGGCTGCAAAAAATCTAGTAATCTTAGCCAAGGGTGGCCCATCCCACAAAGTGAGAATATTTTCCCAGCAAAGTTTCCAAAATAGAAATCTACATAAACACACCTCTTACCCAAGCATTCCTTCTCATTGTTCTTAATCTATCAATCTCTCTCCTTCAGTATCCCCCCCCCTTGACTTAAATTGCCCCCATTGGGCCTTCAGCAAACCTTCCTTGACTTATTATGTCCGTGCTACCTCGCCCAGCAAACCTCTCCCCTGTCTATTTCCCCAACATCATTCTCTCACCTCTCCACTTACTGCCTACAGCCTCTCCCTTTCCATCTCTCCATCTTCCCCCTCTCCCCTTGTTCCACCACGACCATCTGTTCTAAGCCTTTCTCCCTTCAGCAGTGCTGAACCCCTGCTTTTCCTCTTCTCGATGTATGCCTTTCTCTTCAGTCACTCACTCACTCACCCATGGCATCCGATTAGACCCTCTTAAAGCTGCTGCAGTGCATGGGGAACTATCTCTTTTTCCCCATCACTCCATTCACTCCAATGAGGCTTGCAAGTTCGCATGTTTTCAGTCCTCGTAGCGGCATATATCGTTGATGATCTTGCAAGATCAATGGGATGTGCAGTACTCACCAGGTTTCACGTGCACACTTGCAGACATGGTCAAAGGGAATAGAATAGCAGTGGCAGTCAGGAAAGCAAATCTGTAGCTGCTAACTTTTGACTGGTGGGCCTTGGAGATCCCTGTCAGCCTGTAGCCAAAGTATTCTTTCTGGGAGCATAGGCCACAAGAATGCATGGGAGGAGGGGATCTTTGCTTGTATGTGTGAGATCTCCTGTAACCACGTGTGTTACATGCCTAATGCATGTGACTTGGCACCTCTGTAGCAGTGATCCCAAGAATCATACTGATACCGTGTAGCCTGTCCATTTCCACACCAGTAGGAAAATTCTGGACCGCGACCATTATGAGATATGGAGAAAAGCCTGGCGAGCATCTGGGATGTGTAACTCTTGCGTTTGAGAAGACAAAATGTTTGTGGTGTGAGGAAGTGGCTATGTGTTAAGAATTCCCTTAAAGTGTATATTAAATGTGTTTTGTTTTGGCAAAGAAAGGGTTGGTCAAATATTTTCTTTGCTGGGGCCTATGAGTATAGTTGTATATAGCCATTTTTTGTACATGACCTTCATATTTCTGCTTGCAGTTAGCTAAGCCCTCTCAAGAACATTCTCGGTTCAGCATCCCCTTTGTAATTAATAGGCTCATCTTAGTAAATTAATCCAAGATAGGCATTAAATAACATTCAGTGAATGCTCAATAACGTAGCAACACAGTAACATAGTAAAATGATAGCAGATAAAGACCAGCATAATCCATCTAACTAGCATAGATGCTGCGCATACAATGTTAATTATCAAGCACATGCTAAAATGTCATTTGCATAAAACCATTTCTTTAGTTGCATATATGGACATAAACGAGTTTTAGTGTGCTCATGCTAACATCTTTCTGGACTCCTTCAACATGCACAGTGTGGCTTACTATTTTTACCATGCCCATGATGTCCTTGACTTGCACACCGAAGTTTATTCCAAAACGCCCTCTCAAATACTTCAAAGAAATAAATAACACACAAAAAGCAAATCTGATCTTGTTCAAAAACATACTTTATACTAGAAAAGTCATGATATGAAACTTAAAAGCATTAAACTTAAATGTAACCCGAGAAAATATTTATCCTACTTGTATAAAGGACTCTAATGTACAATAAACTAACAAATAATAACAATCTTTATCTTACAATGAATAAAACCGTTAAGAAAAAAGGAAAATACAATCACATAAAATTAAGACTCTAACTCCATTTTCCACTTTCACATACCTCTCGATCTGTCCCTTTCTGTGCTACACCAGTTCTCGTTCATTTTGTTACTCCCTTTCCCCATCCTTAATACCAACCGTTGTCTCCCTCTTTAATTTTCCAGGGCTTGCAGGAAGAGGTCCCCACTGGCAGCCAGCTTCCTCATGGGTCTGTCCTCTTAAACATCTCTTGGAAAATGCCGCTGTGCAGTTAAGATTTAGGAAAAGAGTGCAAGTCAGCAAACATAACCAACTCGGTGCTCAAGTCCTCTTATGTCTCCTCTGCTGCCATCAACAATGACAAGCTGGCCATTAAGGAAAGTGTAGTAACTTTTATTACCCAAATCAAACAGTTTGGCTAATTACCCCTGCTTTATATTACCAATAAGATACATCTCACAGACCACCCAAGTAGGAGACCCAGACTCTCTCAAGCTAAGACATGCTACAGGGCTGAGGGTGCTGCTGAAATGGCCCATTCTGCCTCTAGATACGACAGAACTACTTAAACATTCCTCTTATTGTGACACCTTGTGGTTGAGAACAGTGTACAAAGAATTATGACATCATCCATGATGTCATCCCACAAAGTTCCTAAACTGCACTCTCGCTACACAGAGAAACCAGTTGTGAGCTGTGCTCTAGTCTCCTATATATAATGAAAAGTGCTAAGCAATTGATGATTGATATGGAAACCAAGTATTTATCAAGTGACTGTAATGCATTAACAAAGTGGTGGTTCATGGATTGCCCAGAAAGCCTATAATGGCTTATCAAGGTTTTTTTCCCTATAAACACATAACAGGAGAAAAGCCTTAGTAAATGAGGTCCATAGTGGCATTGCAGTTGTGCTAATAATTTAAGAACTACCAATAAAATTGTGTTGATTTTATAAGACTCTTTGGTTGCTGTAATGTGATTATGATATTAGGCTAAGCAAGTTGGGGGGAGGATTTAAAATGGGGACCAGCTAGCTTCAGAAGGATCACTGCTCATCTGACCTTGACCCAGTTAGGGTTAAAGGGAGCTAGCTCAGTATCCCTGCCATTTCGATGCTTGACCTCTCTGCTGAGTTATCCGGCTGGCAATTCTGATGGTTATTGAATGATTTAGATATGCTCTCACTGAAAACTGAACTGAGGCTAAGAACCTCTGGCAAATATGATTATGACAAGGGTAAGAGGAAAGATAGTACATGATCTTTACTTGCTAAATTTCACTGACTGAGTTCAGGAAAAAGCTCTGTTTAAGCTGATGGTAATGACATTCAAGGACTCTATGCAATTCAAGATCGGTCTATCTGATGGAACACCTACAGGAGTGTACACCAAGCCAGAGCTCAACAAATCCCAGGTGCCTGGTCACCATGGCAACTAGAAATTTCCATCTGGTGCCTGAGATTTTCATGCTGCCCCTATTTGTGGCCACAGTCACTACTGCCAGAACAGGAGTTTCCTCTTTGCTCCACTGGGCAATTCTGTGTGAATCTGTGCCATGCAGTGCAGCAACTAGGGCCAGTGATAGATATGCAGGGGCCCAGGGCAGAAACTGAGGGGGCCCCAAAGCCCACCTGTAGGCTATGCCTCCTTCAGTTTCCAGGGCAATTCCCCTGTTTGCTACCCCTAACGCCGGTCCTGGCAGGAACTCTTGCACTGATCTCGCTCCACTGGAGAATCAGAGCCCAGTGTGAGAAGTCCTGTACCACAGAGCTCAGAATCATACAGAGAAGAGAAATGAATGGTGCGAGCCAGGAGACTGACTTGAGAATAGAGGAGAAGTTGTTTGGCTTGCAAAGGGAGGGGTTGGGGGACTGACTGACCTGAAAGATGGTGAAGGCAGGCTGGGGGAATGGCTGACTGCCTTGCTGGGACAGCGGATGGCTGACTGGCTTCCTAAGTGGTGAGGGTTTGCTGGGGGAAGGGGGATAGGGACTAAGGAGGGTGGCTTACTGGTTTACTGTAGCGGGTTGTGAGGGCTTGTTCGGGGATGGCTTAACTGGCTTTCTGGGGTGGGGAGGGGTTAACCTGCTTCCTGGGTGTTAAGGAATAAAGGGGGGTAGGGGCAGGGAGGATGGCTGGCTGGCTTTCTGCTGAGTGGTGAACTGGAATGGGGATAGGGAGTAGAATAAGGGAGGAGACTGGTGAGGAGAAACAGGATAAGAGAAGGTTGTTAAATGCCCTCAAGTCAGTGCCAACTCATGACAACCCTCTGATAAGATAAGAGAAAGACTGGGTGATTATAGGGTCAGGGAGAGAGAGACTGAATGACAACAGGGTGGGGGGAGGGGAGGAGAGAGACTGGGAGAGCTGCTGGCTGTATATTTCTACCTGTATCCTACAAAATTTACTAAGTTTTCGTTGCCCTTGGACACATAATGGGAAAACCAACCTCGATAAATCAGGCCCTAAAAGAGCAATGGTAGACCTCTGAAAAGATCCCCCCCCCCCTGCCCCCCAGTTCCTCAACTTCAGTGGAAACAATGCGGGAGCGGGGCTGGCGTTTTTGGGCTGGCTCCTAAACTGAAAGAAAATGTTGTCAAGGCTTGCATAAATTTTAGCATATCACCAGTGCATATGATTAAAAAGACAACATGGAGAGGTAGGGCTTTCTCAGTTCCTGTGTGTGAGCTGTGCCACAAAGTCCCATGGAAGATGAAAGAGGACTTATGTGCAGTTAAGAACATTCCTGTTCCCCTGATAGATTAGGTCTGATTTAAGTATGTTGTGGTAAGCTCAGGCAGTAAGGAGGAGAAACCAAAGAATTTCCTCAAAGTGCCAGCACGTCAATTAAAGCCCCATTTGCATAAGGTGCTTCATTTGCATAAATATTTGCATAATGTTACCATACACTAACTTTTAGTAAACATGCCTCTTAATGAGTATATGGATAAAGAAAGACTAAAAGGTTTCTACATTACTATAATCCAGTACCAACCGCCAGGCACATTAGGAACTACTACAAACGCTGCCCATTTAGAACCCATAGCAAACCCGCCGTATCCTAACAGCACTACCAGGACTCACAAAGCACCATACTCTACCTATCAAAAGGCAACACTGCAAATATTAAACCAATACATCTCAGAGAACAACAATACATGACCTACTGGGGAAAGAACAAGTGGCAATGTCAAATAGGAATTATATAAACAGAATACCTCAGCTCAGTTACACATGCAGAACAGACCATCACCAAACAAGGAATCACAATTTAGAAACAGGAAGACAATAATTAAACTGGGAACCCCAAAAGCCAAACTTGGAATATACAACAACACTGTAGAAATAAAACTATATATTAATTTCCTCTTGTACTAAACAAAGCGCAAAAATTAATGATGCACATTTCCCAGAGCTGACATATTCCAGTTAATAAATTCAAAATAAAGAGATATTTTTCTACCTTTTGTGCATTTTTTTCAGTTGCAATTGTTCCAGCCACTTTCTTCTGGTTTCTTCGTGTCTTCTGCTAACTCTCCATCTGCTGTCCATTTGTCCTTTCTTCTGTCTTCTTGTTTTTTTTTTCCATTCTCTCTCTACATCTGCTTTAACATACTAATCTTTCTCCTTTGGCTCTTTCCTCATTCCTATTTCATCTACTCAAAATTTACCCCTCCATCCTCAATCCCCACTTACTCTCCCAATACCCGGCCAATTGTAGATTTTTTATCCCTCCCACACAAAATATTTTTCCCCTCTCCATTTTACTCTCCCAGCCCCATCCCATTCTAATCCTCCCCCAACACCAGCTCCCTTCTAGTTCCAGCCTCACCCAGCATCCATTCCCTTCTAGTCCCTGCATCAGCCCATTTCCAGTCCTAGCAGCCCCCCAACCCAATACCAGTCCTATCCCCCCCTCATCATCAACCCACTTCCAGTCCTAACCCCCCATCACCCCATTTTCAGTTTAAGCCCCCCCCTATAACCCATTACCAGTCCTAACCCCCCACTTCCAGTCAGCCCCCCATAGCCCATTGCCAGTCCTAACCCCCCCATCAGCCCACAGTCCATTACCAGTCCTAACCCCATCAGCCCACCTCAAGTCCTAACCCCTCCCCATCAGCCCATTTCTTGTCCCAGCCCCCCCATAGCCCATTATCAGTCCTAAACCCCCCCCCCATAGCCCATTACCAGTCCTAACCCCATCAGACCACCTCCAGTGTTAACCCCCCATCAGCCCATTTCCAGTCCTAACCCCACCCAACAGCCCACCTCAAGTCCTAACCCCTCCCCATCAGCCCATTAGCAGTCCTAACCCCCCCCCCTAGCCCATTAGCAGTCCTAACCCCCCCTCTCTAGCCCATTAGCAGTCCTAACCCCCCCCCATAGCCCATTACCAGTCCTAACCCCCATCACCCCATTTCCAGACAGCCCCCATCAGCCCACAGCCCATTAGCAGTCCTAACCCCCCCTAGCCCATTAGCAGTCCTAACCCCCCCTCCTAGCCCATTAGCAGTCCTAACCCCCCCCTAGCCCATTAGCAGTCCTAACCCCCCCCTCCTATCCCATTAGAAGTCCTACCCCCCCCCAGCCCATTAGCAGTCCTAACCCCCCCCTCCTAGCCCATTAGCAGTCCTAACCCCCCCCAGCCCATTAGCAGTCCTAACCCCCCCTAGCCCATTAGCAGTCCTAACCCCCCCTCCTAGCCCATTAGCATTCCTAACCCCCCCCTCCTCTTCTATTAGCATTCCTAACCCCCCCCCGCCCATTTGCTGTCCTACCCCCCCCAGCCCATTAGCAGTCCTAACCCCCCCCTCCTAGCCCATTAGCAGTCCTAACCCCCCCTCTCTAGCCCATTAGCAGTCCTAACCCCCCATCACCCCATTTCCAGACAGCCCCCATCAGCCCACAGCCCATTAGCAGTCCTAACCCCCCCTAGCCCATTAGCAGTCCTAACCCCCCCCTCCTAGCCCATTAGCAGTCCAAACCCGCCCCCCCAGCCCATTAGCAGTCCTAACCCCCCCCCCCTCCTAGCCCATTAGCAGTTCTAACCCCCCCCCCCCTCCTAGCCCATTAGCAGTCCTAACCCCCCCCCAGCCCCTTAGCAGTCCTAACCCCCCCCCTCCCCCATTAGCAGTCCTAACACCCCCCCCCCCAGCCCATTAGCAGTCCTAACACCCCCCCCCCCGGCAAATTTAAAAACAGAAAAAGCGGGCTCTGGCTGCTGCCGCGGACGCGGCAGCATGCAGTGTCCCGCGGGGCCCCCTCCGCCCGCTAAGCCCCTCTGCAAGGGCTTTCAGATTCGCGAGGGAGACAGCGTCTCCCTTGCGTCTCTTGTTAAGCCCGCAGGGGCTAATGGGAAATTTCCCATCAGTCCCTCGCGTCTAAAGGGGCTGATGGGAAATTTCCCATTAACCCCTACGGGCTTAACAGAGACGCGAGGGAGACGCTGTCTCCCTCGCGAATCTGAAAGCCCTTGCAGAGGGGCTTAGCGGGCGGAGGGGGCCCCGCGGGACACTGCATGCTGCCGCGTCCGCGGCAGCAGCCAGAGCCCGCTTTTTCTTTTTTTGCGGACCTTCACGCGTGCCAGCTGCAAGGCCTTCGCGTGCCACAGCTGGCACGCGTGCCATAGGTTCGCCATCGCTGTTATATAGGAACTTAGATTTGGCCCATGTCTGTAAATAGCTCTCTTTCTGATTGCCATACCGTGTTATATACATAGTTATATTCCAGACCTTGTTATGTACATAGTTATAATCTTGCTACTTTCCCTCTAATGATCTTGTTTATTGTTAAACTTTAATCCAACAACCCATGCGATATACATAGTTCTATGCATGTTATTTGTAACTTTTATGGTTCAAGTTAAATGTTTTATAGTGTAAACTGCTTCTGATCGCTGGAAGGAGCGGTATAAAAATGTAACCAAATAAATAAATGTCTTTCAGTAGTAGGCACTGAGAGTTCGATAACTTACCCAAGATCACAATGAGCAGTAGTGGAACTTGAACCCAGGCTTCCCTGGTTATCACCCCACTGTGCTGACCATTAGGCTGCTCCCCCCAACCTGAGGTGTTCAGTGCTAAAGACATTCCATCACCTCCATCCTGAATGGTTCTCAATGATCATCCTAGAGGTGAAAGGCTCTTTATCCCTGAGCCGTCCAGTCACAGAGGTGTGAAGCCGCATGCCCCTATGTCCCCATCGTGATCCATCCATCTTCCAGAAGTGAAAGGCTCTGTATCCCTGTGAGGCTCCCCGGAACCACTCATCACTCCTCTGATACACAACAGTTATTATATTTAATAATCTGTCACACTGCTCGTATCTTTGGTGCATGATTGTTGTATAGCAGGGAGCCATTCTTCACCTCTCCCCCCTCGGTCTGGCTTTGATTTCTCAGTAACTGCCGAGCTGCACAGAAGGGGGAGAGAGGGCGCGGATGGACTGTGTAGCCTGCAGTGAGATGATTTAGCAGCCGATGATTTGTAAAGGCTCTAACTGCTTTTACTGCTCTTTAGAGAGTCTTTGTGTGGAATAATTTTAAGCTGGAGATGGACCAGAGAAAGGTAACGAGCAGAAAAAAAAATCAGTCTGTTGGGGGTAGAGAGAGTTCCAAAGTAAGAATGGATTTGAAATCAGTAGTTACCTGATGCTAGCGGCCTGCTAGAATTAAGACTCCTAACCCCAGAAATATGATGCTATGCTTCCATTATGCCAGTGTTTAAGTGTATGAGTAGAGCAGTGAGAGAGAATCGTTGTGCTGTGTGTCTGGAAGTGTTAAGGGCACATCAGCATTGAGAAGGCAGGTGCTCCCTAGCTCTGTTACTGCCTTTAGCCATAATTCTATAGTTATCCTTTTACTGACAGTGTAGTTATCAGTAATAGATTACAGGGATATTGATAATTCTGTTTTAACAGAATCCTGCTGGGGCACAGCTGTTTGTAAGATGGATTAACCCTCACATGACCTCAATAAATATGTGTGTGTGTGGTGGTTTAACCCATGAGTGATCAGGATAGGCCAATCATTTTGATAAATATAACTCCTAAATACAAAGGTTAGAACAGTTCCTCCAATAATTTATCTTGTGACTTTCCACGCATTCTGTCACATACCTCCATCATGCTTTTAAATTTCAGTCTTCTTTCACCATATATCCATTCCATAGCTAATCAATTCACTCCCACTCTTTATTCATTAAAAACCTTCATTCACAATCAGAACAAAGCAATTCAAGCTGATCATTCAGATCAGTAGATGCCAAGGAGTTTATTTTATCAATCTATCATTGTTCTTTATGACTCAAATATGATCACGACTTCCACCATGAAAAAAAGATGTACACATTCTACGCTCTGAAGTCTCCATCTGAATGTCAGTAGTCCCAATAATGTGATGTTAATGAGCTGCTGCACTCCATCTAATACTACTTTGAGGCTCACTTATCCATTGTCCCAAAGGATAGATCTCTGTCAATATAAATTTTTTCTCAAAGACTTGGATATTTGTAAGTTGTGGCATCTTTCAGAATCAACGATACAGATGCTATAACGCATGAGCTTTTGAGATCTCACTGCGTTTTGATGAGACATTGACTCTGATTTTCCAAGTAAGAATACAGCTACTGGAATCCTACATTACAGTACAGAAGATATCTCCAAGGACTTAGAATGCAGTAAATCACAGTCAATGAGATAAACCTTTTCACAAATACAATCACCAAGCTTACAATGAGGGGAGAAGGCAGGGGCAAGGTTACAGGTAAGGGAAGAACATCTGGTAAGGGCTTTCAAAAAAAAACCTTCATGGAAGTAAACTAAAGATAAATGAGAAAATCAGGAAGAAAAGGAAAATGGAATACGGTAGAGGAAGGAAATGAGGCAGGGAAGAAGCCATGCCAGAGAGGTAAATGCAGAGAGTAAAGCAGAGCTTTTGAAACCTTTCTCGCTGACCTTAAGGACACTGGGACTACACTGTATGCAAATTTATCGTATATGTTCACGTTCGCGTTATTTGATATACCACCCATCGCATTAAATATCTAAGTGGTTTACAGAGTAAAAATAAGAAAAAAAATGACGCAAGTACTAAAAATACATACATAAAACAATAAAAATTAAATAGAAAAGGGACTCCTTAGTTTTGTTATTTTTTGAAATTGTGCTTATAAGATTGTTTTTGCCCAGGCATGCTAAGTTTTGCACTTCTTGCATGTTTTGCATAAAAATCAATGCGCAGTAATAGCAAAAGTCGTGTGCTATATGCTAGGGGCGTGGCCAGCATTTTCCCGGCAGTGACCACCCAGAAAAGCACCGTAATGCGCAGTAGCAGCATTCACAATTAATTAATGCAGGTGTGCTTAATGCCACTCATTGAGGTGACATTAAGTGCACCCACAGTAATTACAACATTGACAGAGCAAAATATGTACCCCCACGCTAACTGCAATGTGCTCTCCATGCCCACTCTCTGCCCCGATCCACCTATTCCCTGCCCCATTATGTGATTTGCAATTGTCAAGGGAATTAGCATGCGATAGCTGTTGTGCCCACAGGGTAACAATTACTGAGGCCCTGTGCTAACAGTTTCTGGTGTGTTAGATTGCACATTTATTGCTTAGCACATTTTAATAAAAAGGCCCTTAAATTTTAAAAAAAAAAGTACAGAACACAGTGATTTGAACAGAAGATTTGCTAATAGGTTTTCCACCTCTTCACCCCACCCCCAAGGGGAATCCTCTGCCCAGGAGGCTAATGCCAATCTGAGATCTAATGGTAGTGTTTCGTAACTAAGGGACTACAACTGAAAAAGCAGTTTGTCTAGCGGGTATTCCGAAAACCCACTGGCTGTGAGGTTGCTGGGACATGTCTGGGAAGCCCTGAATAAAGGGAAGGGGAAAATTACAAAGGATCTGAAATATATTAGTGGATATGAAGAGAAAAGAAATGAGCAACAGAATAGGCTCTTCTAGAGGTGGAGCTGCTGAAGAGATCTATTGCTGCCTCAGGAAGGAGTGAATATAATGTATGGCTGTAGTTTTTCAGAAAGTAGAAACAGCGAACATGCCTACATCATTGGGAGCTGTCCAGAGGTAAATGGTACATAAGAGGGGCACACACTTAACATTTTTATATTGTTGGCGCTGCAGATCGCTGCACCATGGCACCAACAGTATTGTGTGGGGCAGACCCAAACACGGCGGGGCAGCTGAGGCAGCATGGCACCGATCGGGGCACAGAGCTGCTAACAGCTCTGTGCACACAATCATTACCGTCCCTCCCCATGGATTTACCGCAGGGACCCGTGATACCTGCTTCGGCAGGCATTGTGGGACTTTACCTGCAGTATCTGCCAAGGTAGGTAATGCGGGTCTCCGCTGGAAATCGAAGCCTCTGTGGTATCTGCAGAACCTTCCCTCGGCATGCTCCCTGCAGATACCACAGAGGTTTTCCCCTTATCGCGCTGTTTTGGCTGCTAATGCACCGTGTTAGCAGCCAAAACTAATGTGATTTAGTAGACATACCCCATAGTATTGCTGCAAAAAAGTGTGCAAAAGAGCATCAAAAACTACTAAAAAAAAAAAAGCAAAACATGAAATATAAGATAAGCAAGCCAGAGAAAATCAGTTTCGAAATGAGTTGTGTGGCTAGAGAACAACTCATATATTCTTATAAAATTCAAATGGAAAGAATAAAAAATCTAATTACTATATTTATTTAGGCATTGTTTTGCTTTTGACCCCAGGATGTGCATCTCAGGATTCACCGCACAGGGTTAGGCAATGCCATTTTCCAAGATGTTGGCACAGGAGGCAAGTGCATATGGACATAGCTCCTGCCTCCCAATGAGGGAGAAATGGTTGAGATTGGAGCTACCGGGGATTTGGGGAAGGGGGAAGTAGCCACTGGACTATCAAGGAAAATATTAATATATTTTAGAGGGTTCAGGGGGTGTTGGTGAAATGAGGAGTTTGGAGGATGGCACCCAGGAAGAAGGTTTGGATCAAGGGAAATGAGAGGGCCCACTTGGGCCACCAATGTACTTGTTTGGGGGTTGAGGGGTGGGGGGGGGGGGGCCCGTCTTTTGCTCCTGTGCTTTATCTTTATGCCAGCCTTTATTAATCTGGCTGTTAACCCTCCAAAGTGAGAAAAGCAAGCACAATGTTTGCCACGTTAAATGTAAAACAGCAAAAAGCAAATCAGAAAAATAATGGGAGGAGCATTCTGTTAAAAAAATAAACTCAAATGATAAATGTGTTAAATATATTATGAGAACAAATTTCAACTGTATTTCCACCCATAAAACAGAATTTTGTGTGTAGAAATGTCTTGTGAAAATTGCCCAATGCATACATGCATCAGTTTATTGGAAAGGTGTCCGGGAGGGTGGGGTTTGGTCAGAGATTACACTCACATGCATGTTGTAAGATTTCCAAAAGTATGCATGTATTTTTTGTTTTGCATAAAGTCCATACACAAATAATAGTAGCTCCTGGGGGAAATTGTACATTTTTTTTGATGTGGCTTTTTATGCATATGCAGACAATAACACAGCTGCCAGCACTGTTGGAAGATGTCATTGGCACCCTAGGAAAACAATCAGCGTTTTTCAAGTGTGAAAGACTGGATGAATGGCAATGGATTGATATTAATTGCTGAAAAAGACAAGTGTTTATGTTTGGTGAGATGGAAAGCAAGCAATTTCAAGTTAAACTAAAGACTGGTGATGTAGATTTTCCCTGGAAAGAGTCATTGCATTCATTAGGCATAATGTTGGAAAAATGGGGGATTGGTCAGGCATGACTTGCCAGTATGATAAAGAATGCTTATTTTAAGCTTAGACTGGTGCATCAGTTTTTGTCCGTATTTAGAAGAGGGCACTATGTATGGTGGTGCAGTCCGTGGTGCTTAGCACATTAGACTACTGTAATGTACTGTATATAGGATTGCCAGTTAAATATAGGAGGGACTTGTAGCTAATTCAAAATTTGTCTGCTAGGTTACTGACTGGAGCAAAAAGCCAAAAGAACATCCAGCTATCTCTGGCAAAATTACATTAGCTTCCTATCAAAGAAAGATGTTTAAAGTGCTAAAGAATAAAAGGCCAGATTGGAGAGACTAATTACAATGTTATGTTCCAGGGAGGAATCTCCTAGTTGTGCCAACCAGATGAGGAAAAATACATGGAAGTCTGCGTCATTTAGGATAATAGCCCCAGAGGAATGAAATGGAATGCGCTCCCAGAAAACTTCCAAGGGTTTTCTAATTTCAGGAATTAGTTGAAAACGTTCCCCTTTCCCTGGTGAGATTAGAGATTACCTGATAGGAAGGATTCTGGGAGTCCATTCTGGTTGGTTAGGGATATTAATTCTTAACTGCAATTTTAAGGATATATTTTAGCTATCTTTTAAAGATGGGTTTCCTATTACTGTATGTTGCTGTAAACCATTCTGAATAAGTATTCAAGAAGAGGGTATATGTTTTTATAAATAAATACCCATTTTCTTGCCCATCACACACCCACATGCTTCCTCTTACCCATTATATTCTACATTCCCCCCACCTACTATACCGTTCACGCAGCTGTATTTGTCAGTATTTTAAGTAATAATTCTACAACCAGTTTTCCCCTGCCTCCAACCCCTCTCTTGCCTTTATCCAGTCCTGCTCTCTTTCTCTCTTACCCCTCACCCTTAATCTATCTAGCTATCAACCCACTTCCTCCTGCTTTCATCTCCTGTCTGTTCCCCAACTTCTCTATTCAACCATTGTTTTCCCTCTACTCCCTACCCCACGTCTATTGACTGCCTGACTCCTAGCCTCTTCTTCCCCTCCCCATCCCACTCTCAATCCTCATGCCCCTTAGGCCCCTCTCTAAGCCATTCCCTTCTCTAATCCTCCTTTTAGCCTCACAGTTCCTCCACACTCCTCTCTGTTCCCATTACTTCCCCCTACCGCCACTGCTTCCCCCTTGTTTGTCTCGCCCTGCTTCCAGCAAGTTTGTCATAGCACAGGAAAAAAAGTCTCACGAGTCCCTCCTATTTGCAAACTCTTATTTCCCAATGGCCTTACTCACCACATAGCCCACAGCACAACCTTACAGTGCTCTTCACCTATCACGCACCCCACAAAACACTGTGTTACAACTGCGGATGAGCATGTCTTCAGAGAGTCTAAGAGTGCTGGATCTGTCCTTCTCCTGGGTTACTGAACAGGCCCCTCCTCGGAGTTTCAGTGAGTCGTGCTAGCTAAAATATAGCGTGATATAAATACCATTCATTGGACAATCAGGATGTAAAAGGTGAATTAAGGTAAAGCCATTGCCAAGAAGCTGAATGAATTTTTTTTTATTGATCTGTATTACACAGGATGTTGGATGGATTCCCAAAACAGTCTTTCTTTTCAAGGAATACATTGGAGGAACTTACTTCAATTGAAGGGAGAACAATAGAGACTTTAGAACAAATTAATAAGTTAAACAGTAACAAGTCAGCAGGCCTACATGTTGTTCATTCTAGAGTTTTAAAGGAATTTAGCAGGAAGCTTTTCATAAGTGAAAAGCGTTTACTGGAAATTGTGCCTTTAATGTATGAAGTCTGCACATTGTTCTACGATGCAAGTTGAGCGGAGGCATTTCTGGGGGGAAAGGTGAGGGAGGTACATGTTTAGGTTAGGGGGAGGAGAAAAGAGACACACATAGAAGGTATTTTCAATTCATTATGCTTTTCCAGCCAAATTCTACTAGCTGAGAAAGTCAAGTGCGAGAGACCACATAGTTGTCTCTTTTCCTTATCGTCCCTCCAGTTCAGTCCCTCACCTCTGGGTTGTGCACCTCTTCTCGCAGCATGGAGACTGGGCATGTCAGAACTGTGACACCACTGTAGATATCCTGCTGGCACCTCCCACCAACTCCCAGTGTGTCCAGTCTCCATGCAGCTGGAGGTAGTGAGCCTAGGTGCTGGGCTCACTAGAAGAGCAGATAAGGAGCTTTAGGCAGCTTAGTAGGGTTTTTAGTTTTTCTTTTCTCCCTATAATGTTTTTCTTTTGATCTGTAGCTTTAAAGCTCATTAGAGCTTGTTAAAAATAAATAAATAAAAGCAAGGGCTGAGAGGGGATCGGAAGGGGTTTAGAGGAGTCTCTTTTCTCCCTCCCGTTTAATTATGTCCCCTTTGCCTGCTCTCCCCTCCTTGTTGGCACGGAGGGGAGTTCTTTAGCAGGCTTTTCATCTCCTTACCGGCTCAGTTTTCTGTGCTGTAGATTTCCAGTCAGAAACTGTCTTCGGGCCTTGTTTCTCTGCTGCTGCTGCCGGCTGACAGCCTTTCTCAGCTGTGCTGTTCACAGGAAGCCCGTTATTCTTATCGGGGTGCAGAGAGGATCCGAAGGTCTGGGAGGAAGAGGGGAGTGTTTAAATCTTTGCTGCTAGTGTCCTGTGAGCGTTATTGAGGCCTGCTGCCGCGTGTGAAGCAGGTTCTGTGGGTTAGCAGAGCTCAGGATCTTGGCGGGCCTTTTTCCCACCGTTTTTTTCTTCACAGTGCTCTATCTCTTTGCTGACAACTTTCTTTAATTAATCCTTGTAGTTTTCTGCTTACTTGGAATTAATTTTGATTACATTTAATTTTCAATGTTTTGGAGCTCTTAAAGGGCCAGTGCAAAAAAGTTAAAAAAAATAAAATAAAATAAGAGCAGATTCTGCACATTTTTGTTTAGTTGCCCATTTTGGTGGTCTGCGGGAGCCATTTCCTTTACTATCCAGTCTCTCGGATCCCGTAGCGCTAATGCCTACGTGGCCACAATGCCTAGTTTGTGGCGCCCATAGGGGCTCAGTCTCGGACGCGGGGGTGTGTCATGGCTGCGCATCTGTGATGCTTACTATGGAGCAAGAAATGCAGGATCGGTCTAAAGAAGGCACGGCTCTGGTGGCGCAGAGTGCTGCCACTTCTGTGGAATGGGAGTCTCTGCTGGAGTCTCCGTCTGCTCTTCCTACTTCAAATTTGGCTTTTCCCGGTAATCCCGCCGTTCCCATGGTGTCAGGGCAGCTTTCGAGGGTTTCTCCCCAGATTTTGTGCTGCTGCTGCTTCATCAGGCTTACTGCTTGCGGCGGCAGGGGGTAGTCATGGATGCCTCACTTCTTGGGGTGGTAGGAAGCCAAGCGGCCACCGAAAGGTTCGGTGGTAGTGATGGGAGACCGGTTAAGAGGGCCCGGTCAGTGGAAGATCAGCCTCTTGGTTCGGACTGGCCGGATGCAGAGGACCTTGAGCTGGAGCCGGAAGCCAGGATGGAAGATTTAGAGGAAGGTGAAATTCAGGAACCTGAAGATCAAGCAAGGATTATCCGAGTCTTTTGAAGGGAAGAGCTAACAGCGCTCATTACGGAGTCCCTTCAGGCTCTCAACCTTTCGTCGGTGGTACCAGCGAAGGATGAGGGTTTGGAGGATCCTCTCATTCAGGCGGTACGAAAGTCACAGGCAGTTTTTCCTGTTCACTGTATGGTTAAGCAGATGATTCAGGATGAATGGGACGTGCCGGAGGCAGGCTTGCATGGTATAAGGTCCATGAAACGCCTCTATCCCTTGGCGGATCAAGAACGGGAAGTGTTTCATTCTCCGCGTTCAGCGTTCACGAAGAAGACTACCATTCCAGTTGAAGGCAGTGCGACTTTGAAGGACGTACAGGATCGGAAGGTGGATGCCTTATTGAATGAAGCAAGCTTTTGAGGTTAATGCTCTGGCTCTGCAGGCCTCTATTTGTGGAGTTTGGGTTGCGAGAGCATGCCTTTGCTGATCAGTGTTTGCAGCAGCCAGTTCAGCAAACGCAGGAGCAGCTAGCTGATGTGACAAGACTAGAGTCAGGTTCCGCATATTTGGCCGATGTCCACTATGATCTTATTAGAGGTTTGGTGTATAGCATGGCTTCCTTGGTAACCGCATGCTGCTATCTTTGGCTCAGGAACTGGGCAGTGGACAGTTCCTCC
The DNA here is from genome assembly GCA_033557465.1 of Ichthyophis bannanicus. Taxonomy (NCBI): domain Eukaryota; kingdom Metazoa; phylum Chordata; class Amphibia; order Gymnophiona; family Ichthyophiidae; genus Ichthyophis; species Ichthyophis bannanicus. The sequence goes on along the minus strand of CM066034.1, from coordinate 508,027,777 downwards.
AAGTCGCATCTGAGCAAGCTTCCTTTTAAAGGGAAGCTGTTTGGAGAAGATCTTGATAAGCTGGTCAAGGATTTGGGGGATTCTAAAGGAGGTCGCTTGCCGGAGGATAAACCGAAGCAGGGCCAAGCCCCATTACCTTTTTGTGGGCAACCTCGGGTTATCAGGCGTTTTCGTACCTCCCGTTTGGGAGGTTTTCAAAGAGGACGGTTTTCCTCCCGAGGGCAAAGTTTTAGAGGATTCCAGGGAGCAGGCAGAGGATTTGCTAGTCCCTCTTCCTCGGTTTTTCAGAAAGCGCAATGAAGCAAGGTGGACCCAGGCAGGAATTCAGCCGGTAGGGGGTCGACTTCGGGAGTTTTTTCCTACCTGGGTCCAGATAACATCCGGTCAGTGGGTGTTGGAGGTCGTTCGCGAAGGTTATTCTCTCAAGTTTGCTCGTCCGGTGGTCAACTCTTTTGTCATGTCGCCGTGCAGGTGGCGAGAAAGGACGATTGTGGTATGGGAGACTCTGGCTCGTCTTTTGCAGCTGGGAGCAGTGGTTCCGGTTCTGCGAGAGCACTGCGGTATCAGTCGATACTCAATATATTTCGTGGTGCCAAAGAAAGATGGGGCCTTCCGCCCGATTCTGGATCTCAAGGGGGTAAACCGCTGTTTGCGGGTACCTCATTTCCGAATGGAGACTTTATGTTTGGTTATAGTAGCAGTTTGTCGAGGGGAGTTCTTGACGTCTCTCGATCTCACCAAAGCATATTTACACATTCTGATCAGGCCAGAGCATCAGAGGTTTCTAAGATTTGCACTACCTTGGGGGCATTTTCAGTTTCAGGCGTTGCCCTTCGGTCTGGTGACGGCTCCGCGCACCTTCACCAAGGTTATGGTGATGGTGGCGGCAGCTCTTTGGAAGGAGGGAGTATTAGTTCATCCTTATCTTGACAACTGGTTGATTCGGGCAAAGTCCAGGGCCGAGAGTGTACGAGTGACAGACAAGGTGGTAGAACTCCTGCAGAGGCTCAGTTGGGTGGTCAATACGGCCAAGAGTTGATTGGTTCCGATGCAAGTTCTAGAGTATTTGGGAGTTCGCTTCGACATTCGTGTCTGATCGGTTTTCCTGCCAGATCTCTGAGCCCATGGCCTGCGGCTTCTGGTGCACGATTTTTTGCGGACTCCTGCACCATCGACCTGGCACTATCTCTGCGTGTTAGGGACAATGGCAACGACTCTGGAAGTTGTGCAGTGGACCAGAGCTCACATGTATCTCTTACAGAGGTCACTGCTTCGTCGATGGTCTCACCAGAACAACTCTCTGTCCAAGCGCCTTCCCTGTCCATGGCGGGTCAGGAAGTCTCTTCAATGGTGGCTTCATCCACAGAATCTCGCAGCAGGCATACCTCTTGAAGAACCGCAGTGGATGCCAGTGTTAACGGATGCCAGTCTCACAGGATGGGGAGCTCATTGCGGAGAGCTCTTCGCGCAAGGCGGCTGGACCGAACAGGAAGCCAAATGGTCCATCAATCGGCTGGAGTTGTGAACGGTAGCTCTAGTGCTTCGGGCCTTCAAATCTACCTTATGGGGTCGAGCGGTTCGAGTGCTCTCGGACAATGCCACGATGGTTGCGTACCTCAATCATCAAGGGGGCACGGGAAGCGTGGCTCTGGAAATGGAGGCGGAAAGTCTCTTCAATTGGGTAGAGCCTCAGCTTCAGGCTCTGTCGGCAGTGCACATTGTGGGAATGGACAATGTGATGGCAGACTTTCTCAGCTGGGTTCGAGTGATCCTGGAGAATGGGAGCTTCATCCGGAAGTGTTTGCTCAGATTGTCCTCAAGTGGGGATCTCTGGTTATGGATCTCATGGCGACCTTTTTGGTCAGCCAAAGCCAGTCACTTTTACAACAGGCGACGAGAACGAATGTTGGAAGGTCTAGATGCCTTACTCCAGCAATAGCCCGCTCACAGTCTCCTCTACGTGTTCCCCCCTTGGGCACTCATAGGAGGAGTGGTACCGTGCATCGAGGCTCATCGCAGAAGAGTGATTTTAGTAGTTCCAGATTGGCCTCGTTGTCCATGGTATGCCGATCTGGTGCGTCTGCTCGACGGGGAACCATGGCGGATGCCGCTAAGGGAGGATCTGCTGCTTCAGGGTCCTCTACAAATGCTTCAGGTACATCGGTTCTCGCTTACGACTTGGCCATTGAAAGGGCTCAGTTAAGGAAGAAAGGTTATTCCAAGGCGGTGATTGACACCTTGCTTCTGGCCAGAAAAAGGTCCACTTCCTTAGCATATGTGTGCGTCTCGCGTGTTTTTGAGGACTGGTGTGCTTAACGTCAGTTTCGTCTGGCCTCAGTATCTGTACCGAGAGTGTTCAGTTTCTTGCAAGACGGGTTCGATAAGGGATTGGCTGCCAGTTCGTTAAGGGTGCAGTTGGCAGCTATTTCTTGTTACCGAGGAAAGGTGCAAGGAGTTCCTTTGGAGTCCATGCTGATGTTGTACATTTCTTGAGAGCGGTATCCCATCTACATCCTTCACGCAGGGTGGTTTCTCCTCTGTGGGATCTCAACCTGGTTTTAGGAGCCTTGACAAGGGAGCCTTTTGAGCCTTTGCATCAGGCTTCCCTAAAGGATTTGACTTTGAAGACAGAATTTTTGGGAGCCATTTGCTCTGCACGTCGAATCTTTGAGTTGCAGGCTTTGTCCTGTCGGGAACCGTTTCTGACTTTTTCTAGGGAAAAAGTGGTGTTGCGTCCCATACCGTCTTTCCTACCAAAGGTAGTTTTGCCATTTCATGTGAATCAGTCAGTCTCTTTGCCCGTTTTGGGTGTTTCGGGGGAGACCACGTCGGACCGTAGTTTGCGTTTGTTAGACATTAAGAGGGTACTTCGGCGATACTTGAAGGTCTCGGAGACCTTCCACAAGTCTGACCGTTTGTTCGTTCTCTTTGGTGAGCCACGTAAAGGTGAAGCGGCGGCCAAAGCTTCAATTTCCAGATGGGTTCGTGAAGCAATAGCCTCAGCTTATATCTTGCAAGGTCGTCAGGTGCCCTTGGGGCTGCAGGCTCATTCTATTAGAGCGCAAGCGGCTTTGTGGGCAGAGCATAGCTTAGTTCTGCCGGTTGAGATTTGCAGAGCAGCCACTTGGTCTTTCTTGCATACTTTTATTAAACATTACCACCTGGATGTTCAAGCGGCGGGAGATGCCTGTTTCGGGTCGGCAGTTTTGCGGTCCGGGCGTACAGGTCCCTCCCAATAGTTTACTGCTCTGTTACATCCCAGAGGTGAAGGACTGAACTGAAGGGAAGATAAGGAAAGAGAAATTAGACTTACCTGCTAATTGTTGTTCCTTGAGGAACTCCAGTCCCGATTCCCGCCTGGGGTCTTTTGGTCAGCTTCCGCAAAGCATGCTGTGTGATGCGCGGTGACTACAATCCAGTAAGAGACGTTCAGCAAATGTGCTCTCTATTCAGGTAAAGTATACCTTGTATTCTTTCTTCTCTCTCCTTTCTATCCTATTTCTGCAAATGGGAGAGGGAGAGTTATCTTCTCATTTGCGGGGTTTTAGTTCAGTGTTAGAGTTAAATTGTATTTAATATTATAGCTACTTATTTGTTGCTCCTTTGAGTCTGCTTTGTCATTAGATCACTGGGAGCTGGTGGAAGGTGCCTGCAGGATATCTACAGTGGTGTCACAGTTCTGACATGCCCAGTCTCCATGCTGCTGGAAGAGGTGCACAACCCAGAGGTGAGGGACTGAACTGGAGTTCCTCAAGGAACAACAATTAGCAGGTAAGTCTAATTTATCTTTTATTTAGTGCCTTGAGTCAATGCTGACTCCTGACGACCCAACAGCTACTGGGTTTTCTTGGCAGTGTGACCAGAAGTAGATTGCCAAGCCTGTTTTCCAAGGTAATGAAGGGTTAAGTGACTTGCCCAAGGCCACAAGGAGTGCCTCTGGGAATGAACCCTGGTCTTTTGGTTACCAAGCCAGTGCTCCAACTACTAGGCTACTCCTCCACTCCCAATGGAAATTTTGAAATGGAAGTTATGCATATCTGTTCTTTTTGAAAATTGATGAAAGCCCTGTAGATAAATTGTATGTGCAAACTTTTTTCTAAGGTGCAGTTTGAAAAGGTCCCCTTAAATACTAAGGACCCTGTGTATTAAATGTGTTGCTCATTTTCAGGGTGATATAACAGAGAGCCTTGGCTGTGATGGCACATAAGGTAACATTTTAGTTACCAGATAATATATTTTCCTTGAGTCCTGTTAGTCCATTCCAGACAAGTGGGTTGTGTTCCCCTACCAGCAGATTTGTGGAGACAAAGAACAAATGAAAAGCCCAGGTTTCAATGACATCACTCCCATGCCTCTATCCTCGTCAGCCACCAGCGGTCTCTTCAGTATCCATCCCAAAGCATATAGGAGAACATGGCAAGCCTCACACAACCTCAGTTGTGGACAAGGAGCAATCAACAGTTGAGAATTATGTACAGGATAGCATAAATAGAAGGCTGTCATTAGAAGATGAACCTGCAGAGCCAAGTATATAAATCATAGTGGACCCCAGGGTACTGCCGCAGAAGAACACTGCAAACACAGTTCCAGGGGGTGGGCCCTGGACTGGTCTAGCAAGACTTAAGGAAAGACATTTTCTGGTAAGTAAAATGTCACCTTCCATATCGTCCTGCTAGACCAATCCAGACAAGTGGGATGTACCAAAGCTACACCTCCACTGGGCAGGAATAAAACACAGCAGCTCACAAAACCTTAGAACCAAAGGCTGTGTCTGCCCAAGCGTGGACATCCAAGTGGTAATGCTTGACAAAAGTGGAAATTGATGCCCATGTTGCCATTTGACAAATGTCTGCAGGGGCTTACGCTTGGGTAGAATGGGCATGCAAACACTCCGGAACCAGCCCGCTACACCAAGGTAATGGCCTCCTTAATACAGGGTCCCAATGTAGACAGCCACTGCATCACCTTTGTGTGGGCCAGGAAACCACTCAAAAAAGATGGACTGACTTATGAAATTAATTCATAAGTTCCAAGTACTGGAGAAGCACCCTCTCCACAAAGCGAAGATCCTTATCCTTCCACCAGCATTGCTCCTTAGAGAAGGACAACAGGCAAACCACTTGGTTCACATTAAAGGGAGAAATCACCTTAGGTAGGAAGGAAGGCACAGGCCAAATGGAAACAGCCTCCTCAGAAAAAGACAGGCAAGGATCTTGGCAAGACGAAAGAGCCTGCAGCTCAGAAATTCACCTTGCGGAACAAATTGCAACCAAGAAGACCAGCTTGAGCGTCAAATCCTTCAGAGTAGCATGCTTCAATGGCTCAGAGGGTTCTGACATCAGGACCCTGAGCCTCAGACACAAATCCCAGAAGGAAACCACAGACTGAAGGGGAAGATGCAGATGTCAAACCCCCTGAAAAAGCACAGAACATCTGGGTGTAAGGCTAGAGACGAGACTTACTTGCCACCGGACCTCTGAAACAGGCCAAAGCTGCCAGATCAACCTTTAGGGAGTTAAGAGAAAGGCCCTTTTCAAGACTGTGCTGCAGAAAAGCCAACAGAGATGGCACCTTGACCACCTCAGGCACCAACTGCTGTTCACTGCACCATTGCTCAAAGAGGCACCAGACCCACACATATGCCAGGTCAAAGGCTTTAAGCATGCTGAGGTTACACCTCTCCTCAAGAAACTCTCTCTTGACCCTTCTTGTCCTAATTATCAACCCATCTCCCTCCTCCCCTTCATCTCTAAACTGCTCGAACATGCAGTTGACCACTGTTGCCTTGATTTTCTTTCCTCTTATGCCCTTCTAGATTCATTGCAAACTGTCTTTTGTCCCTTTCATTCTACTGAAACTGCTCTTGCCAAAGTCTCCAGCGACCTGTTCCTGTTCCTGGCTAAATCCGGGCTTTTACTCGATCCTCATCCTTCTTGACCTTTCTGCTGTTTTTTTTACACTGTTCACCACTTCCTTCTCCTTGACACCTTGCCCTTGCTTGGTTTTAAGGGCTCTGTGCTATCCTGGTTCTCCTTTTATCTTTCCATTGCACTTTCAATGTTTGTTCTGGTGGATCCTCCTCTACTTCCATCCCTCTCTCAGTTGGTGTACCCCAGGGGTCTGTGCTGGGCCTACTACCTTTTTCTCTCTATACCCAATCCTTGATGCTTTGGCAAGAGCTGTTTCAGTAGAATGAAATGGATGAAAATCAGATTGAAGTGGATAAAGGAGAACTTGAGATGAGAGAAAGTCGAGACAGTGGCAAAGAACTGCACATTCAAGAATTTTGGAAATGAATGAGAGAAGGGATACGGGTCGATAATTAGAAGGACAAGTAGGGTCAAGTGAGGGTTTTTTGAGGAGAGGAGTGATAACAGCATGCTTGAAGGCTGCAGGGAAGGTTGCAGTGGAAAGGAAAAGGTTGAGAATATGTGAAATGAAAGGGATGACTGAGAAGGAGATGGAGTTGAGGAGATTGGTGGGGAAAGGATCAGAAGAATAGGTAGTGGGTTTAGAGGAGGAAAGAAGCAGAGAGATTTCCTCATTTTAGAAAAGGATGAAAGGGCGATAGAGGTTGAGGGGAAAAGTTGGTAATGGAGAGGGGGAAGAAGGGGTGAAGAAGATTTAGTGGTGAATTGAATAGTAATCTTATACACTTTGTCATGGAAATAGTCTGCTAGGGTTTGGGCAGAGAGAGAAGGAGGGATTGGAGGTGGAGAGAATTGGGAGTAGAAAAGAGACGGTGAGGGTTAGAGGCAAGATGGTTAGTCAGATGGAGAAAATAGTTTTGCTTAGCGAGTGCAATGGCAGACTGGAAAGAAGAAAGTATGAATTTGAAGTGAAGAAAGTCAGAGAGCAGAATCTGAGCCAAGTGTGCTCAGCTGAGCGGGAACAGGAACGTAGGTAGCAGGTAGTTGAAGACCACCAGGGCCTCTCTACACCTAATATCTCTCTGGAAATCCAGGCCCAGATCTCTGCCTGTCTGCCATTGCTGCCTGGATGTCTCACCACCATTTGTTGTGGTCGTAGAGGAGCTAAGAGGTCATCAACTATAAGCACAAATGTTGCCATTGAAGCTTATGTATCTAAGGATACCACATCATGGAACAGGAAATCTATAAAGCAAGTTGTGGAAGATACGCCAGAGCTGTCATGCCCGTACAACAAGGTCCTTCAAGGTATGCTGTACAAAATGTTGATGGCCCTCTCGCAGCATTCCACTTGTTCATGAGGAAGAACTTATTGAATGAAATGATGTGGATGAGCAAACAAGGAAGACACATTTATGATGACACCTGGAAAGATTTGACAGACGGAGAATTTCAATGTTTTCTTGGACTTCTGATCCTCTCAGGCGTGTACAAATCACGAAATGAATTCATGGTTCAGTTGTGGAACCTTGAAGATGGTCATTCTGTTTTCGGCAAAAATATGGCCCATAACCATTTTCAGCAAATTTCTTGTGCTCTCAGATTTGATGATGCAACCAACAGACGTGAACAACGAGGCATGGATAAGCTTGCTCCAGTCAGACACGTTTTTGATACCTGGGAAGCAACTCTAAGTGACGCCTTTGTTCCTGGTGAAAATGTTACCGTGGATGAGCAACTGCTTACATTTCGTGGCCGTGTTCCGTTCAGACAATATATTCCCAGCAAACCTGGGAAATATGGCATAAATCTATGGATGTTGTGTGACAGTGCAACATCATATGTTCTGCATCTTCAAGTATATACAGGAAGGGAACTCGGACAAAACAGGGAACAGAATCAGGGTGAAAGGGTTGTGGTGCAACTCACTGAAGGATTGACGCGATCTGGCAGAAATGTTACTGTTGACAATTTCTTCTGCAGTTTATCCCTGTCACGGAAATTGCTAGAAAAACAAATGACACTTTTGGGGACAATTCGAAAGAACAGAAAAGAATTACCTCCAGAGGACTTCCGGTGATGCGGTGAGCCGGGGCAGTTGCACGCTGCTCGAGCTCTGGGCCCCTTCACCCCTCCGGCGCAAAGAAATGCAGTGACCGGGGCTAATCTTGGGGTTTTTCACCCCCCCGGGCTCTCCTGACCGGACCGATTCAGGGGATGGTGCCCCGGTGCTCCCTACTCACCCCCACACGCTGATTTATGGAGGCAGCCTGGACCCGGACGGCAGACGCCGCGCTGTAGGAGGAGCCGCGCTGTGAGGTGAGCCGGCCAGTTGACGACTTCAGCGGCGGTCGGAGCGGGGTCCCGCGGCAGCAGCGGCTCTCCGCTTGGTGCACTTCGCCCCTCCCCGCCCCCCCCCCCCGCGTGTCTGTGGTGGGGGCCTTGAGAGGGGGGCTGACACAGCAGCTGCCGGGGGAGGCCGAGAACTGTTGTTGGGCCTTGGTCTGGGTCACCGCCTGCTTTACCTGCCCCCCCGAGAGATTCTAGAGGGTGCCTGGGACCTGTGCTTGGCCTTTGGCACGCGGGGGTCTGTGACCTGCGCCCTCTCTCAAACTTATGGGAGCCTGAGTTGTACCCCCCTGCCTCCAGCACACCGGAGCCTCCGCCCGGCGCCCTACCACCGGCGCACAGAAGCCTGTGACCTGCACCCTGTGCCCTCCCCCCGGCGTACCGGAGTCTGAGACTTGTGCCTCGCGTCTGGCGCATAGGTGCTGAGACCTGCGCCCTTCCTCCAGCGTTCAGGAGCCTGGGACCATTGCCCTACCCCTAGGCTCTCGGAGGCCTGAGACCTGCCCCTGCCTCTGGTGCACGGGAGTTGGAGACCCCTGCTCTACCTCCAGTGCATAGACGCCTGAGACACGTGCCCTACCTCTAGCGCATAGCAGCCTGAGACCTGTACCCTACCTCCAGCTCACGGGAGCCTGAGAAGCATTGGTGGCGCCCTGGGCTCGGGACGAGGCCTGTACAGCACACCTTGGAGGAAAGCAATCAAGGCCTTCGTCGCTTGGCAGTGAGGAGAGGGGAAGGGGGTTGGGACACCCCCTCCCGTGCGGACCACAGCAGCGGACTTGGCGATGGCGGCGAAGGGAGGCCGTCGGGTGGAGAAGGAGAAGACCCCCCTGCCGCCAAGGGGGGGGGGAGCAATCCTCGCCACTGAAGGGGGAGGCCAAGGCCACGGCGGGGATGGTGGACGAAATCTCCAGGGCCGTGGCAGGGGCGCTGTCTGCGCAGTTTGAAGACCTGTGGGGCCGCATGGACCTAATGCAAACTACAATGGAGGCCCTGGGCAGCCGCGTGCAGGAGGCGGAGCACCGGATAGAGAGGTCGGAGGAGCACGTGTTGGAGCTACAGCAGGAGATGGCCCGGGTGAAAAAGTTACTCCAGGGGCAGGAAGCCAAGCTAGACGACCTTGAAAACCGGTCCCGCCGTAATAACCTGAGATTTCTTGGGATCCCGGATGCCATAGAGGATCGGGACTTACAATCCTACGTAGAAGACCTGGTGAAACAAATCCTGGCGAATGATCCCGAAGGCACCCTAGTGCAAATAGAGAGGGCGCACCGGGTCGGGCCTAGACGAACCAGTGACGGCCGACCCAGGGTGGTCCTAGCACGGTTCCTGCGATTCCAACAGAAAGAAGCAGTCTTGCGTGCTGCGCGAAAGAAAGGGACCATTCAAAAGGACAATGCCCGGCTACGTATCGTACAGGATTACTCAGCGGCCCTGGGACAGCGACGACGAGAGTACGGACTTCTGTGCCAGATCCTGATAGACAATAATATCAAATTTATGGTGCAGTATCCCGCCCGGTTGATCTTCACTCATGGTGGGACCCGCCGGTCCTTTGACTCCGCGACAGCAGCAACGCCCTACGTGGAGGAGATACGGCGGAGGGCCGCGGTGGCGGTCGAGTCCTGAGGACCGGAGGCAAGGACTATTGCTGTGAAGAACGAGCCAGGAGTTTCCACTTTGGACTGTAAAGAGCTGGTGATGATAACCGGGGTGGGGGAGGGGGGTAAGGGGTCTGTTTAAATTACCTTAAGTAGGGTTGTTGGTTATTTCCTTTGGATGCGGGTGGCAGGCGGGGGGCGGCCTGAGTAGTTGGGGGTGTTTGGCGGAGGGGGGGGAGTGGGGAGGGGGAATGAATCTGGAGGGGGGAAGCATTGGGGGGGACCCCGGACGGCCTGTAGCAGAGCCGGCACACCGGAGGGGTGGGGGGGGGGTTCCTCACGCATCTAGGAATACATAGAGAGGGTGAGGAGGATGGTAGTAGAAATAAGGTATTGGAGGGGGGAGGAGAGGGGGAGGGGGCGGGTTTGGAGGGGGGAGGGGGAGGATAGGGGGGTAGAGAGGGGGGGTGGGAGAGAGGGGGAGGGGGCGGAGAAGGCAAGCTGTATCTTAGGGGACCAGTTGAGGAGGGGATGGTGCGAGGATCATACTGGGAGGGTAGTGGGGGAGGACCTCAGGCTGGGGGGGTGTCTTCCCTATATTTTCTATGGTACACCACAGATACTATTGGGCCAAGTCTAGTAATACATGCCGCTTAAGATCATCTCTTGGAATGTGTGTGGCCTGGGCAGCCCGATTAAACGGGCAAAAATTTTGCAGGCCCTGGCAAGGCAGGGGGCGGACATCGCTATGCTCCAGGAAACCCACCAGACTGCCAAAGAGCACCGTAAACTCTGCCGGGAGTGGGTGGGACAGGTCTGGGGGGCCCCGGCCCTTGGTAAGAAGGGAGGGGTAGCACTTTTGATACACAAACGCGTCAGGATGGAGGTGGTGAAGGACTTGGTAGATCCGTCGGGCAGATTTGTACTGGTACAGGGAGTCCTTGAGGGGAGGCCTGTAATTCTCGGTAACGTGTATTGTCCTAATGTGCTGGATCTGTCCCTCTATGCACGCCTTGCCTCTAAACTTGAGACGTTGCCGGAGATCCCCGTTATTCTGGGGGGAGATTTCAATGGGGTCATGGATGTTGACCTCGATACCTCAAAAGGGGGAGAGCAAAGAGACAGGATGACGACGGTTCGGGCATTACGATGCCTCTGCTCTAGGCTGGGGCTGATAGACCCCTGGCGATTATTACACCCGGCCGAGCGGGATTACACGCATCAGTCCCGGGCTCATGGCACGAGCGCACGTATAGATTATCTGTTGCTGTCCACCGGGCTGTTTGCCAACGTTGGGGATGCCCAGATAGGGCCCGTAGAGATCTCCGATCATGCCTTTGTTTGGCTGGAGGTCTTCTGGAGTGGGACTACTCCTCAAGCCTTTCAATGGCGTTTTCCACTGGAATTATATAGAGACCCGCAATTTCGTTCCTTTATTCAGAGGCGGTGGCAGGAATTCGAAGCTGATCATAGGGGTCATCAGGATGACCCAGAGTTGCTTTGGGAAACGGCGAAGGTCGTACTGCGGGGAGATATAATCGGGTTCCTTGCCAGGAAAAGGAGATTGAGGGCCGAACGTATCATGGACCTAGAGGGATTGGTGACGAGGCTAGGACGCCGCTGGGCCCAAACTCCCACCGCAGTGCTTAAAAAACAGTTGTGGGACTCTTAAACAGAATTAAATGAACTCCTGCACCAGAGGGCTAAGAAGTCCGTAATATATTACCGCTACCAACTGTACCAATATGGGGACAAGCCCGGGGTGCCTTCGGGGACCCAGGGGCTCTAAACTGGTACCAGCCTTGCGAGATGAACTGGGGACCTTACATAGGGAGAGCCCGGCCATAGTGCGTGTTTTCCGATCCTTTTTCCAGAACCTATATGCTGCAGAGGAGACCTCTCCCACGCGGATGGCGGATTATGTGAGGGGACTGGACCTACCTCGCCTATCAATTTATTTATTTATTTATTTATTTAGACAGTTTTGTATACCGCCTTATCCTTCAATCAAAGCGGTCACAACACAATTGGGGGATACATTTAACACATGGGGATATGAGACACATACACTAATACTTACAGGGAACATGGGCTATGGAGGGTTAAGTGGCTTGCCCAAGACCACAAGGAGCATCTGTGGGACTAGAAACCCCAGTCCTTCCGGCCCAAGGTTGCTGTCCTCTAGTGGGATTTGAACCCCCGACCTTCCGGCCTGAAGTACATTGCCCCAACCACTAGGCTACTCCTCCCTCCCTCCTCAATAGAGCAAAGAGCACAGTTGGACCGGCCGATTACGGTGGCTGAGCTGCAAGGAGCTATCTCAAAAGCCAGTTGCTATAAATCCCCTGGATCCGATGGCCTGGGTGCCGAACTCTACAAAATTCTTAACGAACAGATTTCCCCAACGCTGGCTGCCGTACATAATCGGAGAGCACAGCAAGGCTATTTTCGGTGGGGGGTTAATCATGCTCACATTGTTCTTATCCCTAAACCGGCAAAGGACCCTCTTTCTGCGGCCTCGTACCGTCCTATCTCTTTACTTAATTTCGACCTTAAATTAATGGCTAAGATCTTGGCAGATCGCCTGGCAGAGTTCCTGGGGCAGCTGGTCCATGAGTCACAAGTCGGTTTCGTTAAGGGGCGATACGCGGTCCATAACTTACGCAAGATCATCGCGTCCTTAGAGTGGGTCCAGCATAGACATCTGTCCTCTCTCTTGGTTAGCTTTGACGCAGAAAAAGCTTTTGACAGGGTGGACTTGCAATATCTGAAATTTATCCTCCCACAATATGGTATAGGGCCGTTGTTTTGTAATATGGTCGCGAGTTTGTATGCCAATCCGACCGCAGCGATACTTTGTAATGGGGTCTTATCAGAGAACTTTCCGCTGCAGAAGGGGACTCGCCAGGGCTGCCCCCTCTCTCCTCTTTTCTTCGTTCTCTCGCTGGATCCTCTCCTGCGGCGGGTGGTGGGTATGCGAACAATTCAGGGGGTAGGTATTGGCAATCAAGAATTTAAGATTTCAGCTTTTGCCGATGATTTATTGGTGCACTTGCTTTCCCCTGGGGATTCCCTGCCTCTTCTCTTGCAGGAGTTTCGAGCTTTTGGGCAGTTTGCGGGGTTTAGTGTCAACAGGGATAAATCCGAAGCCCTGGATGTCTCTGGCCGACTTCGGAACAACTGGTCGGGCGAGTTCCCCCTCCGATGGGCTGAGCGCCAGTTCATATACCTGGGGATTGTACTGTCCGGTCAGCCAGGTCAACTATATGGGAGTAACTTGCGACGGATGTTGAACAAGGTGAGAACTCAGTTGCAGGCCTGGCTGCCTCTCCCCCTATCCCTTATGGGGAGAATCGCGGCGATTAAGCTGGTTGTTCTGCCGCGGATATTATACTGGCTACAGACCCTCCCGGTTTGGATCCTCCGACGGGATGTTCGGCGATTTGAGGCGGAGTTTCGGGGCCTTCTCTGGGGGGGGTCGAGAGCTCATATTTCCTATCGTCGACTAGTGGGGAGGGTCCGCGCTGGGGGGTGGGGGCTCCCAGACCTTGGTGCCTATGCACTAGCTTGCCAGGCACGTCACCTAGGGGACTGGCTGGGTGACACCGAGCTTTATACCCCTCGAGCCTTAGAGGAGGCATACGTGGCACCTCACTCCCTAAGAGCCCTTCTGCATTTGGAGGTATGTAGGTGGCCAGCGCACTTGGCGGACAGCGTGTTATTGGCACCGATTTGGAAGACTTGGCGGCACCTGAATGCCTACTGGGGTCGTCGTTGGCAGGTGTCGAGCTGGTTACCCATTCAGGGCAATGCCAATTTCACCCCGGGCACTGAAACCGCCACATTCCGTCTGTGGGGAGAGAGAGGTATGCACACTTTGGGCCATGTGGTGGACTTGGCGGGCAAACCTAAGCCCTTTCACGCATTATCCCGTGAGTATGAGATGGGGCCCCGGCAGTTTTTTGCGTACATGCAAGTGGCCCACTACGTGGCTTCCCTTTCGCGGACGGAACTATGCAGCGACCATTCGGCCCAGATAATAGCGTTCTTTGGTTTTAGTGAAGTCGAACGGCCGTCCATTCGGACATTTCACCTTAGGTTGGAGCAGATTCGACCGCAGCCGGACTACCGCGATGTGGAACGGGCCTGGGGGGCGGAAATGGGGCGGGAGATCCCCCCTGATACGATACTGGTGGCCCTTCGGAGAGTGGCGAGCCTGGCGGACGGCGCCCGCTGGCGGGAAATCCAGCTTAAGTGTCTGACTAGGGTTCACTTCTCCCCGCGGCAGGCCCTTTGCTGCCACTTGACTGCGGATGGTCGCTGCCCGCGGTGTGCAGAGCCTATGGCGACCCTGTACCATATGTGGTGGGGCTGCCGACGGATACGCCCCTAATGGCAGAGAATTGCCTCATTTATGGCCGACCTCCTTGGACAACCTGTTTACTGGGATGCTGCCTTGATCGTTCTCGACCTCATGGGCCTTACCTCCCCGAAGGGGAAATGGAGTCGCTGGCTGGTGCGGAAGGCATGTCTGGTGGGTAAAGGGCCCATTCTACGTGGGTGGAGGGACAGCCACCCTCCCTCTTTTTGGGAGTGGCGGAACTCCTTCCATCAACTTATGCTCCTGGAGTGTAGGGCTGCTCGAGGACATGTTAAGCGATGGTCCACTTTCTGGCTGCTGTGGGAGCCATATATTCAAAATCTGAGTCCTCGGTCTTGCAATGTAATCCTGCAACTAGGCTGTTAATAGCCCTACTGGCATGGGTAGACCTATGGATGTCCTACAAGGGTGTATATACTGGTCCTGTTTGGTAATGCTTTGGGGGGGGGGGGTTTACTAGGGGGAGACTGGATGGGGGAGGGGGATGGGGGAAAAATTTTTTGAAAAAACCATGTAACCATCCATGTGTTCCGCCCTCCTGGGGATCAGAGTCCACCCCAGAGAGCGAATGTTATTAGTTGTGTATTTGCCATTTATGTTTGATGGTTTATAAATAAAGTTTTGAAAAAAAAAAAAAAGAATTACCTCCAGAATTTGTAACAGCAAAGGGCCGAGAGGTATTCACTTCACTGTTTGCGTTTCGCGATGACGCCACTCTGGTTTCCTATTGCCCGAAGAAAGGAAAAGTGGTTGTTCTTCTGAGCAGTTTGCATGATCGAGAAGTAGATAACACACGTCCAGACAAAAAAACCACGCATGATCTTGGACTATAATTCTAGTAAAGCTGGAGTAGATACGGCAGATCAAATGTTGCGCATGTATACCACAAAACGAATGACAAGACGCTGGCCAGTGACAATTTTCTACAACATGTTGGACATCAGTGTTTTGAACGCCTTCATTGTTTGGATGTCACTAAATCCAGAATGGCAGTCCAAGTCAAAGCACAGATGTCGTCTATTCCTCTTGAATTAGGAAAGCAGCTGCTTCAGAGTAATTGCAGCGAGACTTCGTCCAGCATTGAAGAAGCCACTGATGCTGTTTGCAATGTCGGGATCCCAAAGAAAAGGGCAAGGTGTCACTGTTGTTCCACAGAAAAAGACAAGAAAAGCAACATAGTTTGCACCTCCTGCAAGCGCAATGTTTGCAAAGAACATTCAGAAATTGTGTCTCATGTAAATGACTGTAGTACTTTATTGTGTTCATCAAGTGCATGCAAAAACTGCTTTCATGGCACCTCTTCTTCATGTAATTTTATGATAAAGCATTAAATTTCAAAACATTTAACCTTCATATAATAAATAATTAATTTGGAATAATATTTTGTCTGTTTAGTTTAAAATTTTCATGGTTAGCAATTAAAATTCGTCGTGGGGTCATTTATGATCCCAACGGTATTCAGTGTGTGCAAAAAATCTTAGTAATTCCAGGGTTAAGGAGAAAATAGGAAGGGGACTTGAAGACAAATCTTAGGTTGGAAGTCGCCATGTGTGGGACTGACGTAGCCTGTTTGTCCATGGAGTAAGCTAAGTTTAATTCATGCGTAATGTTTTCCATGGACAACAGGATAAGTCCCATCTCTTCTCAAAGTTCAAAAATTTCTTATTTTTAAGCTATATGGTATGACTGAGGGGGCCTGGCAATACATGATCATAAAAGCCTCCTAGACTTTTCTTATAAATGTTGAGCATGTTCCATATGCAGGGCAATGTCTATTTATTTATTTGGCTGTATTTATATACCTCTTTTCATGGAGGTCAAAGCGATTTACAAGGAACTTGGTTTTACAACTAATGCTTACATCAAAAACAGGTAACTGTACAAAGAAAAGGAACAGTGGTTAACTTAAATTAACTATGTACATGTAAACAAAATATTTACATTTGCTTGTAATATCTTGTCCATGTGGATTCAGAAATGCTGAATGTCAATGATGTTGCCCCTATTTCGGACTGGCTTGACTTCTTGTCTACAGAGCATACCAGTTAGGGATGAGCAACATTGCTTTCTAGGATTTGATCATATTGGGGCATATGATGTGACTTGACTGCAGTTGATGGATTGGAAGCTTCTGTCCCACAGATTCCTGGATTGGTCTGCAGTTTGCTGTTGGTAGATATTTGTTTTTGCTTAGCTAGAAAATTAATTTGTGTAGGGGAATAGTGCAGAATTTTAATGGTGATATTAATCCTGGAGGAAACTGGACTTTGTAGTTTGTGGTACTTTATTGAAGTAGCATAACAGTTATTCAAAGATAATGTTGTACATGAGTTTGAGATCATACAAGTCCTTTTTTGATATGGGCAAGCTGGTGAAACCAGTATTGTTAATTGATTTGGGGTTTTTTGGTGCCATCAAGTCAGTGTTACTCATAGCGGCCCAGCTACCTCTGGGTTTTCTTGGCAATGTATCACCAGAAGTAGATTGCCAGCCTTTTCTTCCAAGGCAATGGAGGGTAAAGTGACTTGCCCAAGGTCACAAAGAGTGCCAGTGAGAAATGAACCCTTGATCTTCTGGGTAGTAGGCAGTTGCTCTTACCATTAGGCTACTCCTCCACTCTGTTAATTGATTAGAGTGCATTAAAGTGCCATTGAAACTCTCATGCTGATCACCAGCCCTTGAAATTAAGACAGTATCATCAGTGTGCTCTGCAAGGGGCTTGCTCTGCCAGGTGGATGTGAAAACAGCTTCCTGTGTTGCAAGGGCTAAGTTGGCACACTGTGCTACAGTTCTTGTTCCGCTTGCGGCTCCCATTGTCTGGAGGTAGATGTCATTAATAAATGAATAATGGTAATGAGTCAGCCTGAATTTATAACTTGAGCCACAGTACCTGTGATCTTCAGTTATAAAAGGCTAGTTTTGCATCCTTTTGGGAGTTTTTATTATAGCAGGGTGCTAGGGCCGTTGCAAGGGATGATTTTAGGGGGTAGAGCAGTTGGTGTGATGGTGGGGCAGTTGCAGGGTTAGTTTTGGGTGATGGGGCAGTTTGCAGGTGGTGGAGCAGTTGATTGAGTGGTAATTTGGGGGGGTTGGAGTTTACAGAGTGGTGGGGCAGTTTGCAGCATGGTTGGCTAGTTGCTGGGTAGTAGTTTTGGGGTGAGAGCAATTAGCAGTTTGGGGGGGGTGATGGAGCATTTTCAAGGGGTAGTTTTGTGGGTGGGGCAGTTTGGAGGGTTGAGAGAGTAGAGAATAGGGAGAGGCTGTTTGAAGGGAGAAATTCCTTAACTGTTATGTTTCACTGTATGCAATTATCTATGGTGTGAAGCTGGAACTTTGTTTCCCATAGAAATGCATTTGTCCATTTTGGGGGGGAATTATGTCTTCAGAACTCCAAGGACAGCGATACATTGTGCATGCAAGTTTTATAAAATACATATGGCGTACACACACACACATGTATACCTTCAGAGCGAGGCAACTTGTGCACTATGAAGCTGGTTCTTTGTGCCGATTTGATAAAGGCACATAGATGCCTATGTTGCTTTTATAAAGTAGGTGCCTTTCTTAACATTCCATATAGGAGCCCAGTTAGAAAATCACTCCCTTGGGAATTTTATAATGGGGCACCTAGATTAAAAGGACAAGAAGGTGCCTATTTTTGGCCTATATGCCTTTATAAAATATTAGCATAAATCCTGTAGAAGTGGCGCCTAGATTGAAGGTTATGCCTGTTCTACAGCAGGTGTAAATGTTAGTGCATAATTTATGCACATATGTGCATATTTTATAAAACACAAACGTAAATCACGACTCAGCCCATACTCTGTCCTAACGTTTCGGGCAAGACCTAATTTTATAAAAGCCCTTTTATGTGCCTGAACAGTGTTTAAGGCATAAAAACTTTATGTAATTACCCGCTTATAAGGTAAGTTTTTATAAGGTGGTGTCAATGTTCCCTCTAATTTTCTGTAGGCTGTGTGCGCATAAAATATCAGCTGTGCAGCTTTTGAAAGAAGGTTAAATTTTTGTGCGCCACATAATGACACTCGGAGTTATATACTTTAAAATTTGACTACACGTCAGAATACAGTATGTACAACACTTTGATTTTAATCAAATTAAATGAAAATAGACGATTGCTAATTGAAGCAGAAAATTTCTAGTAATTACAATCACAACTTTTAAATTTTAAGACGTCTGTGTTGTTTTCTATCAGAATCAGAACTGTAATTTTTGTGCACTCTGTTGTAAAGTATGTGCGCTCGCTTGGCAATGTGTGTGCGCGCGCACACGTGCACAGCTTAGAGGGAACAGTGGGTGGTGTCTGGTTTTAGGCACTAACAATGCATGTAAATGTCAGTATTTTAGTCATTTATATACTTACTTCAGTGGCCACATAGTGCATAAATTGATCTTTTATAAAATAATGACTAGTGTTAGGGTATGCATGTTATTTGCATGGCACACTCTACCATTGGACATGCACATGAGTAGAGTTTGGGCAGAGCATGGACAGAACGCAGAAGTATATGCATAAATTAGAATATTCTATAATTTATGCACATTCTCGAAACATTTAGGCATAGGCATTTACACCAGCTTTCTGACTGGTGTAACTATTTCCTCCTTAATTTAAGACATGATTTTGGCAACTTAGGGGTATGTTTACTAAAGCGCATTCCATATCGTCCTGCTAGACCTATCCAGACAAGTGGGTTGTATTCCCCTGTCAGCAGATTGGTGGAGGCAAAGAACCAATGAAAAGCCCAGCTTTCAATGACATCACTCCCTTGCCTATAGGCTTCAGCCACCAGAGGTCTCTCTAGTATTTCTTTGTCTCCCACAGATGGTGGATGGATTTTCTCCTCTCTGAAGAAAATTCTGAAGATTTGAGAGGAAAAGATTGATTAAATGCTCATAAACGACACACCTTGAGGGTGACTCTCATTTGAGCACAATGTGGGAGGCTCCACTAGACTGCATTTTTTTGGTAGCCATAGGAGGAGGGAAAATTGGTTCAGCCCCACGCACTTATTATGGTAAGAGCCTGCTGAGCAGCTAGAAATTGGAAGGATCTGGAGGAGTGCAGCAGCCTCATACAACCTCAATGCCCTCTCCCTCCTTCTCTGTTCCCCCCTGCTCTCTTCTGAAGATAGAAGAAGGCTCTAAGAGGGATCTGCCTGCCAGCCACCTTAAACGCAGTGCTGTAAAAGCCAGTGAAACAGTATTGGGGAATAGAGCTGAGCCCAGCATGGATCCTCTGCTTGGGGCTCTCAGGGGGTGAGTACCAAGGCTTGACCTCATCATTGCCCTTGTTGGGAACTCCCAATTCCATCTGTGTGGGATGCAATTTGGGGTAGACCGCTGACAACCATTGGTGCAGTGTGGGATTTTCCCAACATTTTCTACATGCGTTAGTAGCATTTTCTCCTATTGTGCACCTGGCAGTTAAGCGGTCTGTACACATTTTCTGCCCAAGCAGTGCAAACGCTTGTTCCTACCCTAGCACCTGTAACGTGTGCCGCAATAAAAGCACAGTTATTGCATGCCTTTGAGCCCCCGTGACCTTAGCGTGCGCTGTTGTGATACTTGCCTTAACTCTCTGTCTTCTTCCAGGAATCATTGTTTGGCCTGTGGCAAGAAAAGTGCCTTGTCTCTGGCTTCTGGGGTCTGCTCTTCTAGCATGGCAGCTCCTGAGTTGTCCCTGGAGAGATTGCTCCCCTTCTCAAGGGATGCAGTTAGTCTGGCTTTGCCTGCCTAAGGGCAGGAGGAGGCGGATAGCACTATGGGTAAGGATAACCAGCCAGCCAGAAGTTCTGGTGACCGTGCTGTGCCCTGTTCCCTGTCCTCTAGGGGATTGATGGTGACTGGATCCCCTGGTGTAAGGGGATCATTTCCACAAGGAGAGCTTCTGGAGTCCAGAATGTCCTCCCTGGAATTCTTTTCCTTTTACAACAGGCCTGATCATTCTGGCATGGAAATTCAGACCCTGCGACCTCTGAGTTCCCCTGAGCACAGTCTCATGAGGAACAGGCTGAGAATGGAAGCTCTATTTGATTGTCTATGGCTAAGCATCCCCGGCAAATGGCTTCCCCTGGAGATGGGGATCAGCCAGGATCTGTCCGAGATCTGGACCTTGGCTTGGATTCAGATGTTGATGTGGATGAAGAAGTGCCCTCGCCTACAGAGGATTATGAGGAGGCCAATGTTATCCACCTGTTCCGGAAGGAGGAACTGGAGGCATTGTTTCCCAGGGTCTCATCCACCATGAGCTTGCAATTGCTCCAGGCACAGAGCAGAAACTGTGGATGCATCCACTCCTGCAAGGTGTGCAGAAATCCACTACTGTCTTCTTGTTCCAGGAGGTGCTCAAGTGTCTGCTCCAGTTGGAGCGGGATTCTTCCAACTCCCGCTTTAGGGGCTAAGAGTGTATAAGAGGATGCATGCTCTCCCAGAGAAGAAGTGCATTGTGGGGTTTGATGTTTCCAAGATAGATGTGCAGGTCACGGCAGTTACCAGACAGACCACCATCCTGTGGAAGGTGGATCGGCCTTAAAGGATACTCTGGACTGAAAGGTGGATTTGTGTTGAAGATCCAGTTTGCTGCGGCGTCTGCTATTCTTTAGTTGACGGTATGTACAGCCCTGATGTCTCAAGCCCTCCTCCAGTAGATTCAGTCTCTTCCGCTGAATGATTCTACCCCTCTTTTGGAGTCAGCTATGGCCTTCCTTTCTGATGCCATGTATGGCCTTTTATGTCTAGCAGCCAGGGATTGTTCCCTGTCGACGGTGTTGTCTTGGCTCGTGCATAGGACAGCAGCCTCTTCTTCCAAAACTTAGTCGTCCTTCTGGCTTTACAGGAATGTTTGTTGGGTTTGAGTTGGAGACGCTGGTGAAGGACCTTGGCAAGACGAAATCTTACCACCTTTCAGAGGTCAAAGGGTCCCCCTTTTCCATCAGCCTCCGCCTGCTCCTTGCAGGTGTGCTGGTCAGACTCCCGGGGGTCTCGGGACTTCCATTGCTACCAGCCTGGAAAGCCCTTCTTCCCTTCTGATTATACTCTTCAGGCTCATTCTCAGCCCTTTCATGGAGTGCTTGGCCCAGAAACCCAGTCCCATCCAGAGGAGGGCCCTCCCAGGCTGTGCAATGAAGGTTTGGGGGCTCATTCCCTGGTTCCTGTGGTTGAGGGTAGACTTCACCTCTTCTTCAGGAATGGGCCTGGGTCACCAAAGATTGCTGGATGCTAGTCTGCTCTCAGTATGGCTATGGCCTGGAATACAAAGTGCCGATCCCTTGTCGGTCTGCAAACAATAGGGCCATTGTGTGGATCACCTTGGACAAGTTGCCTCTCCAGAAGGCAGTCGTGCCTGTTTCCCTGGACAATTGGGGCAGGGGCAGTTTCCCATCTATTTTGTGGTGGCCGACATGGAAGGAAATTCCTGCCCATTCTGGACATAAGCATGTCAACAAGAGCTTTCATGTCATGTGCTTTTTGATGAAACCTATTTGATCCAGGATTCAAGCTGTACGCAGAGGGTATTCCTGGCATCTCTGGTTTTGGCTGAGGCACATTTTCATATCCTGATTTGGGGTATCAGCAAGTATCCGTGTTTTGCCATGCTTGGCTCTCACCTTCAGTTCACACACCCCCCCCCCCCTTCCATTTGGACTCTAGACTACCTGAAGGACATTCTCCAAGGTCTTAATGGCACTACGGTGCCAAGGGATTTGTGTGCACCCATATCTGGACTACTGGCTAATTCAAGCCCAATCTTCTTCATAGGCATCTCAGGTAGTTTCCTGAGTGGTGTCCTTTCTGATGAGCTTCGACTGGATCATAATTTGGGAACAGCCAGTTGTTGCATTCCCCGTCCCTGGAGTTTCTGGGAGCACGTTTTCAATACTCAAGTGTGCGGAGGCTTTCTGCCAGTGAAGAAAGTCAAAGCTGTTAGATTGCCAAGCACCATTCTGTTCACAGCAGGCTCCCAGAGTCTAGGTTAATCTTCATCAGCAGTTCAAGCTCAGGCTCCCACTCCCAATGATGGTGAAGGCTAGTATGCTGTTGCGGCAGCAGCCTTCTGAGGAAGGGCATGCCGCTGGACGATTGCTCATGGATCCTTCTGGTGATGAATGCCAGCCTCTCAGGCTGTGGAGCCCATTGCTAAGGTCGAATGGCCTAGGACCATTGGAACCACAGGGAGATGGTGTGGTCCATCAATTGCCCTGAAGTGAGGGCCATCAGGTTGGCTCTTTTGCATTTCCAGGCCTCAGTTGAGGGCCGGGAGGTTCACGTACTCTTGAACAATGCCACAGTGATGGCTTATGTTGATAGGCAAGGCAGCACAAGGAATACTGTGGTAGCCCTGATGATGGCTCTCCTGTTTGCCTGGGCAGCAAGGAGCCTTCTAGTTTGCCAGCTCTGGGGTGGATACTGTGGAAACTGATTTTTTTTTCAGCTGGCACTTTCTGGTCCTAGGAGAGTGGGAGTAGAGTCAGGAGATGTGTTTTCAGTTGTTTCTGCCCCACTGGGGTCACTTCTTCAGTCGCCACACAGAGACATGGTCCGAAGGCCTTGGCGCCCTGGCTCAACCTTGACCAGGTGAGCACCTGCTGTAGATGTTTCCTCCATGGCCCCTGGTGGGGCCTGTGATTCAGCATATGGAGTGCCATCCGAGAAGGATTATTCTGGTGGTGCCGGGTTGACCGAGGAGAATGTTATTTGTAAATCTGATGCAGTTCCTTCAAGCGCCACCTCTTTGCTTGCCTCTGTGTCGGGGCTTATTGTGTGGGGGCCACTTCTCCTGGAGGATCTGGCTCCCTTCTCTTATGGCTTTGCTCCTATAGGGAGATGGTTAGCACGTACAGGCTACTCTCTGGCAGTGGTTTTCCACTCCTGCTCAGAGCCCAGAGGAGGTCTACCAAACTAGCATAAGTGCAGATCTGATTCCTTGAGTGCTGGTGCGGCACACAGCAGCTGGCTCCTGAAGCAGCTAAGATGCCATCTCTGTGGATTTTCTGCAGGATGGTCTACAGAAGCGCTTTTTTTTTTTCTAGTTCCCTGAAGGTTCAGGTGGCAGCTTTGATATGTTTCAAAGGGACGTTGGCTGGTAAGTCTCTAGACATACCCCTGGATCTTTCACGTCTTCTTCAGGAGGGTTCAGCGTCAGGGCTGTACTAAGCTGTAATTGCACCCTGTGCAACTTGCACATCAGGTGCGTCCCCTCCTCACCCATACCTCCATCCAGCCGGCTGCCTGCTCTTGCCCTGCTGCTGTCATGGTTTGTTGTCTTTCGATGCCACGCTTTAGGCGGATCTGATCCCTTCCTGCTCTGACATACGTTCGCATCAGAGGAGGGCAGGACCAGACCAGCCCTTCAAACACGGGTCTTTGCAACTCCATGCTTGAATGGCTGGCCTGGTCCCTCCTATCTGACACGTCCTAAAATCAGAGAAGGGAGGGAGGGACCAGACCTGTGGAAAGACACATGTGTTTTTTTTGGGGGGGAGAGGTTTAAGTCATGTCTGCTCCACTGCTGCCTGTGCCGCCGCTGCTGAGAAAACAAAAAGTGGCAGCAGCAGGGCAACAGCAGATAGTGTGGGGGGAAGCTGAGGCAGACAATCCAAAATGCACCCCTAAACCATTGCACCCTGTGCAGCTGCACCACTCACACAGGGCTAGGTATGGCACTGTTCAGCATCTGCGTCCTCCCCTACAGTTTGTGGTCCCTTCCTGAGATCTGTGTCTGGTGCTCAGAGCCCTGATGTTGGAGCCCTTAGAACCATTGAAGCGCCTTCTGGTTGTCCATAGGGTGTTTCTCTGGTTCTTGGAGGTTACAAATTCCTTTTGTAAGTCAGACCGTCTTTTTGTGCTGTTCCATGCATGGTGACGTTCCTGCTCAGTCTGCATCGGGGCACTGGGTTAAGGAGGCCATTTCCTCAGCAGATCTGTTGCAAAACTATCTGGCTCTAGAGTGTTTGGCACCCATTCTACCTGAGCACATGTGTCCTCGGGGGTGAAGCGGAGCTTGGTAGCCCTTGAAACATTTTGTCAGGCAGCAATGTGGGCATCACTTTCCACTTTTGTCAAGCATTTCCACTTGGATGTCCACTCTTGGGCAGACACAGCTTTTAGTTCTAAGGTTTTGTGAGCTGCTGTGTCTTCTTCCCACCCAGAGGAGGTTCATCCCACTTGTCTGAACTGGTCTAGCAGAACGATATGAAAGGTGACATTTTACTTAGCAGATAATATCCTTTCCTTGAGTCCAGCTAGACCACTCCAGGGCCCGTCCCGGGAGTTGTGCTTGCTCTATTCTTTTGCGGCAGTACCCTGGGATCTACTATGATTTATGTTTTTGGCTCCACAGGTCCATCGTCTACTGACAGCCTTCTGTTTATGCTGTCCTGTACATAGTTCTCTACTGTTTGCTTACTTATTGTTGCCCACATTGTGGTTGTGTGAGGCCTACCATGTTTTCCCATATGCTTTGGGATGGATACTGAAGAGACCTTTGGTGACTGAGACATATAGAGGCTTGGGAGTGATTTCATTGAAACCTGGGCTTTTCATTGCTTCTTTGTCTCCATCAATGCTGGTAGGAGAACACAACCCGTTTCTCTGCACTAGTCTAGCAGGACTCAAGGAAAGGACATTATGTGGTAAGTAAAATGTCACATTAGGCTTTTGCACATAATGTGGGATTTTGGTGCAGATAGCGCTGCATTACCTGCAAAAGACGGGTGGTATTTGTTGGGGGCATTCACAGTATTTTCCCAGCAGATACTGCAGAGAAAATGCAGAGAGCACGCCACTGAAGTATCATGAATGCAGCTAATGCCACCCATTGAGATGCTGTTATCCACACCCATGCAGTCTACAACTTTGGCAGTTAACACCCACTGAGTACGCCCGTAGTAACTGCGCATTATAGACACTTCCACTCTCTACCCAGCTTAGTAACATCTCTATTAGGCTAGTATTATATAAACAATCTTAGTAGGTCATTACTTCAGAGTAATATAACTGTTGAGCCATTAAAATCCAATTACTCCAATCAATAAATATTTCCCTTACAGTAATTCACAATGGTTAACTTATTCTGAATCTTGAAACCGGGTCTCAGACTATTGGGGAGCTGTTGTGATTTAAAAACCACTTATTGCTCCTTATTTGCATCAATGACCCATTTTATAATTTTAATTCCCTTAGTGCTTTCAAATAACTTTTCCAGATAAACATTAGAGTAATATGCAAGTCAGGCTTATCTTTTCATTGGTATCCCAACGCCAGACTTAGCGCCACTGCGTTTCACGCTAGATACGTTTCCTCAGGGGTTTGAAGGCCGACTTATAATATCAGCATCTCTGGAAAAATGGAAATATCATATTTAAAAACTGTTACTTATAAAGAAGTTTTCTGGAAAGATTTATATATCATACATTGGTATGTTTAAAAACGGCTGCATGTGGCTTACCTACTGCTTCAACCCAAACCAAATGTTTCTCTGAGCACAAAAACGCCGCGCATGCGGCTTTGAAGTTGGGAACCACTTATAAACCTTTTAATCAATTGAAACAGCATAGCCTTAGTGTGTTGATAAAGTAAATTGGTTACGTGCACAAATTCCAATCAATTTGTGCATTTAAACCGCTCTGGCTTACTGTCTGTAAGGTATATATCCAACGTTGTTCCCGAAGAATTAAAGTTTGATCAAGAGATTTGCCTCCTATGCCTTTATGTACACGATCCACACAGAAACAGCGTAAATCATCAAAAGTATGCTGATAAGTGAGACAATGCTCTACTAATGGGGCCATTAAGGTCTTGCACTTTAATCTACTCCGATGTTCTGCCAGTCGAGTCTTAAAAGGACGCATGGTCTTGCCAATGTATAGAAGTTCAAAAAACTCTCGATTTCCCACATATATCTTACTATAGGAACTGACCTAATCTATATCTTATCACCATTATTTGCTTTTATTTTTGTTGGATCGCTCACCATGAGAAGAAACCTTTCCTCTCTCGGAGTGAGCCCTCCTTTTTAATCAATTTTAAAATGACCCCAAACAGGCCATAACCGGACAAAACAATACTTATTGCTGTCCATACCCGTGTCCATAATACACTTTGAAACTGCTATACCAAGCCATATCTTGGTATAGCAGTTTCAAAGTGTATTATGGACACGGGTATGGACAGCAATAAGTATTGTTTTGTCCGGTTATGGCCTGTTTGGGGTCATTTTAAAATTGATTAAAAAGGAGGGCTCACTCCGAGAGAGGAAAAGTTTCTTCTCATGGTGAGCGATCCAACAAAAATAAAAGCAAATAATGGTGATAAGATATAGATTAGGTCAGTTCCTATAGTAGGATATATGTGGGAAATCGAGAGTTTTTTGGATTACATGTGTTGATTTCCATAGGTATAGTTTAGGGGTAAATGTATAGAAGTTGGCAAGGGCATCGTATAGCATATACTACTTGTGTAGAGTGACAATTGGTTGCTTGGCGTAGGTTGTATCGTCTGCCATGATACTCAAAAGTTGATAGTTCTTCATTGGATCCACACAGTGTGCATTCTCCACATCGGGAATGACCCGCTGGTTGTACTGAACTTAAAGTGATTGAAGAACTGAGAACTGTAGGACATAGTATTTCTTTAAGATTTCTGTTGCGTGTCCAGACACATCTAATGTGTTTTTCTTTTAATGCCGGAATACTTCGAATAACATTCATATGTTTTTGAAGAATCGCTTTAATTCCCTTACTATATGGTGAATATTGAGTAACTAAATTGATAGTGGCGTCAGCCATTTTGGACGAATTAGAAGATCTTGGTGTTAACAATAGCTCGCGATGATTAAATAAGGCACGTTTATATGCCGTTTCAATTGTATGTTTTGGATAGCCTCGTTGGAGGAACTTGTCTTTCAAACTCATCACCTGAAGTTTGAATTGATGGATATCTGTGCAGTTCCTCCTATACCGGAGGAATTGGGAGAACGGCAGGCTGTCCTTCAGTCTTCGAGGATGTAGACTGTTATAATGTAACAAAGCGTTACGATCAGTGGGCTTACAAAAAACGCTAGTGATCCATCCTGCATCCCCCTTCTGTACTTCTACATCCAAAAAAGCTATTCTTGTTTGACTGTAAGTGCTTGTGAACTGAATCGTGGTTTCCCTGGTATTTAACCATCCTACGAACTTAATTAGTGATTCCAAAGAACCTGCCCATAAAACAAAAATATCATCAATATATCGGCACCATAGCCGAACCTGAGGGTATAAATTTGATTGTTCTAACCATTGTAGCTCAAAAGCCCCCATATATATGTTGGCAATGGAGGGGGCACATGTGGCCCCCATCGCTACTCCAGTTTTCTGATGATAAATCTTGTCATCAAACTGAAAGTGATTGTGGAACATTACATTGGCATACATACATTGGCAAAACCATGCGTCCTTTTAAGACTCGACTGGCGGAACATCGGAGTAGATTAAAGTGCAAGACCTTAACGGCCCCATTAGTAGAGCATTGTCTCACTTATCAGCATACTTTTGATGATTTACACTGTTTCTGTGTGGATCGTGTACATAAAGGCATAGGAGGCAAATCTCTTGATCAAACTTTAATTCTTCAGGAACAACGTTGGATATATACCTTACAGACAGTAAGCCCGAGCGGTTTAAATGCACAAATTGATTGGAATTTGTGCACGTAACCAATTTACTTTATCAACACACTAAGGCTATGCTGTTTCAATTGATCAAAAGGTTTATAAGTGGTTCCCAACTTCAAAGCCGCATGCGCGGCGTTTTTGTGCTCAGAGAAACATTTGGTTTGGGTTGAAGCAGTAGGTAAGCCACATGCAGCCGTTTTTAAACATACCAATGTATGATATATAAATCTTTCCAGAAAACGTCTTTATAAGTAACAGTTTTTAAATATGATATTTCCATTTTTCCAGAGATGCTGATATTATAAGTCGGCCTTCAAACCCCTGAGGAAACGTATCTAGCGTGAAACGCAGTGGCGCTAAGTCTGGCGTTGGGATACCAATGAAAAGATAAGCCTGACTTGCATATTACTCTAATGTTTATCTGGAAAAGTTATTTGAAAGCACTAAGGGAATTAAAATTATAAAATGGGTCATTGATGCAAATAAGGAGCAATAAGTGGTTTTTATATCACAACAGCTCCCCAATAGTCTGAGACCCGGTTTCAAGATTCAGAATAAGTTAACCATTGTGAATTACTGTAAGGGAAATATTTATTGATTGGAGTAATAGTATTATATAAAGACAAGTAGGTGCCTACTTGTTTTCATAAAACAGACACCTTTAAAAAGAAAACCCACTTCTACTAGGAGCCCCATTATAAAGTTACGCTCTTAATGTCCAGCTTTTTTTTGTGTGCCATCAAGTCCCAGCTGCCTCTGGGTTTTCTTGGCAATGTATCAATGGAGGTAGATTGCTAGGCCTTTTCTTCCAATACAATGGAAGGTAAAGTGGGAATTGAACCCTTGATCATCTGTGTACTGGGCAGTTGCTCTTACCACTAGGATACTCTTCCACTCCACTGTAGCATTTTTTTAACCGGAAAGTTTGCATATTTTTCTAGGCGTCCCAGAACGCCCTGAAAAGTTCTGAGCTCTATAGCACAAGCAGATCTCTAATAATGATTAGCATTTAAACTAAACCTGATCCCAACATGCTCTGTAATCAGAGTACTCCAGATATGGGCACCCAGCCACTTTGAGGGCACTTGGTGTTGCACTTGGTATGAGCAGTGTTATGCTGGGTTTGACTAATGTAAAAGGGAAATAACTTTATTGCCAGGGACAAAAAAACTGGCTCAGTTTAGATTTGAGTTTGGATTTAGCTCATACTTTTCAGTATACAGATTGGATCTTCCTCTAAACTAAGAGAGGGAAAGCTCCCTAATGTGAATAATCGAAATCATATCCAACTGATCTGAAGCAGCTGCATCACTCTCTTGAAGCTGGCTTACCAAAACTTAGTAGAGTCGCAACCTAAGTCCCAGTTTTTGACCTGATTTGTTGAGCTAGGATTAAAGGAAGTTTGCTTTGGATACTTTCAAGATGTCTAGCTACTGCGAGATCACTGCTAGAAGGACTTTGCCAGATCACAAGAAAACTTTCTGCCCAACTCCCTTATTTTCTGAGCCAGACATCTCAGAACCTGCTCTCAGTGACAACTGATCACCTAAGCTGTCTTTCAGTGACAGCTCAGCCAAGTCTTAGTGATAGGGAATCAGCTGAATGGTCTCTCAATAATAGTGTATAATGTGGCTTGTTTCCTGACATGAACACAGACCTTAATTCAAGCTGACCTTCTGTTTGACCGGGCCACAGTCAACTCAGAAACATCAGCTGCAATGAGCCAAATTAAATAGTAATTCAACCAAAGACAACGTGGAGGTAATTTAATAAGAAGTCCTGTACAGAAACGTGCCAGCAACCTGCGTAAAATCACTGTGTGCGTGAATAACCTATGTGAATGGGCATTTATGCACAATACTTTAACCAATCGCTATTCTGTAAGTATGTACACGCAAGCCAATGGCGCATGCTTTCATTGTGAGCAAAAGGACAGAGTGCAAACCTATACCTGTAAAATACTATAACGTACATGCATTCCTTAAAAATCTAGGCACAGACATTTACAAGAGCCCTAGAGTTGGTGTAAGTACTTGTGCCTAGATTTGCTGCATGTACCCCACCACTTAGACCCCTTTTTTAAATAAAGGAAAGTATGAGCATACTTCACTTTATAAAATAGGCGCAACAGATGCATGTAAAAAAGTGTGTTAACTAGGCGTGACTTTATAATATTACCCTCCATATGCCCAGTTATTCATGCCAAGCAATGCTGCTTGGTGCTGTGTTCATCTAATTTAATGCTTCCGGACAACCCTGTAGTACAATGGGGAAGTCTTGAATGATTACTGTCACGTCATTCATCTTGCAGTAATAATAGACCATTGTTTGATTGTCTTCTGTGTTCATTCTCAATATTACCTGGCTGGGAAGTGAATAAGGGAAGAGTCTGACACGCATCCTCTATTTGAAGGATCTAGATTTTCTTCTCTTCTTTTTGGACAGTGCACCGAGAAGATAATTTTCAAAGACAAAGTTCTATACACACAGAAATGGCCTGTTTGTATACTGGTATAGTTACAAGTGTATAGTCTATGCATCTACGTTTCTCCTCTGTTTGAAGCAGCATTCCCCAGAGTGAGGTTGGATAGATCTTCACACTTGTATGCACCTACTTTTCAAAATTCAAGCGTATGCGCAGAATTTAATCCAGAAAATTTGTGTGCCCCAAATAGTATAAATGTAAACCATATGGGGCAATATTTAAACTCTGTTGCTGGTGTATTTTTTAAACAATAGCTACCGCTTTGAAACAAAATCTGGGTATTCAGCACTGGTATCCGGCTAGTGATCGCTGCTGAATATCTGGCTTTCGCTCTGGGTGCCCGGCGCTATCTGGATAGCAGCGATTTTCAGATTTTCGTCAGATAGCGCTCCACACAGCTTCTTTGCTGTTTTTGCTCATGGGCACAGCAATGCTGGAAATGGCTGCCATCCCAATAATTTCACACTCTGTACCAACTCTCCGACAAAGCACCCCGGTACAATTCAGATAGTGCCAAGGCGGCTTGTGGTAATATCTGTAGCACTGTCTGGATTGTGCTGCCGAGTATCATGGTCAGCGGAGCTTATAAAGGTGAACAGCTGCTGCTAACCAGACCCGAGTATCAGACCGATAGTTTGCTCAGTCTTCAAAATGGAAGTGTGCAATTACTTTCACTTTGAAAATCTGATAGGAAGATTATGCATGTACTTCTTTGCTTGTGTGTGCCGTTACAAATTTACCTGTAAATGACTGCCATATTGGGTCAGATCAATGGTCCATCAAGCCCTGTTTCCTGTTTCCTACAGTGGCCAATCCAGTCACAAATATCTGACAGGATCCCAAAAAGTAGCTAGACTCCATGCTGCTTACCCCCAGGGATAAGCAGTGATTTTCCTTGAGTCTAGCTTTAATAATGGTTTAAGGACTCTTCCTCCAGGAATACTTTCCTTTAACTTCATACGCGAAGACACACCCGTTCTTAATCTTCTCAGACATTTATTTAAAAAACACACTCTTAAAGAAACATAACTCTTTCTGCAGGATAAAATAGAGCCAAGAATAACTGAAACAAACTCTCTGAATTGTGTCATAGATTGTGGCCGCCTTGAAATAATCCACTGAATTCATGCTTTCCGTAGGATTTCAGTGAGATAGATAACAGGTTTCACTGAGGGCTGCTTTCTGAAATAGGGGATTCTCACTCAGAACAAAGTCAAAATCACCAGAAAACATAGCTTTCTGCCCTAGATTTACGAATCGGAGCAAAGATTACAAATCCATGCTGACCGATATCAAATTTGGAAATGCAAGCTTCAGTACAACAGAGTCAAGTGTTTCCCAGCCCTGTCCTCCAGGCACACTTAAGCACTCTTAGTGTTCAGGACAGTCACAATCAATATGAATGAGATGGATCTGTCTACACTAGCTTTCTCGTGCATCCAATTCTATTCTGTGCATATTCATTACAGATGTCTTGAAACCAGACGGTTGGGTTTGCCTCCAGGACAGGGTTGGGAAACGCTGATCTAGGTGACAGCATAACACACAAATGTAAGTACTGTACATGCATAGCAGGGTTTCATCAGAGGGTCATCCATTCCTTTACACCTCTGGGTGGCAGCAGGAGAACTACAATGCTTCAAGTAATGGCAATTATTTATTCAGGTCTTGTTCCTTTCGGGGTCAATTTCTCAAACTGCTTACCTTGGTGCAAAGTCAGAGAGTACCCATGGGCTTTTGTGCCTGCTTTTATTTTCAGAACTCATTGGGAACATGCCCCCTGGGAATGACTCCCCCCCCCCTCCTCCCCCCAATCCAGCTTAAAGGTATGCATGCCGGGGAGTTCACACCTGCTTTAGCCAGTTTCAGGAAGGGCAGTTTATCTGAGAAAATCACTGTTTACCTGAGTAAGTGGCTTTGAAAATTATTCTTCCTGTTGTTTTCCAAAAACATTCTAAGGTTTGTAGACATGTTGGACCCCAGGCTGCTTAAATGCCTGGACTAGGTGAGTGGTGAGCCTTTCTCATAGTAACCTGAAAGCACGTGGAGAGATTCCCATCAAGCCAGGTATTAGGGGTAGGAATCGGGGAACTAATTGTCCTTCACCCAGCTCAGTCCGTCAAGTTTACTCCCAACCATGGTCCTGCCTGGGCAGGGGCGTTACAGTGCCCTTTCATTAGAAGGAGAGGATGATTCAATTAGGCCATAAAGCCAAAAAAGAAAGGTTACAGGCAAGGTAAAGGAGAAAGGAGAGACGTAAAGAAAAAATAGATTACAAGCTTTACTGAGCAAAGACCGTCTCCCGTGTGTATATTATGCACAGCTCTGCAGATGCCTTGTAGCTTTATACAAATGATAAGTACTAGTAAAGTGCTATAGTTTGTTAAACACTCCCTCGCCCAAGGACTAGCTGGCAGAGAGCACCTATTATTTTCTACATTCCCCCTTTCAAGAAGGAATTTAACATGGAATGTAATCACTGATAAGATACTTAAGATCCATTTATCCTTCCCAGTTTCATTCCTGGCATAGTGTGATAGACCTCAATTGTTTTTTTTCTCTTTTCTTTTTGTTTAATTTCCCCTCACTAATATCCAACCAGAAATCCTCACTGCTTATGCCATGCTTTCTTAAATTCTGTCTTGTTTCTGTTTCCCTTATGGCTCTTGAGAGGCCCTTCCACACATCCATCACCCTTTTCATGAGCAATTATTTCCTGATATTGTTCCTGGTCTGTGTACTAAACCGCAGTAGCTATTGACGTGGCCAGATGATGCGCTATATCTGGCCACGTTAACAAGTAATGCATGTAAAATGCTGATAATCCAGTGATTTTCTGCGCTCTCTGCAGAAAGGGTGTTATCCGCATTAGCGGGTGGGATGAGGGTGGAGAGCGGGCGTGTCAGCAGCATGCAGCTCCTGTGGGCCTCAACAGCATTTGGTAACCATCAGATCTGCAGACAGCGCAGTGCTCCTAACTGCACCTAGATGGGTGGTATTAGCGGCATCCAAGCAATTGTTCAACCACGCTCTCTGCACTCTCA
Source organism: Ichthyophis bannanicus (assembly GCA_033557465.1). Taxonomy (NCBI): domain Eukaryota; kingdom Metazoa; phylum Chordata; class Amphibia; order Gymnophiona; family Ichthyophiidae; genus Ichthyophis; species Ichthyophis bannanicus. The sequence continues at coordinate 507,994,372 of CM066034.1, read as the reverse complement.
GTCCGTTATCTGCAGGGGAAATGCCTTCAACAGATCACGCGCGTGTTTTGTAGCTCACATCGCACTATCTGCATTTTCTTGTCACATTAGCTGCAAAAGCCTAACACACTTCAGCAAACAAACTTTTGAGTTCTTGCTCTAGAGTGATTTTTTTTCCTTTGGTTTGCTCTTTGAGGTTTTTTAATGCCCTTATCACATTCCCCCCCAATCCATCCTCTATTCTAGGGCAGTGCTTCCCAAGATTCCTCATCCCAAGACATACAAAAATAAAACAGTTTTGTGCCAAACCATCACCCAACCCACATACACCTCACTTTATGATGAATATAATATAATATAATCCCATATTCTCTTGTACCCTATTCAATGACGCCCACCTGACCCCATGGTTCCTCCCCAAACCCACACTCTTCCCCCACTTGCTCTTTCATCCACCTCCCACATTCCTTCTATACTCCCCCTCCACACTCTCCCACTCAGTTGTTCTCTATCCTCACTCCCCCACTCGTTCTTTGCCTGCACTCACCCCCCATGATCTCTCCCCTACGTATTCCACCACCATTCTCTCTCACCACCCCTTCCCTCCCCCACTTGCTCCGCTGCAATCCTTGCTTTCTCCTTCCCCATTCACTGAATCACTCCCAGGCTCTCTTCTCCCCAGTCACTCCCTCACCCTATGCACCTCCTCTCTCCCCTCACAGGTAACTATGATCAAGGCAAGCATAGTACTGTGTAATGTGTGCCAGAAAAATTGATCTGTTGCAGAAAATAGAAGGAAACTTTCAACAATGAAACCAGGAAACTTTAACAGAATGAGGAACAGGAGCAGGAACAGTAGTGAGGACAATAAGTTTTTATATTTCAAAGATACTCACCTGAGCCCAGGAACTGCTATTCGTCCATAAGAAAGTACAAGCAAATAGGAAGCCTCCCAGGAATATAAATTGTTAAAAGCTGTCATGGAGCCAGCACTTCTCTCTCCTTCCTGCTAGTGCTGTGTGATTCACGGAATAGTAGCTTTTTGATCTGTATGGCGCTGTCCACAGAATGTCACACAGTTCAAAGAACCACTGATCGGTGAACTGTGTGGCACTTTTACGAAGAAGGGAGAGATGTGGGCTCTGCGGCAGGAGAGGCAGCTGCAATTCAAGCTACGAGCTGCATGAAGGAGAGGGGCAGAGGGACAAGATGCTACCAGAGAGATTTGGGACACAAGTGCCATGTGTGTAGGCCTCATGGCAGTGGTAATGACGGCGGTGGGGTGGACTTAGCAGTTCTGCAAGGAGACAAAATGCAGTATTGGCAACAGGATCTGGAAAATGAGGGTGGCAGGATAGAAACAGAAGCACTGCCTCTTCTGTGACCATAGAAACTTCAGCAGATGGGCTTTGTTTTCTGATGGCTTACCTACTCGTCTGCCTCAGAACACCAGTGTGCCATGGTCGGTTAGGAAAGAGTATTTAAGGGTATACAACTTTAAGTCTGATGTAGATCCTCCACCATTTTGGTAGATTTTTTTTTCTCTAGGCCATCTTCATATTGTCAGTGTGAAATGGGATTTTATGTTCCTATTGCAATCTATATGCTCTAAAACCTTTTATCTGCACAATGAGGATTCCCCTCCTTTGCAAACTCCCGAGTTGTCTTGCAAGTGTTGTCTTTGCTTGTTTAAAAATTACGTTTACCAGATGTCCCCAATTTTTGGGGATTGTCCCTGATTTAGCGCTGTGTCCCCGACTCCCACCTGCTTGGCAGCCTCCCATGGATGGATGTTCTCACCATGGCAATGACAAGCACACAACCATCCAGGTGGAAGGGGGCACTGTGCTCAAGGAGTCTCATGATAGGTGGATAGAGGCCCTCTTTAAGAATGCCTTTATGGCATCTGCCTTAGGCTCTCTCTCTGGTGGCCTTGTTTACAGGCCTAGTGGCCCGAGTCCTCTCGCACTGGGTCCAGCAGCTGCTGGATAGCCCAGAGCTGCTGAGATTATGCCCTGGAGCTGCGTGTATGGCTGATGCCCTGTATGATTTGATCAACATCTCTTTTAAGTCCGTGGCAGTGTTATAAGTGGCTAGGCAGTGGCTTTGACTCCACAATTGGTTGAGTAATGCAGTCTCTAAGCTACAGCAGAGCAAGCTCCCCTTTAGGGGCAAATTGCTCTTTGGAGAGGACATGGAGAAGTTTGTGAAATGTCTGGATAATTCCCAGAAGATCAGCCCAAGATGCTAGAAGTGCCTCACATGACATCTTGCATGAAGCATGACAATACCCTTAGACTGCAAGGCATCCAGGCAGGGCCTATTCATCCTATGGACTTAAGCCTGTCAATCCTGTCGGAGCTCTTGACATCCTCGAGATTCAGGATGGGTCCTAAGGTGGTGAACTGGATTAGAAATTGGTTGACTGACGAATGACAGAGGGCGGTGATAAATGGAATTCATTCAGAAGAAAGAAAAGTGAGTAGTGGAGTGCCTCAGGGATCAGTCCTGGGACCAGTCCTGTTCAGTGTCTTTGTGAGTGATATTGCTGAGGGATTAAAAGGAAAGGTTTCCATTTTTGCAGATGACACAAAGATGTGCGCAGATGTGACAGTCATGCCAGATAAATCTGATTGTGTTCTTTGAATGGGTGACCACAGAACTAGATCAAGGGCATGCAATGGATGTGATATACCTAGCTTTCAGCAAAGCCTTTGATACTGTTCCTCATAGGAGGCTTATCAATAAACTCAACAGCCTGGGGATGGGTCCCAAGGTACTGAACTGGATCAGAAATTGTTTGACTGACAGACGACAGAAGGTGATGGTAAACAGAACTCACTCTGATGAAAGGAAGGTGATCAGCGGTGTGCCCCAGGGATCGGTCCTAGAACAGTACTGTTCAATGTATTTGTGAGTGATATTGCTGAAAGACTGAATGGAAAAGTCTCTTTTTGCAGATGACACAAAAATTTGCAACAGAGTGGACTCCCCTGAGGGAGTGGATAACATGAGGAAAGATCTACAAAAACTGGAAGAATGGTCTAATGCTTGGCAGTTCAGATTTAATGTGAAGAAGTGCAATGTCATACACTTGGGATACAGAAATCCAAGGAAATTGTATGCGATAGGGGGCGAGAGGATGGTGTGCACAGACCAGGAGAAAAACCTCAGAGTGATTGTTTCTGAGGATCTCAAGGTGGTGAAACAGTGTGACAAGGCAGTGGCCATAACCAGAAGGATGCTGGGTTGCATACAAAGAGGAATTGCCAGCAGAAAGGAGGAGGTACTAATGCCATTGTACAAGTCACTGGTGAGGCCTCACTTGGAATATGGTGTTCAGTTTTGGAGACCTTATCTTGCAAAGGATATAAAAAGACACGAAATGGTTCATAGGAAGGCAACCAAAATGATTTGGTGTTTGCGTCAGAAGACATAAGAGAAGACTGAAGACCTAAGACTAGAGCAGATGAGGGACAGGGGAGATATGATTCAGACCTTTAAATACTTAGTGTTAATGAACAAATTAAACCTCTTCCAAAGACAGGGAAGCTGTAAAACTAGAGGGCATAACATGAAGCTGCAAGGGGGTAAACTGAAAGGCAATGTCAGGAAATGCTTTTTCACTGAAAGGGTGGTGGATGCTTGGAATGCCCTCCCGATGAACATGGTGGGGGCAAATACCATGGCAGAATTCAACATAGCATGGGCCAGACACAGTGGATCCCTTTATAGCAACAGGATAAAATCAAAATTAATTTAACTGTCTCTGCTATCTCACAAATAGGGGTGACCTCCACGGAGCGGTGGGTATACCCTTAAACAAAGGCATGGGGAGAGGTGACCTGCACAGAGCAGCAGGTGCACCTACTCTTGCCATCGTGCTGGGCAGACTGGATGGACCATGATGGTCTTTATCTGCCGTCATGTACTATGTTAAGAATCATAAGGTTGTTTCATCTGCCCAGTTTGCTCTCTGTTTCCATGCCTTTCCGAGGAAGGATCTTCTATGCTATCCCACACTTCCTTGATATTATGAGATATGGGTTGGGAATGAGGAACATGTCACAAAGCCCTATAAAATGGGCCAGTGTGATTTTTTTTTTTTTTTTTTTTAAGAAAAGGAATGAAAAAATAGAAGATGAAGAACTGACTGTAACCGTTGTCAAAAAATACTGAGTTAGCCACAGGGATCTGGGGACTGGTCTGAAGAGGCAAGGTCATTAGCACTTGAGAAAGACCATCAGCTGGTAAACTGGAGCAGGGACACAAGGAGTACGAGTCCCAGCACTTTTTCCTGTAATTCAAAAATGAATTTTCTGGAAACCAGACCTTAAGATTTCTTGTATCTTTTCAAAACACATTTTAAACTCTGAGAGACAACAAGCTCACCCTTATCTGTTTTGTAGTGTCAAAGCAGCATAGTCTCTGATAAACCAGCTTGTGGGAGGAGGTGGCTTAATGCACTCTTCCTGCTCCCTTCCAGGAACTGCTTTTGCATGTCAGCTCCCTGCAAGGTAAGATACAGCACCTTGCAATAGTATTCATACTCTTGTACATTTTTCACATTCTGCTGTCTAAAAAAAAATGCAGTTCAGAATGCATTTAAGTAGAAGTTTGTTTCATTGACCTACACAATACACTCTACACTTTAAATGTAAAAGAACAACTATATAAATATTTACAAAGTATAAGTAAGAAACTCAAAAATCCAGGCTACATACATTTTCATATGCTTCGTCATAACAAACCCAAATTAAATTCACTTCCAAAAATTACCTTAACAAGGACCATAATCATTTAAATAGAGCATGCCCCTTTCCAGTCATTTATTTATTTTATTTATTTATTTAACTATTTCTTTTATACCGCCCCTTCCAGAGATCAAGGGCGGTTTACATATAACAAGTCAACAGTCATGTACACAGTTTGTATACATTTTACATAGAACATAGAACATAGAACAATTAGAAATCAACTATTTACATTAAACAGTAAATATACATTTATAGGTATTAAAGCAAACATATTAAACTTTATACAAATGAATATTTACAGTGTGTGGTGTGTGTGGTGTGTGGGGCAGGAATTGGTGTAGGTGCTGGAATTTAGTTCCTTTTTTTCGTCTTCAGTGTGAGGGAGGGGGAAAGTCTTGTGGATACATTGTTGGGTTAGGGGATTAAGGGAGTCTGTGTATGTGTGACCATGTTTGTTGTGGAGCTGGTCTTGGGGGAATAGGGGATTTCGAAGTGTTCAGTGAATAGGTAGGTCTTTAATTCTTTTCTGAATTGGGTGAGGTATCTTAAGTTGCGAATTACAATAGGGAGGTCGTACCATAGAGTAGGGGCAGAGAAAGAGAATGCTCTTGAGCTAGAGGAAATCTTAGATATAAGTATGGCTTTTGGAATCATGAGGGAGTGGGCCGCGTTCTGTCTGAGGGTCCTTGTCGATGTTGGAGATTGGAGTAATGTGGATAGGTGTGAAGGGGTTATGTCATTTATAAGTTTATAGGTGTTAGGATAATCTTATATTTGATTCGGCTGTTTATAGGGAGCCAGTGGAGTTCCAGTAGTATTGGGGTCACGTGGTCAGTTAGGCGAGCTTTAGAGATTACCTTTGCACAGATGTTTTTGTGCTCTTTGGAGAAGGTATATGCTCTTTTGGGGGAGGCCTATTAGGAGACTATTGCAATAGTCGAAGTGCGGGGTGATCAAGTGTACTTACTAGGATCTAAAGTCTTGTGTTTCAAGAAGTGGCCTTAGGTGCTGAATAGTTTTGAGTTTATAGAAGATGGTTTTTACTATTGTTTTATGTGAGGTAGCATGGTGAGGGTGTGGTCTATTATTACTCCTAAGTATTTTACCTGTTTTATGACGGGGTATGGGAGGTTTGTTTGATTGTGATTGTTTCTGGGTATGAGTTCTCAGTCGTGGGGTGTCTTGTCAAAAACATTGCCTCAGTTTTTTTGAGGTTTATGCTAAGGTGGTTAGTTTCCATCCAGGAGGAGGTCTCAGCCATGCATTTGGATAGCGAGTCATATGTAGGGTTTTTAGCATTTATGGGGGATAGCTAACATGATGTCATCGGCATATATAAAATGGTTAATCCTGTGTTTTTTAAATATGTCTGTTATCGGTTGCAGGTACAAGTTAAATAAGAGGGGCCGAAAGGGCTGATCCTTGGGGTATTCCCTGTCCTTGAGGGAAGTGTTCTGATGCTTGTTGGTCAATTTGGACTCGTATTAATCTATGTGAAATATAGGATTTGAACCAGTTAAGGACAATCCCGCCTATACCTAGGTTTTCTAATCTGTGATCAGTGTCATGTGATTAATGTTATCAAAGGCGGCAGAGATATCTATAAAAAGGAGTAAGAAGCCTTGATGTTTGCCATCAGTGCCCTTGATGAGGAAGTCCATAAGGGTGATTAGGAGGGTTTCTACTCCATGAATGGGCGGAAACCAAAATTGGTGTGAGTCAAGAGGTTTGTGTCATCAATGTGTTCTTGTAACTGAATTTGAATGTTTTCTCTATATTTTTTGGCTATGAATGTAATGCTGGCTATGGGTCTGTATGAATTCGGGTCATTTTAGTCGAGCTTATTATTCTTTTTATGGTCGGAGTGTTGTGAGTTTTAGGGCATCAGGCATGATGCCCTGTGAAAGGGATTGGTTAACGATGTATTGTATATTTGCCACCAATTCAGCTTTTGCACACTTAATCCATGACACAGGGCATGGATCGAGTGGGGAAGTGGTGGTGTATAACATAGTTATGATTTTGAGGAGTTGTTTTTGTTCTACCAATTGGAAACTTGTCCATTCGTGTGAGATTTTTGTGTTTGATAATACAGGAGTTGAGGTAGTGGTTTTGTTTTTTAGTTTTTCCGCAAAATGTTTTGCTAGTGTTTGTATATTTATTGCTTGTTGTTTAGGTTCGGTGTTGTTAGTTTTGGTTAAAGTTTTTACTATCGCGAATAGCTCCCTTGGGCGGTTGATGGAAGAATTTATTACTTTTGAGTTGTAGTATCTATTTGATTTGGTAATTGCGTTTTTGTATTCCATAAGTAAGAGCATGTATTGGGGATTTGTTTTCTCAGATTTTAGTTTTTCTCCATCTCTTTTCTTGTTTCCTCAGTTGTTTTTTTTAGTTTTGTCAGCTCTTTTGTGAACCATTTTTCTGTCTTTTTGTTTGTTTGTGTAAGACTTGTGTGTGGGCAGCTGCTTTTTGAATGGTTAGATTCCAATGTGTTATGGTTGAGTTGATGTCTGGTGAGCTTGTGTCTAGTTCATGTAGTACTTTATCAAGGAATGTGTCTTTGTCAAAGCGTGCGAAGCGTGATGTGTGTGGAGTTGTGCTCCCATTGTTTTTTGGGATTTGTGCTGGTAGCTGGATTGTGATAGCAGTTGTACTGATTCAGATACTCCTAGATGAAGAGTAAGGGGCCTTTGTTGCATGAAATAAAGTTTTTTCACTCACTGGTTTGGTGACGGCGTTCGATTGGTGATGACAATGTTGACCTGAAGTAGGGCATTTTAAATTTTGTGCCCGAAACGCAGGACTGTGTTGTTTCTCACCTTGAGGATCTCGCCGTGGGCAGCTAAGCTCAAATTTATCTTTTACTGCTTGATGGATTAAAATGGACTAAGATTTATCGGTGTCTGGGAGTTTGATTTCAGTGACCCCAGACGAGGTATTGTGGCAGCAATCGCTGTGAAAAGCTCTTATTCTATCACTCACCCACAGAAGGAAGACTCACAGACAGGCTGGAATGCAATCAGGATCTTTAATGTGCACACAGGATCAGACAGAGATACCAGCAACCTCCACAAGGGTCTGAACCCCGAGGGACGGCCTACAATGCCTTATATACAGTACAGTTTTCAAACTCATTCTACAATCCCATTTGCCACAGGTATTTCCTGCCCACCAATCAGCAGCCCCTGGGGAGGTACCTGGGTGACCTGTCCAAACCGGTATGCTCTGGTCTGTTGGTTTCAGGGCTAGGGGATACTGTGCTCAGATCTGGAGTGGGGGGAAGGGTGCCTACTGAAATCTCAATGCCTTTCTCTTAGCAGGCTGATTACCTCATGGCTTGCGGGGGAAGGGTCAGGCTGATCAGAGCCTCATGGCTTGCCGCATGGCTTGGGGGAAGGGCTACCTACAGCTACCTCATGGCTGCCTCAGTATTATATGGTCCGACATAAAAAAACGGTTTTGGATGGGAGTGTTTCTTATCCCTTCACTTCTTCGTGTATATGTTGGATTGAGCCGAGTGACGGGTTTTGGCTCACGGGTTTCAGCTTGTTGCCGTTTGTGGTTGAAATAAAATTGAAGCAAAGGTCTAAACATGCCAAACACAGAGCTACTGGAAAAGCTCAAGGATAAAGTTATTTAAAGGTACAGATTAGGAGAGACTATAAGAAAATATCAATCGGGTTAATTTTCAAACAGACCTATGCATTCACTGGTGGTATATTATTGCCTGTTGTGTACATATGCTATTAGTGAATTTTCAGACACTTGGAGATTACTTTTAGAAATGCATTCTTGCGTGTATATGCCAGTATATGCACGTGAAATGCTTTTCTAACATTACCCCATGTGTACAAGTATGTGACTTTAGGGTAGGCATGTTCTGAGGCAAAGTTTGTGGGTCCTGGATGGAGTCGCGATTTATGTGCTTACATTATATAATATGTACAGACACATGTATTGTATGCACATATAATCACACCAGCACTTGAACTAGTGTAAATATACGCAGGTTCATTTTACCCCTGATTTTTGTAGGATTTCTGCTAGTATTCTTTAAAGACACATGGACATCTATATGGCTTTATAAATTGGGATAAAAATTATTGCTTTCTTGCTCTCTGAATCTAGGCTACATTTTTTTTATAAAATTACCCTTTCCACAGATACGTTTGTGTCCAAAATCCCTCTAGCAAGCTTGACACTATGGGGATCATTTTAGAAGCCCTATTCGTGCTTTGGAAGTCTGAAGCACAGATATATCTTCAGAGCCATTTTGGAAGCTGGCTTTCAGTGTGAGGGCATCTAAGTCTGAACTAGGGGCGTGAAGGAGGCATGGTCAGTGTGTTCCCAGGATCCTAGATATCCCCGCCTGATCTCAGAAACATCATGGTCATCTGGCATTGCAGACCTGCTAACTGACCCTCAGTGGCACTGTCCAGATAGTACCACTGAATATCCCCACAGACTGAGTACAAAACACCCGGTTCAAACCAGAGCAATCTGGGGAGGATTGGGGGCGGTCCCGATCGCTAACTGGATAGCTAAACCAGATCAAGATAGGACAGATCAGTGGCTGTCCTAACTTTAACCATTTTTTTGCTATTCGGTTGTCAGCTGAATATTGCCACTGACTAGATGGTGAAGGCACTGACTGGCGAAACAGGATATTCACACCAGATAAGTTCCAGCGCTGGGGGCTTTTTCAGTCCCATGATGTCCAAATATGTGTTTTTATAGGATTTTCTGAGAGGGATGTTGTCAAAATGATTATTAATGAGTTTAATTATCAAAGTTTTGGGAGGAGGTGCTAGGGATAAGTTAATTGTGAGGGGATACAAGGCTGAGGTTTTGCCAATGGGATCTAATAACCTTGCACAGGCCCTGCATATAGGTTGTTGTTGTTGTTGTTGTTGTTAAGTGCCCTCGGGTCGGTGTTGACTCATGGCAACCCTCTGGATAGTTTTCCTAAATTGTGTTCGGTCTTCAGTCAGGCGGCTCATTGTTGACAGAGTGGCACCCATAGCTGCTGTTATTGTATCGATCCATCTCATTGACGGCCTTCCTCTTTTGCATTGACCTTCTACTTGCCAAGCATGATGTCTTTCTCTAATGATGTCTCTCTTCGCTTGATGTGTCCGAAGTATGAAAGTCGGAGTCTTGTCATCTGAGCTTCTAAAAAAAACCTTAGGTTTGATCTCCTCTAGTACTGACTGGTTCGGGCAGTTCATGGTATACACAGTATTCGTTGCTAGCACCATAATTCAAAAGCATCAATTTTCTTCCTGTCCAACTTTTGCATTCATATGACATTACTGAAAATGCTATGGCTTGAACAAGTTGAATCTTTGTATGGAGAGAGGCATCTCTGTTCTTGAGAATCTTGTCTAGGTCCTTCATAGCCATTCTGCCAAGAGCAATGTGTTGTCTGATTTCTTGACTGCTTGTTGCTTCTTTATTGATAGTTGATCCAAGTAGGTTAAAGTTGTCCACTATTTCAATTTCTTCTCCATCAATGATGAACTTGTTGATTTTTGCCAGTTGTCAGGATCTTTGTCTTCTTTATATTAAGGTTCAGGCCCATTTTAAGATTATGTTCCTTGATCTTGAGAAGCAAATGTTTCAGATCGTTTTCACTTTCAGTTAGTAATGTGGTATCATCAGCATAGTGAAGGTTGTTGATGAGTCTTCCACTAATCTTCACACCTCTGTTGTCTTCCTACAATCCTGCTTCTCTGATGATTTGTTCTGAGCAATGTAAACATTGCCCCCAGGTGGAAAAGTTTGGTACCAGAAAGATACTGCCTTGATCAGTCCCTTCTTCCAGAGACTTGATAAAAGAAAACATTCTAACATCCACCTACCAAATCAATTCATAGTCCATTTTTTCATTTATTGTAATTCAACCTTTGTTTTATATTATATATAATTGTCTGCCCATTTGAGCACACAGTCGTATATAATAAAGACAATAAAAGAGAGAAAATGGAAGACTTATTGGATGACCACTGGATATGATTTTATCTGTGCTTCTCTCTTCCACCACCTTCTCTGCTTTGTTCATTCTGTCTTGCTCCACTATATTCCTGGAACAGACTACCTGAGTCAGTATGTGAGGCTCTGTCTCTGGTTCTGTTCAAATCCGGGCTGAAAACTCACCTCTTCGAGACTGCTTTTGGATCTTGACTCCTTTATTCTCCTGCTTATCACCCATGTGTGTTATATTTGTCTGTCTTGGATAAATTGAGCTTTTTTGAGCAGGGACTGTCTCTTACGTGTACATGTACAGTGTCGCGTATACCTTGTAGCGCAATGTTCCCTCTAATTTTCTGTAGGATGTGTGCGCATAAAATATCAGCTGTGCAGCTTTTGAAGGAAGGTTAAATTTTTGTGTGCCACATAATGACACTCAGAGTTGTATACTTTAAAATTTGACTACATGTACATACTGTATTCTGACACCACATTGATTTTAAATCAAATTAAACAAAAATAGACGATTACTAAATGAAGCAGAAAATTTCTAGTAATTACAATCACAACGTTTAAATTTTAAGACGTCTGTGTTGTTTTCTATCAGAATCGGACCGTAATTTTTGTGCGCTCTGTTGTAAAGTATGTGCGCTCGCTCGGCAAGGTGTGTGCGCGTGCACGCGCGCACAGCTTAGAGGGAACAGTGTTGTAGCGTTATACAAATGACAAGTAGTAATAGTAGTAGTAATGGTAATACTAGCTTTTCTCTCTGGATCAAGCCCATACAGATGGACATGGTGGAAATTCAGAATGAAAGCTCATGATGATGAGTCAGCAGTAGCTATGTACATTGAATAATTCCAGCTGCTTTCAACAGTGAATTGGAATGAAATATTCTGTTTTAAGTCTTATACTTTAAGGGCCCAATTCTGTCCCACGAATAGTGGGGATTGGACGTCCATCTCTGCTATTCATGCTCTCCCCACCAGCTGTATGGGGAGGTTAGACGGGGCGGGGAAGAGGTGGATCGAGGCAGAGTTAGGGCGGGCGGTGGGCGGTTGCCAGCCCTGGATGTACAGGGCTGATTCTAATGCCAGCCCTGTATGTCCAGGGCCAGCGACTCATGCGGGGAAGTTAGTCCATGTCCAAGGTGGAATAACTTCCCTGGATGGCTTTTTTCTGCGGTCCCGCGGCACGGATGGGGCGGGGGGAGCCCGAGGACATTCCCTGAAGCCTGATACTGGCCTTAGGAGGCCAGATAGGTGTCAGGCTGTGGGGAAAGCCTTTGTTCAGCCGGCAGCTGGGATCACGGCTTTACAATGGAGCCCCTGTGCCATGACAACTGGACACCTTGGTGCCACGGCTCCATTATGAAGCCCTGACTGAGTTGGTCAGGCTTTCCATGTATGTGCAGGTCGGGCTGAATCGCAATCCCAACCTGCATGTACAGGACTGTTCGCGATTCTGGTCCCGCAGGGCTAGATGTGCACAGCGGGATCAGAATTGCAACCCCCTCTGTACGTCTGCTTCAAACCAGACGTACAGAGGGGCTGTAAGTCTGGGATGGAATGAGCCTGTAAGGGAGGTTATTTTAATCGAGCTATTCATGCTTTGGATGTCTCCAAACAGGCACACAGAGATGTCTCCGGAAGCATTATAAAAGCCAGCTCCGAAGAGGATTCTGGTGCAAGGATGTCCAAGCAATGAAGGGGCATGCTGGAGGCGTGTCCAGGGTGTTTCCAAGAACATGGACGTCCTAGCCCAATTTAAGAAATACACTGCACGTCCTGAGCAGCATCAAAGGCTATGCGTGCTCCAGGCACAAATAGGCATCAGAAAAGTCCTTGTTTTGCCAGCCAAACATCTGGAAGGTGTAGAGAAGGAGGTACACTCATATCTCCTATATTTTCCATGTTGAAAACGAACACTGACGAGGAATGTGGGCTCTTGTTTTCATTTTGCCATGCCAATGGATGCCAAGTTGCATGATATAAACATTTATTTATTTAACAAATTTGATATACCGTCTTTCTACAAGTCAAGACGGTTTACATCGAACATATTTAGCAGTATGTTTCAACTGTTTACATGGAACAAGATAACGATGAATAAATATGGTAACGAGAAGAATTAATTACAAAGATCAAAGATCAACTATTTACATATGAATTTACAATGAGCCGTATGGTTGTGTAAAAGAATTTGAGAGTTGCAGAAGAAATAGGGAGGAAGGTGTAAAGGTTATGATCTAAGGTGGAAGGGAAAAATGTTCAAGGAAAAGATGGGGTTTTAACTTTTTTCGGAACTCAGAGTGGTTTGAACAGTTCCGAAGTTCATGAGGAAGGGAGTTCCATAAGGATGGAGCATAGAGGGAGAAGGCCTTGTTACTTGTCGATTGTTTGCAGTGTATCTTGTTTATAGGGATGGTCAGTAAGTTTTTGGTAAACATCCCCCACGCTCCAGATTTTTGTTTCTATAATCATGTCAAAACCTAGATATCCTGGCGTTTTTCTGCATGTTTTGCTCAGAACATCCCAAATTGCACGGACACCCTTTCTAAAATGCCACTTTAAACATTCAGCACTGATATACGCTGATAGCCTTAATGCCAAAAGGCAAACAAAACTTTTGCATTTTGTGTGGTAGGCTACTATGTTTGGATTTCTCCTTCCTGACTGGAGGTGAGGTGGAATAAATCCCCCCGAGGAAGGGAATCTAAACCCGCAAACTCGTCAAACCCAGGTGAGGAACAGCAGGGGTTCCCTGCCACCCAATCCCATCTTGGCAGGCCACTCCAGGGGCTGGGCAGCAGGGAAAAGCAGTTTGACCCAGTCACAGTGCATCGGGGCTCCTGCATGGCATCCCGGTGCCATGAGAATGGGTTGCCAGAGCACTGAGGCTCCGTGCAGGAGCACAGGGCGGCCTAGACAGTGGGGTTTTCCAGACATGCAGCAGGCCTAAATCGGGGCACATCCAAGTTGTCCAAGTGCTTCGATTCTGCTCCTGTGGAATGGCTAGCTCCCGCGGGTGCAGAATCCGGGCTGTCCAGATTTTGGACGTCTGGATGGCTCCAGTTCAGAATTGGTCTCTAAGTGTTTTTCCTGTCCTTACTGAAGTAGCCCTCAAGAAAGTTATTTCTTCCATGAATGTCAGGTTTATCCCCCTCTGATCCTTTCCCTCTTCCTCTCTTAAAAGAGCTTTTCCCCCCATCTGTCAGGTTAGATTCTGGACGTAGTTAGTGACAGCTCATCCACTGGCACATTTCCCTCCTCTTGGAATGTGCTTATGTCAAACCTCTACTGAAAAACTCTAAGCTTGATCCTGATCTTCCATCTAGTTTTTGTCTTATCTCAAATCTCCCATTCCTAGCTAAGGTGACAGAAAAAGTGGTTTTCCAGCATTTATCTTCCTTTGTTGAATCAGCCAATATCCTACATCCTAAGCAGTCCAGGTTTAGGCCATTCCATAGTACAGAAGCATTACTGGCTATTTTGTATAATGACATAAGGTCCTTCTAATTCAATTAGACCTTTCCGCTGCTTTTGACCTGGTCGATCATCATCTTTTGCTGGCAAGACTATCTAACATTGGCCTTACTGACTTGATCCTGGACTGGTTTCAGTCCTTTCTAACTCAGTGCATCTTTGTAGTTGGAAACTCCACTACAACCATGTCCTCTGTTTTCCCTCTTCACTGTGGTGTTTCTCAAGGTTCCATCTTGTCCTGTCATCATCCTTTCCATCTGTCATATCCTTAACCTATCACTTTCCACTGCAACTGTTCCTGTGGCCTTCAAACATGCTGTGGTTACACCTCTCCTCAAAAAGCTTCACTAGATCCTACCTGTCCTTCCAGTTATCGATCTCTCTCTCCTCCCCTTTGCTTCAGAACTACTTGAACGAGTGGTTCACCGCCACTGTCTTGATTTTCTTTCCTCTCAAGACTTTCTGGGCCCACTGCAATCTGGCTTTCGTTCTCTACATTCCACAGAAACGACTCTTGCCAAAGTCTCTAGCGACTTGTTCCTTGCCAAATCCAAAGGCCTCTACTCGATTCTCGTCCTTCTTGACCTTTCTGCTGCCTTTAATTCTATCAATCACCACCTTCTCCTTGATTCCCTGTCCTCGCTTGGATTACTGGCTCCGTTCTGTTCTGGTTTTCTTTTTCTCTCTCCCATCGCAATTTTAGTGTATGTTCTGGTGGTTCTTCTTTTACCATCATCCCGCTTTCAGTTGGTGTACCTCAGGACTCTGTCTTGGGACCTCTCCTTTTATCTCTCTAAACTCAATCCCATGTTGTACTTATTTCCTCCCATGATTTTCAGTACCAACTTTATACTGATGACTCTCAGATCTACCTTTCTGTGCCTGAAATCTCCCCAGGAATCCAGGCCCGGATCTCTGCCTGCTTATCCAACACTGCTACCTGGATTTCTCACCGCAGTCTGAAACTGAACATGGCCAAAACTGAGATCCTTATCTTTCCCCTTAAACCCACCTCCCTCTTCCTCCCTTCTCTATTTCTGTGGATAACGCTACACTCCTCTCTGTTTCTTCAGCTCGCAACTTTAGGATCATCTTTGACTCTACTTTCTCTTTCTCTGCACACATCCAACAGATAGCTAAAACCTGTCTCTTCTTTCTCTATAATATTGGCAAAATTCTTCCCTTCCTTTCTACACACACTACTAAGACACTTATCCACATAGTAACCTCCCACCTAGACTATTGCACCCTCCTCCTTGCTGTTCTCCCTCTGAATCATCTTTCTCTCCTTCAATCTTTTCAAAACACAGCTGCGTGACTAATCTTCCGCCTGCCTTGATATGCTCATATAACCCCTCTTCTCAAGTCACTTCATTGGCTCCCTATCCATTTCCATATTCAGTTCATACTTCTCCTACTGACCTATAAGTGCACTCATTCTGCTGCTCCTCACTACCTTTCCTCTCTTCTCTCCCTACACCCCTCCTCGGGATCTCCGCTCTTTTGGCAGATCCCTTCTGTCTGTGCCCTTCTCTTCCACTGCTAACTCCAGACTTCGATCCTTCCACCTTGCTGCTCCTTATGCCTGGAACCAACTACCTGAGTCTGTATGTCAGGCTTCATCTCTGGCCCTTTTCAAATCCAGGATGAAAAACTCATCTCTTCGAGGCCGCTTTTGGATCCTGATCCGCTTAGTCTCCTATGTGTGTCCTTACCATTCCCTAGATATATCCTTGTCCTCAACTGGTATATTGTCTGTCTTGGCTAGATTGTAAGCTCTGATGAGCAGGGACTGGCTTTTACATGTGTCTGTACAGCACTGTGTATGCCTTGTTGTGCTATACAAATGATTCGAGGTAGCAGTAGTAATCCTGTTCAAAATTGTTATTGCCCCACTCGCGACTCTAATTCAGGACCTTAATTTCAGGTTGCATATTTACACCAATGATATTCAGATCATTATTAGTAAAGACCAGTGGGATTCCAGTTTCCATGCCCAGGTGTCTTCATCACTTGCTAATATACTGGATTGATTCCCTTCTCATAAACTAGTTTTGAATGTTTCTAAGTCCTCTGCTATTTGGTTCACTAAGGATGACTTTTTCTTTGACTGTCTCCCTATGATGGCCAATACTTACATCCCTGTAAAAGACTCCATTACTTCCTTGGGAGTAATCATACATAAGGACCTGTCCTTTTAGTCATATATTTCCTCAGTGGTGAAAACGTCTTTTTATGTTCTTAGACTGGTGAGATCCTTGAAGACCTTTCTAGACCTTCCCTCACTGCCTCAGTTAATTCATGCTCTTATCTTTAGCCATTTGGATTGCTGCAATTCGCTCTTAGCCGGTGTCCCTCAGTATTTGATTAAGCATCTCCAACTTATACAAAATACTGCAAATTAATTTACAATGTAGGCTATTTTGAACATGTTACACCCCTCTTGTTAAAGAGCATTGATTACCCATCTCCAATTGGATTAAATTCAAGATCTTATTGTTGGTTCATAAGGCTTTTTACACAGGCCTTCCTCTTTACTTATCAGCTCTTCTCGTCCCTTACAACCCAAGTTGCTTGCTTTATTCCTCCCAGGCCCACCTCCTTGTGGTTCCTTCCTACAGGCAGCTCCAGTATGAATGGATTAGAGTTGCAACCTTTTCCTGTCGTATGCCCCTTCGTTATGGAACACTCTCTTCCCCCTCAGATCCATTTAGAAAGCTCTCACAAGAAATTCTATGCCTCTTATCTGTACTGCAGGATTGGGTTTTTCTGTTATTTTGTTTTCCCCTCCTCTTTGTGTACAGCTTTGTTGGTTGTTATTGGATTGATATTGTTGTACTAGTCAAATCTATCTTACCTTATTGATCCTATACCATTAATGTCTCTGTTATGTTTTGGGGGGGGGGGGGTTCTGTTCCAGTGATGCATTTTGTACTGTACCGGAAATCACTACGATGCCAATTTCTGTGCATATGGCTATATAACAAGTTTTTAGCATAGATAAATAAATATTTTGATGTGCAATTGCAATGACCAGGAATTTTAGTTATTATGAGGGCCATTTAATTAGTGGGCACCTGTTTTTAGGCAGTAAAATCACACCTACGTAGGCACGATTTATAAAGAAAAGTTGGCACCTACTTTTCATCATTAAATACTAGTATGAGTAGCAAACTCCAGCTTAAATGTACTATAGGGGTGACCATCTACGAGGGGGTACCCAAAAAAAACAGGAATAACATTGCCGTGGGCGGAGCTTGTGTAGTACGCACTTCTGCCGCTAGGCGTGTATAGTGCAACTCATTGTCAGTTCAGTGCCGCCTGTGTTGTCGACCTGGCTTGTTCTGTTCATCTGCAGTGATTGTTTTTGCTAGTGCTGTTTTGTTCTTGTTTCTTTTTTTATGATGACAAGTTTAAGTGAACAACGTGCAGCTGTGAAATTTTGTTTTCTACTCGGTAAAAATGCTGCTGAAACTGTTTTAATGTTGAAAACAGCTTATCAAGATGACGCTATGGGAAAAAGTCAAGTGTACCAGTGGTTTGCTCGGTTTAAAAATGGCGACATGTCGATTGATGACAAACCTCGTTCTGGGCGTCCATCAACTGCCCAAATCGATGAAAATATTGAAAAAATTAGAGAGCTTGTGCTCAGACCGTCGACAGACAATTAATCAACTGTCAGAGATTAGTGGGTTATCTTGGAGCTCGGTTCAGCGAATTTTAACGGAAGATTTGGGAATGAAAAGGGTTGCTGCCAAGTTTGTTCCTCGGGTTCTGACTGACAATCAAAAGGAACATCGAGTTGAAACATGTCGTGTTTTGAAACAGCTTGAAACTGATCCAGATTTTCTGTCAAAAGTCATTACAGGTGATGAGTCATGGTGCTATGGTTACGACCCAGAAACAAAGCAACAGTCAAGCCAATGGAAGACGTCATCGTCACCCCGTCCAAAAAAATGTCGTCAAGTCAAATCAATCATCAAAACGATGCTGATTTGCTTTTTTGATGCCAAGGGGGTAGTTCATTCAGAGTTTGTTCCCCCAGGTCAGACCGTCAATCAAACCTTTTATTTGGAAGTTTTAAGAAGATTGTGCAACAGTGTTCGTCAAAAAAGACCCGATTTGTGGCAGACAGGAGACTGGTTCTTCCACCACGACAACGCACCTGCACACACAGCCATCTCTGTTAGACAGTTTTTGGCTAAAAATGGCATGGTTCCGCTGCCCCACGCACCTTACTCGCCTGACCTGGCTCCGTGCGACTTTTTCTTATTTCCACGCATGAAAAGGGGCATGAAAGGACACCGATTTGACAACATTGAAGAAGTCAAGAAAAAAAGGAGGGAGGAGCTGTCAGCCATTTCTAAAGATGACTACAAAAAATGTTTCGAACAGTGGAAGCACCGGTGGGACAAATGTATCAGTTGTAATGGAGAGTATTTTGAAGGGGATAAGGTTGTTTTGTAAAGAATTTGAAATAAATAGCTTTTAAAAAATAATTCCTGGTTTTTTTGGGTACCCCCTCGTACACCTGCTTGTCACATGTGCATGCCTAGATTAAGATATTTTATAATCTGCAGTGTGCTTGTGCACTCTGTCCAAACTCTGCCTATGTGCACGCCTACAGTGAAATTATGCACCATGAAATCAATGCGAGAACTTTCACACTGGGCACACATGACTAAAAAAGCCTTAGGCACATACTCTCACACTTTAAGTAGATGCCTCCTTCTAAAATGACCTCTTATTTGTGCAGGATAGAGTGAGGTGTTGACTGTTTATCTGTCTGTCCTGTTGGATGCTTTTGCAGTTACAGAAAAGTGAATTGGGATGTCTTACTTTAAAGCTTTTTAGGAAGTTTTCTGAGCCCAAGAGTGAGCCAGCAGTTGCTGGTCAAAGTTAACTTGACAGGTTTGTCCAACTAACTTTGCCTAGATATTCACTGTGTTTATCTGGGTACAAAGGCAGCTGAACAACTAAATAAATTGGAGCAGCCAAACTTGTCCATTCAGATTTATCTCTGCTATGCCCGTGGACCAACTTGCCCACACAAATTTCTTTGAATAATACTCAGTATGTGGTGCTATCCAGCTAAATTTGACAGCCTGTTCTCACCATGCCTTATTTGGCAGATTGACCCCTAGCTGTAGTACTACAAAAGTAGTGCTAGGGGTCACAACTGCCATTTTGTAACTGTGACAATGAGACAAGAGCAGAGGAGATCACTCCTGCCCTATCCACTAAAACTACCAGGGCTACTCCATTAAGTGGCGGGGGGGGAGGGGTTTGTTTGTTTATTTATTTATCATCTTTTATATACTGTTTTTCTGCAAATCAGAACCATTTACTATGAACTCAGTGTGTGAATAACAAATGTGCACGTTTAACAGGCGTGCAAGTGAGTGATTTACATAGAATGAAATGAACAATAACACTGAAAATAATGTAAGAAGGGGGTGCCAACATAGCTACGGCAGCATGAACAGCACAAACGTTTAATCTATTTACAGGGTACTAGATATGTAGAAAGAATGGGTGAGTAGTGAGGGGGGGGGGGCTTGATAAGTTTATAGCTGATCAGATGTGGCAGAGCGGACGGATAGCAGAGAGTGAATGGTTTACACTCTTGTATTATAAGAGGAGTTAAGTACTTTTCAGGCAAGTGTTTGCTCAAACTTTATGGGGATCATCTCCATAGAATTCCAGGAAAAGATGGTTTTTAGCATTTTGTGCAAATCTCTTGCAGGTAAGGAGTTCCAGATGGTAGGGGCATATAGAGAAAAAGCTCCATTACATGTGTGGTGTTTGCTCTTGAGCTTTTTATTTGGTATCTGATGTAGGTTGTGTTCATTTTTTCTTCTCAGTCTGTTGTCTTTGGGTTTCTGTAGCAAGATTTGTAAGTGTTCGGATGATAGGTTGTTTATGGCCTTGTGGGTGTTGAGGATTACCTTATTCTTTATTCTAGAGGTGATGGAAAGCCAATGTAGGTGCTTAAGGATAGCTGTGATGTGGTTCTGGTATGTTGCTCATTGTATCAGTCTTGCTGCTATGTTCTGTACCAGCTGTAATGGAAGTAGTGCTTGCTTTGGCAACCCCTGATATATGGAGTTGCTGTAGTCTAGGATGGGCATTATGAGTGCTTAGCATACTGTTCTGAAATTATCAGCATTGAAAAAAGGACGGAAGTTCTTTGGAGTTTTTAGTTTGTGGTAAACAGCTTTGGTGACTTTTTTGATTTGAGTTTGTAAATTTAGACCTTGATCGATAATGACTCCTAGGTACCTTACTTCTTGTTTGACTTTCATTTCTATGTCACCTATTTTAATTTGTGCTGGTGGAGTGAAGTTGGTATCTAGTCTTGAGGGACTAGAAAAAGGGACTGTTACTTCTGGAGAGAGATCTGCAATTGTGAGTATATACTTATGGGAATTTTCTGAAAGGAATTCTTTCTATTAAAGCTATTTAATCTGTGAACCCACTATTTTTTGTTAAATCAGTCAGGGCCTAGTAGCAGCAGTTTAAATTTAAATTTAAAACACAGAAGAGAACTTTCTGGTTACATTTCATACTCAGCAGAGAGCTTATAGTTTTAATTTAATAGTCACTCAGGGCCTAGCATCAGCAAAGTATTTTTAGTTTAAATTTAAAACACAGAAGAGAGCTTTCTGGTTAAATTTGGAACCCAGCAGAGAGCTTGTAGTTTAAATTTCATAATAAGTTAGAGCCTAGCAGCAGCAAAGAGCTATAATTTAAATCAAATAAGAATATAGCTTACCTCAGCAGCACAGGACAGGGTACTGTGTAGCAGCCCTCTTTTAATAAGTGGAGGAGGGATAGTAAGGAAATCCACAGTACTACCTTTTATGTTTTGAAAGGGAGACTATGATAAAATGAGGAAAATAGTTAAGAAAAAACTAAAAGGAGCAGTTGCAAAGGTTAAAGACTTACATCAAGCTTGGGTGTTGTTGAAAAATACTATCTTGGAAGCCCAGACCAGCTGTATTCCACGCTTTAAGAAAAGTGGAAGGAAGTCCAAAAAACTGCCAGCATGGTTTAAAGGTGAGGTCAGAGAGGCTGTTGTTTCCAAGAAAGCATCTTTCAGGAAATGGAAAAAAAAGCCAAACGATGAAACCTGGAAACAGCACAAGCACTGGCAGGTCAAATGCAAGGCATTGATAAAGAAGGCAAAGAGAGAATTTGAGAAGAAGCTTGCTGCGGAAGCAAAAACGCAAAATAAAGATTTTTTGAAGTACATTCGTAGCAAAAAACCTGTGAGAGAGTCAGTTGGACCATTAGATGATAGAGGAGTTAAAGGGGCACTAAGAGGCGACAAGGCGATAGTGGAGAGACTGAATGAATTCTTTGCTTTGGTCTTTACTGAGGAAGATGTAGGGATGTTACCCATGACTGAAGTGATATTTAAAGGTGCAGAAGAATTGAAGGAAATATCGATACATTGGGAAGATGTATTACAACTATTAGATAAACTGAAGAGTAGCAAATCACCTGGGCCGGATGGTAAACATCCAAGGATGTTGAAAGAACTGAAATATGAGATTGCAGACCTGCTATTAGTAATCTGTGAACTATCATTAAAATCATCTCTAATACCTCCAATGTAACACCAATTTTTAAAAAGGGTTCGAGGGGTGATCCGGGAAACTACAGACCGTTGAGCCTCACGTCAGTACCGGGAAAAATGGTAGAAACCATCATAAAGAATAAAATTACTCAGCATGTAGATAGTCATGGCCTAATGGGAGAGCCAACATGGCTTTAGACAAGGAAAATCTTGTCTTACTAATCTGTTATGTTTTTTTGAAAGTGTGAATAAACAGGTGGACAAAGGTGAGTCAGTTGATATAGTGTATCTGGACTTTCAGAAAGCCTTTGACAAGGTCCCTCATCAGAGACTTTTGGCAAAACTAAAGAGTCATGGGATAGGAGGCAGTGTACTACTGTGGATCAGGAACTGGTTAAAAGATAGAAAACAGAGGGTTGGGCTAAATGGCCAATTTTCCCAATGGAGAAAGGTGAATAGTGGTGTACCCCAGGGATCTGTGCTGGGTCCACTGCTTTTTGACATATTCATAAATGACCTGGAAAGTGGAATAATGAGTGAGGTTATCAAATTTGCAGATGACACAAAACTATTTAAAGTTGTTAAAACCCACGAGGATTGTGGAAAATTGCAAGAGGATCTTGCTAAATTGGAAGACTGGGCATCAAAATGGCAGATGAAATTTAATGTGGACAAGTGGAAAGTTATGCACCTAGGGAAGAACAACCCAAACTATGGTTACATGATGCAAGGTTCCACATTAGGAACCACCACCCAGGAAAAAGGATTTAGGCGTCATTGTGGATAACATGTTAAAACCCTCGGCCCAGTGTGCAGCGGCAGCCAAGAGAGCAAATAGAATGCTAGGTATCATAAGGAAAGGAATGGAAAATAAAACAAAAGATATTATAATGCCTCTATACCGTTCCATGGTGAGACCGCACCTTGAATATTGTGTGCAATTCTGGTCGCCGTATCTTAAAAAGGATATAGCGTTATTAGAAAAGGTTCAGAGAAGAGCCACCAAAATGGTAAAGGGGATGGAAGGATACTCCTATGAAAGGCTAAAAAGGTTAGGGCTCTTTAACCTGGAAAAGAGACGGCTGAGGGGAGGAAAGGTCCATAAACCATTAAGAAGGGACCCAGGATATCAATGCTTGACCTAGTTACAAGCATTGCAGAACCTGTGTCTTTTGGGGAAACTGCTAGGTACGTATGACTTAGATTGGCCACTGTTGGAAACAGGATACTGGGCTTGATGGACCTTGGTCTGACCCAGTATGGCATATCTTATGTTCTTATGTTCTGGTTACATGCAATATATCGGTTTTGTCGTAGTTGATGAGATTATTGTTGCGGAGCCATTTGATCATTTCTGCGAAGCACTGGAGTATCTTAGTATAGTCAGGAGATGATATGTTGAATGGGGTAAAGGTCATAATGTCATCTGCATAGATTAGATAATTGATATTGAAATTGTGGATGATTGTACATACTGATTGAATGTATATGTTGAATAATATTGAAGATAGAAAGAGCCTTGTGGGACTCCTTGATGTAGGGTATAGGGGAGGGATTTTTTGGATCCTATTTTCACTTGTTATGTACAGTTTGAGAGATTGGAGTGAAACCATTTGAGGGTAGTACCAATTAGTCCAATGTCGTGAAGTCTATTGAAGAGCTGTTGGTGGGAGACTGAGTTAAATACAGCAGATATATCCAAAAATAATAGGATGGATCTGTGGTTGATGTTTTCCGTGCCACTTATGAGGCTGTCAAACAAGGATGTTAGAAGCATTTCCTTGATTTGGTCGGAAACCCTGCTGATGTTGGTCAGGTGGTGCATGGTTGCTTAAATGATCTTGTAGTTGTATTAGGACAGCTTTTTCTATGATTTTCGCTATGAATGGGAGGCTATAAATGGGCCTGTATGATGTTGGTGCATTATTTTTTTAGTGTTGGTCAAATTGAAGAGTATTTTAGTGAGGAGGGAAAATATCCTTGTGATAGGGAACCATTAATTATTATTGAGATGAATGGTATGAGCTGAGCTCTTGTTGTTTTTATCGATGACACAGGGCATGGATCCAGGGGGGAAGTGGTTATGTTTAGGTTGGAGATTATATTGTAAAACTGCTCTGGATGGATAAGGTTGAATGTGAACCATTGGTGAGTGGCTGGTTTTGATGGTTATAGGTTGAAAGGGTTAGCTTTGTGGCCTTGAGTTCTGTTTAGTTTGTAGATAGTCTGACATGACTTGAGGGTTGATGGTATTTGCATGAAGTGAGTAGGTGTGATCACCAGTTAAAGATTTTGCTATATTGAATAGCGCCCTTGGTTTATTGATGGTGCTCATGATTAGGTTAGAGTGGTGTTCATGTTTATGACACTTGATATACCACCCTTTACTTGTGCATCAGAATGGTTTATATGTATGTATGTACTAACAGGTACTTTTTGTTCCCTTGTCCCCGAAGGGCTCACAATCTAAGTGGCCATGAGACTAAAGACCCCAGTCCCTCTGGTTTGAGGTTATTTGTCCCCATGCGGGAATTGAACCCCTGGCCCTCTGGCCTGAGGTAACCTGTCCCAACCACTGAGCCACTCCTCCCTCCACTCTAATTGTGGAGTTACGGTATCTTATTTGTTCATCCAGATATAATATTAGAAGTTGCGGATTTTTGGATCTTCTCCATTTTCACTCGAGGCAACGCAAGGCGAGCTTTTGTTCCTTTAAGGATGCTGAGTACCATGGGGCAGTATGGCGACGATTCTTTTTGTTGGGACCTGGTAGTGCAAGTGTTGCAGAGGTAATGGCTGAGTTCCATACACTGATGGTGTTTTCCAGGTGAATATTATTGAGGTTAATTGATAGCTGTGGTAATACTTTTTGAAGGAAGGCTTGTTCATCAAAGGGGAAGGGAATCTTTGGTTTGTAGTGGTTGCGTTTGCTGTTAAGTTGAGCTTGACTGACTGTGGTATTGCAAAGTTGATCATGCTGTGATACGACCAGGGGACTTGTTCGATTGTTGGTGGTGGTTGGTGTGGAGCGCTTGGTAGGTGGTTAGGGATGAAGACTAGATCAAGGGTTCCACCTTTATTGTGGGTGGGTGTGTTGATAATTTGTTTAAAGTGTAGGTCATCCATTGCATCCAGGAAGGCAGCTGCAACTTTATTGTGAAATGAGGATAAGTTGAAGTCGCCAAGTAAAGATGAATGTTTTGTTTTTATGCGAGTGAGAACACACAGCTTCAAAGATGTTAGCTAGCTCTTCAGAGCTGCTAGAGGGCGCTCTGTATGCTAGGCAGATTATCAAATCCATGTTGGAGATTGTGAGCATGTTCATTTTACAATCTGAGTAATCTTCAGTGGTGTGAAATTTTAGCTGCTTGTTGGTGAGGATGCATACACCACCTCCCTTGGCTTCAGTTCTAGGGCCAGGGCCGGATTTACCTATACGCCATGTACGCCATGGCGTAGGGCCCACAGCCGGCAGGGGCCCACAAAAAAAGAACCAGGTAATTTTTTTTTAACTCAATTAAAAAAAAAACCTGGTGGCTGCCGCCGCGGGGCCCCCTCTGCTGCCGCGGGGGCCCCGTCTACAAGGTGAAGCGGTGCGGTGTGGTGCGGTCGGGTCGGGTGGGGTCGGGTCGGGTCTCTCCCTCCCTCCTTCCCTCCCTGCAGGCTGCGAGAGACGCGAAGATAGAGCGTCTCCTCGCGTCTGTGTTAAGCCCGCAGGGGCTGATGGGATTTCCCATCAGCCCCTGCCGGCTTAACACAGACGCGAGGAGACGCTCTATCTTCGCGTCTCTCGCAGCCTGCAGGGAGGGAAGGAGGGAGGGAGAGACCCGACCGGACCCGACCCGACCGCACCGCACCGCACCGCTTCAGCTTGTAGACGGGGCCCCCGCGGCAGCAGAGGGGGCCCCGCGGCGGCAGCCACCAGGTTTTTTTTAAATTACATTTTTCTTTAGGCCGGGGGGGGGGGGTAGGACTGGTAATGGGCTATGGGGGGGGTAGGACTGGTAATGGGCTATTGGGGGGGCTGGGGCTGGAAATGGACTGGGGGGGGTAGGGCTGGTAATGGGCTATTGGGGGGCTGGGGCTGGAAATGGGCGGGGCTGGGCTGGGCTGGGCTGGGCTGGGGGGGGTTAAGGCTAGAGGTGGGCTGATGGGGTTAGGACTGGTAATGGACTGTGGGCTGTTGGGGGGGCTTAGAACTGGCAATGGGCTTTAGGGGGGGGGGTTAAGAATGGTAATGGGCTGTGGGCTGATGGGGCTTTATTGTAATGGGCTATGGGGGTGGCAAGGAAGGGAAATGGGCTGGGGGTTTAAGACTGGAGGTGGGCGGATGGGGTTAGGACTGGTAATGGGCTGTTGGGGGGGGTTAGAACTGGTAATGGGCTTTGGGGGGGTTAAGACTGGTAATGGGCTGTGGGCTGATGGGGGTTGTCTGGTAATGGGCTATGGGGGGCTAGGACTGGAAATGGGCTGGGGGGTTAAAACTGGAGGTGGGATGATGGGATTAGGACTGGTAATGGGCTGATGGGGGGGGGGGTAGGACTGGCAATGGGCTATGGGGGGCTGACTGGAAATGGGTTGATGGGGTTAGGACTGGAAGTGGGCTGATGGGGGGTTAGGACTGGTAATGGGTTATAGGGGGGGCTTAAACTGAAAATGGGGTGATGGGGGGGTTAAGGACTGAAAATGGGGTGATGGGGGGTTAAGGACTGTAAGTGGGGTGATGGGGGGGCTAGGACTGGTATTGGGTTGGGGGGTTGCTAGGACTGGAAATGGGCTGATGGATGGCTAGGACTGGAAATGGGCTGATGCAGGGACTAGAAGGGAATGGATGCTGGGTGAGGCTGGAACTAGAAGGGAGCTGATGTTGGGGGAGGATTAGAATGGGATGGGGCTGGAAGAGTAAAATGGAGAAGGGAAAAATATTTTGTGTGGGAGGGATAAAAAATCTACAATTGGCCGGGTATTGGGAGAGTAAGTGGGGATTGAGGATGGAGGGGTAAAATTTGAGTGGATGAAATAGGAATGAGGAAAGAGCAAAAGGAGAAAGATTAGTATGTTAAAGCAGATGTAGAGAGAGAATGGAAAAAAATCTAGAAGAGAGAAGAAAGGACAAATGGACAGCAGACGATGGAGAGTTAGCAGAAGACACGAAGAAACCAGAAGAAAGTGGCTGGAGCAATTGCAGCTGAAAAAAATGCACAAAAGGTAGAAAAATATCTCTTTATTTTGAATTTATTAATTGGAATATGTCAGCTCTGGTAAATGTGCATCATTAACATCTGCGCTTTGTTTAGTACAAGAGCAAATTAATGTATAGTTTTATTTCTACAGTGTTGTACATTCCAAGTTTGGCTTTTGGGATTCCCAGTTTAATTATTGTCTTCCTATTTCTAAATTGTGATTACTTGTTTGGTGATGGTCTATGTTCTGCATGTGTAACTGAGCTGAGGTGTTCTGTTTATATAATTCCTATTTGACATTGCCACTTGTTCTCTTTCCCCAGTAGGTCATGTATTGTTGTTCTCTGAAATGTATTGGTTTAATATTTGCAGTGTTGCCTTTTGATTGGTAGAGTATGGTGCTTTGTGAGTCCTGGTAGTGCTGTTAGGATACGGCGGGTTTACTATGGGCAGTGTTTGTAGTAGTTCCTAATGTGTCTGGCAGTTGGCACTGGATTATAGTAATGTAGAAATCTTTTAGTCTTTCTTTATCCATACACTCATTAAGAGGCACGTTTACTAAAAGTTAGTATATGGTAACATTATGCAAATATTTATGCAAATGAGGCCCCTTATGCAAATGAGGTCCGCACCCCCCTTGGGCCGCCCCTGCTGGGGGCCCACAATTTTTGTTGGCGTAGGGCCTCACTCAAGGTAAATCCGGCCCTGTCTAGGGCAGTAACGTATAGAGTAAATACTTGTATTTAGTTGGTTTAAAAGTATGTTGTCTGTGTTTGACAACCAGGTTTCAGTGATGCACATGATATCAATTTTGTGATCTGAAATGTAGCATATAAGCGTAGGAATTTTGTTAAGGATTGATCCTGCATTAATTAGGGCGATTGTGAGCCTGGAGTCCACCCGTGCTAGTTGCTGATTCATGTAATGGCAGGCCCATGCACTAAGTGTGTGCCCTGTGCAGGAACTGCAGGGCATTTGCTGATTGTGCCCCTGGTATGGGGCACACGGCCTTTGCACTTACGTAAGGTTACCAGATGTCCCCAAATTTGAAATAGGGACTACTTCCTGTCCCCTAATTTCATTGGGAGCAGAGGCAAAGGACTTTGCTTTTCCAGCATACCTCTCTGATGCAGTCTTCTCGATCCTGGTAGGGGAAGATGTAAAATGAACTTTTCTGAAAAAGAGGGAAAATTTTTAGAAATGTATAGCATATTTATCTATATGTATAAAAGAGAGTTTAAGCATATATGTATGTATGAGCCCTTATACCTCAAGAAGGGCTGCTACAGTCTTTTTTAAACTTTTGTGATTACTGAATGTTACCTAGACTGGTCATTTCAAAATATATGAGGAAAAGATGCCCGAGGAGGGGAAGACTCCTGCTCCTCCCAACCCAGCTCAGCCTTGCCCAGGTGTCCCAGATTTGCGCTCTCAAAATCTGGTAACCCTACACTTACCACACATTAAGTTTTTGTTTCTGTCGTGCAGTAAGTGCAAAAACATATCACACTTTAGTAAAGAGGCCCCTTAGTTCCCATTACACAAACAATAATATCTTTTATGTGGAATCAATGTGTTCTCACTGCATGTAATGGCATTGTAAGCAGTTACTGGAGAGCTAACACAAATTCAACTCAGTATATAAGACGAACTTACTTCTTAACGTTCACAACTTTATTGAACAGGTAACAGGGATTAGGGTTTGGAGGGGGTAACAGCCTAGTACCCGAAAGAGCAGAGTTCATCTCCCACCGGCACTCCTTGTGACCTTGGGCAAGTCATTTACTATCCATTGCCTCGGAAGAAAGGGCCTGGCAATCTCCTTCCAGTCATACCTTGCCCAGAAAACCCAGGGTGTGCTGGGTACCAGGAGTAAGTATTGACTTAAAACAACAACAGGAATTAGAATATATGCAACTTACTGGATGATAAAATGGAATCAAGAACAACTGATTCAGCATGCTCAAGCTGTCAGGAGCTGTTATGAGTCCTCAGAGGATGAACTGGTGGACCAAGTCTGAATTACTGAGTAAAAAAGCAGTGGCCTCTGAAGAGACTAAGCTTAGATTTCTGGCCTGCAAAATAAAGAATCTGCTTCACAAGAAGACATTTTGAGCATTTATGGCTCCTGCCAAGATCCATCCTCCACTCAGGAGTAGGGTTACCAGATTTTTGGAGAGCATATCTGGGACACCTACACAGGACTGAGCTGCGATAGGTGGGGCAGGGGTCTTCCCTCCTTGGACATCTCTTCCCCATATATTTAGAAAAGACCAGTCTAGGTAGCATTCAATAACTTCAAAAGTTTAAAAAAGGCAGTAGCAGCCCTTCTCGAGTTATAAGTGCACATACATACATATATACATGCTTAAAATGTATTTTATACATATAAATATTCTATATATTTCCAAAATTCCCCCTCTTTTCTCAGAAAACAAGTTAATTTTACTTATTCTCCTACTGGGATTGAGAAGACTGCATCAGAACGGTATGAGGGGAGAAGCAAAGTCCTTTGTCTCTGTCCTCATTGAAATCAAGGACATGAGGTGGTTATACTGTACATCTAGACACACCAAGCAGACTGAAGTAACGTTAAATGGCAACATGAGCCAAGAAATTAGAAAATGTCCAAATAACTATCCAAGACTCAGTCAAGATTTTCATACAATACCAAAGGGCTAGACATGTGGAAGATTTGATTGCGGGAAGAAGTCCTCTATTGACAGATGTCTTGCTGTTATCCCTAAGAGAAACCATCTATTTAGGAAGAAAGTTTGTTTGAGGCCGCGCATTGGAAAAACCGAGGACAAACGCAGCACATGATGCATCGGACCAGTACTGCCATTACTAGCTTACAAAGGCCACACGTGGAATGAAGCATGTTGGAGAATCTACTAGAAGCATAAGATCTGAATTTCAGAATATAAAAGCAGGATAACAAAGCGCTCAGGCCTTTCTTAGTACTGGGATATTTTCAGTCATGTCATTAAATTTCATGCGGTGGGATATATCTAAAAAAGTTTCAGAGAGGGAGAACTGAAACATGCAATTAAAAAGACTGGATTTTGGTATTTACAGAGAGCTGACCCAAGGAGCATCGAAGGCAAATATAGGAATAGAATAAATTTCTGGATGGAAGAAACAAATGAAATGAAAATTAAAGTGTGGTCAATTAATGGAAGTGGCAATAGCTAGCAGTTATTGTCTTTTATCTTATTTTATAAAAACTCCTGTCCTAACAATAATTTTGTGCGATTTTGCTATTGTGTGCTTAGACTGTCACCTTAGTAGGGCCATGCTGATCTTTATCTGTCATCATTTATTAAGCTATGTTTACCTTGTTTGTGTGCTGTGCTGCCACCTGCTGATCATTTTCAGAAACTGCATCCACATCCACTTTGATTCTCTGTCTCTGCCTTGTTTTCTGAGTAAGGAGATTATCTCTGATTTTATTTTATTTATTTTATTTTTTTTATTTATTTAATTTATTTAACTATTTCTTTTATACCGCCCCTTCCAGAGATCAAGGGCGGTATTTTAGAGCTGTGTCCTCATTTCCCACCTTTTTGGCAGCTTCATGTCCCTGAATCCAACAATGGCAACAGAGGGGTTAGAAAACAATTTTTATTTTCAATTTAGTGACTGGCATATTTTTATTTTACAAGGTTTTTTACAAGATTTTATGTCATCTTTTAGGATTTACATCCATTATCTTTATAATCAGTGGCAGGATTCAATCCAACTGGGGACTGGTTTGCATCGATTCTGCCACTGAAGAAGCCGAGCAGGTGACAGCACGGCCTGCATTTGCATTGCCAGCACCGCACGTTCGGGCCATCGCAAGGCAGAAACTCTCTGGTGGCCCAGCAGCCCGATCCCCCCTCCCTCCAGTGGCTTGACGGTATTGGAGGCTTCCCCCGATTCCACAGTCCCCCGATGCC
Source organism: Ichthyophis bannanicus (assembly GCA_033557465.1). NCBI lineage: Eukaryota > Metazoa > Chordata > Amphibia > Gymnophiona > Ichthyophiidae > Ichthyophis > Ichthyophis bannanicus. Next base: position 507,963,475 of record CM066034.1, on the reverse strand, counting down.
GTCAAGCCACTGGTGGATGGGCGGATTGCCGCCAGTGCAGCACCGTCATCGGGACACCATTTTTGGCCCAGTTCAGAGAACGCGGTCCATGGCAGAAACTGGTTCATGTGAACCGGCCGAATCCCACCGCTGTTTATAATGTGCATAGTATGGAGCAAACGTATCGCTGTTTCTATTTCTCTGTTTGTCTGCTTGGAAGCGCTGTCACTGGATGGATGGGGAGGCAAGATAATGACTCCTCTTCCCTCCTCCATGTTTTGTTGCTCAAACCTGGAACCAAGGGGTCCCTTCCTCCACTGCCCCCTCTCCCATCACCACCACTACCACCACCACACACACACACACACTTCCGATAAATGTCGCAGATTTGCCTGCAAAAGATCTGGTATCCTTATACGTAAGGTTACCGGCTGTCCCCGATTTTGAAATAGTGTCCCTGACTCCATGGACTCCAGTATCCTCATAAGCACTATGATTTATTCAATCTGAAGAGAAACCATTTGCTTGTTAGCTTTTCTCTCCACTAATAAATCTTCCCTAGGGCTTTCTCTTGCTTTAATTTCAGAAGCCTATTCGCTGTGTAGTTTTATAATCTCTCTAATGCACTTGTTCATAAATGTGTCTAACTCTCAACAATTTCCTACAAATCATACCTTTTTTCAAGGAAGGTAGATGATTGATTAAACATATTCCTAGTCATTGCTTTTCTACATACACTTGCTATCACCCTCCAGGGAGATGGCACATTACTTCTCTTCCTCGTCTGTGTGGTACTGGGCTCCGAGTGCTCTTTATTTTCTTCCCTCTTTCCTCCTGAAGCTGGGCTCTGGGTATTTATTATTCTCCTCCATCCCTTCTCCTGGTGCTGGGCTCTGGGTATTCATTAGTCTTGTTGCTCTGTCCATACCACACCCAATATGATCAGGGCAGGTGCATTTAAGATCGGACCTTTCTAAAATCGTTGTTTGGGCATGGATGTGATTTCCATCTGTGAGTGACCATATTCACATGTGCAGATCACGAATAGAGCTTCTAAAATAACTCCATAGTGTATCTGGGTTTTCAGAAGGTGTTATGCCTTTGAGAGACCCCTGAGGAAATTAAAAAGTCATAGGAGGCAATGTCCTGTTGTGAACTGAGAAATGGCGACAACATAAGAAACAGAGAGCAGAACTAAATGTCCTGTTTTCTCAATGGTGAAAGGGAGATCCATTGCTAGGGTCTCTGGTGCCCCCCCCTCCTGCATCTTATACATCGCGCTCCCTTCCCTCATTATTATTAATGATAGGCTGCACCCCCCCCCTCCCCTTACCAAAGCTCCTTTGTGAACTCTGTTCACGTAGTGCTAGTATTTCTCATTCAAGTCAAATGTTGTAACAAGAAAATTGCGGTGAAGTGACAATGCATAGCCGGAATAAAAAGACATTCTGAGGTGTAAATATTTAAATTCATATGAACAGACTGTCATAGTCAAAGGATTAATGTGAGTGAAGCAAACAAAATCGATGCATTTATTTATTTAACTAAAAAACAAGGTCTACAACCACTTAGTTTTTTGTGTCTCTTCTCCTGCCTTTTATGACCGCCACAGATACTATCGCCTCTCTGTCTCTGCAGCTCTTTTATAAATCCAACAACTGAGGAGGTGATAAAAGCAGTTAGTGTAGCTGGGCTTAAAAAAGGTTTGGACAAGTTCTTGAAGAAAAAAGTCAATAGACTGCTAGTAAGACAGACCTGGGGAAAGCCACTGCTATATCCCTGGGTGTAAGCAGTATGGTAGCCAAGGTGAGCACTAAGACAGGACTCAATCCTTGTGCTGATGTGGGCAGTCCCAACAGTCACTCGTGGCAGCATCAATGTGAGACTCACCATTTGGCTGGACTATGAAATTTGTTTGAGAGCGCTGCTTTGCTGCTGCCTGTTGGAGCTGCTGCAGCTGTGAAACATGCAGTGACTTTGCTGGCATGTTGAAAGTGGAAAGATCACTCCCTAGCCTCCCATGAAAGCCAGCGGTGGTGCTCCTTGTAGTGATGCTAACCACAAGCTTCAGGCCCTGTGCTGTGGCGCATGTGTGTCTAACTCTGACCGACCAACTTGCTGCTCCAGAAGCTCTCTCCACTCCCTCTGTTCTCTGTGGCTGGCTGCCTGGCTGGGACATAAAGGTAAATATCACTGTAGCAGCATGCCACAAGAGAGAAGGATGGAGGCCCTGCAGCAAAGCTGAAACAAGTTGAAAAGTACATACTTTACAGTGCGACACAATGGCGCATTTCTCTCATTCACAGGATTAGACATTCAGCGGCTTCATAGGAAGTGTCAGAGGTCCGCTCATGTGTGTGTGTCAGTGGATGCGTGTGTCTGTGTCTTCCTATATGTCATGGAGACTGCTAGAGGCTGCATACGCACATGTATGTGAGTGCCATGGGGACTGTAGGGTGCTACATACATGCATTTGTGAATGTCATGTGTGTGTTGGAGGCTACATGCTTGTTTGTGTGCCATGAGGAGTGTCAGGGACTGCATGCATTTGTGCGGGGCTGTGTCTGTTAATATTTATCTGGGACTGTGTGCATGTGAAAAACAGCACACTTATGATGTGTCAAAGTGATGCATTTCTCATTTGTTTGCAACATCTTGCATGTGTTTGTGGAGGAAAAGTTCAAAGACAGATGATAGTGTGTCTTGTTATGGTAGTAGGGGTTGTATAAGGAATCTTTATAACCATCCATCCAGTTACTACCATAACATATATATATATATATATATATATGTCTCCAGATAGTGGATGTGTGGTGCAGTATGGAGGGGGTGCCTGTGTGTGTGTGTGTGTTTAAGAGATGCGGGGGTGGGATGCCTCTGGGTATGTTTGGGTGCTTTGGGGGGGGAGTGCCTTTGTGTCTTCTGTTAGGGGTGGGGGGCTGCGCCTTTTAGCATATATTCATTGTGCCCTTTCCTCCTCTCTCTTTAACCTCCAACCCCATGCATTCTCACGCTCCTCCCTGCAGAGATCCTCTTCTGCTGCCTCCCCCAACACCAATTGTGTACCAAGGGCGGGCTGGTGGGAGCGTCTCACCCTGCGTGACGGCAAAAAGGGGGTGCACACAGAGATGATGGCAGCAGCGGCTCTCACATCTGCACCCATGGCAAACTTACTTGTTTGCACACCGTGTCACTGCTTCTTCTCGAGGCCCCCGGTGTTTCCTCTCCAGAAGTCTCATGATAACTCTGTGAGATTTCACCCAGTAGGTAACAGTACTCGGTGACGGGCCTGGAGTAGAGGCAGCAGTGTGCCACACAGCAAACAAGTAATTTTGCCCGTGGATGTCGTGGGGGGAGGGGGGCGCTTGCTCTGGGTGACAAAACAGACTCAATATGCCACTGCCCCCCTTTGTTACCGTCACAGCCTCTGTCCTCTTTTGCCTTCCCCTTGCATGCTCAACCCATACCCTCCATTCCCCTCCCCCGTCTTTCTTTCCCGAACCCACTTTCCCTTTAAATTTTATCCTACCTCCTGTGTGTCTCTGGCCCCGGCTCCTTTTCCTACAGCAGGCTTATTCTGCTCTTCGAGCAGCAGGAGCAGCCCCCTGCAGGGCCCAGTACTCTTCAGCTGCAGCCTGAGGCACTTGAAGATGCAGAGCAGGAACTCGAGCATGGAATTTGAAGAGCAGCAGCCAGCGCACCTTGCTCAGACCCCACAATCTGTGCCAGAGCGAGAGCACCTGCACCATCCTGAATGCCATGCAAGGGGATAGGGTGCACCTGGCACACATCATGTTGCACAGCCCCATCATGAACGTACACACTGTATACAGCTGCACCTACTCATGTTTGCTGTCTGCCTGTCAGACCCCACACTCTGCCTGCTCCTGCTGCTGAAAAAGGATGCGGGGGCGAATGAAGAGGAAGAGCGGGGCCACTCCATGCTCAGCCTGGCCTGCAAGCTCAGTCGTCTGGATGCCATCAAGCTGCCGGTGCACTTCAGTGCTGAGCCAGAGATCCACGATTGTGCCAGGAATGAACCCCTCAAGTACGCTGCCTCAGCCAGCCACAGCACCACACTCTAGTTTCTGCTCTGCACCTTCAAGCGCCTTAGGTTGCGGCCAAAGTGCATGAATCACGTGAGTCAGTTGGTACTGCAGGTGGCCCCCATCTGGAGACAGTAAGTGCATATGGACGCTGAGTGACCAGGCCCGTAATGGGGGTGGATGTATCCCCAGAGCCGCCAAGCCCCTGGCCTGCCCTACAAGCTGCATTCCAGGGAGAGCTGTGGTGAGGAATGTCCACCCAGCCCCAGCCACCTCTTGTGCAGCATGTTGGCACCCAAGGGGAGGGGGGCACAGAGCAGAAAGAGATCATGATGGTAGCCAGCAGTGGTGTTGTGGACCTGCGGGAGCAGCCTGTCCTGTGAGCACACACCACCGCTGGCCAGCATCCTTGAACACCAGTGTTCACCTGCCATGTGTACCCCACTTATCAGGTTGCGCTGGCCCTGGCGAAAGGTAAATAGTGGAATGCCCCAGGAATCTATATAGGACCAGTGCTTTTTATATATGATCTGGAAAAGGGAACATTGAGTATTCAACTTGGCAGACAACACAAGGGGCCCTGTTTTAGTAAAGAGTGGTAAAGCATGCTTTTTTTTGGCAGCTTCACTCCTAGCAATAGTACCCCAGATTACTGCTAGGAGTTAGAATCGCCATTTTAAACCTAGGCAGCTGATGGGACAGGAATGTCTAGTGCAGAGGTTCTCAACCCAGTCCTCGGTTCACGCATAACCAGTCAGGTTTTCAGGATAACCACAATGACTGTGCATGATAGAGAATTGAATGCACTGCCTCCAATGTATCGAAATTTCTCTAATGCATAGTCATTGTGGTTATCCTGAAAACCTGGCTAGCTAGGTGTGTCCTGAGGACTGGATTGAAAACCCTTGGTCTACAGAATACTCCAGCCCTCCCCCAACAATCAACCAGGGCCTCCCAGTAAAGCTAAGGGAAGGGGAGGTCTGAAGCAGGTCCTGGGGGAGTGGAAGGGTTGTATGATTGTGGAGAGGGGTATATTAATGTCGGGGGATGAGAGGGGTTAGGTTTCATGTGTCCTGTTAGCGCAGATGCACTTACTATCTCCATCTGCAGTGGTGACAGCTTACAGCAACTTACTGTACACTAAGGGGGTTATTCCAAACCATGAACAGCGGGACGTCCATCCCCTGCTATTCGTGTGGCTGCAAGCCCTCGAATAACTTCTCCACCGATTGTGTGGGGAAATTAGTCGGGGCGGGTAAGAGGCAGCCCGGAGGCGGAGAGTGGGCTGCCGCCGGCCCTGGACGTACAGGGCCGATTCTAATGTCGGCCCTGTACGTCCAGGGCCGGTGAATTGGCCGGGAAGGTTATTCCACCCCCAGGGTGGAACATTTATTTTTTAATTGATTTGGGGCACGGAAGGGGCTGGGGGGGGACAAAGTTAATCCCCCGCAACCCGACCCTGTCCTTAGGAGGCTGGATCGGGGGTCAGGCTGTGGGTAATTAACTTTTGGGGCAGCGACCGGCATCACAGCTTTTAAATGGAGCCGTGATGCCATGGCAACGGGACACCATGGCACCAGGGCTCCATTTAAAAGCCCTGGCTGAGTTAGCCGAGCTAGCTCTGTACATGCAGGCTGCGACTGAATCGCAGTCCCGGCCTGCACTTACAGTGCTGTTTGCAATTCTGATCCCGCGGGGCTGGATGTGCCCTGCGGGATCAGAATCGCGATCTCTTTTATACGGTCAGCCCAGACATCTAAAGGAAATCTACGTCATGAATAGAATCAGGCCCTAACTACAAACACTGCTCATGCCCATAACCTACTCATTCCCATGCTCTTTCCCGCCCTCTGTTGTGATAAGCAGTTACATTGGGAATTAGTGCACAGTAACGGTTATCATGGCCATGAGGTAACTATTCCCATACTAACTGCTTACTGCGCTTCAAGAAACAGGCCCCAAAATTATTCAAAGTTGTTAAATTGCAAACATATTGTAAAAAACTGCATAAGGACCTTACAGGATTGGGCATCCAAATGGAAGATAAAATTTAATGTGGGCAAGTGCAAAGTGATGCATACAGGACCCAAGGAAAGGATCTAGGCGTTGTCACCGACAATATGGTGAAATCTCATTGACCAGTCGCTTCTGCCCCTCTGAATCAGACTTCCTGAGAGAAAGAGAGGGTAGATGCTGGACATGGGGGGCGGGAAGGATTAAGGAGGTAGACGGGGGAGGTACTAGACATGGGGGGAGGGAGAAGAGATGCTGGAAATGGAGGGGGATTAGGAGGAAGAGAAGGGGAAGATGCTGGACACAGGATGGGATGAGAAAAAGTGGAGGAGGCACTGGACAGGGGAGGGGGAGAGTTAGTTAAAGATGGGGGAATAAGAGGCTGGGGACGGCTAGAGAGGTGAGGAATAGGAGGGTTAAGGGTTAAAAAGTAGTATGTGGATGGAGTAAAAAGAGGGAGATTGAGACTGGATGGTATGGAGTGAAATCTGAGTACAAAATAAATAGAAGAAAGCTGAAAAGAAAAGAATGTCAGAGATGGAAAAAAGTGAAGAAGACAGGAGGGGAGAGAAGTAGTAGATGGACTAGAGACTCTAAAAAGTGAGAAGAGAAGACTGTGGAAAGCAGAAATCAGAAATTAGCATCAGCATGATTAGAGAATTAAATGGCCAGGCAATAAAAGTAGAGAACCTAATTTTATTTTCAGTTTAGTGACTGGAATGTCAGTCTTTGGAATTTACATGTTCTATCTTTCGATTTTGCACAGCTAGGGGCATCTCCATCTCTGTACTGCATGCAGAGTCTGGCTTCTTGAGGATTTGGTTTAATTTTTTCTACATATTTCTATTTTTAGCTTGTGGTCACGTATTCTATACTTGATAAGGGTCTGTGACCAAGAAAAGGTGTTTTGTTAAGATGGAGTTTCTATTTAGGGATCTTTACTGTAGTAATCCATCTTGTTCAGTTTTCTGATCTAGGGCCCATTGTAAAAAACGAGAATCATAGCACAGTTTACAACATCAAAATAAAATTAGATATACTAATTTAATTTTGGTGTTGTGAACTGTATTATAGTTCTCACTTTCTCTTTTTGTTTCGTGGTGTGTGAGCGCCTTGATCATCTCCCTTATTTTTTTAAGAATATGTATTTACATTTAATATCATGTCAGTCCAGTATGTAGTGTCAGAAGTCAGTATGTTTATATTAGATTCCCAGGTTACATAATTAAACTTCTACAATTTTTCCTGCATATAAACAGCATTGCAGAGTGGTGTTTTTATGTTTTTATATGCTGGGAATATGTTGCAACCTCCTGACTGGTGTTCTGAGTGAGGGGACCCCCTGCTCCATGACTCAAGCTCTGAGGAGTTCCCTCCATTTTGGATGCCTGGCAGGGCCATCTCGGCCATCTCAACCAGTCGGCAGGGACAAAATATCCCCAGAGCAGCAGCTTCCGAGAGGCATCAAGGAGCTGAAGCAGTCAAATCAAAACAATAGATTCTGACAGCTTCTCCCACTCAAAGAGCCAATAGCATATACTTTTACCTGCCGGGAGAGTAGGCCCAAACATACATACAAAGTACTGTAAATGATTTAAAATTGTGTTGTCCAGTTATACATTTTTTACAAGATTTTTGTGGGAAGGTTGATGTTGGGATGATCATGACTGTTGAATTTAATTATCAAAATCTTAGGCTGGTGGGATGGGGCATAAACTGGAATTTTGCCTAGGGCATCCAATATCCTTGCACCAGCCCTGATGCATGGGGAGAAGGCCCCAGCTCATCTCTCGCCTCAGGCAGCAGATTACCTTGAGCCGCCCCTGATGGCAGTGGTCAAAAAATCAAACAGAATGTTAGGAATTATTCTCTGTTTTATTATCCATTTCTTTCCTACTATCACAATGCCTGTGGTGTGAATTGAGCTCAGCTCTGGTCACCACATCTCAAAAAAAAAGATATTGCGGAACTAGAAAAGACTTTTAAAAATGGGTGAACAAAATGATAAAGGGGGTGGAACGATACCCCTTTGAGGAAAGACTACAGAGATTAGGGCTTTTCAGCTTAGACAGCTGAGGGGAGATACGATGAAGATCTATAAAATTCTCAGTGGAGTGGAACAGGCGGGGGCTGTACAAACACTGCATTACAATGTGTGTGTTGCGCCTGCCTCGTCCTGCAGCCTATTGGTTATATTGCCAGCTGGCCAGTATTCAGCGGGCCTGGTCAGTTTTTATCTGGCCATACCAGCTGCTGACACAAGTAGAAAGCTGGCAGTAGAAAAGCCAGTAAATTAGTATTACCGCATTATCTGTTCACTCTCTTACCTCTCTCGCATGAACACGGATGGTCTGCTGTATCTGCCTGTAAAACACTGCATGCACCTGGTAGTGCTATAAAATAATATCCTTTTTAAAAAATTGTAGCTCAAACCTGTTTAGTGGTAGCTCAGTACAAGTTACATTCAGGTACACTCGGTGTTTTCCTGTCCCTGGAGGGCTTACAATCTTTGTGCCTAAAACAGTGGAAGTTTAAGTGATTTGCTCAAGGTCACGGGAGGCATCAGTGAAATCTGAATCCTGGATGCTCTGATTCTCAACCCGCTGTTCTAGCCACTGGGCTACTTCTAGCTATCTGTGTCCTTTTTTTTGCCGGTGAGCCTGGCATGTCATTCATACCTGCTTCTATAACAGTGCATGTTTGCACATCACATTGCCACAGTGAGAGGGCAAAGGAAGGGGAAAAGCGTACACATGCCTTCCCTAAAAAAGTGACTTGCTTCCATGCATCCCGTTCTCTCCTTTACCTCCCCAGTTTCCTCCCAACCCACTGCAATCCATCCCTGGGCCACGAAAAGAGCTGAGTCAGCAGCAGAGCAGAGCAACACTCTATATTGGATGATAGAGTGTTTCTCCCCTGCAGCCATCACTCAATGTCTCTCGTTGTCTTGTAGTCCCCCCCAAGCTATCATCCAATGTCTCTCTCTCTTGTAGTCCCCCCCCCCCCCCAGCCATCACCCAGTGTTTCTTTTTGGTACCTTCCCTCTCCAGCCATCACCCAGTGTCTCTTTCTCTCTGTCATAGTACCCTCCATCCCACAGTGTCTTGCTCTTTCATTGCCCCCTCACCCCCCAACCATTAACCAGTTTCTCTCTCTCTCATTGACTCCCTGAAGCCATCACTCAGTGAGAGAGAGAGAAACTGGCTGATGGCTGGGGGGGGGAGGGCAATGAGAGAGAGACACTGGGTGATGGCTGGGGGCTATGAAAGAGAGAGATACAGGAGGATGGCTGGAGAGGGCTATGAGAGAGAGAGACACACGCATTGGGTGATAACTGGATGAGCATTGTGGAAGCTGTGGACTTTGGGTACTCGCCAGGTACATGTGACCTGATTGGCCACTGTTAGAAACAGGATACTGAGACTGGAAGACTGAGACTGGAAGAAGCCTGGGAGGGGGAGTCATGAGGAAGAGAGAGAGATAGACTGGAGGAAGCCTTAAAGGGGGTTCATATGAGAAAGAGAAAGAGAAACTGCCTGGAGTAAGTCTGGGGGGGGGGGGGGGAGTCATATGAGAGAGAAAGAGATACTGGGTGATGGCTAGGGGGCTATGAAAGAGTCACCAGGTGATGGTTGGGGGGCTACAAGAAAGAGAGAGAGAGAGAGACACTGCGTGATGGCTGGGGTCAGAGGAGCTATCAGAAAGAGAGAGATATTGAGTGATGATGATCAGACAAAAATGACAGAGGCAGGTGGCACTTTGTAGACTGATAGATTTATTGAGGCATAACCCTAAATAAATTGGTTAGTTTATAAGATGTCATCTATAAGGTGCTACCTGCCTCTGTCATTTTTGCCTCTCTAGACTAACATAGCTAGCCTTCAGAAAAATTTCATCTTGTTGAGACAAAAGAGAGGCTTGTGAAGGGTTCCACTGAAATCCTCTGGGGTAGGGAACAACACGGTAATCATTTGCACTGGGCAGCAAGAAAGGTTGCCCCGGCTCTGACAGCACGCCTGCTAGCATAGAAAGCAAGGACAGTAAATGGAGATGTAGATGGCAGTTCCATGTTTTCCTCTGTGTTAGCAGTTAATAAACATTAACAGCACTCATGTTAACTGGAAGGTGGATTTCCTGCTCTTTCCCTGCCTCCAACATGAAATTCCGTGTTAGTTTTTTAACGGCGCAGTTAATGAGTGCCATTCTTTGCCGTTTTTGAGACCTGAGTTGAGCTCTTAACAAGTGGTAAAAGATTTCAAAGTAGAACTGATAAGAAAGAAAATGAAATACACATCTGAAGCACTAAAGGGTATGTTCACTAAGCTGCGCTAATGTTTTCAAGATATCACGCACTGAGAGTAGAAATCAACACGCGATATGCGCCACCATTGTGTGCTACCTTTTGGGGGGGGGGGGGGGTCGGCATGTACCCAGAAGATACCACACTGATTCAAACCCTAACACAAGCCAGAGGCATTTGCACTTAATGCTACCCACTGGGATGGCATTAAATGCCCACATGCTAACTGCAACATTAGCAATGAAGGCAGGTTACCAACCCCTGTGCCAACCACAGCATGCAATCAGTGCCCATGTTCCACTGATATTCACCCATTCCTTTCCCCGTCACGGGCTAATTACATAGCTCAGAATGAACTCTGCACTGTCTGTTCTGCGTTTGCACTGTTAGCATGGCGCACCCATGCTGATTAGTACATTTGAGTGTGCATTAACAGCCCAGCCTAGTAAACATGTCCCTAAGAGTCAGACAGGCAGGAATAGGGGTGTGGCAGCAGGGGGCCGGTGTGGTGGGGAAAGGATGCAGCATGTGCCTTATGGAATTATTTCCAACCCCCCTGCGTGTGTCTAGCTGTTTTCCGTGTGTGTGTGAATGTACGCGTGTTTGTGCCTGCATGCATGTTTATATGTGTGTGTATGTATGTGTGTGCATCTGTCTCTCTGTTGGCTCTCTGTGTGTCTGTGACCAGAGAAGACGAGAGTGGCAGTTTGAAAGGTGCAATGCCGTAACCGCTGTATTTCAATGTATCGGTGTTTATGCCGCAACTGCTGGAACAACCTTTTTCCACAGACATGCACTGGGCTGTTTTTTGAAGGGGTTTTGTTCCTGTAAACCCACAATCTGATCTGGCCCATTTTGAAATGTAATATCTTTTCAGTACTTTTTCTCCCTGCAGTTCCATTCAATTTTCAGAAAGTTATTTTATTTATTTATTTCTCTTATATACCACGCTCTTCGATATCAGTGCGGTTTACATGGAACATCGGGGTGTTTTACGGTGGGGGATTACACCGTAATTACATATAACAGGTAGCTCAACTTGGATAACAGTATTAACTATTTACATCTGTATGGTTAACAGAGAAGTATTTACACGTATATACATTACTTTGAGGGTAGTTACATGTGGTCATGTAGCTTTTTGTGCGTGAGGGGTTGGTGTGCCTACCTCCGGGTAGCATTTGAGGAAGAGGTAGTGCTTCGTACCCTGACAGGCAAACATTCAGTTAGAACAGATAGAATATAAATGGATATCTTTCTGTTGGGTTCTCCTGACTTTTCGTCTGCCCATGGTGACAGCAATAGCCAAACCTTTGAAGATTCCACTGAGCTAATGCCTACAGTTTTTGCCCTTGGCACCTCCTGTGTTGTTGGCAGGGCCAGCCGGTCCATTGAGCGAGAATGTTGTTCGCACAGGGCCCCGTGCTTCAGGAGGCCCTGCGCAAACCACATTCTCGCTCAATGGATGGCCGCAGAGGGAGCTGGGGAAGCCCCGGCACCCTGCTTCAACAGCCGCCAGTGTGAAGGTAAAGCTCTTCATGTTGGCGGGCTGTGCAGAGGGAGCCGGGGCCTCGCGCGGGCTTCCCAGGCTCCCTCTGTAGCCCCTTAGATGGCGCAGGGCTCTTCGGAGGGGGGCAGCTAGGACTGGATGGGCTGTGAGGGGGGGGGGGACCAGACTGGCAATGGGCTGTGATGGTGGGGGAAGAAACGGACTGGAAATGGAATGGGCTGTGATGTGGGGGGGGGGGGAAACGGACTGCAATTGGGCTGTGATGTGGGGTGGGGACTGCAAGTGAGCTGTGATGGTGGGGGGGAAATGGACTGGAAATGGGCTGTGATGGTGGGGGGAAACGGACTGGAAATGGGTTGTGATGATGGGGGGGAAACGGACTGCAATTGGGCTGTGATGGGGGGGTGGAAATGGACTGAAAATGGGCTGTGATGTTGGGGGATGGATGGACGAAATGGGCTGTGATGGTGGGGGGGGAAACTTGGACTGGAAATGGGCTGATGGGGCTGGAATAGGATGAAGTGGGCTGACGAGGGGGCTAGGATTGGAAATTGGCTGATGGGGAGCTTGGAGTGGAAATGGGCTGATGATGAGCTGGAATAGGACTAGAAATGGGCTGATGGGGGGAACGTGGACTGCAAATGGGTGATGAGCTGGAATAGGACTGGAAATGGGCTGATGGGGGCTGGAATAGGACTAGAAGCAGGCCGATGGTGGCTGGAATAGGACTGGAAGTGGGCTGATGGGAGTTGGAATAGGGCTGGAAATGGGCTGATGGGGGAGCTTGGAGTGGAAATGGGCTGATGGGCTGGAATGGAAAACAGCATATGGGGGGCTAGGACTGGAAATAGGTTGATGTAGAAGCTTGGGAGACTGGGACTAGAAGGGACAGATGCTGGGTGGGTCTAGAACTATAAGGGAGCTGATTTTGGGGGGGGGACTAGAAAGGGATGGGGAATGAGAATGGAGAGGGGAAAAGATATTTTGTGTGGGAGGGAAGAAAAGTCTACGATGGGCTGGGTATTGGAAGAGTAAGTGGAGATTGAGAATGGAAGGGTGAAATTTGAGTGGATGATAAAGGAATAAGGAAAGAAATGGAGGAAAGAGCAAAATGGGAAAGATCAGTATGTTAAAGCAGATATAGAGAAAAAATGTGGAAAAAAAATCTAAAAAGAGAAGAAAGGACAAATGGATAGCTCGCAGAAGACACAAAGAAACCAGAAGAAAGTGACTGGAGCAATTGCAACTGAAAAAGAAAATGCACAAGCAACAAAAGGTAGAAAAATACTTTTTAATTTTGAATTTATTAACTGGAAATTATCAGCTCTGGGAAATGTGCATCGTTAATGTCTTTTGTGTTTTGTTTAGTACAGGAGGAAATTAATTTAGAGTTTTATTTCTCCAGTGTTGTTGTACATCCCAAGTTTGGCTTTTGGGGTTCCCAGTTTAATTATTGTCTTCCTATTTCTAAATTGTGATCCCTTGTTCTTTGGTGATGGTCTATGTTTTGCATTTTATCCAAGCTGAGGTATTCTGTTCATGTAGTTTCTATTTGACCGTGTCACTTGTTCTCTTTCCCCAGTAGGAGATGCATTGGTATTCTCTGAAATGTATTGGTTTAATATTTGCAGTGTTGCCTTTTGATAGGTAGGGTTTGGTGCTTTGTGAGTCCTGGAAGTGCTGTTATGATATGGTGGGTTTGCTATGAGTTGTAAATGGTCAGTGTTTATAGTACTTCCTAATGGGCCTGGCGGTTGGCACTGGAATATAGTAACGTAGAAATCTGTTAGTCTTTCTTTATCCAGACGCTCATTAAAAAGCATGTTTACTAAAAATGCATGTTAACATTATGCAAATATTTATGGAAATGATGCTCCCTATGCAAATGAGGCCCCGCAATTAATCTCCGCACATGACCCCGCACCACCCCTTGGGCCGCCCCTGGTTGTTGGTATTCTTGTGGCTGTTACCAATGTGGCCTACTTATGTTGCTCGGCTCTCTTGTTTCTGTTGGGGTGTTTTGGCATCTCCCCCCCCCCCCCCCAAAATGAAAATTAAAAAAAGAAAAACACTTCTCCTCCACTGCCCCTCTTCTGGTGTCATGGGCTACTCATGCCACTGTTCGTACTGCTTTGACCTTTTTTAAGTACCTGCTGGTGCTGAATTACCAATCTTGCTGTCCCATGGGGTGTTCTTGCCATCCTCTGTGCCAGTGTGTCCCACTCATGGGTTACTGTTACCTCTGCTGCATTGCTCCCTGCAAGTCTCATAATACGCGGATGGAAAATCCCAGCGCTACAGTCAGAAAAAGGAGGAACAGCTTCCCCCATTAACTTTATTAGAAATGAAATAAATAATATGAAACAATTGAAACAGAAAAGTGCATACAAAATAAAATGAAACTTCCTTCCATGTGCATCCCTGCTTAAAATAACACGATAGGAGAAGGACAGGGAGGATATGATGCAGACCTTTAAATACTTAAAGGGTATTAATGAACAAACAAATCTTTTTCAAAGACGGGGAAGCTGTAAAACTAGAGGGCATGAAATGAAGCTGCAAGGAGGTAAACTCAAAAGCAACTTCAGGAAATCCTTTCTCACAGAAAGGGTGGTGGGTGCCGGGAATACCCTCCCGATGAAGGTGGTGAGGACAAATACAGTGAAAGAATTCAAAAAGGCACGAGACAGACGGAGGAATCGAAGCAAACTTAAGTAACTTTTAAATCATAAAGAAAGACACAGTGGGGAGGGGGAGCTCACCACCTCACTGAGCAGACAAGATGGACTATGTAGGTTTTTATCTGCCATTATTTACTGTGTTACTATGTTATGGCAGTGAGTTGTAATTTTTCCTCCTCCTTCTACAATAGCAGTCAGGGTGGAATTCAACTAGCGTTCCTTATAACATTTTGGACCAGGAACTAAAAACTGAACATGTGTTGTAAGGGGCTGGCTACAGAAGAGTTCTTGTCTATAGTAATACATATTGTATAAGATTTGTGGAACAAGACTCCAGTTTGTGGTCACTCGGGCTTGCTATAAAAAGGTTTGTTATAAAGAGTTTGCAGTATTTGAGAGGCTTGGGGAGCATCCATCAAACAGAGATGTCTGTGGTGGGCTGACGTATCTCTTGCTTTTTTATTTGCTTTGCCTTCTTGTTAATGAAGGGTGAAAGTCTATCCTATCTATTTGTTTTCTGTTTCTTTCAGATGAGAGGGTCTGTCTCGCAACATGACAAAGTTATTTATATTTTAGTGTGTTTTAATATGCATAATACCCCTTTTATTTGTTATCCTTTTTCTTCAGTGTTTTCATTTTCCCATCCTGTGTCTCTTTTGATGTAAATCATGTTCAGTGCTGTAAGACGGGTCTCTTTGTGGGTATAGAGTGATAACATCGTATCATTGTGCTTTTTTGCAGCAGAAGCCGACACAAGCGTGTTTGTCACCAACTCCCTGCAGCGGAAGAAGAAGGGCCTGCTGCGACCCACGCACCAGCGCTGCAAGCCCCACCTCTTCATCGGGATGCCCCAGGACTTCCGGCAGATCTCCTCCATCATTGACGTGGACATCCTGCCTGAGACCCACCGCCGTGTGCGGCTCCACAAGCACGGTTCGGACAAGCCTCTGGGTTTTTACATCCGCGATGGCATTAGTGTGCGTGTCACACCGCAGGGCGTTGAGAAGGTTCCTGGCATCTTCATCTCCCGCTTGGTGAAAGGGGGGCTGGCAGAGAGCACGGGACTCCTGGCTGTGAACGATGAGATCCTGGAAGTGAATGGCATTGATGTGGCAGGGAAGTCACTGGATCAGGTGACAGACATGATGGTGGCCAACAGCCACAACCTGATTATCACTGTCAAGCCAGTGAACCAGAGGAATAATATCATTCGGAGCAGCAAGGCCTCAGGGAGCTCAGGTGTGTCCACAGATAGCACTCCTAGCCAGCAGACCCCCAGCTCCGCCTCCCTCTACATGAATAATTACAGCAAGGCAGAAGGGGAGAGTGATGAGGAAGGTGACATCATCATTGAGACTGACAGTGCCCCCTACTTCATCCCCCTAAGCCTCGACCACAGCAGCTGCATCAACGGAGAGCTGCAGAAGGACTTCCAGCAGAATTTGTCCATGCACAGCTCCCAGGGTTCCTTGCATCTACTGAACCATCACAATGGCAGCCCCAGCCATGTGGGACAGCATCGGAGGGGCAGTATGAAGGAGGATGGGACAGTAATAACGCTATAGTCCTCACCGAATGAACCTGATCTTTGTTCTGCTGTGGAGGGGTTTTAGTGTTTCACCGGTGATAGAAGTCACTTGTCGACAGTAAGACTTTTGGAACTCATAGACCTGCTTGTGGGATTCCAGGTCTTGCTTGCTGAACTCTTAGAGGTCACAGATCGCTCTGACGATTGTATTTTACTGCCCAAGGCTACCTCTCCAACAACAGGAAATGCTTCAGGCACAGCCTTCACTGAGTATCTCTCCCCAAATCTCACCCTCCACCTCTGCACATTTCCTTTTAGTACTGAGAGATTTCCCCATTATCGCCACATACATCTGTCTAATCCTCCATTAGGAAGTTGGGAAACTTACCCTGGCATACCCCTCCACCTCCATCTCTTTAATCTCTAATTAGTACTGAGAATTCCCCAGATTCCCCAGCCTTTCTCAGTGGCAACCAGAGGACAGAGAAGTCAGCTACTTCCCATACCTAATTTAGAAAGCCGGTTCCAAAGGACACTCTTCAGGGGATGGTTCTGTCTTCATGCTTTTATCGTCTTCCAAATTCCAGGCTATGAATGTCAACAGCTGATTCATTCCCTGTCTGTGCCACATAGATTCAATGATAGTGATTGTTGTTTTAATTTAAACATTGGTACTGGTGGATAGATGAATTTGTATATTCAGCAGCTCTGAATATACATCGTAAATGCTGACTGCCAATGTAGCTATGGGGGTAATTTTATAAGGAGTCATGGAAAGTTATATGCCCTTTTCATGCATAAATTGCAAATTTTCAGTGACCTTCGCACTTGAATGGGTCCTTATGCGCATACGGTAAGCGCTCAGTATTCTGCAAGTAGGCGCATGTACCGATCGCTGTACTTTCAGTGTGGGCGTACACATTGGTGAAGCTTGGGCAGAGTCCAACTTTACACACGTAAATTATAAGATACTATAATTTATGCGCATTGAAAAATCTAGGCGCGGACATTTTCACCAGGCATAGGGCTGGCATAAGTGCTCACGCCTAGATTTCACATGCTTTTTTGACCACTTACGCCCCTATTTTAATCTATGTGTGTACTTGACTTTATAAACCAGATGCTAGTGATGCACATAACGTGCATTAACTACATAGGAGTTTATAAAATTATTCTCCACGTGTAAAATTATTCTGCTTAGGCTTGTTGTTGTTCAGCAGGCCGAAAGCAAACCTATAGCTTATCCGGAGAAAATGAAAATGGGGGCCACCAGGAAAATGCTGCCACTATGCCCTCCTCCTTTCCCTTCACCATATGGATAGTGCCAGGGCACTTAGACGTATTTTGAGTCCATTGCCATCTGTTACTTTTTACAATTACTATTGGCTGCCCATTTCCTGGTGGAAATTCACCTGAAGGGACTGTCTACTGATATAATCTAGTGGCCAAATGAAATTTCAAGATTGTCCTCATGTTAAGGGCGATATATCAAATGCGAATAAACATAAACATAATTATCTATCCCTGTGGGTGGTAGCAGTCAAAACTCATTCTGGCCCCGGTAAGCTACACCAGTGTGAAAGTCTATGCTCTCTAGGGCATACCGTTTAGTCAAGATGCACAGACATGGCCAGCAAAAATACGCACAGATCACCATATCCAGATTCCTTTAATGCTTTGGGAATTGACATAAAGTCCAGTCCTTGCCACAGAATTCTGAGTTCCCATTGGTGGGGTTTAAGGTATGTGTGTTTGTAAAAGAGGAGATACTCAAAGGGGTGTGGGTTGTGTGACTGAATGGAGAGGATCAGATGTGTGGGATGAGTGAGAGGGACCGCAGGGTATATGAGATGAATGAGCATTTGAGGTAGGGAATTAATACGTATATTCAGTGTATAAGTATCGACACTGAATATACGGTCGTCAGGTTGGCACTATCCATTTAGCTTAGGCCTGCTATTAGCAGACCTAAATTAAACACATAACTTATCTGGATAGTGCCTTTATATTGCTGCTATTTAGAAAATCTCTTGGCCCGCCCTCGCTCCGCCCCAACTGAGCCACTTAAATAGATAATATTGAGGCTTTCAGGCATATCGTTCAGCCCAATACTATCCATACATGTTTTAAAAACATACGGATAACAGTTATACACTCACTGGCCCATTTATTTTTAAAAATGAAAATAGCAATTAACGTGATTTAATATGCAAGTCTATACAAGTTTATGCAAATGTGCTGCATCTTTGCTGCAGAAAGATTGCTTCTGATGCTTAGCACAGAATGTACCCTGGAGCTGCTGCAGGAAACCTGGGGTTGTATCATGCTACCTCTTTACACACTCATCCGTTCCAGAGAGAGGAACTGCACACCACTGTTGCACAGCCAGGAACACCCACAAATATCTGTTATTCTATCGTACTCAATATGAAAGACGTTTAACTAGTTTTAAATAGTTATGTTTTGCAACCATTTCTTGCTGCTTTTAAAAAGACATTACCGTGATCTACTTTGCACGGCCTTATCTCTTGTCTTTATAAAACCCTATTTTAAAGTTACCATTGTAATTTCCACTACTAACTGTGATGTGTTTTTTTCTATGTGACGCTATTGTTACAGCAGATGAAACAATTCTGCATCCTATAGAGACGTCCTTAAACCCACCAGGGTTTTTTCTGAACTCTTACTGCCAGGGCTATATTGCATCAGCAGAGCATCTAGGGGCAGTACGGTGCACCTTCATGGTGGCATTTGCTCTCACCCCTAAAACAAACATAAACCATGCAGTTTTCCAGGTCATGTCACGTCTTAGTAAGTGGAAGTGACGTTTCAGCCATCAATCTGTGGCTTTCTTCAGGGTGAAATTCAAATTTCCTGCCTCACTCCCACCCAGCTGGTTTGAGAACCATTACATTTAAGAACAGACAGCCACTGCATAACCACTTCAAGCCTAAGAGAACATAAACCATGAACCTCTCCCTACTCCTAAAACACATAAAGCATTGATGACCGGTGTTGTGCACGTCTACTCTACGTGTAAGGAACATGTTCCTCCTCATGCAGCACAACTTGCCGGAATCAGAGGTCTTAGATCTCTCAGCAATAAATGTTTTTGTGCTGTTGTCTTTGACATCTGTATCTAGTGTCACATTGTCTTCAGGAAGTCACTCACAGCGAGGTGCAGTACAACCAGCAAACTCAAAGCAACATGTTTTGGTTTTTGGTTTTCCATGAGGTTCATTCCACCCAGTTTGGCCATTGTCCAGTGGATTCAGGTAGCAGGGCATTATTCTATATTGATCTCCATCAAAAAAGCCAGTAAGGCCTATCAGTTCATGAATCAGATTTTATAGTCAAAATTAGTCAAAGGCCGAGAACCAATAAGTAGTCCTCTTGTAAAGTTGCAATGCACTGTCAAGGCATTATGAGTCACTGACCAATGGGAAGGCAACTTTCTCTCAATGCCTTATGACATCACAGTATCTCATCCTTCATGGAGGTATTAACAAAGTTGATTCAGCATGCAGGAAAAAGTGTTAAAATGTTTTCTTTATTTTTGGGGCTCTTTGAAGTAAAAAAGCTACTCATACAAGGTTCTATGCTGCATTCTTCATAGACTGTATCTTTCCCAACTGGCACATATGAACTGCTTATGAGATCTGAAGGGGATAATATTGTAGGGTTGCAAACTGGCTCCATATTCTCCCGACAGGCTTAATCCAATCCTGGGTTTACCCCATTGCACGCAGGGACTTGTAGTCTTGCTTTTCTTATGGAGTGCAATGGAGAAATTAGAATACATATCCCTGCATGCAATGGGGTAAACCCAGTACTGGATCAAACCTGTTGAGCACATCTGGAGCCATTTGGCAACCCTATAATATTGACCACAAGAGAGAGGCTAAGTAATTGAGTGTTCTGTTGATTTCAGAGATCAAAATTTCCTCTTGCAGGATCAGTATTTTTCATTCTTGAGCAAATGTGGTAATCTGTGAGCCTAGTATACTAAAGAGGTTTTTCCATTTTGGGGTTCATTTACTGGCAGCGCATACTAAAAGGGGTATGTGTACTAAGCCAGGCTATCTGCACCTAAGTCCCATGTTATTCAATGGAACCTCGGAGCAGATAGCCTAGGTTAACCTGTTAGCCCCACTTAGTAGACATACCCCTAAGACCATTAACAGATGTTATCTATGGTAAGGCCCATTTAATGCAAAGGGCCCTGCGGTACATAATGTATGTTAATGACATTAGCATAAGCTGTTAGTAAATAACCACTTTTGTGTCATAGTACATCTGGTCCATAATGTACTCTATCTTATAACACTTCTTTAAAAATGCCAGCAGGTTGAATATTGGATGCAACATGACCCAATCAGTGGGGAGTGGTTCATTTTACATTTTGGTCACATGCAAGGATTTAAGTTAAATATTCCCTTAAAGGCATCCAAAATGGCAAGTATTTTGAAGCTAACCAAGGAGACCCCAAAATCTGAAGAACAAGTTTGGGAAGTCAAATTTCTCTCCGATTTTATTTTTCAAAGGATGGTCTGTATTTTATTTTTAGACTCCAACACTTCCATATCAAAGTTCATACTGAAGGTCATGAAAGCTCGTCTGTACAGGTGGAAGGCCATGATAAACAATGAAGATGTCATAAATGGAATTAGACCCATCTTTTAGACTAAAATACATGTTCTATCTGCTTTTGATATGATTTCTATCCTTTGGCCTCCAGCTTAGCTCAGAAATTCTGATTCACTATGCTTTTTTAGTCCTCAGATACAGAATTAAGGGCGGTATAGAAACTTTTAATAAACCATAAATTGGAAAAAAGCCTTTAAAATCCAGAGCATTGTCCCTTCCAGAAAAGAGACTCAGATAGCCCTGACTCTTGGATCTGTCCGTCTTCAATGGACGGTACACAGAAATGTACAAAAATAACCCATGAGTGATAAAACAAATGTCTTCTCCTTTGAGTTTATTTGAACAGATAATCTTTGGGGAAGTGCTTGGTTAGCATTTACTAAACATGGTGCAGAGCAAAAGTCTTTCCCAAATGCTGCTCTCTTCTCCACAGCTCACTGCCATTTAAGTGTAGCTTTGTTTTTAAACTTTATTTTGACGGGATTATTCCCCTGTTGGATAATTTTTAGACAATGATTTAAATCTTGCATGCATGATTTGTATATATCAGTGCAATGTAATTTTTTAAGAAATAAAGTGGTTTTTAAAGTTAATATTCATTCTGATCATAAGTGAGCTTCTCTGTAAAACTCCATTTCTTTCCAAATAAATCAATTTATTTTTCATTTGTTTTGTGCCATGGTTCTTATAAACAGCAAAAAGCTCTGAGGGAAATATAATGGAATGGTATATAAATATGTAAGTGGCTATACTAAGATTTATGTGAGAAACTGTTTGGGTGCTTGTCTGTCCTGGTTCTTAAATCCAGCCCCTGAGACTATTCCTCACCCTAAAATAATCAAATATTGAAAGTAACCTGATTCTTAGGTCAAGTATATGCACATAAATATCATGAATGTCCTCCGTATGCATCCTGAAAGCCAATCCTTTTTTGATGGCTTTAAGGACTAGCCTTGAGAAGTACCGAATGATTAGAAAAATTGGGAGCCATGGGAGATCACAGTATCTGCCCATCTACTGTTGACAAGGAGCCACAGAATCGTGTGTAGTGCTCTGTTAAAAATATGCTTGTGCCTATCTTTCCAGCACTCAAGTGTCAGCTAAAAAATCCACAGAGGCCCTGATGCAGTAAGCTGCACTATCTTTTAGCAAAGTGGTTTATTCAAGATTTTCTTGTACTAATCTTACTCTTAATGCAGTAAGAATTTTTAGTGTGAGAAAATTAGCTGCAAAGCCACTGTACTAAATGGTAATGCAGTGGGCCTGCAAAATGTTGAATGAAAAATAGCTCCTAATGTAAAAAAATCTAAGCTCAAATTTAGCAGTTTTTGATACTTCTCGTGGCGCTGAATTTTTACTCCAGCTCAGGGCTGCAATAGAGGTGCAGAAGGGAGCAAAAGGGTCATCTGAGATGAAGTGTGGCACTTCCCCTCAGATGACCCACAAAGCCATCCACCAAACACAGAACACCCAGCTTCGCACCCTGCTGTCTCGACCAGCCCATGGCAAAACTACCAGACAAGCCTCCAACAACTCCCTCACCGTCCCTCACAAAAGAACTAAATGCTCTCAACGGACATGCAATCGAGCCTTTGAACTTTATGCTCCATCCCTATGGAACTCTCTACCGAGCCATCTCAGAAACAATGCCGATCTACTATCCTTCAGAAAACAGCTAAAAAAACCACCTTATTCCAGGAATACTTCAATACGACTCCCACCAAAAAGTGCACTAACCTCTGATCTCGCCCACCATGATCCATTGATCCAAAGCTGCACTAACCTGTCCATGTCCAAAGTCCGTCTCATATCAAAATCATCAATGTTGTCTCCCTGGTGATGGTCCCACCCTTATACTTAATTTCCCCACCCTTGCATGTAACGCCGCTTTGACCCAGTGAAAAGCGGGATATAAATACAGTTAAATAAATAAATAAATAATAAATAAAATAAATAAATGACCCAAGATCCCTGGTGGCCAAATGGGCCCTTGGACTTCCTACGTCCCACCCCCAAGGATCTAATTCATGGCCCAAGTGGCCCCTTGCAACTCATTCTTCCTAACCCTACAAAATGCTCTGGTGTCCCAAGTGGACCCTCTGAGCCCCACTTGAGACCCTTGACCATTCCTGTCTCCAGTGCCACCATCTTTCAAAATAATGGTACCAAACCCATAATGGTGTATCAGGATGCACTTCTAGGGGGTCAGGCTCCCAAATAAGGCAATGTTTCCCAAATAAGGGAAGTACTTCATTATTTGGCAGACTGACCCCTAGTGGTACAAGAATCAGGTGCTCCCATTTTTCAAGATGGTGTCATGAAGAGAGGAATGCCACTAAATGCCTACCCAGACCAGGTAAGTACAGCTCTGGTCAACATTATTGGCACCCTTGCATTTTAGATAAGTTGTGTACAATATCTTGAGAAATAATTGGAAATATTCCCACTGTATGTCACCATAATATTTTAATAGTATGTACAAAGGTATATAACAAAAAAGAAAATGTCTGTGTAACTTAGACATAGGCGACAGCAAAAGCTAGAAGGATGCTTGGGTGAATACGGAGAGGAATGGCTAGGAGAAAAAAGGAGGTGATAGCGCCTCTGTATAAGTCCTTGGTGCGTCCTCATTTGGAGTATTGTGTGCAATTCTGGAGACCGCACCTTCAAAAGAATATAAACAGGATGGAGTCAGTGCAGAGGGTGGCTACTAAAATGGTTAGTGGTCTTCATTATAAAGCATATGAGGACAGACTTAAGGATCTTAATATGTACACATTAGAGGACAGGCGGGATAGAGGTGATATGATTGAGATGTTTAAATACCTCTGTGGCATAAATGCACAGGGGGAGAGCTTCTTTCGATTGAAAGCAAGTACTGCTACGAGGGGACATGGGATGAAGGTGAAAGGGGATAGATTCAGGAGTGATATGCAGAAATATTTCTTTACGGAAAGAGTAGTGGATCCATGGAATAGTCTCCCAGTGGAGGTGGTAGAGAAGAGGACCATAACTGAATTCAAAGAAGGATGGGACAAACACAGAGGATCTCTAAAGGAAAAAATGAGACTGTTGTAGTTGTTTCTTTGGAAGGACAGACTAGATAGGCCATGTGGTCTTTTTCTGTCATTTATTTATTTATATTCTCTTATATACCACACTATTCAGCATCAGTGCGGTTTACATTGAACAAACTGAAATTACATTGAACAGGGCATTATAACTTGGAGATAACTATTTTACAGGGAACATGGGCTATAGAGGGTTAAGTGGCTTGCCCAAGACCACAAGGAACACCTGTGGGACTAGAAACCCCAGTCCTTCCGGCCCAAGGTTGCTGTCCTCTAGTGGGATTTGAACCCCCAACCTTCTGGCCTAAAGTACCTTGCCCCAACCACTAGGCCACTCCTCCATGTCATCATTTTTCTGTTTCTATGTTTAATTTCTGAGAAAAAAAACTAAATATGACCTGAACAGGATTAATGGCACCCTTCACTAATATTTGGTTGCACAACCCTTGGCAGTGATGACAACCTCCAAACATTTCTTGTAGCCTTCTATAGGTTTTGTGCATCTGCCTGCTAGTAGTTTTTCCCACTCTTCAAATGCAGCTTATTCCAGCTCATGAATGTGTCCAGGATTCCTTTTACCAATGGCAGATTTCAGCTCTTTCCAAAGGTTCTCGATTGCTGGCCAGTTGAAAACATTCTATTTGTTCCTTTTTAACCATTCTTTTGTACTTTTGGATGTATGTTTTCGGTCACTGTCCTGCTGGAGGACCCATGACTTTGGACCCAGACCTAGCTTTCTGATACTATGTAACAGATTTTGCTCCAAAACACCTTGGTAGTCCTCTGACGTCTTGATTCCTGTAATACGTACCAGGCCTCCAATTTCTGAAGCAGCAAAACAGCCTCACAACATTATGGAACCTCCACCATATTTAACTGTAAGAAGGGTGTTTTTGTCCTTATGAGCTTCATTTCTTCACCTGTAAATGTATTGCTGGCTTGCATTGCCAAAGAGCTCAAGCTTGGTTTCATTTGTCCACAGAAAATTTTCCCAGAAGGATTGTGGTTTCTCAAGGTGGGTTTGGGCAAAGATCAGGCGTGCCTTTTTATGTCTGTCTTTGAACAGTGGGGTCCTCCTTGGCCTTCACCCATGAAGTCCTTCTTTGTTTAGTGTGCAGCCAGGGCCGGACCGTCCATTGTGCGAGAATGTTGTTCGCACAGGGCCCAGTGCTTCAGGGGACCCCACACCAACAATATCCCTCATGATGTTTTAAGCTGTGTTTGCAGCTGTTTTTAAAGTTCACTTGATTAAAAAGGAGGACCTAGTACAAGAGAAGGAGTCCCTCTCATGGTGGGTGATCCAACAAAAATAACTTAAATAGTAATTTTGATAGATAGGTACGGAGGGTAGGATATTATTTTGCATGTTCACCTTATTTTTCAGAATAATCATGTCCTGGCAATGTCCCAGTTTTTATACTCTTTCCTAGTATTTCCTTTTTTAATTGGTCTTGTTTTATCTGAGTCTTTTATGTGTGCATATATAGTCCAAAGCCATTTCACTGGCCACTTTGTTTCAGGAGATATTGGACTTAAGGGGTTGAACTGCAAGGATGCCAATAATGTTGACCACAACTGTATAATTGGTCCAGGGAGTCTAGTCCACCATTCTGATGCTGTATAGTGAGGGCCTCCTTATCCCCCAGCTGGAGTGCTCTAATCTGAGTTGACTTGGACCAGGTAGCCCCAGGAGTAAGGTTACAAGATGTCCTCGATTTTGGAGGATTGTTCCCAATTTAGAGCTAGTGTTTGAGGCACCACGGACCAGGACCATACTAAGCTAGACATGCACCCTTTGCGTCTAATGAATCTGGTGCCCCCTCCACCCCAGCCAAATCTAGGAAGCTCAAAAAGAGTAAGTTAGTGCAAGCCCAGTGATGATATCGGTGCCCTTTCTGTACTTGGGTGCTGTGCGGCTGCACCACTTGCACAGCCCTTGGTACAGCCCTGCCATGGACTATAACCATCTCCTATCCCCAGTTTTAGTGGGGACAGAGGCAAAAAAACATTACTTCTCCTGCATACCCCTCTGATGCAGTCTTCTCAAACCTGAATAGGAGAAGATGTAGAATTAACTTCTTTTCCTAAAAAAAAAAAAAAAAAGGAATTTTAGAAATATATAGAATATTTATCTATGGGTCTATTCACCTCCCTTCCATCCCCGGCAATAGCCTCCCCATATGAACAAGGAGTTTGTATGGGGAGGCTTAGACGGGGGCCGGGAAAGGGCGTGAGGAGGCACAGTTAGGGCGGGCAGTGAGCGGTCCATGACTCCAGATGTACAGGGCCAATTCTGAAGTCAGTTCTGTACGTTCGGGGTCAGCAGACTGGATGGGGGACTTATTCCACCTCAGAGGTGGACTAAGTCCCCCTGGATATCGGGGGATGGCAGGACCGGGCAGCACCAGTGAGCTGAGGGGATGCAGGGGATTCACTGCAGCCTGACTCTGGCCATGGAAGGCCATATCAGAGGTCACGCTGCGGGGAAAGGAAATCGTGGTCAGCGGCCAGGGATAGTGGCTCCTGAATGGAGCTGTGGCGCCATGGCAACGGGAAGCCATGGCACTGGGGCTCCATTCAAGAGCCTGAATGAGTTATCCGGGCAGGGGTCTGTACATGCAGATCAATCAGAATTGGGTCCCAACCTGCACGTACAGACCCTAGACCCGATTCTGATCCCGTGGAGCATGTCTAGCCTCCGCGGGATCGGAATCTGGTCTACCTCTGTGCGTCCCAATTCCGATTGGGCGCACAGGGGCCTGGACGCACGCATTAGAATGTGCCTCTATATGTATAAAATAAGATTAAGAAAATATGTATGTGTGTACACTTATAACTCTGGAAGGACTGCTACTGCCTTTTTTTAAACTTTTAAAATTTCTGAATCCTACTTAGGGGTATGTTTACTAAACCGTGCAATTGTGCAGGGCGCACTTGAGCGTGCGCTAAGGTACCTTAGCGCACGCTAATAGTGCATTTTTGTGCCCCGCACATGTGCGCGTCACACTAACGGGCCCGCACATGTGCGCGGGGCGCTAATGTGCGCTAGGGGCGTGGGAAGGCATTCCGAGGGCAGAGGAAGGCTCCGGAGGGGCGGAGGGACGGGGTCAATGGGTGGAGAGTGGGAGGGGAGAGGCTCCCCGCACAGGAGCGGGGCTGTAAATCAACCTAAAAAATACCGCGAGTGAAAACCTCGCGTTAGAGACGATTTAAAGGGAAGAGAAACCATTTCCGTCAGCAATGTACAGCAAAACCGGGGAAACTTACAAAACGTGAGCAGTGTGATACATGTGCACAGAACAAAATCTCAAATAAAACGTTAAAATGACCACAAGAAAAATTGTAAAAATTATAATTCAGCTGGGCAACAGTGATAGCAATGGGCAACAATAAAAAACACTCCCAGGAAAGCCCCCCAAAAAAGAAATGATTTTTGGAAGGGTCTATATTTGGTAGACCCTTTCAAAAATCATTTCATTTTATTGGAGCTTTCCTGGGATTGTTTTTTAATGTTGCCCAGTGATATCACTGTTGCCCGTCTTGGTTATGGGTGTTTGCCCCTTTTTCCGAGGTCATATTTGAGGTTTATTTGCACTTTTGTCTCCATACAAGGTAAATGAGCCCACAGTAAAATTGTGCAGAGCAGGGTTTCTGACTCGTCAGGCCAGGTTTCCTATCTCCAGGGACTGCACTGTCTCTGTGGCCACAGTGTGGTGCAACAGACACAGCCAGTGCCTCTAAGACCAGAGGGTCACAGGTTCAAATCCCAGCTGGGGCTCCTGCCAACCCAATCCCCATAGTTTTACCCACCACTAAACAGTGATAGTAAAGACACTCCTCTATTGCAGAGAACATAAGCATGGTTCAAACACCCATATTTTACCCTACACCGCACACAAACCATAACAATGGGCATTACCTACAGCCAAGTCCCCCAAATTCAGTCCTGGAGTGCCACAACTCAATCAGATCTTATGCTTTTTCCCCAGATAAGGACATGTCTGCATTTTGGCGGAAGGGTACAGGTGGTGGAGGGGGCAGTGGCTGCAAGCCACAGCAGACAGTGGCCTAGGCCTGTGCAGGCTGGCACCGTCCACCGCAACAGACAGGCTCTGTTGGATGTACAGTCATGGACTCCCCAGGGAATGCAGCATATCTGTGGCAACACGGTGGTGCAGTGCACACAGACAGTGTGTGCAAGAACAGAAGGTCACAGGTTCAAAGGCCAGCTGGAGCTACTGCCAATCCTGTCCACATATTTTCCCCACAACTAAACCATGATAGTAAGGACAAACCTGTATTGCTGAGAACATACGCATGGTTAATACGCCTATATTTTACCACACCAAACACAGACACCAGAAACAGGCGCATTACCTAGAGCAGAGTCTCCCAAATGCAGTCCTGGAGGGCCCCACACCATTCAGGTTCCATGCTGCCTCTAATAAAGATGCCTGTGCTGCATATCTATGCACCACACCCATGGTATGCAGATGTGGCTCATGCATATTTATGAGGGACAGCATGAAAACCCGAACAGTGTTTGGAACCCCAGGACTGGAGTTGGGAAACTGCCGTAAAGCAGCAGCCAACAGGGCCAGACACACCCACACACACACCCACAGGCCCCATTGGCCAATGCCTCCTGGAGAGGCAGGACATTGGGCCCTGCCTGTATCTCCCAGTACTGGAAGTTGAATACCTTAGCAATGCCACCCTACACCTGGGTATATGGTACACAGCTATCAAACGTTTCCTATGATAACTGGCAGATATCAATTCCTACGTTAAGCACATTTTGCTCATTGAGCTCCACCATAACAATCATTCTGATGTCTGCGGTGTGTGCTGCAGGTCTGGTCTCTGACAGTGTTTACCACCCTGGGGAGTGACCCCCAACAGTATTGCATACCATATCCATGCCTGTACTGTGGTGTGGTGGGTATGGCTGCTGAACTCCTCTATAGTAGCACAATGCTGGCATAGGTGTGGGGGTGGCTGTCTGTCTATCCAGTGTGTGGTGGCTGCAAACACCTTCCACAGCCCACACTGCCAGCAATGTTGCCAGTATTGGGCTGCCAATGTGTATAATGAGGAGCAAAGTGCCATGGGTATAGGCCGGAAAGGGTGGCTTGGCCAGGGTGCATCTGCACAGGGCATAGGGCACTGACTGGGACATTTTAGTGCCCGGCCACCACCTACACAGACAGGGTGACCTCAGTATGTCCTGCTGAGAGATCACTCTCACCCTGACTGTGCAGTGACCACAGCATGGCTAGGCACCCCCATAGTGCTATATAGTATTCCTCTTATGTGATAAATATGGGTTTCCTTTTGGGGCCCAGTCACTGATATATCTGCTTGCTGTGTATGCTGACATCCCAGTTCTGGGTGCATGCATCTCCACTGGGAACATGCACTATGGACTAACTAGCAGACTGTTTGCAGCTGGTATGTGTCTTGATGGAGCGGCTTGCAGGGTGCACTGGCTGATGACTTGCTGCAGGAGAATATCAGATAGTGGTGGGGTGCAGCTTACCATATCCAGGCCTAATGTCTGTCTGCTATTGTGTTATGGATGTGTATAGAGCTGCATTGACTGCCCTGTGGGGTGTCTGTTCCTCAGCAGGACTGGGGTTGATGGTCCCCTCTACTGCCACCTTTGCAGGGAGGTAGAATGTGGATCTATTGATAGGAGACCCTGTTTGCCACCCTCAGCCCTGGAGGAGGGGGGTGGTGGTGCATGGCCCACCTGGGGGTCCATGGGGGCTACACCTGACTGACACAGACAGAGATATCCAAGGTGTTTGTGCAGAAACTACCTATCTCACACATTAACACTGCTTTGGACCTCCAGCATGGCCTTTTTCAGCCATGGAAGGTGTTGTGGACCTGGTCCTGGGCGCCTCATTGCACCCTCAGGGTGAGCACAGTACCCGCACAATGTGACGGTGTGTAGCTACTCTGTGCCAGTAAAACACACGGTCAGTACCCCCTACCGGGCCGAGGTGCTGTGTGGGTGCACACGGTCACTTCCCCCTACCAGGCCGAGGTGCTGTGGGGGTGCATTCGCCATCTTGTGTTCATCTGTGGACAGTTGATTTGCATGTGCATTGCATCATGGGTACGGGTGGCCTAACCCTATCCTGGTGACCACAGCAGACTGTCTGTGTGGTGACGTGCAGGCTCTCTGCAGCCAGCCAGGGGCTTGCTAGCAGCTATAGAGCTGTAGCCCAATGGTTACTTCACTGCCTGTGAAGCTAGAGGTCATGGGTTCAAACCCACAGTGGGGTTATTTGATAGGGTTGTCCAACACATTATCTGTTTTTTAATGTACATATTTTGATGCCAGCAAAAACACCCTCAGCGTACTGTACCCATAAGGTGCCTCTGAGGGTGCTTTATAGGGCGCCCTATAGGGCACCTTATGGTTCCTGTCCATATAAGGTGCACTATACATTATCCTGTGACGCAACTTATAGGGTGCCCTATAGGGGACATATTAGGTTGCTGTGGCGGACAGTGCAATTTATAATGTGCCCTATGGAGTGCCTTATAGGGTGCCTTCTACGGCACCTTCAATTACGGCACGTGAGGGCGTGTTTGCTGGCAGCAATTAATAAAATAAAAATAAAGTGCTGCAGGAAAAAATATGTACAATGCACAGCTGATGCCACAGCCAGCCTTATGTATTAGGCACACTGGGGAGCAAACTCATGACCCCTGTATCAGCAGTCAGTGCCTTAACCATTGTGCTCCACTGCTGCTCCTCCTTGCCTGTCAGCGCACCTACTTATGCTTTTCATTCCTTAAACTGCACAGTGCTGCCATAAAAAACAGTACTCTGACCTTGCGGTACCTCATAAGGCACCCTCTAAAGCGCCCTATAAGCAACATTCTAGGGTGCCTTGGCTGACATGCACTTTAAAATGTGCCTTATAGGGCGCCTTATGTTAACACGCTTTGAGAGTGCGTTTGCTAGTAGTGATAATTAAAATAAACATAAAATGACTCCAAAAGCAATCTTCCCCATAATATGTAATGCCTCAGCCAGCCTTGTTCATTGGGCATTGTGGGGGATTGAACCCTTGATCCCTGCACCATTGGTCAGTGTCTTACCCATTGTGCTGTGGTTCTGTTCCTGTGCTTGCACATTAGCGCGTTGCCTTATGCCGCCCAATATTAAAAAAGCCTCCTAAATCAATAGCACACCGCCTAATGCCCATCAGCGTGCCACCTTATGCCGCACAATATTAGACTAGCTCCTAAAGTAACGCCTCAGCCAGCTGTCTACATTGAGCACTGTGGGGGATTGAACCCCTGATCCCTGCACCATTGGTCAGTGTCTTAACTATTGTGCTGTGGCTCTGCTCTTCTGTATGCACATCAGCGTGCCACTTATGCCGCCCAGTATTAAAATGCCTCCGAAAACATTAGCACGCTGCCTTATGCCCATCAGCGCGCCGCCTTATGCCGCCCATTATTTAGCTGCCTCATAAATTAACGCCTCAGCCAGCCGTCTTCATTGGGCACTGTGGGGGACTGAACCCCTGATCCCTGCACCATTGGTAAGTGCCTTGACCATTGTGCTGTGGCTCTGCTCTTCTGTGTGCACATCAGCGCGCCACTTATGCCTCCCGCGCAGCTATCTCATGCGCTAATGTGCGGGATGCACATGAGCGCCGCGCACCTTAGTGCATATGTAAATTCTGGATTTTCTTTTTCAGGACGGAACGCCCACTCCTTATATGGCACCCGCACACTACCGCAGTTTTAGTAAACATGCCCCTTAGACTGGTCATTTCAAAATATGTGCAGGAAAGATGCCGGAGGAGGGAGGACTCTGCTCCTCCGACTCGGCCCTGTCCAGGTGTCCCAGATTTGCTCTCTAAAAATCTTGTAATTCTACCCAGGAGGGAAGTTGGGGTATCTGGGGTCCATTGGGCTACCAGTGAATTTTTGAGGGGTGGAGTAAGGAATGGAAGGGGGATACGGAAGCCCAAATAGGTTTTTTTTGGTGGGGGGAGGGGGGAATTTATCCCTTCCTGTCATTGGATGAATCAGCCCAGCTTACACAATGACAAGAAGGGAGACATTTCAATCCCAATGCAGCAGTTGCTACTACTACTACTACTGATCATAGCTG
The DNA here is from genome assembly GCA_033557465.1 of Ichthyophis bannanicus. NCBI lineage: Eukaryota > Metazoa > Chordata > Amphibia > Gymnophiona > Ichthyophiidae > Ichthyophis > Ichthyophis bannanicus. The sequence goes on along the minus strand of CM066034.1, from coordinate 507,931,554 downwards.
CATATTACCATGGTGCTATGCACTGATTTTTTTCTGTCGGCACATACTTTTTAACTCTACAGTCATTTGTATTCCATTAGTTTATTGTATTGGAAGTAAAAACATTTTAATGCCTGCATGATGCTCCGTGTGCTGAAGTTTTGCACAGTGTTCTAACTACATTGATTACTGCATGGAAGCCAGTGGAATGGTATGAACATGTATGGGATGAACACTAGATGGCAGGAGAGAGCTACTTGTATAAAAGATGTACAGTAAACATGTCGATCAGCAATGTTTATACACTGAGCCAAATTGAAGGAAATCAGTTTTCAAACAGCCAATTTATGCATGTAGCTTCCTATTGCAAATTATCCTTTAAGGATGCAGGTTTCAAACTACCCATATAATTTCAAAATTTGCTGGTGCTTTCTACCTGCAATCTTCTCTCCTGAGGAAAAAGTCCCTGCGGATACTTGCACTCTATCTTACCTGTAGATACCTTTTTCTGATCAAGTCAAGCAAATGGTTTAGAAAATTCAAAATTAGATGGGCAGCTTTCTTTTGTGTCCTGAATTAGCCCTGTCCCAGGGGAACGTTTTCACTACAGGATGAGCAAACGTATGCACATGGAGGCCTGTTCCATTCAGGCCGTGCAGCCCCTGAACGGCCAAGCAGAATTGGACTGTGCAAAGTTAGACCCGATTCTGATCCTGTGGCCCCCGTGGGGTCAGAATCGGATCTAGCGCCTGGACGTACAGGCCGGGACACAATTCTGCCCGGCTGTATGTCTCGGCAACTATCCAGCTAAATCAGCCGGGCTCGTGAATGGAGCCACAGTGCTATGGCGTCCCGTCTCCCATGATTGCCGGCCGCTCCAGAGGGAATCCCATTCGCAGCCCAAACCCAGATCTGGCCTTCCAAGGCCTAGGTCGGGCTGCGGGGAACCCCCTGAGCCCCCTCACCTGCCTGCCAGTGTGCCACACCGCAGTCCCCCCGCCGTCCAAAGGGACTTACTCCACCTTTGAGGTGGAATAAGTCCCCATCTAGCCTGAAGGCCCTGGATGTACAGGACCGATCTTGTCATTGCCCCTGTATGTCCAGAGTCAACGGCTGCCCGCGTCACACCCTCACTCCACCTCTGGAAAGCCTCCCTCCCACCTCCATCTAGGTTTCCCCATACAAACCTGCTGTTCGTATGGGGAGGTTAGGGATGGGGATGGCAGGGAGATGAATAACGGGGATGGATGTCCCAGTGGGATGTCCATCCCCACTATTTGCGGGACAGAATGTCCCCCTTTATGGGTGAAAGCACATATTTTTATATTCATACAGAGTAGGAAGTTTTCAGACAAGTGATTTACATAAGTAAAATACTCTTACTTGTAGAAATCCCTTTGAAAATTGCCCTCTAAGTAGACTATTAAAGAACTACTGCACTGTGAGCATCGCCAAAGGATTTCCAGAATGAACTGAGGCTATAGACAGGTAGAGGTGCTTATCTCTAGGAGGATAGAATGGCTGGAACACAAATGAGCAGCATGTTCTTTATAAAAAGTTTGGCGGCAGCAGAAGCAGCAGCAGCCCCGATCGACATCAGGGCAGAGAGCGGGAGGCCAGAACTCCTCTCCCCGCTCACCACCACGAGGCCAATCAGGGCCCTCTGAAACTTAGGCGTGGCACGGAGGCAGAAGGAAGAACACCTTAAGAATAAAGCCATACAGATAATCGAACGAAGATCTGACACCGGGACAGAGACAGACATCCACAACAAGGGGACGCTCTGCTAACAAGGCACTAGAAGTTCCAACAGCAGCAGGATATACACAAGACCGTGGACGCCAGCACTGGGATCGCCAGTGAGGGACAGACCAGAGGGTCCCATCATCAGGATCGACAGCGAGGGACAGACCAGAAGACGCCTTCACCGGGATCGCCAGCGAGGGACAGACCAGAGGGTCCCATCATCAGGATCACCAGCGAGGGACAGACCAGAGGGCGACAGCGAGGGACAGACCAGAGGATGCCATTGTCGAGAGCACCATTAGGGACCAGCCCAGTGGAGAACACCCTATTACCGCTCCAGCCACAGCTTCTTCTCGCAGCACAAACCAACAGACCCAGAGAATCCTATGACAGACCACACAAGGCAAGCAAACATGCATGCAATCTTTCAGTACCTAATAACATACTGCTCTCTACTCCTCCTCCTGCAGGGAGGTCAGCCAAACACGAATATACCAATACCCATACACCCTCTCCTGCCTCCCACTGACCAGACCTCCACCACACAAGGGCGCCACCGGCCCAAGCGACCAGTGAACAGACTACCCAATGGGCTGCCGGCTCCACCACCATGAACGCAGACAGACAACCCTATGCTAGCAACAATTATCAAATGTGCATTAATAAATGCAAGGTCAATCCGAAACAAACCAAATACCATAAATGATTACATTATGAACCAAAAGCTGGACATCATTTGCATCACCGAGACCTGGCTCATGGACACAGACCAGGTCATCCTGAACCAAGTTACCCTACTGGACTTCACAGCATTCTGCTGCCACAGAGAACTCAAGAGAGATGGAGGAACCTTCATTATAGCTAGAAAAAGCTACAGATTCAAAACAGTCACCACCAACACCTCAAAGGAGTCTAACATAATCATCATATCCAACCATCACATCAGCATTTGCCTCACCTACAGACCCCCCCCCCCCCCCCAATGCAACGAAGGATTGTCTCTCAGCAATACTTGAATCCATATGTGCATGTAGCACCCAACACAAGCCATTGATTGCCCTGGGAGACTACAACTTAACCTCCTCACCCACTAAAGAAACCAGAGCATTTCTCAAAGCCATGACTTCCCTAAATTACCAGCAGATGGTCGAAGCCCCATCACACCAACATGGAACCACACCCGACCTGATCTTCATGTCAATACCGCTAATAAGGCAGAAACAAGCAACTACCCCACTGCATGCGCCGGTTCCTTGGTCGGACCACCATGTACTCTCCTTCACCCTACTAAACCACCACACAGCAAGCCAAAGGAGAAACCAAACCAAGAAGATTCAAAGCCTACCACAAGGAGACCTTCCTTCAGGAAATAATGCCACAACTACAACACGATTGCAATGACATTGATGAAACTATAACCAAATGGAACTCAAACCTATCCAAAGCTGCATCAGCAACTAGCAAAGAAAAGACACACACCCAAACGAAAACCAATGCCCCCTGGTACTGTGATAAGGAAGCTTATCATAGCTCAGGAAGGAGCTATAGAAAAGGTGAAGTGACTCTGAACAAGCAACCTGTCAGTTCTGGTAGAAATAAGAAAACAGAATTTTGCCATAAAAGACTACCAGTCCCAGAATGCACCAGGTTTCCAACAGCCATTAGAGGAGCTGAAGTGGGGAAACGTGTGTTCAATCAGGAGGGCTATGAGGTAATCCCTAAGCACTCATCTCAAAGGGCAGGGCCTGATTCAGCACAGCTGCGCTGTGTTAGGGAGGATCACTCATCTAAGCAGAATAAGAGTAGAGTTTATTCTACAGATGACCATCTTCATGATCACCTTGGATATCCAGAGAATTATCCTCAGTATCCTGAGAATCAGCTTGAGTTTGATCATCAGTTTCATCTGAAGGATCATCAGAAGCAGAAGCCAAACCGGACGGACAGAGAGGGAAAGAGACCCTTTGGAAGAAGGAAGAGAAAAGCCTTTGAGAGGTCTAGAAGAGTCCAAAGCAGTACGTATACTGGGAGGTATTCCAAGGGCCAGCATACACCATTGGACTGTGGAAAGCCAGAGGAATGGTGCTGCAGAGCTAGGAATCACCAGAGGCTACCTGTGAGGGAGACGGCTGCACGTGGAAGGGACCCTAAGACCTGTGCCAGAAGGTATGTGAAGAGAGATCCAGTATCCATGGATCTGGATTGGAAGGCTGGACATAAGAACTGGACTACATACTGGCCAGGCTATATAGAGAGGAACTCTAGCAGCAATGGAAGCTCAGGTATGAACACTGATCTATGCCCTAGCTATAACCTTGAAAGACAGCAGGGAAACAAGTATTCTCCTGAAAATGCTCCATTGAGAGATTCATCTGTGCCAATCCATGATATTGAACCCATGCTTGTTGAACAAGGGGGAATAATAGCAGATGAGGATCCTGTTTATATGGACTGCTCTCTATCTAAACTCCGTTGGTAACTTTCTGTTATAAAGTACAGCAACCATCACAAAGAAATACAAATTTGTTCTTTAATCTAGTCAGAAATGCTCCTGAAGCAGGATTTGACCCCCACAGTGGAAGGCAAGCCAGCTAAAGGGTTTCAGCTGGTGACTGCTAGCAATTAAGCCTTACTTAATTGCTTGTGAGCTAGGAGAGAATCATTTCTGAATTTATGTGGGACGTAATCAGAAGTTAACCTGAAAAGAACAGTTTGTTTCTTGCTTTGTAGCTTTTCATTTGTTGTTTTCCTGATTTTGACTTTGTTTTTCCAAGTTAACACTGAAAGCAAGTTACCTAATTTATGTGCTACCAAGCATATCTGTGTTGGGAGAAATAACCCCATAAATAAATATCTTATTGGCTTTACCCAAGAGCACAACTAAATTATTGTCAGCAGCTGTGTCTGGTGTGAATGAACTACATTGCCCACAATACCTTGCAAATCATATAGATATATGCACTTGACAAGACTGTGAAGATTCTCACCCAGGCAACCGTCTGACAGTACTCAGATGAGATCCGGGAAGCAAAACGCACATTCAGAAAGCTGGAGAGAAAATGGAGGCGTACCAAGTCACATGAGGCAGCACTCCAATACAGAACCCAACAACAAGCCTACAACAACCTGATCAACAACCACAGGCAACAACATCACACCAACCTCATCCTGAAATCAGCCAACAAACCAAGAGAATTATTTAACATAGTACAACAACTCACAAAAGACACCACACTACCTAATGGACATCAAGTAGACCCCCAAGAATTTGCAAACTATCTGATAAACAAGAACACAAATCCAACAAACACCATGCCTCCCGCAGAACACACCCTAACATTGATAGATCACAACCTGACCTGCGAAGAATCTCACCATACCTAGAATGACTTCTCTATACCGACAACACAGCAAATAGAAAACATTGTGGGCTCCCTTAATATGACAACCGCGCCAGCGGACCCATGCCCAGTGGCGTGGATCAAGGCTTCGAAAACCAACTAAGCCACCACCTACACAAAATCATACAGCAGTCCCTCTAGCAAGGGAACTTCCCAGAGATTCTAAAGCAAACATTAGCAGTCCCTAAGTTAATGACTAAGTGCACAAAAGCTACCTCCAACAGAGCCTTCTCATTATTTGCCCCGTCAAACTGGAATGCACTCCCCCACGAAATCCGTGGAATAAAAAGCCTCATCCTATTTAGAAAAGCCATAAAGCTCCACCTGTTCACAAAATGCTACTCAGAAACCTCCAGCGATAGAAGCACAACTAACAACCTGCAAACTTCCCCCACACACCAGTCGCCCCTGCACGTCAACACCACAAATAATAGGTAGTCCCCCAAACCCTACCAACCTTCACAAAACTAATGCAACACCCAGTTACATTAGAGCATTGTACATAGTTTGAGTTAATATGTATTTAGTTTCCCCGTTTTCTCCCCCATGTTCAATTCCCTGTTATTTGTAAACTCAATGTTATTTGTATACATTGCAGTATTCTTGTTCGATGTACACCGCGCTGATTTTAATAGCGCGGTATAGAAGAAAATGTTAAATAAATAAATAAATAAGCTACCATACGACCAATCCTTAAAGACAACCCGCTAGACACCTCTGACCCAAAATCTTACCGTCCGATCTCAAGCTTGCCATTTATCTCCAAAATCATCGAGAAAGTAGTACAAAGACAACTACAGGATCACGTAGACCTTTATGCTCCACTGGACTTGCACCAGCATGGCTTCAAACCACATCACAGCGTACTCTGCTCACCTCCCTCTTTGACAACCTACTGAAATGAATAGACAACAAAGAACGGTTTCTTACTAATTTTCATCAACATCTCAGCTACCTTCGACACGGTATCACACCCCAAACTCCTACAGCACCTCCAAGAAATGGGATTACACAACAACACCCTGAAATGGTTCACCTCTTACCTAAACAACCGCACACAGCAAGTTAAATGCGGGGAAAATAAATCAGCTCAATTTACCACCATGCAAGGAATACCACAGGGATCGGCCCTGTCATCAATACTATTCAACATCTATATCGAGCCCATATGTAGCATCATCAGACAACACAACATACGGTATCACCTGTACGCAGACGATATAATGGTGTACACCCCAATTGACCTGAGCACCCCTGACTTAACCTCAATGACCGAGTGACTCGAACATATGAACACCAGGCTCGCCGACAATAACCTCAAGGTAAACTTTGATAAGACTGAAGAAATGTTTATTTCCAGGAGCACAACATTCAACCCACCCAAAGAAATCAACATACTACACAGGACAATCACAACAAAGGACGAAGTAAAGTATCTTGGTGTCATCATAGACAAGAACCTGAATCTCCATTCCCACATTAACAAGACTGCAGCAAAAGCGTACCACCGTTTAAAGATCATCAGACGACTCAAGCCAATCCTCAGCCAGAAACATTTCCGCACCGTGTGCCAGGCATTCATCATCCCCATACTGGACTACGGAAATTCACTATATCAGGGGTTACCCAAACACTCTGTACACCCACTTCAATTGGTTCAAAACACTGCAGCGTGCATAATCACAGGCACATCCAAATATGAACACATAACACCAGTACTCCGACAGCTGCACTGGCTACCCATAATGGCACGGGCAAAATTCAAGGCAACACTAAACATCTTCAAGAACATCCACCACTGCTCAGCAGAAGTTTTACAAAACATAATAACCAAAGACACAAGCAGCAGACCCAGGTGGACCCAAGGCAGCAACAGACTCCTCATCCCAGCCGGATACCACAAAATGAAGCAATCAACCTCCAGAAGAGCCATCTCACTCTCAGCGCCGGACCTATGGAACTCACTCCCTGAGGAACTAAGAGCACAAAAGGACCTCAAGGACTTCCGCAAATCCCTCAAAACCCACCTGTTCATGGCCTCATATGAACAAGTACCTTAACTCCCAATCCATGCAGCCTTGCCGAAACAGCCACCAAACACCAACATCTCAGACATGGGACTCTGTGGCAGGCTATGGCCTAGAATGGTCTGCTAATATGAAAGTTAGGCCTGGATTCCAACCCCCATTATAGCTAGAAAAGAACCAAAAAAATCTGTGAAAATGAGAAAACTGTTTTAAACTGCTTAATAAGAAGGTTTACATGAATTCATAAGTCTTTCATTATTCTCTTGTGTGCAAAAGAAAGAAATGTTTCAATACATGCATTCTTGGAGCTAGGGATAAACCTTGCAGTAGAGAAGTATCAAACCTAGAAACTGCACCATTGTTAGAACAGTCCTAAGGGAGGGAGCTGGGTGCTAGGCCCAGGAGGGATCTCTGATTGGACAGGTGCAGGGGGCGTTGGAGCCAATGGGACGTTTGCATGTATCAAGCTGGAACCAATAGAAAGTTCTCATGTATCAAACTGAAAAAGAGGTATAAATGAGTATGTCTCTGTAAAAACTTTGCTCAGTTCCTTTTGAAGCTTTGACTGACTGGGCCTTGTACACAATAAACTGGCTTGGACCCTGTCAATTGACTCCTGGATTTATTCATTGATTACACTTCGCTGCAGCATATTCTTGGTGCGTTAGCCGGGAAGTGCAAGTAGTGAATGGTATTCAAGTGAATAATCTACGCAATTCGCCTCGAGGTTTGGTCCGGTTGGAACCGTGTCTGTCCAACGGTGGGGGAAACCTCAGGTGCCGCCGGCCCTTTTGTGCCAGAGAGGGTTACGCCTGCCTCGGCGGGCCACTGGGTCCAGCTGGCCAACACCTCTGACCCGGGGGGAGTCCAGGATCCAACCCAAGAACTGGTGTAGTATCGGGGACCGGATCCGGTGAGTTGACAATTTTGTGATTTGATAGTCAGTAAGTACAGCCTGGGAAAAAGTCTTGCATGCGTGAGACTGATTTGGTATAGACTAACTGGAGAAATCTCGCATAAGTATGTGCGAGACAAGGGAGCTTGATCACCTCCCATAAGGGCGGTCCTAGTAAGCTCCGCGTAAGAGAAAGCGGAAGCCGAAGCCATCGATCCTTCTTGTTTGGAATAGTCAGTTAGTCAGAAAACCTGGGCACTTGAAAAATGATTTTTGCGAAAATATGATTGCTTGTGTGGTTGAGAGGTCTTGAAATATAGACCGAGCGAAAGTGGACTCCTGAGTAGCGCAGTTCCTGGCCGGGCGACCGCACCCAGGTCGCGAAAAGGAGTTAGTGAGTGGTGTTTGTCCCCCCTCAGTGTTTTGTGGGCTGTACGGACCCCTTACCTACAGCCATACTACCTATCCTTATTGTTTGTCGTCTTGTACGTCATTACATGTACGTAGTTACATTTAGATTATGGGAGGGGGCGGAGTCCATGCAAACTCCGTTGGAATGTATGATCAAGAATTTCTGTAAAGGATTTTCAGGAGACTATGGTGTAAAAATGTCTCCGTCTAGATTGAAAATGCTATGTGAAAGAGAGTGGCCTGTGTTAGCTACTTCATGGCCCCGCGGGGGCACCTTTGATGTAGAAATCGTTTTCTGTGTTCATCAGCTTGTACAAAAAGTGCATCCTGACCAGTTCCCCTACATAGATTCCTGGTTAGATGCTTGCGAAAGGCAGCCCTCATGGATGAAGCGCTGTTATGAGGAGCATTGTAGAATATTTGTAGCCACCACTAGGGGAACCCAGAAAGTTGAGGAGGAGAAGCCGCCTGTGTATTCTGCCCCAGAGTCCCCAGATATCCTGGCCAGGTTACCGCAGTACCCACCACATAGGTTAGTTCCCCCAGCACCGCTGCCTGAAGCGGAGCCAGATGAGGAACCCCAGCAAGTGCCGCTGCAGCAGCCCAAGAAGCTCCCTTCCCCGAGTGATAGTCCCGAGTCAGGCCCAAGCACATCGGGGGGGCCCGAGTCCTCCGATGAAGCTGAGAGTGGAGGCTCTCCTGCCAGTTCAGGGTCACCCGCTAAAGAAGTTTGTGCCCGGGAGCCTTATGATTTAAGAAGTGTAACCCCGAAGAAGAAGGAGAAAGCAGGGCACCTAATGCCATTACGCCAAGTGCCTGGAGTACCTGTTTTGAATGATCAGGGCCAGATGGCACCAGGACCAACTAGTCTAGTCTATGTACCCTTTTCCACTACTGATTTATTAAACTGGAAAACGCATTATGCATCCTATACAGCAAAGCCCCAGGAATTAACAGAATTAATGTCCAGCATTATGCAAACCCACCAGCCTACCTGGGCCGATTGTCGCCAACTCCTGTCCACCCTCTTTACTACAGAGGAGCGAGGGCGAATTGGGCAAGCAGCTCTCCGTTGGTTAGAAGAGAACCCTGTAGAAGGAGGAGGAATAAATCTCCCACAAGCTGCCGCCGCGGCTTATCCAAATGAAGATCCCAGGTGGGACCCAAATGATGAAAGGGGGGCAGCGGCCCTAACGAGATTCCGCCAGGCCTTACTGCAGGGCCTGAGGAAGGGAGGCCAGAGGGCCATGAATATCGGGAAGGTATCGGAAGTCCTCCAGGGTCCAGATGAGAGCCCAGCGGCCTTTTATGAGTGGTTGTCTGAAGCTTATAGACTATATACCCCATATGATTCCGCCGCTCAGGAGAATTTACGTATGGTAAATGCGGCCTTTGTTAGTCAGTCCCAGAGAGACATAAAACGAAAATTGCAGAAACTGGATTTGCGGGCATGAATACAGCACAGTTAATGGAAGTCGCTCAAAAAGTGTTTGTGAATCGTGAAAATGAATGTGACAGAGAAAGTGAACGAAAGATGAAGAAGGCAGATCTTCATGCTGCTGCTTTAGTTGAGCAATGTGGAGGAGGTTTTCCTAATCAAAGGACCAGAGAACGTGGAAGAGGCCGCGGAAGTGGCAGGCCTCAACTAGGTGCAAATCAGTGCGCCTACTGCAAAGAAGAAAGACATTGGAGAAGTGAATGCCCGCATCTGGACTCTGTCCCTGGAGAGCAGGAGGTCAATTCCGAAGGAGGGGAGGAATAAACCGAGCACAGTTCCAACAAGAAAGAGAGGAAGCCATTGAAGGAGTGGCAGTAGCAACGGGCTATGACATGGATGATGTGGATGAAGACTAGGCCAGACCAGGCTCCAAGTTTACCCTGGGTCCCCAGGAGCCTATGGTCAGCTTAAAGATAGGGGACCAATATATGGACTTCATGGTAGATACAGGAGCAGAACATTCAGTAGTGGCTAAGCCAGTGGCTCCTCTTTCCTCTCGATCTGTCACCATTGTTGGGGCCACTGGGAACAAAGCCACAAAGTCATTCCTGCAGAACCGCATGTGTGAACTAGGGGGACAGAAAATAACGCACCAGTTCTTGTATATGCCTGAGTGCCCTATTCCACTTTTGGGCCAAGACATGCTTGCTAAGCTCCAGGCACAGATATCCTTTGCTGAAGGGGGAAAAATGAAAATGACTGTGGACCCAAAGCCTGCTGGATTGATGGTGCTGACTGTTCCCCGAGAAGAAGAATGGCGGTTCTATAGCGCACCTCCAATTAAGTCAGCCAGTTCCTGTATACCTACCAACTTTATAGCCCCACCTGAAGTGTGGGCAGAAGATAATCCACCTGGCCTAGTGAAGAACATAGCCCCAGTCATTGTCACCCTCAAGCCAGGAGCGGAACCAGTGCATGTGAAGCAGTATCCTCTTCCCCGACCAGCCATTGAAGGTATCCACTGCCATTTAATGAAACTGCTGAAGTATGGACTTCTCAAGGAATGCCAGTCACCTTGGAACACCCCCCTTCTCCCAGTTAAGAAACCTGGGACAGGGGATTACCGCCCAGTACAAGATCTGAGGCGAGTAAATGACGCAGTTGAAACTATACACCCTGTAGTGCCAAATTCCTATACTCTCTTGGGACTGATCCCCGCTAAGGCTACTCATTTCACCATCCTGGACCTGAAAGATGCCTTTTTCTGTGTGCGCCTAGCCCCCCACCAGTCAACTTTTATTTGCTTTTGAATGGCAAGACCCCATAACAGGAAGGCGGGGCCAACTCACCTGGACCAGATTACCCCAAGGATTCAAGAATTCACCTACTCTCTTCAGTGCTGTCCTGAATCAGGATCTTTCAAGTTACCCAGTGAACCCAGGACAAAGGGTTCTCCTCCAGTATGTGAACGACTTGCTCATAGCCACCAACTCAGAAAGTGAATGTATACAAGCTACTAGTGAACTCTTGTACCTTCTAAAAGAGGCTGGATACAAAGTCTCAAGAGCCAAAGCACAATTATGCCAAACTGAAGTCAAGTATCTAGGATTCCAGTTGTCCAGCGGAATCCGACGTTTAGGACCAGAACACAAAGAAGCTGTATGCAGTATCCCTACTCCAACCACTAGGAGGCAAGTGAGAGCCTTCCTGGGGGCCACAGGATACTGTCGTATATGGATCCCCAATTTTGCACTGATAGCGAAACCATTGTACCAGGTCACTAAAGGAATGGAAAAGTCTCCACTAGAGTGGGGACCTGAACAGGATGCAGCATTCCAGTCTCTGAAAAGTGCTCTGATGTCATCACCAGCTTTAGGTCTTCCAAATGTCCAGAAACCTTTCCATCTTTTCGTCCATGAGTCACAAGGAAATGCGTTGGGGGTACTGACTCAGTCTCTTGGATCTTGGCAATGGCCAGTAGCCTACCTGTCAAAACAATTGGATGTAGTTGCAAAAGGCTGGCCCCCTTGTTTGAGAGCTGTTGCAGCAACAGCCCTCCTGGTGGGCGAAGCAGATAAGCTCACCCTGGGACAAAATCTTCAAGTTACTGTACTACACTCTGTCCTGACTTTCATGGAATACAAAGGGAACTTCTGGCTAACAAATTCACGAATGTTGAAATATCAGAGCATGCTGTGTGAAAACCCCCAGATACAGTTAAAGGTCAGTCAAGCTCTGAATCCTGCTACATTGTTCCCAATTGGTCCTGGGCCCCCCTGATCATGACTGTTTAGAAACCATGGACACTGTATTTTCAAGTCGCCCTGATTTAACCGATGTCCCTCTAGAGGACCCTGAACAGACTTTCTTTGTAGATGGAAGCAGTTTGGTCATCAATGGACATTGTTGTGCTGGATATGCAGTGGTGACCCTTGATCTGGTAGTTGAGTCCTCAGCCCTGGCCCCAGGAACTTCAGCTCAGAAAGCTGAACTGATAGCCCTCACTAGAGCATTGACATTAGGAGAGGGACTCCGTTTAAATGTATACACAGATTCCAAGTATGCCTTCACAACCCTACACGCACATGGAGCCCTGTATAAAGAACGAGGGTTGATCACCTCAGGGGGCAAGTCCATTAGGTATGGGCCCGAGATACTGATGTTATTAGATGCTGTATGGGCCCCCAAACAAGTGGCAGTCATGCACTGCCGAGGTCATCAGGCAGGAGCAGGGGAAGTCACTCGAGGGAACAGGTTTGCTGATGCCACAGCCCGAAAAGCAGCCACAACAGGACGAGTTAGGACCCAAGATACCCCGATGCAAGCAGCCCTATTCCCCGTGCCCCTTAGTTCCTGGGCACCCCGATACACTGCAAGAGAGTTAGATTATTTTTGTGAAAAGGAGGGAGGAGTCCTGACCGAGAAAGGTTGGATAGTGCTGCCCCCTCCAGAAGGTAGTTCACCTCCTGGTCCCACAGTCATCCCTGAAGCATTAGGGCCGGCCTTTGTTCATGCTTTTCACCAGGCCACACATTATGGAAAAACAGCCATGGAAAGAGCCCTGAGGCCCCATTTCTGTATCTCACTACTAGGACCCCTGACCGCCTCAGTGGCATAGCAATGTTTGACATGTGCCAAAAACAATGCTAAGCAAGGTCCCATTCCACCCCCGAGAGTCCAGTCAGTAGGGGTGGCCCCAATGAGTGATATGCAGGTGGACTTTGCTGAAATGCCCCGTGCAAACGGGTATCACTACTTGTTAGTTTTAGTCTGCACATTTTCTGGGTGGGTAGAAGCCTATCCCACCCGAACTGAGAAAGCCCGAGAGGTCACTAGGGTGCTGCTCCATGAGATTATTCCTCGATTTGGAATACCATTGACTATAGGATCAGATAATGGACCCTCATTTGTATCCCAAGTGACTCAACAGTTAGCTCGAGCTCTGCAAATACAATGGAAGTTGCATACCGCTTACAGACCCTAGAGTTCAGGGAAAGTAGAACGTATGACTAGAACCCTGAAATCTTAGTTGTCCAAGCTTTGTCAAGAAACACACCTAAAATGGCTTCAGGTTCTCCCTATAGCCCTTTTTAGGATACGTTCGGCTCCCACCAAGTCCCTAGGAGTTTCTCCTTTTGAGATTTTGTATGGGCAACCTCCACCCATTGTACAGGGGATAAAGGGAGACATGAGACAAATAGGATCTGAAATAACTAGACAAGAACTATTAGCTTTAGGTTCTGTTTTGCAGAGTCTCCATACCTGGGTGCAAGATCGATTGCCCATCAACCTAACAGAGCCTCTGCATCCCTTCAAGCCAGGAGCATCTGTGTGGATTAAAGAGTGGAGAAAGACCCCACTGGTGCCGCATTGGAAAGGACCTTATGTCGTCATCCTGTCAACCCCCACTGCAGTGAAAGTTGTGGAATTTGAACCCTGGATCCACCACAGTTGAGTGATGCCGCTCCTGACCCTGGCCAATGGACTTCAGTGAATGATCCTGAGACTCCATTGTGACTTACATTGCGCAGACAACCGGCATTATAAGAATCTTCAGCATCTACAGTTCTATTCTTGTCACATAAGGGTGACCATCGAAACAGAAGAAGAAGAAGAAAATTCTACAAGTTCATCATACCCAATATTCCAGTTGACCTCTAAAGACTGTAATCATAATGTTCTTCCACTATTGCCTTGTGGGAGTGGTGGTCCTGGGACTTCTGGAGAAGACTTTTGCTTTACCTCCTTGTGCAGCCTGCATAACTACCACCCGAACGGGACAGAAGGTCACTCAGACTTTACTTTACCATTCCTACTATACTTGCACTGGTACAGTCAGCTGGTGTATTTATAATCACTCATGAATAAAAAGTCAAGTTCAAGACAACATTTTTGTGGGATCTGCAAGGGGGCTTGTGGCATTTATGAGGGCTCCATCCTCATCGTTCCAGCGTATCTCAAGCACATAATATGAAGGGTTCTGTCGGGGGTTATAACAAGTCCTACTCTTCCCCTTCGTACAGATATTTAATTCTGTGCCATTATAAATACACCTCAAAGATATAAACCTCAAAAATCATCCAGTGACTCATATAAACACTCATGAATAAAAAGTCATGGGAAACAAAGACATTGAGTTCCGATTGTTGGTGAATCCACACTGATGTCTTTTTCAGAAAAAACATCAACGCGTCAAATCTTTTAATGTCGGGCTCCCCCGGCAAGAGAGAGAAGGAGGAAACCTTTTCCCTCCACTCCGGGAGGTCCCTTTTAGTGATAGAATGGGTGATAAAAACCAAACTATAACAGGGGGTGTTGGAGCCAATGGGAAGTTTGCATGTATCAAGCTGGAACCAATAGAAAGTTCTCATGTATCAAACTGAAAAAGAGGTATAAATGAGTATGTCTCTGTAAAAACTTTGCTCAGTTCCTTTTGAAGCTTTGACTGACTGGGCCTTGTGCACAATAAACTGGCTTGGACCCTGTCAATTGACTCCTGGATTTATTCATTGATTACACTTTGCTGCAGCAACTCAACCCCAGAAATATATGTATGTCTTGTCACCTATGTTGAATGTAGACCCCTAGTTATATCCCTAACCACTTTGATTGAAGGATAAGGTGGTATAAAAACTGGCTAAATAAATAAATATTTGCACCTATTTTGGGAAATAGAGATGAATTACCTGAAAGCAACTATAGGCACATATCCTAACGAGGAAGCAGGTAAGATTAGCAGACCAGGGTTTTCAACTTGCCTAATTTTTAAAACGCGTGTGATTTTGCCACTTTCTGAAAACAAAAGATGAAATGTCAGCATTTGAATAAAATCTTGATATTTATAGGGACGATAGCGTGAAAACTGATGAGATAAATGATGGGAGAACAATGGGTGACATTCTTGAAAAGAAAATGTTGCTTTCCAGATAGGCATGGGGGCATTGGAGGGAGGTATGGTGTGCTCCACAAGGATCCCTACTTCACAGACCCTGTAGATTTTATGGATGTGTTACATACAACATGAAATTCTCTGCCATGGTTGTAAATTTTAGAATATTTTCCACAAGCCAGAAAAGGGGCCGGAAAGCTTCACACTGTACTGTAGCAGCAGAGCGCAGACAAACCAATGATACCAGCAGTCTGTTCAGAAGGTCCAAATCATTTATTTGTGCACAAGTCTCAAGCAAAGTCAATTTCAAAATGGCTGAGCAATGTTCTTTGGCAATACAACAAGTTTTATAGACTTTTGCTCCATTCTAGGTATAGGAAAACAATTCATTGGTCCCGGTAACCTCCCGTACCTCTTCTATTGGTCCCGGTACGGATATGATTATCCAATTATGTTGTTTGAGTGGGCTCAGCACCTGCTCACCCCCCCCCCCTTCTAGTCCCAATTACAATGGCCAGTTCACCAACTTGTTACTTTCCTTCTTTCAAGGCCATTGAGCTAGTTTGTACGTGTAGGGAAGCAGGGCTCTGTAATTTCTCTGTCAGCAGTTTTAAACATACTTCTCTGTATTTTTCCATCTATTCTGCTTGTCTAAGCTAAATCAATGCTTGTATTGAGTCCTAATTCTACAGCAGCATATTGGGGGATGTGTAATTCCTATAGGCCTCTCTTACAGACTTCATTTACAGGTCAAGCTAGTTAGGCTTGCTTGCTTATGTCAGACACTGTGGATCACAGGCCTTCACCTGCCACATTCCCCCCTTTGATAAATTTCACCCTATTTCTTAATAAGGTGTGAGAATTAAATCACTTCAAAATAGTTATACTATGGTCAGAGGAGTCTGACTATATGCAGGAGGTTTAGGTTGATATAAGGCCATAATCTTAGTTGCGGTCTTCCGCTCTACTGTACTTTCAATAGCACTATGAATAGAATGCATACAACATGGGATTATACATGGTAACAGTAAAATAACAGCAATAATTATTAGTACTAATATAAGGAAAGTTTTAAGTCCTCCCAGCCATGAGAAAAGGTTAGCAAACCAGTTAGGAAATTTTAGTGAGTGCCAAGTCTGTACTGGCACATAAGCATGTTTTCGCATATCTTCAGCAAGTTCTTCAACTATGTGACCCTTATCATCTATTTTTAAACAGCAATTGGTTAAATTCAGTTTACCACATACTCCTCCTTCAGCTGCTAACAAATAATCAAGTGCTAAGCGATTCTGATATATAGCAGTGCGCATTTGAGTACTTTGTCTAGCTAAAAGCGTAAGAGCTTGGCTAGTTTCATTGGTTATTATTTCAACTACTGCTTGTAAGCGAATAATACGATTAATCATATAGACTGGGGTTCGATAGCCCCACATACCATCATCATTCCAAGTGGCAGGCCCATAATATTCAATGATTCTTTCTGGCGGCCAATCAGATTCATCACCCTTCCACTTCTCCCACTTGCCTACTTGGAGGGGTGCTCTCTTCTGTCTCAGTGCTCTTTTGTGTCTGTGAGTGGAGTATACTGGGTATCCCAATTGTTCTCCATGTTCTGTGGGTAGGAGAAAGAAAGAAGGTCTGATGGTCCCTAAGACACATGCTCCTCCTCAATGTGGTGGGAGTTGAGCATACGCTCGGTTTCCACAGATCCAATACAGGCCAGGTGGGGCTTGCCAAGCATGGGATTTGGCGAGATTTGTCCATAAATGAGAAAGCTCAGGAAATCTAGCTAATGGGTTAGGTGGTTCGGGTTCTTTAATTCCTGACCACCAAGACGTCTTTTTGGTAGTGTCATTATAGAACTTCTGGCTAAGACAGACCAGCTGTCCTACCTGTTGGGTAAACTGAGGTCCAGTTCTGGCATAGCAAAGACGTCCAACAATTGAGTGCGCTAACACCCATTCGCTAGTAGTCTTGTGTAATTCAGTCTGATTGTAAGTCAGAGAATAATTTAATTCTTGGGCCTCCCATGGCCACTGGTCACCCATCTGGGTTCCGCCACAGAAATAACAATTTGAGATTTTAAGACTAGATACTACCGCTCCGGCTAATTCTAAGAATAAATTCTGAGAAGGATGAGGGATCTCAAACTTATTTACATGCATGGCCTCATAGAAAGTGCTATGGATGTGATATTTAGATGACCTGTGGGCTTGGGTATTCAATCTTATATACACAATGGTTCCTGGATCTGATCCAGAACCTGCGATACGTAAACCAAACTTGTATCCTTGTTTCCATACATTAGGATTACGTATCCGTAATTGTAAAGGGTTACAGGCACCTTTCTTACATTTGTCATCTGATTTATACTTAGTTAAAGTGGCCACTCGATTATCTATAGCTTCATTTACTATACCAGCATTCCATGTAGCATAAAAGACGCATTCCCAATTTGGGCAATAGTAATCTGCTGCTGTTGCAGTACTAT
The DNA here is from genome assembly GCA_033557465.1 of Ichthyophis bannanicus. Lineage (NCBI taxonomy): Eukaryota > Metazoa > Chordata > Amphibia > Gymnophiona > Ichthyophiidae > Ichthyophis > Ichthyophis bannanicus. The sequence goes on along the minus strand of CM066034.1, from coordinate 507,913,777 downwards.
ATGAACCCTTCTTACCTGTACACTTCCCCCATCTTGTGGCACCTTCTGGGCACATATACTTATGATCATTGCGGTATGCTTTTTCCCAGGTACCACATTTAGAGCGGCTATCTCTGTTTATAACATCACATGCGTCAAAATTCAAAACAGCAGGTTTACTAGGATCTTTAAGTGGTTGTGTGGCACTGATTAAAGGTCCATCTGCATCATTCCATCGTATTTCCAACGTGTAATAGGATGGATTCTGATGCGGATTATAGCATACTCTAGATTTACCTTTAGTGCAAATATTTAGTTCAGTGGTGTTATAGATACACCGAGTCACTTTACCAGTGCAGGTATAATAAGAATGGTAAAATCAAAGTCTGAGTTACTTTCAGTCCAGTTCGAGTAGAAGTAATGCAAGCAGTGCATGGAGGTAAGGCATGAGTCAGTTCAAAGCCTCCAAAACAGGCAACCAGGGCAAAACAAAGGTAAAGATACATGTTGATTGGAGTCCTTCTGAATCCTCAGCTTGAAAATCTTGACCACGACATTCTTTTCTTCGTCCCGTTTGCTAATAAAGCAATTCAACGGGTGCTGAGTGTTGATTGAAGATCCTCAAGTTGTCCATCACACATTAACCAACTTAGCAATTTCAGTTGGTTTCTGAAGTATGGTCAATCAATGTAGCATCAAAGTAGTGTGTAAAATCACACACATGAGGTTCGTTGAAACAATCTCTTGCTGTATGGAAAACAGCAATCCTCTTCGAAAGACTTGACTGTTGCAGGGCACTGTGACAAAGTGTCTAAGCTGCTGGTTGCCGTCTCAGAGTAACTCGCAAAGGTGCATCAGGATGCTGTTCTGCTGTCCACTGCTCAGGTTCGGGATCAGCTGCGGGCATGACTCTGCTGTGGTGGATCCAGGAATCGATTTCTGCTACCTTTACTGCAGTTGGGGTAGACAGGATGACGGTGTACGGTCCCTTCCAATGGGGTTCCAACGGTGTCTTCTTCCAATCTTTGATCCACACCGAGGTACCAGGCTGGTAGGGATGCAAGGGTTCCGTCAAGTTGATAGGCAACTGGTCTTGGATCCACGCATGAAGGGTCTGCAGAACAAAACTAAGAGCTAGGAGTTCTTGCCTGGTTATTTCTGAACCAATTTGGGCTAGACTTCCTCTAATTCCCTGCACTATTGGTGGAGGTTTACCATACAGAACTTCAAAAGGGGAAAATCCTGTTGACTTCACAGGAGCTGAGCGTATTCTGAGTAAAGCTATTGGGAGCACTTGGGGCCACTTCAGACGTGTCTCCTGACAAAGCTTAGACATTTGGGCTTTTAGGGTACGATTCATTCGCTCAACTTTCCCTGAACTCTGGGGTCTGTATGCAGTGTGAAGCTTCCATTGTATCTGCAAAGCTTTTGCTAACTGTTGAGTAATCTGAGAAACAAATGAGGGCCCATTGTCTGACCCTATTACTGCTGGAATCCCAAACCTAGGGACAATCTCTCTCAGTAAAACTTTGGTGACTTCTCGAGCTTTTTCAGTTCTGGTTGGGAAGGCTTCTACCCACCCAGAGAATGTACAAACTAATACTAATAGGTAGTGATATCCATTGGCTTTTGGCATATCAGTAAAATCAATTTGCAGGTGGTGCATGGGGGTTACACCTCCTGACTGAACTCGGGGTGGTGGTGTGGGACCTTGCTTGGCATTATTTTTGGCACAAATTAAACACTGGCGTGCCACTGAAGCTGATAGGGCTGCTAACATGGTAATGCAGAAATGTGGTCTGAGTGCTTTCTCCATAGCACTTTTCCCATAGTGGGTGGCTTCGTGGAAGGCTTTGACAAAGGCTGGACCTAATACTTCGGGAATTACTATTCGTCCTGGGGGTTGACTACCCTCTGTTGGTGGCAGCTCAATCCACCCAACTTTCAGTACTCCATCTTCTTTGTTACAGTAGTAATCTAATTCTTTGGTGGTATATCGTGGTGTCCATAAGTTTAAGGGTACTGGAAACAATGCTGCCTGCATTGGCATAGCTTGTGGTGTAATTTGTCCTGTCATAGCTGCCTGTCGTGCTGAGGCATCTGCAAACCTATTTCCTCGGGCAACTTCTCCTTTTCCTGCTTGATGTCCTCTGCAATGCATGACAGCTACACGAGTTGGGGCCCATACTGCATCAAGTAACATCAGTATCTCGGGGCCATACTTGACTGATTTTCCTCCAGACGTGATGAGTCCTCGTTCTTTATAGAGAGCTCCATGGGCATGTAGGGTTGTGAAGGCATATTTAGAGTCTGTATATACATTTAGCACCAGTTTGGCACCTAACAGTAGTGCTCGAGTAAGTGCTATCAATTCTGCTTTCTGGGCTGATGTACCTGAGGCTAGAGCTGATGACTCAACGACTTCATGTTGAGTGACTACTGCATATCCGGCACAGCGTCGTCCATTGATGATGAGACTGCTTCCATCTACATAATAGACTTGGTCTGGATTGTCTATGGGCACATCTGTCAGGTCAGGTCGGCTGGAGAATACAGTGTCCATGACTTCTATACAATCATGTTCTGGGAGTTCTTCACTAACAGGTATCAATGTGGCTGGATTCAAGGCATGGCTCACTTCCAGTTGTATCTGTGGGTTTTCACATAACATGCTCTGATATTTCAACATTCAGGAATTGGTGAGCCAATGATTTGCTTTCTGTTCCATAAGGGCAAGGACTGCATGTGGCACAGTGACTCGTAGATTCTGTCCTAGTGTGAGCTTATCTGCTTCACTCACTAACAATGCTGTAGCTGTGACTGCTCTCAGGCAAGGTGGCCATCCTTTGGCCACAGTGTCCAATTGTTTCGATAGGTATGCTACAGGTCGCTCCCAATTTCCGAGTCAACATGCCTAAGGCATTTCCTTGTGCTTCATGTACAAACAAGTGGAAAGGCTTGTGAACATCTGGTAGTCCAAGGGCTGGTGATGACATCAATTCTTCCTTTAACGTCTTGAAGGCTGTATCTTGCTCAAGTCCCCACTCCAGTGGCGACTTTTCTTCTCCTTTTGTGGCTTCATACAGTGGCTTGGCAATTTGGGCAAATTTGGGAATCCAGATTCGGCAATATCCTGCCGCTCCCAGAAAGGCTCTGACTTGCTTTCTGTTAGTTGGGGTTGGAATTCTGCATACTGCTTCTTTTCTCTCTCTGCCTAATTTTCGGCTCCCTTGGGTTATACGAAAGCCCAAGTATTTCACTTCTTTCTGGCATAGTTGTGCTTTTGCTCTGGAAACTTTGTATCCAGCTTCATCTAGTAACTGCAAGAGGTCTTTGGTGGCTTGTATACATTCACTTTCTGATACAGCAGCTATCAGCAGATCGTCCACGTATTGGAGAAGCACTCTCTTCCCCGGGGCCACTGGATAGCTTGAAAGGTCTTGATTCAGTGCAGCACTAAAGATGGTAGGCGAATTCTTGAATCCTTGGGGTAATCGTGTCCAAGTGAGTTGGCCCCCTCTTCCAGAGATAGGGTCCTGCCATTCAAATGCAAACAATATCTGACTTATGGGGGCTAATCTTATGCAAAAGAATGCATCTTTTAAATCTAGTACAGTAAAGTGGGTAGCTTCAGCAGGTATCAGTCCTAGAAGAGTGTAAGGATTGGGTACAACTGGATGTATGGTTTCAACTGCTTCATTCACTCTTCTTAGATCTTGCACTGGGCGGTAGTCATCTGTTCCAGGCTTTTTTACTGGCAGAAGTGGAGTGTTCCATGGGGATTGACATACTTTTAGTAGGCCATGTTCTAGTAGTCTTTGCAAGTGGCGGTGGATGCCTTCAATTGCAGCTCTTGGGAGAGGGTACTGTTTGACATGTACTGGTGTAGCACTAGGCTTGAGGGTTACAATTACTGGAGCTATATGTTTGGCTAGGCCTGGAGGACTGCCTTCTGCCCATACTCCAGGTGGGGCATCAATACTTTTCAAAGTTTGTTCAAAATAGGTGTCTTGGACAGCATCATCACTGTAATATCTCCATTCCTCTTCTCGGGGAACTGTAAGCAGCATCATTCCTGCTGGTTTAGCTTGAGAATTTACTGTCATTTGCATTTCTCCTCTTTCAGTGAAGGATATTTGGGCTTGTAGTTTGGCTAACATATCTCGTCCCAGTAGTGGCACTGGACATTCAGGCATATAAAGGAATTGATGAGTTATTTGTTGTCCTCCTAGACTGCATATGCGATTCTGAAGAAAAGGTTTTGTAGCTTTGGCACCAGTTGCTCCTACAATGGTGACTGCTTTTGTAGAAAATGGGGCTATCTTCTTGTCTACTACTGAATGTTCTGCTCCAGTATCAACCATAAAGTTCATAACTTGGTCTCCTATTTGTATTCCGACCATAGGCTCCTGGAGACCTAAAGCAAATTCGGTCTGTCCTAATCCACGTCATCTTCATCATGGGCTGTCGTAGCCAATGCTTGTATGGCTTCTCCTCTTTCACACTGGTATTGCTCTCGATTGGCTCCTCCGCGGTTCCGGGGATGGCCTCGTCTTTCTTCTCTCCATTGATGATTAGTTTCGTCATCTTGATGGGCGTCTTCGAGTTGCGGGCATGCATCTCTCCAATGTCCTTCCTCCCTACAGTAGGCGCATTGGTTTACGCCTAGCTGGGGCCGGCCTCCGCCTTGGCCCCGCCCCCGTCGACTAGGGATACCTCCCCTTTTCTGTTCAACTATGGCCGCAGCCAAAAAATCAGCTTTCTTCTTCATCTTTCGATCACATTCTCTCTGCCTTTCATTATCACGATTCACATACACTTTATGAGCGACTTCCAATAACTGAGTTGCATTCATGCCCGCAAACCCTTCTAATTTCTGTAATTTACATCTAATGTCTGGTTGAGACTGATTTACAAAAGCAGAATTCACCATGCATAAACTTCCTGGTGCATCGGGATCATAGGGAGTATACATTCTATATGCTTCAGTTAATCTTTCATAAAACACTGCTGGACTCTCGTCTATGCCTTGGGTAACTTCAGTAACTTTGGAAAGATTCATAGCTTTCTGGCCCCCCCTTTTCAGGCCTTGTATAAAGCCTTGTCGAAAATGGGCTAGGGCTCTGGATCCTCTTTCAGTATTTGGATCCCATCGGGGGTCTTCATTCGGGAATTCTCTTTGGGCCCCTTCCCGATTATCTATTCTTTCCTCCCCCCTTTCTCCTGGAGCTACCGGGTTATCTGCCAGCCAGTCTATAGCTGCTTTTCTAATTCGTGTCCGCTCCTCTGTAGTGAATAAGGTGGACAGAAGCTGGCGGCAATCTGCCCATGTTGGTTGGTGGGTTTCCATAATAGTATTCACTAGTTCTGTAAGTTCTTGGGGCTTATTGGTATAGGAGGCATAATGTGTCCTCCAGTTTAACAAATCAGTGGTAGAGAAGGGGACATACACATAATTTAGGGGTCCCGCCCACCACCTCATTATCTTCATTTCTTATGGGTATTCCCGGGACTTGCCGTAAAGGCATCATCTTGGCAGTAGATGTCTTTTGGGATCTGAGAGATATCTTTGTAACTGTCCTATCAGGAGTTATTTTCTTCTTCTCTATGTGCTTTACTTTAGATTTACATTTTACTGGTGAGCTAACACTGGCAGTCACTTTTACACTGTCAGTATCACTCGGGGAATTTTCAGCTTCTTCCTTCTCTGTTTCGGTATCTGATTCTCCTTTTTCTGTCTCGGTAGAATCGTCTTCTTCAATCAAAAGGAGCTCATCTACCTGCTCTTTAGGTAATGACTCAGGGGTTGGGTCCCGTTCCTGCTGTCTCCGGGGCTCTGGGGCAAGACGTGGGGCTACTCTCACTGGGCGCTGGGTTTGGGGCTGTCGGGTAATCATTTCTGGGGAATCAGGATCTACCAGGATAGGTTTCTTCCTGGATTTCTCACCTTTCCCTTTCTTTCTAGGCTGTTCTATTTTCTGACTATAATCTGTCTTTGCTAACATTATTCTGCACTGTTCTTCATAACAGCATTTCGCCCAAGGGGGCGGATCTTCACAAATACTTAACCAGGAATCTATATAGGGATACTGATCGGGATGCGCTATTCTCACTCTACGGTGCACTAACTGAATAATTCCTACATTAAAGGTTCCCTCTCGGGGCCAGGTAGGGTCTAGATCGGGCCACTCCCTAGCACACAAAATCTGTAAACGGGCTGCAGTCATTTTAATACCATAATCTCCAGAATATCCTTCTTTAAAATGTGCGATCATACATTCTAATGGAGTGTTCCTAGTAGACCCCGCCCCTCCCATTTCAATGTGTGCGCGCAACAACAGACAGAAGGGAAAAGGAGGGCGGACCGTGGGTAAGGGGTCCTCACGGTCCTAGAAACGTATAAGGGAAACAAATAACAAGACAAGACGACAATCGCTTCCCCCTTTTCACGACCTGAATGCGGTCGCCCGGTCAGGAAATGCGCTAGTCAGGGGTCCGCCTTCGCTTCGTCCGTGCTGCCAGACCTCTCATTCACACTTCATTCATACAATCATGCTAGCAACGTATCCCAGAATGCATTCATCTCTATCTGTTCTGACTAGTCTTGTTCAAATTCCAAAATACAAGAAGACGGGGGTTTCGCCCTGCGAATACTCATGCGGGGTTACTCGGCCCGTCTTGGAGAGGTGATCAAGCTCTCTTACCAATTTCCAAGTTCCAAGTTCAAATGGCAGCACTGCTCTTTCTTATCTGTCTAGACATAACAAATCAAAACTTTACTCACCGGATCCGGTCCTCAAACTTCCCAAGCAGGCGCATGAGTTGGACCTCGGACTCCCCTCACTCGGGTTCGAGGTGTTGGCTCCAGCCGGGCTCGGCACCCGCCGAGGTCCGACCAACTCCCTCCGATACAAGGGACCGGCGGTGCCAGGGAGCAGCCGTCGGAAGGGTGCGATCCCGGCAGAACCAAACCTGTAGAGGTGGAAAGTCGTGGTATATTGCCCTATATACACTCTGATTCCACAACTTCCCGGCCAACGCACCAAGAATATGTAGCAGCAGAGCGCAGACAAACCAATGATACCAGGAGTCTGTTCAGAAGGTCCAAATCATTTATTTGTGCACAAGTCTCAAGCAAAGTCAATTTCAAAATGGCTGAGCAATGTTCTTTGGCAATACAACAAGTTTTATAGACTTTTGCTCCATTCTATTTATTTATTTATTTATTTAAAGTCTCTTTTATACCGCGCTATTCAGCATCAGTGCGGTTTACAATAAACAACGAACATACACATTTCCAATAGTACTTTGTGTTTACATATGAACAGGAAATTCAACTTGGCTAACAGGGTAACTATATACAATAACAATATATACAATTTACAGGCTGGTCATGTGTTCGTATGGTTTCAGACAGAGGAGATTTGTGAGGTTTCGGTAATTGGTGCTGAACTTTCATTGGTTTCCGGGTAATGTAGGAGGAAGAGGTAGTGTTTCACAGCCTTCCTGAATTGGAATATGTCTGGGATTGTTCGGATGTTGTGAGGGAGGCTGTTCCAGATCATTGGTGCATAAAGCTTGAATGCCCTGCTGGATGTTGACTTGTTGCATTGAGTCATTGATCTCGGGACTATCAAGGTGTTTTGTGCTACTGACCTTCTGTCCCTATTGTGGGGCGTCCTCTGGACTATCTCTGTTAGTGATGTTGACGAGAGACCATTGGTGGCTTTGAAGGTGAGTAGCAAGGTCTTGAATGTAATCCTACCTTGAATCGAGAGCCAGTGGAGTTGTTTCATAATGGGTGTGACATGGTCTTTCCTGGATGCTCCGTGTAGTACTCTTGCTGCGGTGTTCATTGCCATTTGCAGTGGGTTCAGAGTGGTTTGGGGGAGTCCTTGCAGTATTGCATTCGCATAATCGAAATGCGGAATTATTAGTGCCTGAAAGATGGTCCTGAAATCATCAGGCTCCAGCAGAGATCGTAGGTATCTAAGAGATCTAATTTTATGGTATACTGCCCTTACAGTGTTACTTATATGCGCCTGCATATTTAGGTTCTGGTCTAGTGTGACGCCAAGGTATCTGATCGCGGATTTGATCTGGAGGTCAGCTTCCTTCACCTTTAGTACTGTAGGCGCAGTGAAGTTACGATTTCTTGTAATGAACATGACCTCCGTCTTCTTGTGTTGAATCCGGAGGTTTTGGGATTGTAGCCAGTTGGATATTTCATTTATGCAGCATGTTATTGGTGAGAGGTCTGGGTTTTCTGTTGCAAAAGGCATGTATAATAGCACGTCATCTGCGTATATCATGCAGTTCACGTTAAAGGACCGGATCAGGTTGCAGAGAGGTTGCATGTATATATTGAACAGCAAGGCAGAGAGGGAGGATCCTTGTGGGACACCTTGGCTTTGGTGGAATGGTTCTGATGATGTGTCTTTGGATCGAACCTGCTGCCATCTGTCAGAGAGGTAGGACCTGCACCACTCGAGCGCTTTACCGGAGATTCCTTTTTCTTTGAGGCATTCTAGGAGGCGTTCATGGTTCACGGAATCAAACACCGCCGCGATGTCAAGGAAGACAAGGACAAAGCCTTGGCGGGTATTGTCGATGCCTGATATTATGCAGCTGAAGAGTGTGGTAAGAAGGGTCTCCACCCCGTGTGCTTCTCTGAATCCGTGTTGGCATGGATCCAGTGGTGCATTGGAGTCAATGTGGTCTTGTATTTGTCTCTGAACTTCCTTTTCCATTATTTTTGCTAGCATCGGTATGCTTGCTATAGGTCTGTAGGATTCCGGTTTCTGTTGGTCGAGTTTGTTGTTTTTTAGTAGAGGTCTTATTGATGTGTGTTTGAGGGTGCGTGGGAAATCACCTGTTGTGAACGATTGTTGCATGAGTTTGGATATGATGGGACTGAGGTCAGTTCGTAGTTCTTTGATCCAGAATGCTGGGCATGGATCAGATTGTGCTGTAGTCGTGTTGATAGCTGCTATGGTGTTTTCGATGCATTGTTTGGATGGGGTCATGAAGGTCGTGAGTGATGTTTGATTGTAAGGCTGAAGGATAGTACTGGACGCAGAGTTGGTGTTTATCTGACATAGTTTGGTTTGTAGATAATCTGCATATATTTGAGGATGGATTCCATTTGCTTGTTCTGATGCAGGTTCTGTTGTAAGTCGCTTAACGAGGGCAAACAGGTCACGAGGTTTATTGAGGGATCTCTTTAAGGTGTCAGCGTGGTAACGTTTCATGGTTTCAGTTACTGCGGTACGGTGCGCTGTGAGCTGTAGGTTGTATGCATTTTGGTCTACTTCTGAGCGTGAGCGGCGCCATCGTCTCTCAAGTTTTCTTAGTGTCGCGAGTGAGGCTTTCAACTCAGTAGAGTACCATGTTGCTGTGTGTCGTTTCCCTTGAGGTCTGTTTATTGCTGGGCGAACAGCTATTGAGCTGAGTATCTCATTCCAGTTGGAGACTAGTTCGTCTGGGTTGTGTGCTGTTGAGGTTATTAGTGGGATTGTTGATTCCAGGATTAGTTCTTTGTTGAATGGTTGGAATCTTCTTGGCGGATTGTTGGACTGACCAATTGTTGGGTTATCTTCCTTTTGGCCTTGGCTTGGTTGAGGAATTTGGAATAGGATTAATGAGTGATCAGACCATGGGACAGCGGTGATAGATAGTTCAGGGATGGTTGTTCCTCTGATGGTTGGGTCTGTGGTGAATATTAGATCGAGCATGCCTCCTTTTGTGTGGGTAGGTTCCTTGATTAATTGGCTATATCCTAGGTCCTTCAGGGCTTCGAGAAACGCCTTTGAGTGAGGGTCTTGCAGGGAGGGGAGGTTGAAATCTCCTAGTACCCAGCTTGTTGCATGCGGGTTCTGGGAGTTTGCGGCCGTGTCGATTATTGTTGTTAGTGCATCTGGATCGGATGATGGAGCTCTGTAAAGTAGATTGATGGAGGAACACTTATTCGCTATCGAGATTGAGTCTAGTAGCGGCGAGCTGGTTGCATCTTTTATGTTGAAATGAAGGTCAGATCTGGTGATGGCAAGGACGCCGCCTCCCCTTTTGCCTGATCTGTGACATGTATGGACAGAGAAGTTAGCGGGCAGGAGCTGGTTGAGTATCACGTTGTCATCACAGGAAAGCCATGTCTCGGTGATCAGTAGCAGGTCAAGGTTGTGTAGTGTTATCGTATCTGAGATGATTGGCCATTTTTTACGTACAGATTGGGCATTTACAAGGGCACATTTCAAGAGACGAGGGAGTCCCTGTTTTTTCTTTTTACTATGCTGTATTGATACATGCAGGAGGTGGTGGTGGTGTGTCTGAGTGGTTTCTAGTGATTCATAGAATGGGGCATCTGGCCACCTCTTTCTATAACTGTGGATAGTTGGTATGTGATTGTTGTTAGTATATAGGCCAGTGACATTGCCTAATCCTGTAGCAAGGAGGTAGAGGGCAATTGAGATGATGCAGGATAGGGCCATTTTGTGATCTATGTTGAGGTGTGGATCTGGGTTGGGATGTTGGTTGGCGGTGGTGGGTCAGCTAAGCTGCCTGGTTGTGATAGTTTTGCTCTAGCTGCAGATTACACGGGTATTAGAGAACTGGAGACTAACAGATAACTGTTAATATTGGCTAACTGCAGAATACACAGGTATATTGAGTCAAAGCTAACTGGGACTGGCTGGTTCGTAGATTATACAACATATCTCAGAGGTAATTGTAAATAGAAGGTGACCATAGATTATACAACATATCTCAGAGGTAACTGTAAATAGAAGGTTAAGCTGATAAAATCTGATCATACAACAGTAACACTAGTAGCAGGTTACGCAATTATCACTTATTTGAGCAAACTAGATCTAGTGGGTTAGAAAGTTATGCTACATACATCATAGAATAAGTGTAGATAATACGTTAATCTGGTATTATCAGGATATATGTATGAACAATATTTCTTAGAGTACTAGGTTTGTTTTCCTATACCTATTCTAGGTATAGGAAAACAATTCATTGGTCCCGGTAACCTCCCGTACCTCTTCTATTGGTCCCGGTACGGATATGATTATCCAATTATGTTGTTTGAGTGGGCTCAGCACCTGCTCACCCCCCTTCTAGTCCCAATTACAATGGCCAGTTCACCAACTTGTTACTTTCCTTCTTTCAAGGCCATTGAGCTAGTTTGTACGTGTAGGGAAGCAGGGCTCTGTAATTTCTCTGTCAGCAGTTTTAAACATACTTCTCTGTATTTTTCCATCTATTCTGCTTGTCTAAGCTAAATCAATGCTTGTACTGAGTCCTAATTCTACAGCAGCATATTGGGGGATGTGTAATTCCTATAGGCCTCTCTTACAGACTTCATTTACAGGTCAAGCTAGTTAGGCTTGCTTGCTTATGTCAGACACTGTGGATCACAGGCCTTCACCTGCCACAGTACGATGATATGTTACCACCAGTTTGCTGTGGCAGCGATAACCTCAACAGCTGTGAAGCTGCTCATCACTAAAGCATGAAGAAAGCAATTTCTTTGCTACTGATGTCAGAGCTCCATTATGATGTTGGTGTTCCATCACTGTGGTATTCCATCACTGTGGTATCAGAAAACAGAGCAACACAGATATGGATTTTGGATGTAAGTACTTGCCTTTCCAAATACGAGCTCAAGCTGAGTTACGTTTCAGGCCCAGTAGGTATGTACCTTCCTCATTCGGATTACAATCTAACAGGTAAATATTTAAATACGAGTTAGGTGTTTTTAAACATGCTGAGGCTGGATTGTCCATGGCACTGGTTATAAGTACAGTGCAGTAAGTGCTAGAGTTATCTAAATAATGGTGATATTCAGTCCACTACCCGGATAAATTTGGGATAGCTCTTTTGCTGTTGTGAAGTTGTCTAGATGGTTTTAAAGATAGCAGACTGCATATTGCCACTATTTAGATAACTTGCTGTTCCTCCCATGCACTGACCCGACACTATCTGAAGAGTGTCACTGCAGTCTGTAAGGATATCCTGTAGTGCCATTGAATATCCATGGATAGTTGTGGTCATTGTATCCAGATAATGTTCTTCGAATATCAGGCCATAAGTTTGTACCTAAGGCAATGGAGAATGAAGTGACTTGTGCATGAGGAGCATCAGTAGGAGAAGCAGAGTTTGAACCCATACTTACTCTTACTAGAGAAGGGTTCTCAACCCAGTTCTCGGGACACAGTCAGGTTTTCTGGATAACCACAATGAATATGCATGAGAGAGATTTGCATACAGTGGAGGCAGTGAATGCAAATCTCTCTCATGCATATTCTTTATGATTATCCCGAAAAGCTGACTGGCTAGATGTGTCCAGAAGACTGGATTGAGAACCCTTGCACTAGACTAGAGCAAATATTGCACTCTGCCGAGGTCTCCTCTAGCCATGTCACTGCACAGAGGAGTGTGCAAGCATGGAGCAGTGTAAGGTCTCTTCTAGCACAGTCACTCTACAGAAAAGTACAGAGTAGAGTGACCAAAATGGTAAAGGAGATAGAAGGATATCTCTATGAGGAAAGGCTTAAAAGGTTAAGGTTCTTCAACTGGGAAAAAAGATGACCAAGGGGAGATACGATAGAGGTCTACACAATAATGAATGGAGTAGAACAGGTAAATGTAGATCGGTTATTTACCCCTTCAAAAAGTAGAAAGACTAGGGGACATGCAATGAAGTTACAATGTAGCACATTTAAGACTAATAGGAGCAACTATTTTTTCATTCAATGTGTAATCAAACTCTGGAATTTGTTACCGGAGGATATAGAAACATAGAAACATGATGACAGAAAAAGACCACATGGCCTATCTAGTCTGTCGTTCCATAACAACAACTACAACAGTCCACTTTTTACCTTTAGAGATCCTCTGTGTTGGTCCCATGCTTTTTTGAATTCAGTTACTGTCCTCATCTCTACCACCTCCACTGGGAGACTATTCCACGGATCCACTACTCTTTCCGTAAAGAAATATTTCCGCATATCACTCCTGAATCTATCTCCCTTCACCCTCATCCCATGTCCCCTCGTAGCAGAACTTGCTTTCAATTGAAAGAGGCTCTCTCCCTGAACATTTATGCCATGGAGGTATTTAAACATCTCAATCATATCACCTCTATCCCGCCTTTCCTCTAAGGTGTACATATTAAGATCCTTAAGTCTGTCCTCATATGCTTTATAATAAAGCCCACTAATCATTTTAGTAGCCACACTCTGCACCAACTCCATCCTGTTCACATCCTTTTGAAGGTGCGGTCTCCAGAATTGCACACCATACTCCAAATGAGGTCGCACCAAAGACTTATACAGAGGCATTATCACCTCCTTTCTGCTAGCCATTCCTCTCCGTATGCACCCAAGCATCCTTCTTGCTTTTGCTGTCACCTTTTCTACCTGTTTAGCTACTTTAAGATCATCAGACACAACCACGCCTAGGTCCCGCTCTTCTTTAGTGGACAAAAGTACTTCACCTCCTATACTGTATTGCTCCCTTGGATTGCTGCAGCACAAATGCATGACCTTACATTTTTTAACATTAAATCCCAGCTGCCAAATTCTAGACCATTTTTCAAGCTTAGTTAGATCCCTCCTCATGTTATCTACACCTTCCTGGGTGTCTACTCTATTGCAGATTTTGGTATCATCCGCAAAGAGGCAAACCTTACCCGACAGCCCTTCCGCTATATCACTAACAAAGATGTTAAAAAGAATCGGACCAAGGACAGATCCCTGGGGCACACCACTGGTAACATCCTTCTCCTCAGAGTGAGCTCCATTTATTTGTACTCTGTCGTCTCCCACCCAACCAATTTCTAACCCAAACAGTAACTTTAGGGTCCATCCCTAGGGTGCTCAGTTTGTTTATAAGTCACCTGTGAGGAACAGTGTCAAAGGCTTTACTGAAATCTAAATACACCACATCTAGAGCTCTCCCTTGGTCCAACTCCCTGGTCACCCAGTCAAAGAAATCAATCAGATTTGTCTGACAAGACCTGCCTCTGGTGAATCCATGCTGCCTCGGATCCTGTAATCCGCTGGACTCCAGAAACCTCACTATTTTCTCTTTCAGCAGCGTTTCCAATAATTTACACACCACCGAAGTTAAACTAACCGGCCTGTAGTTTTCAACCACATCCTTACTTCCGCTTTTGTGTAAAGGCACCACATGAGCCTCTCTCCAGTCCTTTGGCACCACTCCCGACTCCAACGAGGCACTGAAAAGGTCAGTCAGTGGAGTTGCTAGAACGTCCCCAAGTTCCCTCAGTATTCTAGGGTGTATCCCATCCGGTCCCATCGCTTTGTCTACTTTAAGTTGAGCTAGTTTCTCACGAACACAGTCTTCTGAAAATTGTTCAATATGTCCCTCGCTTCTGTTCTTATTTGTGGGTGTTTTCTGAGGTCCTGCTCCTGGTTCTTCATCTGTGAACACAGAACAAAAATATTTGTTAAGCAATTCCGCTTTATCCTTATCTTCTACATATTCCCCCCCCTGCACCCTTGAGTCTGACAATACCACTTTTGCCCTTCCTTTTCTCACTAATATATCTGAAAAATGTCTTATCCCCCCATTTTATTGCATTGGCTATTTCCTCCTCCTTTTGAATTTTTGCCTTCTTGACTACTTTGCTAGCTTCTCTAAGTTTTTCCAAATACAGATGCCTGCCTTCCTCTCTCTGTGATCTCTTGTATTTCATGAATGCCTCCCTCTTTTTCTTCACTTTTTCAGCTACTTCCTTCGAAAACCATAGCGGTCTCCTTTTCCTTTTGCCTTTATTTACCATTTTAACAAAAAGGTTGGTTGCCCTTAAAATACCCCCTTTCAGTTTTGCCCACTGTTTTCTACATCCCCCAGCTGTTCCCATCCCACTAACGACTCCCTGAGGTATTGGCCCATCTTCGCAAAGTTAGTCTTCCTAAAGTCTAAGATCCTTACCTTGGAATGGATTCTAACAGCCCTAGTCCTAATACTGAACCACACCATCTGGTGATCACTGGATGCAAAATGATCTCCCACTACAACATCAGAAACACTTTCACCATTGGCAAGCACCAAGTCCAGTATGGCCCCTTCACGTGTGGGGTCTGTTACCAATTGCCTGAATAGTTCTCCCTGTAGAGAATCCAGGATCTCCTTACTTCTAGATGATACTGCAGCAGGAATGTGCCAATCAACATCTGGCATATTGAAATCTCCTATCAGTAGCACTTCCCCTTTCCTAGCAATGCTGCGTATGTCTTCAATTAACTCTCTGTCCACCTCTTCCTCTTGTGAGGGAGGTCTGTATATCACACCAATGCAAATAGATTTCTCTTTCCCTCTTTCTAGTTTAACCCACAATGCCTCCTCTCTCCCTTTTAAGCTCTGTAATTCCAAAGCTTTAATAGTAGTTTTTACATATAGTGCCACTCCTCCTCCCCTTCTTCCTACCCTGTCCTTTCTGAATAAAGTATAGCCAGGTATAGTTACATCCCAGTCATGGTTTTCTGTGAACCATGTTTCTGTAACTGCCACTAAATCCAAGTCAGCCACTCCCACCAAAGCTTCAACTTCAGGGATCTTATTTCCCATGCTACGGGCATTAATACACACTGCTTTCCATATGTTACCCCTGTTACCCATTTCCATAAAGGTATTTAATGTATCACCTACCTGGGGGCTTTCACTTACCTAGGGGCTTTCTTCACCCATCCCCAACGAATCTAGTTTAAAGCCCTCCTCAGTAGATTAGCCAGTCTACTACCGAAGATGCGTTGACCATTCTTGGACAGATGGATGCCATCTCTGCTCTGCTATAGTAAAAGCTATTAGTGTAACTGGATTTAAATGAGGTTTGGACAAGTTTCTGAGGAAAAAGTCCATAAACCATTATTAAAGAGGACCGGGGAAATCCACGGTTTACCCATTGGACAAGCAGCATGGAATCCGTATACCTTTTGGAAACCCAACAGTACTTGTGACCTGGATTGACTTCTGTTGGAGAGGGACACTGGGCTTGATGGACCTTGGTCTAACCCAAAATAACATTTCATATATTATGTTGTTAAGTTTAAAATCTCCACTACTGCTGTCATCACTATTGCAACTGGAATTGAACAAATTTAACTGTCAGTTGAGGAGGGACGGATCTCTGTTGCTCAGTCAGCAGGGCTAAAGGGGAAAGTTGGCAGCTATGATGCCCTTGAACATTGGTGCCCCCCTGCCATGCTTACCACATTGCGTCAACCCTGCTTCTAGGCTCCAAAACGTAAGGAGGCATGTCGCCACCTCCTGGCCGGGCGTATAGCCGGGCAGCAGGAGAGTGTCGCCTGGTTGCCCTTAGAATAAGTTTCCCCAAGATGGCTACCAGCTAAGGCTGCTGGGAGCTGTAGTTTGCTTATCCTGGCAGGCAAAGTAGTGTGACCACAAGTGGTTAGGCGAAATAGAGAATATTTATTTGTTCTTGAGTTTTACACCTCGCATCAAAAGTAACAGGGCTGAACAGAAACACTGGATACTTCTCCAAAACAAAGGAATAAAGTTCACAACGTATTCATAGGTTGGTCAGCTTCAGCAATGGCTAACTTGGACACCGGAACTAGCTTACCAAGCTCAGGCTGCTAACTTCCTTACAGGCAAGTTACTTTCAACAGAAGACTGTTTCCTCACAGTTTCCTTACATACACAATTAGCTTCAAAATGTCCATTGAGTTTTCTTTCAGTTGTAAGCATTGAGGAGAAATAGCTTGGGTTTAAAACTACCAACTATTTTCTCTGCTGTACCTTTCACTCAAATCAGCTTCCTTATCTTAAACATTCACTCATTCAGCTGTGCGTGGGGTTCAGCCCACTTGCAGCTCATTTGTCCTACAATAAGCACATTGTATTTCTTCAGGACTATTCTCATAACCTTCACAGCAGCTTTCTATTTCCATTTCTTCCACAGAATCATTACAACACTCTTCAGAGGGTACCTGGCTGTAGAGCTTACTATGCTGCTTCTGCAGCAATTCGTTTAACTTTTCTAGTAATATTTTTTTCTGCTCTATTTCCTCATAGAGCCTTTGGTCAGGGAATGCAGACAAGCTATTCTCCCTATTTCTACCAGTTAGCTGGCTAGCTGAATTGGTCCCTCCAGTAGGAACTAACTCCTTCCATTTTCTCCTGTGCAGGGATTCTGGAACAATCACTTGCCTGAATTCTGGGCCTCTTAGTTGCTCCCCTCCTTCCTGCTCACAGCCATGCTGCCTTCTCTCTGGAGACGCTTGTTTCCCTTGTAGCACTTTTCCTCTTGGCTGTGTTTGCCTTGGACCTGCTCTTCCCAGATCCCACAGCTCGTCTCTGCTCTTGGGGCCAGCACTCCTCGTGCTTCCTTGAGCTCCTTACTTATTCCCTTGAGCTCCTCTCGTTCTCCTTCCTGCTGTGTTCCTCTCTGCTGTGCTTGTGCCTTGGCCCGTGTTTGTCCTCGAGCCCCTCTCTGCTGTGCTTGTGCCTTGGCCCGTGCTTGTGCCTTGGCCCGTGCTTGTCCTTGAGCCCCTCTCTGCTGTGCTTGTGCCTTGGCCCGTGCTTAGGGTTGCCAACTGGCTCCAGATGCACCCGACAGTGTCAATCCATTCCTGGGTTTACCCATTGCATGCAGGGATATGTAGTTCTGATTTCTCCATTGCACTCCATAAGAAATGAAAAACTACAAGTCACTGCATGCAATGGGGTAAACCCAGGACTGGATCAAGTCTGTCAGGCGCATCTGGAGCCAGTTGGCAACCCTACCCGTGCTTGTCCTCGTGCCCCTCTCTGCTGTGCTAACTGACTGTTCAAACTCAGCAGTTTTAAACTTATCTTTGCTAGGGACCACACCCTTCTCCCAGCACACGTGGGAGCTGCTAGACTTCACTCTAGCCCTGACGTGCTGAAGTGGGCGGGGCTTGATGCTGGCTGTGCTCTGACTCAGAGGTTCTTGGTTGCCTGGGAAACCCTGAATGCTAGCACTTTTAAAGGAGCAAGGTTCACTTTTCTGCCATTCCATTTCCTCTGAACTGCCTTCGTCATCACAGGCATCAAGAAGGGGTTACAAAAGTTTACTCTGAAGTTACTTGCATAGGTCACATAGACACACTCAGAAATTCTTCTGATAAGTACATAAGATATGCCATACCAGGTCAGACCAAGGTCCATCAAGCCCAGTATCCTATTTCCAACAGTGGCCAATCTAGGTCATAAGTACCTAGCAGTTTCAAAACCGCAAACAATAGACCACAACTAACAGCACTATAAATAGTCTACTTTTAAGCAACTTAAAGATTTAACAAAGTTCCTTATTTGTGTAACAATGGGATTTTATTTTCTTACGGTTTTCAGTTAGCTTTTGTATAAGGGCACAACACAACTCATGTTTTGCTCTTTACAAAAATGGTAACATATCGAAAGGTTTATTTTTGTTAAGAAGTATTTTAAGTTCAAAAGGCTGTTCTAAACTTCAAAGTGTCTGTGAGTGATGTTTACTGTATCTTTGAAAGTTTGTAGCTAGAATTACCCATTAATACAGTGATAGATTTCTGTTTCAAGTGATTCCAGGAGAGCTATAATGAGACATGGAACTGGTTAGTTCTATAGATGAATATTGTGTAAATGCCTGAATTTGTTCTTAAGATTGCTGATATTTTTAACACTTTGCAGGTTAATGATCTCTTTTCCAAGGGAATAATCTATTATCCATTACAGCTAGATTATGTATTTATATTTCCTTAGGTATACATAACATTTTCTTCTCATATTAATATAGCATACGATAACGCGGTTATCTTATGTCCCTATATCATTTCGCTATAGTGAATAATCTTAGGTCCTTTCACAGGATGCCTCTTCACTTATACCTTTGCTGTTGCTATTTTCAAGAAGACCAAAGTCATACATCTCGCCCATAGAGTCTTTCTACTGCCATATGTTGGACATATGTTAACTGTGCCAAACTATGTGAGCTACTCAGGAGCAGAGTGATGGAATTTGAATATTGGTTTGAGAATTGTGTGTCATACATCAATGAAGTCCTAATATGGTGGCAACTCTGAATGTACCTAAATCAGGATTGCAACACTGGGGAGCAATTCAAAACATGGTACCATGTCTTAAATAAGATCAATTAGCCATCCTTAATTTATTTTGGAGTTGACTCTTTTTTTTAATCCTTCTGTTTTTTTAAATTCACTTTTTGAAGATCTATGGATTTGGCACCACTATCCATAGAGTAAAAAGGGAAATATTGACCAATGAGACTGGATATAGTTTATCTAGTAGAATATTGCCCAACAAAAAATTTTTTCTTTTCTTTTCTTTTCTGAAAAAGCTTTGCCGTAGAAAAAAGTTCAATTTTTCTGGTTTGTGATTCATTTTGGATGTGAACTCTAACTAGATCGCTATATTGCTGGACAGGCCAAGAAGCCAATGGTCTACTGTACCAAAAAACGGACCTTATAATTTAACAAGGGAAGATCAAGGATGCCTGCAAAGTACAACTGGAATATAGTAATGTCAGAGGTGAAAATAGCAAGAAACAGCCGAGAAAGTTTGTGACTGAAGTTAAAAATCATGAAGCATCAGATTAAATTAGCAGATGAAAAGAGACTGAGGGGGTACACACAGCAGTGACAGGAGCTGTGTGGGAGTTTCTATGCATTCTTGGAAATAGCTTTTAGGCTTTTCTAAGCTCTATTAGAAGTCTAGAGAAGACCTTGCAATGCTCTATGCCAATGCTTCTCAACCCGTCCTAGAGGCACTTCTAGCCAGTTGGGTTTTCAGGATTACCACAATGAATATGCATGTGCTAGATTTCCAAAGAAAGGTTCTCCAATATATGCACATTTATCTCATGCATATTGATTGTGGTAATCCTGAAACCTCTATTGGGTAAGTGTGCGTCAAGGACAGGGCTGGATTTGAACAACACTGCTGTATGCCATAATATTGCTTGAGGCACAGTTTTGTGCAATGACCTTGTTCTTCACTCCCAGTCCTCCAGGGCCAATGGGACAGGTTTTCAGGATAGCCCTAATAAGTATGCATGACAGATTTGCATTCAATGCAGATAATAAGCATGGAAATCTATCCCATGCATATTCATTTGGGCTATCCTGAAAACCTGACCTGTCGAGAATTGAGAATAAAGACCAAGATGCTATGACTTTACAATGGGAGATTTTGCATTGCTTCCTGCATGACATGGCTCTACATCATTGGCAGACTCTTCACATCACTTTATGATATAACATCATTAGATTTCTTACTGATTGCATGCTATGAAATCTCTAGAATCAATCCTATATACTGATGTTCTGTGGAGTCCTCACATGGCTCCATGCAATTACAGTACAAGAGATCTTATACTGTTCCATAATATGACATTGTGAAAAGAGATTTCACACTACTTTGACGCATCACTAGAAGAACCAAAGCAGCAGAAATCAGAAAAAGCGAGACGAACAAACATGGAATTTTATTGATGTTTGTACTTCTTGCTTTCTCTGGTTTCTTGTTGTTCACAAGAGTGTGTGTGCTTTCCTGTGGACCGGAGCTGAAGCAACAGAGGCAGTGACAATAGGAAGCAAAGCAGCACTGCAGAGCCATCAGGTTCTGCGCTCTCTAAGGCACAGTCCTGTCCTGCCTTGCCCCCAACAGGAAGTGAGAGGCAGTTTCTGCAAATGGGTTAGTTTTGCGCATCAATAAATATAACTGCCTAAGGGAAAATTATAACTCACAATCCAAAAATGCCCTTATTAGCTACCATAAATGACCTTAATCCTCTATTGTATCAACTCTATTCACTCAAATTTACTACAACTAGATATGGCATACAAAGACGTCAGGATAGCCTTACCCCTACATTTGGCGAAACTTGTCACCATAGGGAAATGGCAGACACTCACATCATAGGTCTAAGGCCTTAAAATATTTTTACATATATTTTTTATTCCAATTATACCCAAATTCAATAATATTAATCCACAAAAGTACTTTTTAGGATCCTTCACTACTAAATAACACACAAACACTATTAAAAAGAAGTTGTCCGCATTTCTATGTGGTATATCAATCGATACCCGATACCGGAACTTATGGAATGCAATCAGATTCAGAGAACGCAATCCATTTTACCTATAACAAAGCAAAAAAAACCTCTTACAAATCAGCATATCTATGCTCACAATGCAAGTATATAATCACTTATCAGAACAATATCCAGGTCCGGTCAGTGTCGATAATGCAAAACTGCTTCACATGGATACAGCCACAAGCCGCCACACAGCCGAGGCCATTAATCTTCACAGTAAATTATCCAACAAAAGCTTCCGTTTCGCCAATAGGCTTCTTCAGGGATTACAGATACAATCGCTCCAAACTCCGAGAATATCTTCGAGCACAAAATATGCTTCTCACCGTTACCATATCCTCGGCGTCTGATGTCAGCTGTTTTAAACTAAATTACCACCAATAGAATCGTTGACAGCAATTCTAACGTCATTCTTTCAACTAACTTTATTCCTAACCCTACAAACTACAACAATCACACACAATTATAATAAATTCTTCACAAATAACAAAAAAGAGAAGGAGATCGGAACTTCAAGAATACCCAGCCTACCCTCACATAAATAGCATCAGTCGATTTTGTCATTCAACCCATGCGGGTCCAGAGTATTTAATTCATAAATCCATTTCTGCTCCTTTTGTAGAAGTAAAAGTCCTCTATCTCGTCTGCAAATATTCAAGGGTACATAGTCCAGTATTGTACACCGTAGATCCTCAAAAGCATGGTGAAAAGATAAACAATGTTGTACCAATGGTGTTTCTATCTTCGCTTTATTAATACTATATTTGTGTTCAGCTAATCGTGTCCGTAAAGGGCATGTAGTCTTCCCTACACAAAGCTTAAAGCAGGGCCGCCATAATGCATAAACTGAAGTATTGCAAGTTCAACGAATATTTTGTGCAGAGCCTATCCATCATAACTATACAGTATGAACAACAAATTTTGAGAGTAAATGGGTATATCCTTCCATATATGCACCTTATATTTTAAAATGTTATCGGTACATTGATGACTTTTTTTGCTATTGGGAGGATCTAGAGATCTTTTGAATGAATTTTTTATTTATTTAAATGGCTGCAATATCAACATCAAGTTTGAAATTAATGTTCAAGATTCTACATTACACTTTTTGGATGTCAAAGTTGTTAAAGATATAGAGGGATTCTCTACTACAATTTATACTAAACCTACGGACAGGAATACACTTTTGCATTATTCGAGTTTCCATCCAGATCACCTTAAGTGCAGTTTGCCATATTCCCAACTACTTCGCTGCCGTCGTATCTGCTCTACAAAACAGGAGTTTGAAATCCAGGTAAAGAATATGATAGTTAAATTTCAAGAATGTGGTTATCCAGATTCAATTTTGAAAAAGGCTTATAAGAGGGCTAAGTATAATCATCGTGAGTGGCACCTCTTGCTTAAATCCACGAGTTCAGATTTAAATGAAATAAATCCTGTGTCACTCATTACTTGTGTTATGCCATATTCTAGTCTGTCTAGTCGACTAGTAGCTGCAATACGTAAAAGATGGGGTCTCTTGATGACTCACCCAAAGCTTGCTGGAAGTTCACTTTGTGTAGCATACCACAGAGGAAAAAATTTAAGAGATAGGCTGTGTCCGGCTGTTCCCCGACAGCGAGTTCAAAAGGGAGTTTCTAAACACACACAGTGTGGTCATTGTTCATACTGTATAGTTATGATGGATAGGATCTGCACAAAATATTTGCATAAAAGTCATCCGTTGAACTATGATACAACTTGCAATACTTCATTTGTAGTTTATGCATTATGGTGCCCCTGCTTTAAGCTTTATGTAGGGAAGACTACACGCCCTTTACGGACACGATTAGCTGAACACAAATATAGTATTAGTAAAGCGAAGATAGAGACACCATTGGTACAACATTGTTTATCTTTTCACCGTGCTTTAGAGGATCTACGGTGTACAATATTGGAATATGTACCCTTGAATATTCGCAGACGAGATAGAGGACTTTTACTTCTACAAAAGGAGCAGAAATGGATTTATGAATTAAATACTCTGGACCCGCATGGGTTGAATGACAAAATCGACTGATGCTATTTATGTGAGGTTAGGCTGGGTATTCTTGAAGTTCTGATCTCCTTCTCTTTTTTGTTATTTGTAAAGAATTTGTTATAAATGTGTGTTATTGTTGTAGTTTGTAGGGTTAGGAATAAAGTTAGTTGAAAGAATGACATTAGAATTGCTGTCAACGATTCTATTGATGGTAATTTAGTTTAAAACAGCTGACATCAGATGCCGAGGATATGGTAACGGTGAGAAGCATATTTTGTGCTCGAAGATATTCTCGGAGTTTGGTGGAGCGATTGTATCTGTAATCCCTGAAGAAGCCTATTGGCAAAACGGAAGCTTTTGTTGGATAATTTACTGTGAAGATTAATGGCCTCGGCTGTGTTTTCATTGCGGCTTGTGCTGTATCCATGTAAAGCAGTTTTGCATTATCGACACTGGCCGGACCTGGATATTGTTCAGATAAGTGATTATATACTTGCATTGTGAGCATAGATATGCTGATTTGTAAGAGGTTTTTTTGCTTTGTTATAGGTAAAATGTTTGTGCGTTATTTAGTAGTGAAGGATCCTAAAAAGTACTTTTGTGGATTAATATTATTGAATTTGGGTATAATTGGAATGGAATAAAAGATATATGTAAACATATTTTAAGGCTTTAGACCTATGTTGTGAGTGTCTGCCATTTCCCTATGGTGACATTTTGCCAAACGTAGGGGTAAGGCTATCATGACGTCTTTGTATGCCATATCTAGTTGTAGTAAATTTGAGTGAATAGAGTTGATACAATAGGGGATTAAGGTAATTTATGGTAGTTACTAAGGGCATTTTTGGATTGTGAGTTATAGTTTTCCCTTAGGCAGTTATATTTATTGATGTGCAAAACTAACCCATTTTTAGTTTTGCTCATACCATGATAGTCGTGAACCTCGCTTCTAAACTAGGTCATGGGGAAGTATGATCTCAGTCTCTCAAATTTACCACTAAGGCTCGGCATTGTACTTATATCGTACCAAAGAGACTCTTGCTGGAGTTCGTAAGATGTAACATGTATGGGTAGTTTGTCAAGATGTGCTTGGAAATTCTTCTTTATCAAATATGTGGCACCCAACACAATGGGAAATATTCCTGTATCTTTCTGCCACATTTTCTTGGTCTCTGAGTGCATTTCCTGGTATTTCAGGATCTTCTGCCTCTCCATGCGATTCACAGAGTAGTCGCATGGAACTGACACCTTTATTATCAATGCCGTTCTGGTGTTTTTCTCCTTAACCACTATATCCGGCTTCCTCGGAATGGGAGTATCCCAGGTGATCATAACCTCCTCATTCTCTGTAATTCTTTTAGGGTCATGATCCCAGTGCTTTCCGGGCACAGTGATATCGTAGTGCTTATAGAGTTTCCAGTGGATGAGACACGCTACTTTATTATGTCTTTCTATAAAGATATTTTCTGACAGCAGAACTTCACAGCCAGCTGTGAGGTGAGTCATTGTTTCCTGGTCTTTCTATAGAATCAACATAAGTCTGTGTTGCCAGTTTTTTCGATGCTTGCTGTAAACCATCTCATCCGTAAGCTACTTGCCTGGGCAACTATCAACCTCTCATCCTTTGATTTCAGTTAACCATTCATGTGTTCATTCTTGATCAACAAAGAGTTCCTGGAGTAACACTCTGTACTTCCCACTGTATTTGCGCATCTGCCACTTGTTTTAACTTGTTTGTTGATCTAATTCCGTGAAGAGATTTTTTCTCTTGTTTTGAAAATTCTGTTACTTCCTTCCCTGTGCATGCTTGTGGATTTTCACTCATTTCTTATAGTCGTCAGAACGCTGTCCAAGTTTGATCATGGAGACAGATTCTGGATGTTTTCTCTCATATTTCTGCACTTTTTGCATATTTGGATCCGAGGAATCAGCTAAGTAGGCGTGGAGGCCTATAATAGTAGCTCTGTATGTGTAATCAATCTCTATGAGGCCTAACCCTCCTTTAGCTCTGGGGATGTACAGTCTTGGCATACACTGATTCTTGTAAATCACTTCATGGGCATGGAGGAGTTTTTGTCTTCACACATCCAGTTTTTTAAGATCTTTAAGAGGCCAGTCCATAACCCCAAAGCCGTATGAAAGTACAGAAATTGTCAGCTAATTAATGGCTTGTATCTTATTCTGTGATGTTAAAGCACTTTTGAATAATGATTTTAATCTCCTGTAGTATACTTTACTGATCTTTTCTCTCAGTAATTTCTGCTTGACTGTCATTCCTCCTTCTACTCTGAGATACTTATATACGCCCTCCTGTTCAAGGTCCTTGATGTCACAGCCTTCAGCCAGGGAAGATGTTTTCTGTTTTGCTCAATTCTCCTCTAAAAAAAGTTGCCTTAGCATATTTATTAAGGCCAAAGGTCATCCTGATGTCATCAGAAAAGCTTTTCACCACACGGAGTTGCTCTGCTAATTGTTGATCGCTAAAACTATAGAGCTTCAGATCATATACAAATAATAAGTGAGATGTTGTTTCTGGATTGTTACCTTCTTTAGGATTCATGCTAAATCCATATCCCAAAGAGTTGATGAAAGTACTGATTGTACTAAGCATCACACAAAACTGAAGGGGCGACAGGGAATCCCCCTGAAATATTCCTCGCTGGATCCTAATGTTAGGAGTGATATACTGACCATCTTCAGATTTCAAAAAGAGTGTGGTTTGCCACATCGTCATGGTGAACAATGTACTCTATCAAACCAGGATTTATTTTATACATTTCAAGGCATTTTATTATCCATGAGTGTGGGATGCTGTCAAAAGCTTTCTTATAATCAATCCATGCTATACTGAGATTTCTGCTTTTCTCAGCACTGGCCATGATGGCCTTATTCAACATTAACTGTTCTTTGGTGCCATATGCTCCTCTCTTGTTGCCCTTTTGCTCTATTGCAATGATCAACATGATCATATATTCTTCTGCATCTATTGCAGTGAACAGTTTATTGATTATAGCTAGACGTGTTATTGGTCTATAATTGTTGGGAGTGTTAGTGGGGTCTCCTTTTGGAAGGAGAAATGTTCTTCCTATAGTAAGCCATTGTGCTGTTAAGTCTGGCTGTATAAACAATTGATTTTTGCAGTTCACCAGGTCTGGGTGGAGTGTTGTTAACTGTTTGAGCCAAATGTTGGTTACTCCATCTGGGCCAGGGCTCTTCCAGTTTGGGGCTCACTTTAACCTGCTTACCAGCTCATTTTTGTTACTGCAGGCCATTTCATAGGTGTGATGTATCCTTCTTCTAAATGCTCCTGTGTGCAAAGAAACCATTCTGCCTCTTGATTGTGCTTTGTAGGGTCTTCGTATAGTTTTCTCCAGAAGCTTGGTTGGTGATGCTTTTATTATCTTAATGCTCTTTCTCAATTCCCTGTAAAATTGTTTTGGGTTCTCTCTAAATAGCTTATTTTGATATATTTCTTGTGGAGATTTTATTTATTTTATTTATTTATTTACATTCTCTTATATACCGCGCTATTCTGCATCAGTGCGGTTTACATTGAACAAACTGAAATTACATTGAACAGGGTATTATAACTTGGAGATAACTATTTTACAGGGAACATGGGCTATGGAGGGTTAAGTGGCTTGCCCAAGACCACAAGGAGCACCTGTGGGACTAGAAACCCCAGTCCTTCCGGCCCAAGGTTGCTGTCCTCTAGTGGGATTTGAACCCCCGACCTTCCGGCCTGAAGTACCTTGCCCCAACCACTAGGCTACTCCTCCACTGATGGCATGAAGCAACTGCGCCCTCTGCTTGGGGAACCAGAAGGCTGGTGCCAACGGTTGCATAAGCTCAAAATGGCCTGGCATGCGGTTGTGACCTACTGTGTGGTCAGGAAGGGAGGCAAAGGCATGGAGCGGGTGCCCTTCATCCCACGGGCTGTAGAAGAGAAAATACTTGCTTATTCGAGATCGAGTGAGTGAGACTTGCCTGTGCCTAGTACTCCATCATTTATTTTATTTTAGCCCACCTACTCCATCATTACAAACCTCTCGTCCAATGGCTAGGTACAGAAAGAAGCGGTCCAGGTCAGCTGTCGTTTCTAGGCTCCTAACTGCATGTCAGCGCCTACACCCAGGGCTGGAGGTTGGGTGGCAATAGTATTTAATTGGAATCTTGGCTAACCCATCCTAGGTGGAGAAGAAGGGTGTCATTTTAGAAGACCTGGGCCAATCCTTTTTTTTTTTTAAGTTGCTCACATCAGAGGGCCATATTTTTTAAAGGGTTTGTACAATATATTTGGTATTGGTTATAAGCATTTGTTTAAGTAATTTGAAAGTCAAGGATTGCTAGAAAGGCAAGTATGCCAGATTTGCCCTACTAAGATAAGGAAGACATTGAATGCTCCTTAATTGTAATATCTAGGTCACTTTTTAGGATGCGCCACTCATCTATTCTCGGACTTTACCCATTTTAGTTTTCTCTTCATCTAAATAATTCTCTATGTATAGTTAAAAATAACTTTTAATAGGGAATTAACCCATGCTGGTGTCAGTGCAGGAAAGTCACAACTACATGCCTAGAGTCTATTACTTGTTTTAAGTTACTTTGACTCACTGTAGTTTGAGAGACATTAAGATTCCTTTATGCGAGTAGGAAAAAATGACAGAGGTAAGTACAGACCTAAATATGTATACCCTAGAGGAGAGGAGGGACAGAAAAGATATGATACAGACCTTTAAATACTTAGCAAAGGGTATTAATGAACATACAAACCTTTTTTTAAAAAAAAGGGAGCTGTAAAACTAGAGGGCATATGATGAAGCTGCAAGGTGGTAAACTTAAAAGCAACATCAGGAAATACTTTTTCACTGAAAGGGTGGTGGATTCTTGGAATGTCCTCCCAATGAAGGTGCTGGGGGCAAATACAGTGACTGAATTCAAAATGGCATGGGACAGACACAGTGGGGATCTGTTTATAGCAAGAGGATGAAATCAAAGCAAACTTAAATATCTTTTATACTTCAATAAATAAAAGGGGGTGACCTGCAAGGAGCAGCGGTTACAACCACTCTAGCCACCTTACTGGGCAGACTAGATGGACCATACTGGTCTTTATCTGCCATCATATATTATGTTACTTGCAAAGTTGCCTTTTCATAGGTAAGACTGTTGCTGTTATGGTATGGCAGGTTTGATTTAGACTGTGAGTGAACTTTTTGTAAGGTTTTTATTATTTCATAATATACCTGCCCCTAGCGATATTATGTGAGTGGGGGGAGGGGGGCATTATCTTGGAGTCACTGAGCCCCTGTCATCATATCTTCAGGGGAGAGGGGGAGATGTTACATTTGAACTACTAAGCTCCCTTTGGTGTTTTTCTATGTGTAGGTAGGGGGTGGGAGACTGGGGGAGAGATGTATTGTTTGGGCAGCAGAACTTCTTTCTTTTTGTGTGTGAGGGCTTCCAAGCCCCTTTTCTGTTTTTTCTGTGTGTGAGGTTGGGTGATTAGAGATATATAGAGGGCCCCCACTTCAATTTTCTTGTTATAACATTTGATTTGAAGGAGAAGTACCAGCATCATGTGAACAGAGTTCACAAAGGACTTTTGGGAAAAGGTACTAGTAAGGGAGGGAGGGGGGTGTTGATGTGGACGTTGTAGTGGGGCACCACAAATCCTAGCCCTGGTCCTGCATAGAAGAATGGGGAGAAGGGGGAAAATAACATACTTAAGCTTCTGGACTTGCACGCCATGGGAAGAGGAAGAAATCTTTTTAACTCCAAGCTTTACATTCTTTGGAACTGTTCCCCTTTCACAGCCCTCACTCTTCACTCCCTCAGTAGGATTCTAAATCCAGTCCGGGTTAAATAAAAGTAAAGGATGGGGACTCAATATTCAAAACTGCTCATGTGGCCACTGACAATGCTGACCACATAAGAGGATACTTTTTTTCAAATCAGCAGAATTGATACAGTTGTGGTCAACATTATTGGCACCCTTGCATTTTAGAAATCTTGCATTTTACAATATTTTGAGAAATAATTGGAAATATAGGGGTATGTTTACTAAAGGGCGCTATTTGCGCTGCTGTCACGTTATCGGGCGATAAGGCACCTTACCAGGCGATAATGGTGCTTTACCGGGTGCTAACACGCGCAGCGGCGGAAACGAGCGCTGAAGGCGGAGAAAGGCTCCCGGAGGGCGGAGGAAGGCTCCCCAGGGTCGTGGAGAGTGGGAGGGGAGAGGCTCCCTACACACTAACGCCATGGATTCTGGGTCTGACAACTAACGCCAGTGAAACCCTTGCTTTAGAGCAGATTTAAAGGAAGAGAAACCATTTACGTCAGCAATGTACAGCAAAGCCAGGGAAACCTACAAAAAGTGATAAGTGTGATACATGTGCACGGAACAAAAGGGCAAATAAACATTGAAAATGACTTGAACAAACTGGAAAAAAAACATAACCAAGCTGGGCAATGGTGATATTAATGGGAAACATAAAAAAACACTACCAAGAAAGCTCCAAAAAAAAAAAAATATTAATTTTGGAAGGGTCTATGCACTGTCCCCATACAAGGTGAATGATCCCACAGTGAGATAGCGCTGATCAGGGTTTTCCCTTTCTATTGGACAGGTTTCCTATGGCATGCATATGTCCCGCAACAGCAGGGTGGGCATGTTGGAACGGGCAACTGGACAGATGCTGGAAAAGGGGATACAGAGGGCTGCAGGCGGCACATGCTGTGGTGCAGCTGGGCCACAGTGCGGACTAGGGTGATGCCTAGGTGGCCCATAGGAATGCCAGAAAGCAACTGATGAGGGCCCAACATGGGTACGAGTGTGTTTCCCACAGTGTCACAGCGGATAGTACCCAGCAGGTACCCCCAAGGGCACAGAACATTGGCAGGCGGTGCTGGTGGGGAGTATGGACGCCTATGCAGCAACCCCTACCCCAGACCCCACACCATAGGCAGCCGCCTACCGGCACACTGGATGGCCTGAGACTGCGCACCACCAGCAGAAGGGCATGTCAGCATGGCGACAGAGGGGTAACATGGTGGTGGAGGGGGCAGTGGCAGCTGCTGACAGCAGACCATGGCCTAGCCCTGTTTAGGTGGGTGCCATGCACTGCAACAAACAGGCCCTGTCTGACGAACAGTCATGGTATCCCCAGGGAATGAACTGTCCCTGTGGCAACAGTGTGGTGCAGTACACACAGCCAGTGTGTTCAGGAGCAGAAGGTCACAGGTTCAAGTCCCAGCTGTGGCCCCCACCAACCCAGTCCCAATATTTTACCCAGTACTAAACTGTGGTAATAAAGAGGGAATCTTTATTGCAGATAACATAAACATGCCTGAAATGCCTATATTTTACCCTACAGAGCACAGACACCATAGACATGTGCAATACCTAGAGCAGAGTTTCCCAAATGCAGTCCTGGAGGGACAAACTCCATTCAGGCATCATGGTGTCTCTAATAAAGATGCCTGTGCTGCATTTCTATGCGACGCCCGCATGGTATGCAGATGTATCATGCATATTCATTAGGGACAGCATGAAAACCCGAACAGTGTTTGGCCCACCAGGACTGGAGTTGGGAACCTCTGCCCTAGAGCAGCGGCCAACAGGGGCAGAAACACCCGCACCCACAGGCGCCATTATCCAAAGCCTCCTGGAGAGGCAGGATGTTGGGCCCTGCGTGCAGCACCATCTCCCAATACTAGCACTTGCATACCATAGCACTGCCACCCTAAACCTGGGAATACGGTACACATATATCAAAAGGTTGCTATGATTACTGGCAGATAGCAATCCCTAGGTTAAGCACAATCTGCTCATTGAGCTGTATCATAGCAACCTCCCTAATGTCTGTGGAGTGTGTTTCAGGTCTGGTGTCTGACAGTGTTTACCACCCCAGGGAGTGACCCCAACAGTATTGCGTACCATAGCCATGCCTGCACTATGCCCAGGACTGTTACGGTGGAAAGGGCTGCCAAAAGCCTCTATAGTTGCACAGTGCTGGCATAGGTGTAGGAGTGTGTGTCTGTCTACCCAATGTGTGGTGGCTGCCAACACCTTCCTCAGCCCACACTGCTTGCACTGTTGCCAGTGTCAGCCTGCCAATGTGCATAATGAGGAGCAAGGTACCATGGGTATAGCCTGGACAGGGTGGCCTGGCCAGGAGCATCTGCACAGGGCATAGGGCAATGGCTCAGACATTGTAGTGCCTGGCCACCACCTGCACGGACAGGGTGGCCACAGCATGTCCTGCTGGGAGGTCACTCTCACCCTGACTGAGCAGTGACCACAGCATGGCTAGGTTCCCCCACAGTGCTATATAGTATTTTTCTCACATGATATTTATGGGTTCCCTTTTGGGGCCCAATCACTGACTTATCTGCTTGTTGTGTATGCTGACATCCCAGTTCTGGGTACATGCATCTTCTCCAGGAACATGCACTATGGACTAGCTAGCAGACTGTCTGCAGTTAGTATGTGTCTGGCTGGAACACCTTGCAGGGTGCAGCGGCTGGAGGCTTGCTGCTGGAGAATGTCAGATAGTGGTGGGGGGCAGCTGAGCATTTCCAGTCCTAGTCTGCCTTGCTTTATGGATGTGTACAGATCTGCATTGACTGCCCTGTAGGGTGTCTGTTCCCCAGCAGGACTGGGGTTGATGGTCCCCTCTACTGCCACCATTGCAGAGAAGTAGAATGTGGATCTGTTGGTGGGAGATCCTATTTCCCACCCTGAGCCACAGAGGGTGGGTTGGGTGGTGGTACATAATCTGCCTATGGGTCCAAACACCCCCACCCCCACATCATGTGACCCTGGCACCAACACAGGATATGCACTATTCTGGGTGCATCATAGCCCATAAGGGCTAGACATGACTGCGGAATACAGATGGACACAGATGTATCCTAGGTGTGTCTGCAGGAACTACCTATCACACACACTAGCACTGATGGGGACCTGCAGCATGGCCTATTTCAGCCATGAAAGGTGCTGTGGACCTGGTGCTGGGTGCCCCCACCTCACCCTCAGGGTGAGCACAGTACCCGTACAATGTGACGGTCTGTAGCTACTATGTGCCAGTAACACACACGGTCAGTACCTTCTACCAGGCTGAGGTGCTGTGGGGGTGCACACGGTCAGTTCCCCCTACCAGGCCAAGGTGCTGTGGGGGTGCATACCCCATCTTGTGATCATCTGTAGACTGCTGATTTGCATGTGCAGTGCATCATGGGTACAGGTGGGTTAACCCTATCCTGGTAACCACAGCAGTTTGTGTGGTGACCTACAGTCCTTCTGTAGCCAGCCAGGGGCCCTATAAAGCGCTCTATAAGGCACCCTATAAAGTGCCCTATAAGGCGCCTTATAAGGTGCCTAGGCGGACAGTGCACTTTATAATGTGCCCTCTGGAGTGCCTTATAGGGCGCCTTATGCGGCACCTTAGGTTACGGCACTGTGAGGGTGTGTTTGCTGGCAGCACTAATTTAAATTAAAAAAGAAAATGCCTCAGACAGCCTTACTCATCAAGCCCACTGGGGGATTAAACTCATGACCCCTGCTTCATCAGTCAATGTATTAACCATTGTGCTACACCTCTGTTGCTGTTTGTAGGTCAGCGCGCCTAATTAAGGCTAGTGCGCATTAACGTGCCACGGCTCCCTCTATCGCACAAAAAACGTACCTTATCACACGATAACCCTAAATGCTACCTTAAGACCGGAACACCCACTACCTTATATGGCATCCTGCACACTAACGCCGGGTGCACGTTAAGACTGCTTAGTAAACATACCCCCTAAGGAGAAATTAGACCTTACCTGCTAATTGTCTTTCCTTGAGTTCTCTCAGGGCCAGTCCAGGTACAGTTGGGTGGTCAATCCCTTCTAGCAGCTGAGGACTGAATGCTGAAACTTTTGCTGGCAGATGCTATAGCTCCCTCTAGTGCCTGAAAGCCAGTCACCTATTGTCAAAGCAGCGAACGAAAAACTAACTGGAAACCCCGCCTACCTATAGGAACAACTCAGAAATCACCAAACAAATGGAGACCACGCCCCATTGGGCAAAAAACCCGCCCTCTCATGCAAGGCCCTCACAAGAGGAACCTCCCCCTTAACACCACGCTGAACTAGATGGCGACCTGCGCCGTCCGACCTTCATGAATACGCCGCCTTCGTAGCCTTATAGCTGTTTTTCTTTTTTTTTTTTTTTTTAAGCAAATGAAATGAAGAGCCCCCCGAGACTGAACTCTCCAATATTCTCTTCACTACCGCCGAGCGGCCCCGAAGGCAGCGGGCAGTCGTACAGATCATACTGAAAGCACTAAGACTCTGTCCCCCCCCAATAGCCAAAACTATAGCTCGCAGACCAAGGGGGTGGGACCTGGACTGGCCCGGAGAGAACTCAAGGAAAGAATTAGCAGGTAAGGTCTAATTTCTCCTTCCTCTTCGTCTCTCCGGGCCAGTTCAGGTACAGTTGGGCAGTACCAAAGCAGTACCTAAACTGGGGAGGGTCCAGCGAGCCCCGCAATTACGGCTGAGGCCCCAACCTTAGCATCTGAACGCGCCTGGACATCCAACCGATAGTGCTTCGTGAACGTATGCAGCGAGGACCAGGTCGCCACCCGACAAATATCCGCAGGCGGTATTAAGGCCATCTCCGCCCAGGAAGTTGCTTGCGCTCTAGTGGAATGCGCCCGGAGCTCACGCGGAGGCACCTTACCCCGAGCCTCATAAGCTCCCGCTATCGCTCTCTTCACCCAACGAGCGATGGAAGCCTTTGTAGCAGCTTGCCCCTTGCGAGGACCGCCATACAGAAAAAACAACCGATCAGATTTTCGAAACTGTCTCGTACGTCTAAGATACTTCCGCAACACGCGCCCCATGTCCAACCTACGCAAGGCGCGGTCCAAGGAACCGTTGCCCCACGACGGAAAGGTCGGCAGCGAAACGGGCTGATTCATATGAAACTCCGAGACCACCTTCGGCAAAAACGAAGGAACGGGACGCAGAACCACTTTCTCCTCCGAAAAACACAGATACGGCTCTCTACAGGATAAAGCTTGCAAATCGGAAATCCGCCGAGCCGAACAAAATGCGACGAGGAAGGCCGTCTTCCAAGACAATTCCCGCAGGTTAACCGAAGACGCAGCTTCAAAGGGCGGTCCCGTCAGACCCTCGAGGACCAAGTTCAGATCCCACGGAGGCACCACGAGTCGAAGGGGTGGCCGGATATTCTTAGCCGCTCGAAGGAACCGTTGCACATCCGGGTGCGACGGGAGCGACACACCCTGCACCCGGCCTCGAAAACAAGCTAACGCAGCCAAGTGCACCTTGAGAGTGTTTAAGGCTAAACCTCTCTCCAGACCGCTCTGAAGAAACACGAGAACCTCTGGTATGCCTGCAGCATGGGGCGACACCCCTCTGTCGCCAGCCCACGCCTCAAAAATACGCCAGACGCGATCATACGCCAAGGAAGTCGATTGCCTCCGGGATTGAAGCATAGTAGTGATCACGGAGCCCGAGAAACCTCTGCGCCGCAATCGATCCCTCTCAAGAGCCAAGCCGTAAGCAAGAACCGATCCACTTGCGGCATCAACACCGGACCTTGGAACAAGAGATTGATCCGCGGGGGCAACCGCCATGGAGGGGCGATCAGCAAGCGGATCAGATCCGCATACCAGGGACGCCGGAGCCAATCTGGAGCAATGAGAATCACCTTGCCTGAGTGACGCGATATTCTCCGGATGACCCTCCCTAGCAACGGCCAAGGAGGAAACACGTAAAGAAGATGATCCGTCGGCCAGGGCTGAACCAGACCGTCGAGACCCTCCGACATGCGCTCCCTGCGCCTGCTGAAAAACCGGCACGCCTTGGCATTGTCCAGGGTCGCCATGAGATCCACTACCGGCTGACCCCAACGCAAAGTGATCTCGTGAAAAACTGCCCAGTTCAACTCCCATTCTCCGAGATCCAGACGATGACGACTCAGAAAGTCGGCCTGCACATTGTCCTTTCCTGCCACATGAGCTGCCGATAGTGCACGAAGATGCAACTCCGCCCATTGAAACAGACGCTGACTCTCCTGTAGCAAAGGCGCACTGCCCGTACCCCCCTGCTTGTTGATGTAGGACACCGTCACCAGATTGTCGGAGAACACCCGGACCGGTTGCCCTTCGAGACGCTCCGAGAAATGCAAGAGCGCTAGACGAACCGCCCGCAGCTCCAAGCGGTTGATCGACCAGGTGCTCTCCTCCTCCGACCAACTGCCCTGCGCTAGTTGGGACAGACAATGAGCCCCCCAACCGGAGAGGCTGGCGTCCGTCGTAACGAGAACCCACTCCGAGTCCTCCAGAGGGACCCCCTTCTGCAGGTTGGCTGGGGACTGCCACCACCGCAGACTGATGCGAACGTCTTCCGGACATCGCAGCTGTAGAGTCAGGGGATGCCGCTGAGGCGACCATCGGGAGAGAAGGGCATGTTGCAGGGGACGCATGTGAGCTCTGGCCCAGGGGACCAGGTCCAAGGCCGCCGCCATCAACCCCAACAACAGCAAATACTGCCAAGCTGTTGGCGCCCGCAAACGGAGGAAGGCGCCCACTAGAGCTATCAGCTTTTGCACCCGGAGCGGAGGCAGCAGCACCTTTCCGCCGCTCGTGTCGAACAGAGCTCCCAGGTACAGCAACTGTTGCATGGGACGCAACCGACTCTTTGTCCGGTTGATGACCCAACCCAGGCGCTGCAGACACTGCACGACCCGACCCGAGCCGCGCCGCCTCCGCCTGAGAGGATGCCCGGATCAGCCAATCGTCTAGGTAGGGATGCACTTGAATACCTTCCTTGCGAAGGGCCGCCGCCGCCACCACCACCATCACCTTGGTGAAAGTGTGCGGCGCAGTCGCCAGGCCGAACGGCAACACCCGAAACTGAAAATGCCCCATGGGAACCGCAAAACCGCTGATGTTCCGGATGGATCGGAATGTGCAGGTAGGCCTCCGTGAGATCTATGGAAGATAGCCACTCCCCCGGCTTCACCGCTCGAATTACCGATCGCAGGGTCTCCATCCGAAAGTGTGGAACTGCAAGCAACGGTTCACATGCTTGAGATCCAGAATAGGACAAAACGACCCTTCCTTCTTGGGCACCACAAAGTAAATCGAGTATCGACCTAACCCATACTGGTCTAGCGGCACCGGCTCCACGGCCCGCAGTTTCAACAAACGCTGTAGAGTGTCTTTGACTGCTTGAGTCTTTGAGCGAGGACCACAGGGGGAAAATACAAAGGCCTCCGCCAGAGGAGTAGCGAACTCCAGCGCATAACCCTCGCGGATGATCTCTAAGACCCAGAGATCGGAGGTGATGGTGGTCCAGACGGAGAGAAACTCCTGCAAACGTCCTCCTACAGGAACCTCCGCCTGGACCTCCGCACCTTCATTGCGGCTTTTTGGAGGAGGACGGCTGGGAGCTAAAGAACCCCCTCCCAAATCCTCGGGCACCTTGAAAGGACTGCCCTCTCGCCGGAAAGCGACCCCGCTGGTAAGGGGCAAACCGAGAACCACGAAACCTACGAACTTCCCGGTTGTGACCCCTCTGCATCGTCCCCGATTTCTGCGCTCAAGGCCGATCCTCTGGAAGCCGACCCCCTTTAGAGTCGCCTAAATCCTTGACAATCTTTTCCAATGCTTCTCCAAAAAGCAGCTTGCCCTTGTAAGGAAGCTTACTGAGGCGCGACTTGGAAGACGTGTCTGCCGCCCAGTTTCGCAGCCAAAGAAAGCGCCTCGCCGCAATAACCGACGCCATGGATTTAGCCGAAATCCTGATCAGATCATAGAAGGCGTCTGCTAGGTAGGCCGCCGCCGACTCCAGCTTTGTGCCCTCCGGAGAGACCGACTCCTGCATGAGCGCCGACTGCTCCCCCTGAATCCAACAGATAGAAGCTCTGGACACAAAAGCTCCGCAAACTGAAGCCTGCAACGCTAGGGCAATAGCATCAAAGGCCTGCTTTAACAACACCTCCAACTTCCGATCCTGAACATCCTTGAGGGCAGCACCGCCTTCCACCGGGATAGTCGTTTTCTTAGTGACAGCCGAAACCAGCGCGTCCACCTTAGGCATCCTTAACAACTCCTTCTCTTCCTGAGGGACAGGGTAAAGGCGAGCAATGGCGCGCCCCCCCCCCTCAAGTTAGCCTTGGGACACTCCCACTCAGATTCTATCATCTGTTTAATCACCCTATGCATGGGAAAGCACCGCTGGTCCGGCTTAAAGCCCTGTAGTAAAGGGTCCTCCAGGGGCTCCTGCTGCAGCGGAGGAAGAACGATATTTAAAGCAGCGAGGGACTGAACAATCAGAGCCCCGAGCTCCTCCTTACGAAATACTCTAAATACATTAGGATCCTCTCCAGGCACCAGCTCTCCTTCCTCTAGATCTAGAGGCCAGGAATCCAGACCTCCCTCAGAACAAATTTCACCCTCCTCAGGCATAAGACCAGAGATCTCGGGAACCACTGTCTCTGAGGGGAACTCACCACTCTGCTGCCGAGTGGAGGAGCCCTCCCCCGGATCAGAAAGTCCGGTCTCCTGCAATAAACTAGCCTCCTGAAGCCCAGCAGCTGGGCTGTCAACTGGCTGTGATAACTTTAATAGATAAGCTTTATGCATTGCCAAAATAAAGGCAGGAGAAAAGAAGGAATCCATGGAGCCCTGAGCAGCAGGGGACAAGGACGCAGTTGTTTCTGGCTGCACTGAAGTCTTATGTGACTTGGACTTTCTTTTCCCCACACGCGGCAAAAGCGCGGGAGAATCAGCCGTCGCTGAGGGCAAGGAAGCTGCGGGTCCTGCTTTACTCCCCGGCACCGGAGTGCGCTCCCCCGGCTCTGAGGCCTCCATAATACCAAAAAACGCCAAACCAAGCCAAAGGAAACAAAAGTAGTCAAAAGGAAGGGAAGAGGCAAAGACCGACGAAACCGCTGGGGGAAAAAAAAAATGGCGCTCCGCCGAAAACGCCGGCCGCAACTGACCACTATCAAACTAATGCAGATCGCAAAACACCCGGTGAAACACTGAACCGCTACGACAGGACTCACCGGGAAGCAATAAGAAGGTGCAGCTTACCTCCGGACACAACCCCCAAGGCCCGATCTGTAGACTCCCGCTGCTAGCAAGGTACAGAGAGGAAGGGACAGCGGCGGGAAGAGGATACTGGGGCTCCCAGCACCTAACAACCCCCACAAGTGACAGCGGATCCGACGGAAGCAGGCTCTGCCCCCGGCGTATTAAAAACAAAAAAAAGGTATCACAGGATTGCTGTACTTTCACTGCCTTTCACAGTCGTGAAGGAAAAAAGGGAGAGCTGCCTGCTATGATGCCCTGCCAGAGCCAGTGAGCAAGGTCCCCTTAGTAAATTCTGAGCTGTCCCTCTTTTGCCTTGGCTGACTTTAAACATCAAAATGAAACCTCCACTTCTACTGCCTATCCAAAGTCGTCTCTCCTGGGAGCCTGCCAGAGATACGTCCTTTCCAGCTGCTGAGGACTGAAGACTGGCTTTCAGGCACTAGAGGGAGCTATAGCATCTGCCAGCAAAAGTTTCAGCATTCAGTCCTCAGCTGCTAGAAGGGATTGACCACCCAACTGTACCTGGACTGGCCAGGAGAGACGAAGAGGAATATTATATTTTAATATTTTAATAGTATGGTCAAAGATATACAACATAAAAAAGATGTCTGTGCAACTTAGACGTAATTTCTGAGAAAAAAATATGACCTGGATAGGATTAATGGCACACTTCACTAATATTTGGTTGCGCAACCCTTGGCAGTGATGACAGCCTCCAAACGCTTCTTGTAGCCATCTATAAATTTTGTACATCTGTCTGCTGGTAGTTTCTCCCACTCTTCAAATGTGATTTGTTCCATCTCATGAATGTTTCCAGGATTCCTTTTACTAATGGCAGGTTTCAGCTCTTTCCAAAGGTTCTCGATTGGACTAAGATCAGGACTAACCAATTTAAAACAGACCATTTTTTCCTTTTAAACCATTCTTTTGTACTTTTGGATGTATGCTTTGGGTCACTGTCCTGCTGGAGGACCCTAGACCATCGACTCAGATCTAGATTTCTGACACTAGGTAGCACATTTTGCTTCAAAATACCTTGGTAGTCCTCTGACGTCATGATTCCTTTAATATATTCCAGGCCTCCAGTTCCTGAGGCAGCAAAACAGCCCCACATCATTATGGATTCTCCAACATATTTTTAGCTGTAAGAAAGATGTTTTTATTGTCCTTATAAACTTCATTTCTTCGCCTATAAATGTATTGCTGGCTTGCATTGCCAAAGAGCTCAAGTTTGGTTTCATCTGTCCATAGAACATTTTCCCAGAAGGATTGTGGTTTCTCAAGGTGGGTTTGGGCAAAGATCAGGTGTGCCTTTTTATATCTTTCTTTGAGCAATGGGGTCTTCCTTGGCCTTCGCCCATTAAATCCTTCTTTATTTAGTGCACACTGTATGGTGCGTTTGAAACCACCACTCCAGATTGCTCCAGGTCAGCCTTAAGCTCTTTGGATATTATAAGTGGTGTTTTTCCAACAATTCACACTAAACTTTGAAGACTTTTTGGATTAATTTTCCTCTTCCCACTGCATCCTGGGAGGTTCTTGACTGTTCAATGAGCAGACAACTTCTTAATAGCATTGGGAACTGTAGACACAGGATTGCCAAGGTCTTTGAAATTTGATGTTTGGTGATAATGGCTTTTCTGATGGTCTCGGGTAGCTCTCTTGTCTTCACCATTATGAAAATGGAACAGGGAGTGAATGTGGCCATTTTAAACATTACAGCCATCATTCATTGGTTGATTCAATTCAGGTGAGTACTGACAATTGATCACAGATTTGTCTAATTTTACTGCAGTGGGAATGTGGTTCTTTTGTTCAAACGGATTTAAATTGTTTGGTGCCAACAAAAATGTCATCATCTAAACAAGGGAAACATATAAACAAACAATTTTTGTCGGAACTTACACTTTGAAGAAACAATTCCTTCGGTGGAGAGTGTTGGATCATATACCACTAAATGATAGAGGAGGTGATTGGGACTCTTGTTTATGCTATTGGGAACAATTTTGGATTTATACCTTGGAATCTTTAACACCACAGGGTTTGAATTCGTCTTTAGATTTCACTTTCCAGGTCATTTATGAATATGTCAAAAAGCAGCGGACCCAGAACAGATCCCTGGGGTACACCACTATTCACCTTTCTCCATTGGGAAAATTGGCCATTTAGCCCTACCCTCTGCTTTCTATCTTTTAACCAGTTCCTGATCCACAATAGTACACTGCCTCCTATCCCATGACTCTTTAGTTTTGCCAAAAGTCTCTCATGAGGGACTTTGTCAAAGGCTTTCTGAAAGTCCAGATACACAATATCAACCGACTCACCTTTGTCCACCTGATTATTCACTCCTTCAAAAAAACATAACAGATTAGTAAGACAAGATCTTCCTTGTCTAAAGCCATGTTGGCTGTCTTCCATTAGGTCATGACTATCTACATGCTGAGTAATTTTATTCTTTATAATGGTTTCTACCATTTTCCCCAGTACTGACGTCAGGCTCACCGGTCTGTAGTTTCCTGGATCACCCCTGGAACCCTTTTTAAAAATTGGTGTTACATTGGCGATCCTCCAATCTTCAGGTATTAGAGATGATTTTAATGATAGTTCACAGATTACTAATAGCAGGTCTGCAATCTCATATTTCAGTTCTTTCAACACCCTTGGATGTATACCATCCGGCCCAGGTGATTTGCTACTCTTCAGTTATCTAATAGTTGTAATACATCTTCCCGATGTATCGATGTTTCCTTCAATTCTTCTGCATCTTTAAATACCACTTCAGTCATGGGTAACATCCCTACATCTTCCTCAGTAAAGACCGAAGCAAAGAATTCATTCATTCTCTCTGCTATCGCCTTGTCGCCTCTTAGTGCTCCTTTAACCCCTTTATCATCTAATGGACCAACTGACTCTCTCACAGGTTTTTTGCTACGAATGTACTTGAAAAGGTCTTTACTTCGTGTTTTTGCTTCCGCAGCAAGCTACTTCTCAAATTCTCCGTTTGCCTGCCTTATCAATGCCTTGCATTTGACTTGCCAGTGCTTGTGCTGTTTCCAGGTTTCGTCATTTGGCTCTTTTTTCCATTTCCTGAAAGATGCTTTTTTGGCAACAGCCTCTCTGACCTCACCTTTAAACCATGCTGGCAGTTTTTTGGACTTCCTTCCACTTTTCTTAAAGCGTGGAATACAGCTGGTCTGGGCTTCCAAGATAGTATTTTTCAACAACAGCCAAGCCTGATGTACGTCTTTAACCTTTGCAACTGCTCCTTTTAGTTTTTTCTTAACTGTTTTCCCATTTTATCATAGTCTCCCTTTCGAAAGTTAAAAGGTAGTACTGTGGATTTCCTTACTATCCCTCCTCCACTAATTAAATCAAAGGCAATCATGCTATGATCACTATTGCCAAGTGACCCCAACAACCTTATCTCTTGCACTAGATCTGGTGTTCCACTAAGGACTAGGTCTAATATGGCTTCCCCTCTGGTCGGTTCATGAACCAGCTGCTCCAAGAAGCAGTCATTTATTTCATCTAGGAACTTTATCTCCCTAGCATGTCCTGACGTGACACTGACCCAGTCGATACCGGGGTAGTTGAAATCACCCATTATTATTACTGCGCCGTTAACTTTTGTTAGCTTCCTTGATTTCTTTGAACATTTCATCATCCATTTGGTCATTCTGGCCAGGTGGTCGATAGTGCACCCCCACTGCCATTGCCTTCCCCCTTTTACATGGAATTTCAATCCATATAGATTCTACAGCAGATTGTTTCCTGCAAAACTTTAATCCTTTCTGACTCAATGCCCTCTCTAACATAGAGAGCAACCCCTCCACCAATTTGATCAGCTTTATCATTACGATATAGTTTGTACCCAGGTATCACAGTGTCCCACTGGTTGTCCTCCTTCCACCATGTCTCTGATATTCCAATCATATCTAACCTTTCATTTAGTGCTATATATTCCAACTCTCCCATCTTATTTTTTAGACTTCTAGCATTTGCATACAAGCATTTTAGAGAATGTATTTTATTCATATTAATTTGGCTATTGTTAGACATGGGTAATTTGGGATCTTTAAGCTCTGTCTGCTCCATACTTGAGGGCATTTGGGCTAGTTTACTCTTTTGTGGAACCTCTCTGCTTTTTGTAGTATCCTTCAAAGATACATTCTTCCGAACCATCTGCTCTTGGGCGACTGTCGGCTTTCCCCTAATATCTAGTTTAAAAGCTGCTCTATCTCCTTTTTAAAGGTTAATGCCAGCAGCCTGGTTCCATCCCGGTTAAGGTGAAGCCCATCCCTTCGGAATAGCCCCTCCTTTCCCCAGAATGTTCCCCAGTTCCTAACAAATCCAAAACCCTCATCTCTGCACCATTGTCTCATCCACGCATTGAGACTCCGGAACTCTGCCTGCCTTTTGGGTTCTGCGCGTGGA
The DNA here is from genome assembly GCA_033557465.1 of Ichthyophis bannanicus. Classification (NCBI taxonomy): domain Eukaryota; kingdom Metazoa; phylum Chordata; class Amphibia; order Gymnophiona; family Ichthyophiidae; genus Ichthyophis; species Ichthyophis bannanicus. The sequence continues at coordinate 507,871,116 of CM066034.1, read as the reverse complement.
ACAGGAAGCATTTCGGAGAATGCTACCCTGGAAGTTCTGAATTTCAACTTCCTACCTAAAAGCCTAAATTTAGCCTCCAGAACCTCCCTACCACATTTTCCTATGTCATTGGTACCGACATGTACCAAGACAGCAGACTCCTCCCCAGCACTATCTAAGACCTTATCTAGGAGCCGCGTGAGGTCCGCTACCTTTGCACCAGGCAGGCATGTTACCAGACGATCCTCATGTCCACCAGCCACCCAGCTATCTACATGCCTAATGATCGAATCACCAACTATAACGGCTGTCCTAACCCTTCCCTCATGGGCACATGGCCCTGGAGAAACTTCCTCGGTGTGAGAGGGTTTTATATCACCTGGAGGACAGGTCCTAGTTACAGGATCACCTCCTGCCACACCAGGGTGATGCTCTCCTGTCACGTGACCTCTCTCCTCCATGGCAACAGGGATGCTGCCAGACTAGAGGTGGGACTTCAGGACTATATCCCTGTAGGTCTCGTCTATATACCTCTCTGCCTGTCTTATGCTTTTCAAGTCTGCTACTTTAGCCTCTAGAGAACGGACTCGTTCCCTGAGAGCAAAGAGCTCCTTGCACCTAGTGCACACGTAAGACCTCTCGCCAACTGGGAGAAAATTGTACATGTGACATTCAATGCAAAAGACTGGAAAGCTCCCATCCCGCTGCTGGACTGCTGTCTGCATCTTAGTTTTAAGTTTGTGTTTAGATCTAAGTTTACTTACTAAGGGTTGCTATGGATATTTATACTAATAAAACGGTACCTAATACGTGTAATATACCTTGCTCACCTGAAGCTTAACTAATCTCAGGTCCTTAGTGTATGATTGATTTGGGTAACGAGCTTCACCTGAGAGCACCTCCTGCCTTTTAAGATGTGTAAGTACCTATAAAACTACGATTATCCCAGGGAGAGAGGGAAATAACACTTATTAAAAGAGGGCTGCTACACAGTACCCTGTCTTGTGCTGCTGAGGTAAGCTATATTCTGATTTGATTTAAATTATAGCTCTTAGCTGCTGCTAGGCTCTAACTTCTTATGAAATTTAAACTACAAGCTCTCTGCTGGGTTCTAAATTTAACCAGAAAGCTCTCTTCTGTGTTTTAAATTTAAGCTAAAAGTACTTTGCTGATGCTAGGCCCTGAGTGACTATTAAATGTAAACTACAAGCTCTCTGCTGGGTATGAAATGTAACCAGAAAGTTCTCCTCTGTGTTTTAAATTTAAAATTAAACTGCTGCTACTAGGCCCTGACTGATTTAACAAAAAATAGTGGGTTCACAGATTAATTAGCTTGAATACAAAGAATTCCTTTTAGAAAATTACCAGAAGTATATACTCACAGTTGCAGATCTCTCTCCAGAAGTAACAGTCCCTTTTTCTAGTCCTAGCGTGTTTCCATGTTTATGACGGCATTGCTAAGGTATGCAGTTGGTAGTAGTGGTAACTGCTGATCCATGCAGAGCCCAAAAACCTGACTCTCCATGAGGATAGGGATAGTGGGGCCTGTGGGTGTGGGTGTTTGTGCCCCTGTTGGCCGCTGCCCTAGGGAGTGCACATGTTTATGGTGTATGTGTTCTGTAGGGTAAAATATAGGGATGAGGTCTGCAGAAGCAACAGCTGGGACTTGAACCTGTGATCTTCTGCCCCTGAACACACTGGCTGTGTGTACTGCACCAAACTGTTGCCACAAAGGCAGGTCATTTCCTGGGGATACCATGACAGTTCGTCAGACAGACCTTGTCTATTGCACTGCACACCACCCACCTAAACAGGGCTTGGCCTTGGTCTGCTGTGGGCAGCTGCCACTGCCCCCTCCACCACCAGCATCTCTCCCAAACCATGCTGACATGCCCCTATGCCGGTGGTGCACAGTCCCAGGCCATCCAGTGTGCCTGTAGGCGGCTGCCTATGGTGTGGGATCTGGGGTAGGGGTGCCTACATAGACATCCGTGCTTCCCCCCGGCACCGCCTGTCAATGTTATGTGCCCTTTGGGGTACCTGCTGGGTACTGTCCCCTGGGACATGTGGGACACACACTCATGGGCATGTTTGACCTTGATCAGTTGCTGGCTTGCTGATTTGCAGTTTCTGCGTTCCTATGTGCCACCTAGGCATCTGCCAAGTCCACCCTGTGCCCCAGCTGCCCCACTGCATGTCCCGCCTGCAGCCCCCTGTACCCCATTTGCAGCCTCACCGTAGTGCCCTTTCGTACTTGGGCACTATGCTGTTGCTGCACATGTAGCACTACTATCACTTTTCTTAGTCTCCCTGCCTTTGCTGTACATTGCTGACTGAAATTGTTTGGGTTTTCAGGCACGGTAATGTTCTGGTCTTAAATTCCCAGCGTTAGTGTACCTGGAGCCTCTCCCCGCCCATTGACCCCTTCCCTCCGCCCTCTGGAGACACTTACACCACCCTCTGTGTGCCTTAACGCCTCCGGAGACGTTATCTCGTGATGTTACTTTATCGCGTGATAACGTTACATATTGTGCGATAACATCACGGCTGCGGTTAGCGCTGTTTAGTAAACATACCCCTAAATGATCTGTTAGTCAAAAAAGACTCACACCATTTTAAAGCTAACCCCTGTACTCCCAATGAACCCAACCTGGCTACAAGCAAAGAGTGTGAAATAGTATCAAAGGCTTATGAAATATCTTAGAGGACCAAAAATCCACAGATTCCAGAATGTCTCCATCTCTGAATTTCATCCAATAAGGCCACTCCAACATTTCAATACTAAATGCAGCCCTAAATCACAATTGGCGTTCATTGAATCCTCTAATGAATATGCATGAGATATATTTGCATGCACTGCCCCCATTGTATTCAGATTTATCTCATGCATATTCATTAACAACCCAAAAAGCTACCAACACCTATTAGCCTAGAGAAAAAACAAAAAAACTACACCCCACACTCAGACCAAAACACTTCCCATAATAGACTCAAAAAACTTATTATAAATTTAAACCACCCCTACAACAGATTCAATCCAATACTTATACTACAAAAAGGCAGAGGAATCAAGATCTTTGCCCCATTGTGTCCCTACTTCCTTCCTTATGGGTTTGGCAGATTTGGCATTGACCAGGAATTTTTTTTTATCTTTGGCCAAGATCTATACCAGCAAATCTCAGGAACAGCCATGGGAGCTATGTTTGCTCTTTCTTTGATTAATTTGTATATGAATGACTTTGAAGTTCGAACTGGTCTTATGATGTGTTGCAGGAATTTTTGCACTATTTGAATGCTTGTAACAATGCTATTGTTTTTGAGATGCATTGCCATCAATCTGAAATTCACTTTTTGGATGTGCGTGTTTTGAAAGTTGGTGTAGCCTTTAAGACTACATTGTATACTAAGCCAACAGATAGAAACACTCTGTTACAATATCGAAGATTTCATCCACCTCACCTGAAGAATAGTCTTCCATTTTCACAGTTGTTAAGATGTCGTCGTATTTGTTCTACTGATTCAGAATTTCACCATCAAACAACTTGTTTATTCTCCAGCACTGCTGCCGTCACAATATTATTTGAGCAGTTGTTGCTGCCAAGGGGCCTTGGGGTTTCTCCCGCTGTTCAATTTCAATCTAAATTGTTAGTGCAGTATTTTAAAAATTACGGTATACTGTATTTATGTTGGGAAGAGTTTCTTAAGCCTGTGATGTGGCGCTGCCTTTCTCCCCTATGGCTTTAAGTAGCCACATAGAGGGATGACAGATTAACCTGAGGCTTTTTCTCCTACCCTTTATATATTTGTTATACTACAAAACACTGGTAAATGGAAAAAATATAAGTATTTTGGATTGAGTCCATTGTAAGGGTGGTTTAAATTTATAAAAAAGAATTTTTTTTGAGTCTATTATGGGAAGTGTTTTGGTCTGTGAGTGTGGGGTGTAGTTTATTTTATGCATATTTGTTAGGGACATCCTGAAGGTCTGACTGGTTTGCGGCCCTCCAGGACTAGAGTTGAAGATCCTTGCTCTAATTTCTTCCATATACCCCTGCAACCGAGAGGTCAATATGGATTCCAAAATCTTTGCAACATAAGGAAAATTGTACACAGTGGCCTATAGCTTTTCACATCATTTATCAGCAAAGAGGGCTTTTTTTAACACAGGTTGAATCAAGGTCTGTTTTAACTTTGATGGAAAGACACCCACCTGTAGAGGCTGAACTATCATTATACGGAGATACAAAAAACAACTTTCCGGTCAAGTTCACAAAAGCTGCACTGGACAAGGATCAACAGTACTACATCCTACAATAAACTGCCTAATTAACTTCCACAGATCATCTGCGGGAACAAAAAACTGACAGATTCTAGTCAGTGTGACACATTCTTTTAATGTCAGTGTATATGTTTTTCCTTTCAGGTCAATTTCAGATCTAAGAATATACAGTTGCTACATCAGACCTCAGCAGGGTACATCCTTGAACATCTTTCTTTGATGATGTGACTATTTCATCTACCATGAAGAATGCAAAGAAGGTTAAGTTGAAGGCTAAGGTGGAAGAGTGCAGTCTCAAGGTGGAAACAATAAATGTCGTTTAATGATGACCATGGGAAGTGAAGTATTTCGGGAGTGATAGGCTTCCGGAGGGGGGGGGGGGGGGGATTAAGCAGCGTTCCATGCCCAACCCTGCTGTCTTTTGTCAACTCTCCCAACATCTCGACTCCATCCATCTGATCCACTCCCGCCAGTCCATTTTTCGTCCAGGTCACAGCACTGAAACCATTATGCTCTCTTTCCTCAACAATCTTCACACAGCACACTATCATAGTGATATCACGATCTGTCAGTGGCCTTTGTTGACCATTCTCTTTCTTGTCTATGGGATTCGTAGGATGGTTTACCGTTTGTTTCCTTCCTTCCTCTTCTCTTGGTTCTTCTTGGTGCATGTGGGTACTATCTCCTCCGACCCAGTCTCACTCTGCTGCAGTGTACCCCAGGGTTCCATCCTTGCTCCCTTCCTGTTTAACATATTCCTAGCACCTCTTGCCTTCCTAATATTATGATGCTGATGACATAGTCTTGCTTCATCACGCTCACCCTTATCAACCTGATCTCTCCACTCTCAACCAATGCCTAGAGAAAATCTCCAACTGGGTCACTACCAACTGTCTGCATCTGAACCTATCTAAAACACTTGCAATCTGGTTTACATTTGGCAGCCCCTGTCCATCAATCGCACTAGTCCTTGCAAACACGACAATCCCCCTAGTCTCCACAATCCAGTACCTTGGAGTAAACCCTGGATACCGCGCTTTCCCTTCGAGAACATGTTTCACTCCTCTCCCATAGAAAACATTCTACTATCTCCACCAGATATGTGCCATCCGCCCCTTTCTGTTCCCACAAGCACTGACCACCCTCCTCCTATCCCTGGTGATATCTCGCTTGAACTTTTGTAACCTGGCTTTTGAAGGCATTACCCAGACCCAACTCTACTGTTTACAAGTACTACAGAACACAGCAGCCCAGATTATCACTCATACTTCCCGTCGAGAACACATTACCCCAGTCCTCGTCAAGCTCCACTGGCTTCCTCTTCCTTACCACATTCAATACAGAATTCTCACCCTAGTCCATCACACCATATATTCAAATGTCCAACATTATTTGGTTGATGTATTCCAATTTCACACCACCTCCCGCAGCCTCCGCTCAATTCACGGCAACCGCCTGGCTCTTCCATCCCCCTCCAGAGCTCACCTTCAGTTCACCCGTCACGCCACCTTCTTCTTCCTGGGCCCTTCCCTGTGGAACTCCCTCCCCCATCCCCCCCCCCAAAATCTTACATCAAGAAGAGACCTTTCCCAGATTCAAATCTCTTTTGAAAACTCACCTTTTCCAGTCCGCCTTCAGCCTGCCTCTCACTACCTCGTGACTACTCTGAGTCCCTGCCTCACCATGTCTCCATTGACTGCCTCTGTCCCTCTCTGCTGTCCTCTCCTTATCTTCTCTACAATTGTTCTGCTACTGTAATGTCATATAATGGAGTTCCTTTCCTCTCCTTGGCCTATGGCCATTGCTCTCTGTTCTTTTTTTGTTATTTTGTAAACCGCCCTGGTGTTATGAAAAAGCGGTATATCACAAAACCCAATAAACAAACATCAGAGTTTTCACCAATGAGCTGTTCCCAAGATTGTGCCAATCATAAGAACATAAGATATGCCATACTGGGTCAGACCAAGGTCCATCAAGCCCAGTATCCTGTTTCCAACAGTGGCCAATCTAGGTCATACGTATCTAGCAGTTTCCCCAAAAGATACAGGTTCTACAATACTTGTATTGGGTCAAGCAGTGATATCCTGGGTCCCTTTTTAATAATGGTTTATGGACCTTTCCTCTAGGAACTTATCCAAACCTTCTTTAAACCCAGCTACACTAACAACTTTTACTACATCCTCCGGTAACAAATTCCAGAGTTTGATTATACGTTGAGTGAAAAAATATTTTCTCGTATTTGTCTTTATAGTTTACCCTGTAGCTTCATTGCATGTCCCCTAGTCTTTCTATATTATGATGATGTAAACAATCGATCTACGTTTACCGTTCCACTCCATTCATTAATTTATAGACTTCTATCGTATCTCCCCTCAGCCATCTCTTTTCCAGGTCAAAGAGCCCTAACCTTTTTAGCCTTTCTTCATAGGGGTATCCTTCCATCCCCTTTACCATTTTGGTGGCTCTTCTCTGAACCTTTTCTAATAACGCTATATCCTTTTTAAGATACGGTGACTAGAATTGCACACAATATTCAAGGTGCGATAGAGGCATTATAATATCCTTTGTTTTATTTTTCATTCCTTTCCTTATGATACCTAGCATTCTATTTGCTCTCTTGGCTGCCGCTGCACACCGGGCGGAGGGTTTTAACATTTTATCCATGATGACGACTAAATCTTTTTCCTGGGTGGTGGCTCCTAATGTGGAACCTTGCATCGTGTAACCATAGTTTGGGTTGTTCTTCCTTAGGTGCATAACTTTGTACTTGTCCACATTAAATTTCATCTGCCATTTTGATGCCCAGTCTTCCAATTTATCTAGATCCTCTTGCAATTTTCCACAATCCTCATGGGTTTTAACAACTTTAAATAGTTTTGTGTCATCTGCAAATTTTATAACCTCACTCGTTATTCCCCTTTCCAGGTCATTTATGAATATGTCAAAAATCAGTGGACCCAGCACAGATCCAGCAGTTTTGAGAAAAAGGAGGAGCCAGCCGATTGGGTCTTAACGAGAGTTCATGACAGATCTCACGAGCAGGTTCTGAAGATGCAATCTGTGAAGAAGTCAGCAGGTGCACTTCTGGGTATCCATCTGGAAGATGGGTTACTATGAATCAGTATCTTCACAGATACGAGCCCCATGTTGAAGGTGCAAATGACTGCTGAATGAGTAGGTGAGTGCTTTGAATCCAATATCTCCCAATTAGGTCTGCAATCTGCATTCGATCCTTGATGGATGTTGGAGTGAGGGTCCCAAAGTGTCCACTGAGAACAGAATATGGAATCAGATATTGAATTATTAAATCCAGGAATATGTTTTGCTTGCGCAGTGATGTTAAGCTGCAAGCAATGCAATACAAATGTGCATAATAGCTCGGCCATAGCTGGGCATTGAGCTGAATGTGTATTAACTACAATAACAACTGCAGCATCAGTCCAGAAAGGTGACATTTTACTTACCAGATAAAGTCCTTTCCTAGAGTCCTGCGAGACCAGTCCAGACAAGTGGGTTGAGTTCCCCTACCAGCAGACTGGTGGAGACAAAGAACCAATGAAAAGCCCAGGTTTCAATGACATCACTCCCATGCCTCTATACACCTCAGCCACCAGAGGTCTCTTCAGTATCTGTCCCAAAGCATATGGGAGAACATGGCAAGCCTCACACAACCTCAAACTGGGCAACTGAGCAAGCAAACAGTAGAGACCTATGTACAGGAAAGCATAAAGAGAAGACTGTTCATAGAAGATGAACCAACAGAGACAAATATAGGAATCATAGCAGACCCAAAGGTACCACCTCAGAAGAACAGAGCAAACACAGTTCCAGGGGCGGGCCCTAGAGTGGTCTAGCAGGACTCAAGGTAAGGACATTAATTATTAGGTAAAATATCATCTTCCATACTGTCCTGCTAGGCCAGTCCAGACAAGTGGGAGGTAACAAAGCTACACCTCCATTGGACGGGAAGACACAGCAGCTCACAAAACCTTAGAGTCAAAGGCCGTGTTTGCCCAAACGAAAATATCCAAGCAGAAATGCTTGACAGAAGAGGAAAGTGAGATGCCTATATTGCTGCCCAACAAACATCTGCAGGGGCTAACAAGCTCTGTTCCACCCAGGAGGATGCTTGCACTTGAGTATAATGGACATGCAAACCCTCTGGAACCGGCTGGTTCTGCAACAGATCTGCCAAGGCAATGGCCTCTCTAACCCAGTGTCCTAATGCAGATTGAGCTGTTGCATCACCTTGCGTGGGTCAGCAAACAGCTCAAAAAGATGGTCTGACTTACGAATATATCCTCCAAGAAACAGAGAAGCACCCTCCAGACATCAATAACAGAGATTCTACCATTCCCCCGACACTGCTCCTTAGAAAAGGAGAGCAAGCAAACCACTTGGTTCACAAGAAGGGAGAAAACACTTCAGGGGAAAAAGGAAGGCACAGGCTACATAGAAAATGGCCTCCTCAGAAAAAGATAGGTAAGGATCTCTGCAAGACAGAATCTGCAGCTCAGAAAATCACTTTTGGGAACAATCACAACCAAGAAGACTATCTTGAGCGTCAAGTCCTGCAGAATAGTGCACTTCAACGGCTCAAAGGTCTTTGACATCAGTGCCCTGAGTCCCAGACACAAATGCCAGGAAGGGACCACAGACCACAGGGGAGGACACAGATGCTGAATCCCACTGAAGAAGGCATGAAACATCCAGGTTTATAAGAACATAAGATATGCCATACTGGGTCAGACCAAGGTCCATCAAGCCCAGTATCCTGTTTCCAACAGTGGCCAATCTAGGTCATACGTACCTAGCAGTATCCCCAAAAGACACAGGTTCCACAATGCTTATACTGGGTCAAGCATTGATTATCCTGGGTCCCTTTTTAATAGTGGTTTATGGACCTTTCCTCCAGGAACTTGTCCAAACCTTTTTTAAACCCAGTTACACTAACAGCCCTTACCACATCCTCCGGTAACAAATTCCAGAGTTTGATTACACGTTGAGTGAAAAAATATTTTCTCTTATTTGTCTTAAATAGTTTACCCTGTAGCTTCATTGCATGTCCCCTAGTCTTTCTATATTCTGATGGCGTAAACAATTGACCCACGTTTACCTGCTCCACTCCATTCATTAATTTATAGACCTCTATCATATCTCCCCTCAGCCGTCTCTTTTCCAGGTTGAAGAGCCCCAACCTATGTAGCCTCTCTTCATAGGAGTAGCCTTCCATCCCCTTCACCATTTTGGTGGCTCTTCTCTGTACTTTTTCTATTAATGCTATGTCCTTTTTAAGATACGGTGACCAGAACTGCACACAATATTCAAGGTGCGGTCGTACCATGGAACGATACAGAGGCATTATAATATCCTTTGTTTTATTTTCCATCCCTTTCTTTATGATACCTAGCATTCTATTTACTTTCGTGGCTGCTGCTGCACACTGGGCAGAGGGTTTTAACATGTTATCCACGATGACTCCTAAATCTTTTTCCTGGGTGGTGGTTCCCAATGTGGAACCTTGCATTGTGTAACTATAGTGTGGGTTGTTCTTTCCTAGGTGCATAACTTTGCATTTGTCCACATTAAATTTCATCTGCCATTTGGATGCCCAGTCTTCCAATTTATTCAGATCCTCCTGCAGTTTTCCACAATCCTCTTGGGTTTTAACAACTTTAAACAGTTTTGTATCATCTGCAAATTTGATAACCTCACTCGTTATTCCCTTTTCCAGGTCATTTATGAATATGTCAAAAAGTAGCGGACCCAGTACAGATCTCTGGGGTACTCCACTATTCACCTTTTTCCATTGGGAATATTGGCCATTTAGCCCTACCCTCTGCTTTCTATCTTTTAACCAGTTCCCGATCCACAATAGTACACTGCCTCCTATCCCATGACTTTTTAGTTTCGCCAAAAGTCTCTGATGAGGGACCTTATCAAAAGCTTTCTGAAAGTCCAGATACCAGCCAAGGACCCTCTGAAACAGGCCAAAGCTGGCACCTGAATCTTCAGGAAGCTAAGAAAAAAAGGCCCTTCTCCATACCATCCTGCAGAAAAGGCCACAGAGATGTCATCTTGGCCGCCTCAGGAGCCAGCCGCCATGCGCCGCACCATCACTCAAGGCACCAGACCCACACTGATACCAGGTTGGTAAACCTCCTCCGGGTTCTGAGCAGAGTGTAACACCACTGCCGGAGAGTAGCTTGTAGGCGCTAACAGTCTCCTTACAGGAGCCAAGTCGTATGCAAGAAGGGAGCTGGGCCTACCATAACAAGTGGTCCCTGACACAATAATGCCATAGAAAGAGGCAAGCAAAGAGGTGGAGCACACATCAGATCTGTGCATTAAGCTTTCTTCAGCCAACCTGGAGCCACTAGAGCAATCCTTCTTGGATGGCGCTCCACATGCCGAATCATACGCCCCCACCAGAAGCCATGGAGGAAACATCTACAGCAGGTGCTGATCTGGTCGAGCCAGAGTGCCAAGGCGTTCTGACCCCATCTCCGTATGGTGACTGAAGCATCACACTTTGGCATTGGAGGTCACTAGCAGATCTCTCTCAGCACAATCCCAGCGGTGCAGAAACAACTGAAAACACCTCCTGACTTAACTCTCACTCTCCTGGAACCAGAGAGTGTTAGCAGAGAAAATCCATTTCCACAGTATCCATCCCCAGCAATACGCAGAACTGACAAGCTAGGAGGCTCTTCGCTGCCCAGGCAAACAGGAGAGCCATCTCCAGGGCTACCCTGGCACTCCTCATGCCACTTTACTGATCGACATAAGCCACCATCATGGTGTTGTTTGAGAACACGTGAACCGCCTGGCCCTTGAATGAGGACCAGAGATGCAAAAGAGCCATATTGATGACTTTCGCTTCAGGGCAGTTGATGGACCACACCGCCTCCCTGCAGTTCGAAGAGTCTGCCATAGCAATGGGCTCCCCCAGCCCAAGAGACTGGCATTCGTTGCTAGAAGGATCCATGAGCAATCGTCCAGCAGCATGCTGTTCTTCAGAAGACAGGGCTGCTGCCACCATAGCAGGCTGGCCTGAACTGCTGATGAAGATCAATCTGGACTCTGGGAACCTGCTGTGAACAGAAGAGCACTGGGCAGTCCAACAGCCTTGACTTGCTTCACTGGCAGAAATAATCCACACACTCGAATATCGAAAACATGCTCCCAGGAACTTCAGCGATCAGGAATTCAACAACTGGCTCTTCCCCAATGATCACCCAGCCGAGGCTGATCAGAAATGACACCACTTGGGAAGCTACTTGAGACACCTCTGAAGAAGAAATGGGCTCAGATGAGCCAGTAGCCCAGATATGGGTGCACACAAATCCTTTGGTGCTGAAGCACTGCAGACACCACCACCATGACCTTGAAGAACGTCCTTTGGGCAGTGGAGAATCCAAATGGAAAGGCGGCGAACTGAAGGTGAGAGCCAAGCATGGCAAAACAGATACCCGTTGATCCCCCACATCGGGATATGAAAATATGCCTCGGCCAAAACCAGAGACACCAGGAACCACCTCTGTGCATCGCTTGAATCCTATATCACAAAAGTTTACATCCAGAAACGCATGATGCCAAATGCTCATTGACGCACCTGAGATCCAGAATGGGACAGACTGTTCCTACCATGTCAGCCACCACAATACATATGAAATACCTGCCCCGACTGTCTGGGGGAAAAGGCACCACTGCCTTCAGGAGAGGTAACGTCCAAGGTGATCCCCACAACAGCCCTATGGTTCACAGGGTTCACAGACCCACAAGGGGAGAAGACACAAGTGGCCGGAATTGGTTCTTTGCATTGCAGGCCATAGTCTTACTGAATGGGGACTAGCACCCAGTGATCATTGGTGACCCGGGCTCATTCCTGAAGAGGCGAAGTCTGCCCCCAAACGGAGGACCCATGGAATAGGCCCCAAAAGCTTCATTGCACAGCCCAGGATGGTCTTCCTCTGGATGGGACCAGGTCCCTGGATGCAAGCACATCATAAAAGGACTGAGAAATAGCTTGAAGTCCATAAGCAGAGTGGAAGAAAGGCTTTCCAGGCCGGTAGCAACAAGAGTCCCAAGACCCCTGGAGTCTGACCATCACGCCTGCGAGGAGCAGGTGGAGAATGACTGAAAATGGGCTTCTGCCCGCTTCAGAGGTCCCTTGGACCTGTCCTCCGGAAGGCAGTAAGATTTTGTCTCACCCAAGTCCTTCACCAGCTTCTCCAAATTGGACCCAACAGACGCATGCTTCTAAGGCCAGAGGGGCAACCTGGTTTTTGAAGATGAGTTTGCTGCCCCATATCCAAGGCAAGACACTGCGATGTCACCATCGACAGGGCACAATCCCAGCCCTTTAGACATACATGGCATCAGAAAGGAAGGCTGTAGCAGACTCCAAAAGAGGAGTACAAACACTCGGCGGAAGAGACAGTCAGACCTGCACATGCTGCTAACTGAGGAATAGCAGACGCTGCAGCAAACTGGATCTTCAATACAAATCCACCATTTGGTCCAGAGTATCCTTTAAGGCCGATCTGCCTTCCACAGGAATGGTAACCACGGTGACATGTGCATCCACCTTATAAACAGCAAACCATACAACGCAGTCCTTTTCCCTGAGAGCATGCATCCTCTTATACACCCTTAGCGCCTAATGCAGGGAGTTGGGGGCATCCCACTCTGCTCGGAACAGGCTCTTGAACACATCTGGAACGGGAAGACAGTAGTGGATTTCCATACACCTTGTAGGAATGAATACATCCTTTGTTCCTGTTCAATGCCTAGAGCAACAACCAAGCTTAAGGTGGATGAGACTACCTTCCAAAACAGGCGGATAACATTGGCCTCCTCACAATCCTCTGCAGCCAAGAGTACTCCTTCATCCACATCAGACACTGAGAAGAGCTGCCGCATCACACTGGGACAGCAGCTGCCGCTGGTCCGAGCAGTCAGCGAGAAACTCTGAGCCATCTAGATAAACACCGGTACAGCAGAGACCGGAGAAGGAGGAACAGCTGCTGGCTTCTGTGCACGGATGTTTCGTCTTCAGAAAATGACAGCGAAGGTGTGCCTGTGCCTTTAGGGATCCAGGCAGCCACGGAGGATCCTATGGTGAGAAAGCCGAGCGGCATAAGGGCAGCCGTCTCACGGATCTTGATCGCAGAGGTACTCCAAGAACTGTGGAGCAATCGATAGCAATTGAGTTTCAAAGACGGGTTGCGATCACCGATATAGAACCGATGCTCATCTGTAGGCTTCTAATATTACCCGAGAAAAAGTTCAAATGAGTTTGGGTCAGTGCTTTTTTTATCTGCGCCCCGGGGGCCGGGTTTGCCCACAAGCTCCTCCCCTATTTCGCCTGCCTTCGCGAGACTTTCGAGCAAACTGCGCGAAGTTTTTACGCCGAATTGGGAAGGAATAAGGGGAGGAGACGCGGAGTGGTGGCAGTTTTTTTTGTGACTGGCAAATTCTATCGAAAAGGATTTCTCAAGTGTTAGGCCAAAAACTGAATGAAATACTACAGCTGTTTTACAACTACGTTTAAATAGACCAATTTGCACGATTTAACAACCCCCCCCTCCTTTTTTTTCTAGAGAGGTGACCTACCGCCGCAGCCTGAGCACTACAACTCCCAGAAATCCTGCGACCCGGAATCTGGCGTTGCTATGGGAGAGAAGCGTGGCGTGCAACTGCCGTGGAGCTGGGCCTGGGCAGGGAATGGGATAGAGTGCTGGGACGGTTCGGTGCCTTTTTTACTTCATCCTTCTGTTCTTATGTTTCCCGCTCATCCCGTCAACTGTTTTTCCAAATTTCACACCAGAGGTTACCAGTGCCTGGGGTTGGGCTGGACAGACGAATGCGTTTGATGGACTCTCAGGTGCTGACGGTATTCCAAAAGGCAACTTGCTGTCGGGGGATGGAAATGCAAGAGTGGGACACCGATAATGATCTCCCCAACCTTTTGCCTCCATCTATGGTGCAGTATTGTGTTTAGTACTGCATTAATAGACTTTAGCTGTCTTGGATGGTGGGATTACCATGTCGCGCTATGCAAGTGATCAGTAGTAGTAGTAGTAGAGCCTGGACCAGTGTTCTCCTATGTACTGTAGCTTATCAGAGAGAATAGCCGACCAGATTTTTCTTTGGAGAAGTTTCAACAGTTGTAGATTTTTCTTTGTCATTGAACCTGACTTGTTTAATTTTATCACACATCTTAGTTCATTTTTCAGTGTTTTTAAAGCTTGTATCCAGTTACCTGATAAATATTTTAGAGCTTCAGTTAAGAGCTCAGTATTGGAATAGCAGAGACTGCCACAGATAAAGAATGAGGGACATTGGTTGGCAGAGCTGTGGGAGGTGCCTACTACTGTAACTTCTAGAGTTTAAACCTACTGTAACTGCCCATGAATTGTTACAAATTGCAGATTCTGATTTTCAAATTTTAGTGTGAAGGCAGACCTTTAAGATGAGTGTTATGTCTTACTAATACTATTTATAAAGTATTTTTAGACCATGTACCCACTTATCATCCAACTTAGTTCTTTATTTCTTATTCATGAAAATGGCATTCGAAATTTAATGTGGAGAAGTGCAAAGTTATGCACCTAGGAAAAAACAACCCAAACTATGGTTACACGATGCAAGGTTCCGTATTAGGAACCCCATCCAGGAAAAAGATTTAGGTGTCATCATGGAAAGCACGTTGAAACCCTTCACGCAGTGTGCAGCAGCAGCCAAGAAAGCAAATAGAATGCTAGGAATCATAAGGAAAAGAATGGAGAATAAAACAAAGGATATTATAATGCCTCTGTATTGTTCCATGGTGCGACCGCACCTTGACTATTTTGTGCAATTCTGGTTGCTGTATCTTAAAAAGGATATAGTGTTATTAGAAAAGGTACAGAGAAGAGCCACCAAAATGGTAAAGGGAATGGAAGGATACCCCAATGAGGAGAGGCTAAAAAGGTTAGGGCTGTTCAACTTGGAAAAGAGACAGCTGAGAGGAGATATGATAGAGGTCTATAAATTAATGATTGGAGTGGAACGGGTAAACCTAGATCGATTGTTTACACCATCAAAATTTAGAAAGACTAGGGGACATGCAATGAAGCTACAGTGTAACCTATTTAAGATTAATAAGAGAAAATATTTTTCCTATTCGTCTCTCAGGGCCAGTCCAGGTACCTTAAGGTAGTCAACCTCCTCCAGCAGCTGAGGACTGAATCCTGAAACTCTTTGCTGACAGCCTATCTAGCTCCCTCTGGCGTCAGAGACTCAGTCTTTCAGTCCTCAGCAGCTGAACAGGACGTGGGGCTGACAGGCTTCCAGGAGAGATGAATAGGAAATAGGCTATTAGGCTGTTAAATTAATAGGTTAAAGTAAGAATGAAAAGCTAGGAAAAAAAAAAGAAAAACGTGTTTGCTTGATTGCCCTGGCAGGGCAATAGAGGCAGGGAAGTATCCTTTAAAGTTGGTTAAAAAAATAAAAGGAGCAGATCGGATGGTTCGCAGCGGCCAAAACCTTTAAGCAGCAAGGAGCAGAGCCTCCTCCGACCGAGGGTCCGTCACTCTGGGGGAATCGGGGAAGGAGCTGGGAGCCCCAGATTCCTCTTCCCTTCCTCCGATAGCTACCAGTTCCGTTGTCTGCTAGGAGCGGGGAGACAGCGAGCAGGAGCGCAAGCACGACTGGTCAGGTAGGAGCGTGGTAGGTGTTTGTTCTTCACAGTGGGGGTGTTTGTTCGCCACCGCGAGTGTTAGACATCACAGAGGCTTGTTTTAATGTGGGTGTTGGCGTCGGCAACATCTCTTTCAGTTTTGGATCGCTGCTGGCGTCGGGGATCGGGCTCCTCAGATCGGGGTGCTTCTTAGTTCTTGTTGGTTCTTTTGGTGCACATGGAAAACAGAGTAGCATCGGGCGATGTTATGGAAAGGCCTCAGGGCTCCTCAGATAAGGTGGGAACGGCAGCCATTTTGTCAGAGCCTGCCATTTCTCCTGCTCTACAAGCTAAGTCTGGTAAGAGAAAGGCTAAGTCTAAAAACATACCTCCTGCTGAGTTTTCAGTTCAGCCGCAGTTGCCAGAAGTGCAGGGAGCTTTGGACTCCTTATTTTTGGCTGATTTTATTCTGGCCATGCATAAGGCATATGTTTTAAAGATGACTCAGTCCTTGGGTAGTCAGGCTGCTTCCAGCCTGTTGGAGTCACAGAAGGGGGAGTCCAAGGAGTTAGACCCTGGGGAAGGGGTCTCAGCAAAGGGCAAAGAGTTAGAGACTGGCTTTGATGGCTTCGGGCCGCAGTTCTCTAACCCTCAGATAGCGGAGGAAGGTGAGATTCTTTCTGAAACAGGGCTGGACTCCTGGCCAGTGGAATTGGAGGAAGGTGAAATTGGGCCAGGCGAAGACCCGAATGTATTCTGGGTGTTTCGCAAGGAAGAGCTGGGGGCTCTAATCGCTCAATCCCTCGCGGCGTTGAATATAGTGCTCCCAGTGGTGCAGCAGGAGCCACTGGAGGATCCGTTGTTGCAGGGCTTTAAGGCTGAACAGCGCTGTTTCCCAGTGCATAGAGTGATTAAGCAGATGATAGAATCCGAGTGGGAATGCCCGGAGGCTACCCTGAGAGGGGGTCGTGCCTTGGGGCTGCTTTACCCGGTTCCCCAGGAGGAGAAAGACTTGTTACGGATGCCTACGGTGGATGCGCTAGTGGCAGCTGTCACCAAGAAGACGACAATTCCGGTAGGAGGTGGTGCAGCTCTTAAGGATCTTCAGGATCGTAGGTTAGAGGCGCTTTTGAAATAGGCCTTTCATTCCAGTGCCTTAGCTCTGCAAGCCTCTATCTGTGGGGCGTATGTGTCAAGGGCTTCTATCCGGTAGCTGCAGGGGGAGCCGGGGCCGGATAAGGAGGAGGATTCTTCTACAGAAGGGGCAAAGCTAGACTCGGCGGCTGCCTATCTAGCTGATGCCTTCTATGATTTGGTGAGAATATCAGCGAAATCCATGGCGTCTGTGATTGCCGCTAGGCATTTTCTCTGGTTAAGAAATTGGGTGTCGGATGCGTCTTCGAAGTCTCGCCTCAGTAAACTTCCCTACAAGGGCAAGCTGCTTTTTGGAGAGGCATTGGAGAAAATTGTAAAGGATTTGGGTGATTCCAAGGGAGGTCACCTGCCAGAGGTCCGTCCGAGAGCGGCAAAGTTGGGATCCATACCGAGAGGTCAAGGTAGAGAATTTCGCAGGTTCCGAGGACCTCGGTTTGCGCCTTATCAAAGAGGCCGTTTTGTAGCCAGGGGGCAGTCCTTTTGAAGAGCTAGAGAGTTCAGCAGGGGCTATTTTAGCTCCCAGCAGAACTCTGCTAAGAAACCACAATGAAGGACGGCTGGTCCAGGCGGAGATTCCCGTAGGAGGATGTTTGCAGGAGTTTCTCTCTGCCTGGACCGCCATAACTACGGACCGGTGGGTGCTGGAGATTATACGCGAAGGGTATGCGCTAGAGTTTGCACATCCACTAGCGGAGGCTTTGGTGTTGTCCCCGTGTGGGCCGCAGGCAAAGAGGACGGCGGTCAACGACACGCTGCTGCGCTTACTGCAACTTCAGGCGGTGGTGCCAGTGCCCCAAGACCAGTGCGGCTTAGGTCGATACTCAATTTATTTTGTGGTCCCAAAGAAGGAAGGATCTTTTCGGCCAATTCTAGATCTCAAACAAGTGAACTACTGCTTGCGGGTGCCTCATTTTTGGATGGAAACCCTAAGATCGGTTATTCGAGCGGTGAAGCCGGGAGAAGTGCTTTCATCCATAGATCTAACAGAGGCTTATTTACACATCCCGATCAGAAGAGATCATCAAAAGTTCTTGCGTTTTGCGGTTCCCAAGGGTCATTTTCAGTTTCGGGCATTGCCGTTCGGGCTGGCGACAGCGTCGCGAACTTTCACCAAGGTGATGGTAGTGGCTGCGGCGGCGCTGTGAAAGGAAGGGATTCGAGTACATCCCTACCTGGACGATTGGCTGATCCGAGCGGGATCTCTCGAGGACTCGATCGCAGCAACCTCTCGAGTAGTAGAATTCTTGGAACAGCTAGGTTGTGTCATCAACCATGCAAAGAGTCAGTTGCAACCGGTGACGTGGCTGACGTACCTCGGGGCCGTGTTTGACACGGAGATAGGGTCGGTGTTCCTACCGGCGGACAGGGTGCAGAAGATTTGCTCTCAGGTAGGAGCGTTCTTGAGAGTAAAGGCACCAACGGCTTGGAGGTACTTGCAGTTGTTGGGTTCAATGGCGGCAGCTTTGGACCTGGTTCCGTGGGCAAGGGCGCATATGCGTCCACTTCAACAAGTGTTACTGTCCAGATGGTCTCCACAGGATCACCCTCTCTCTCGGAGATTGGCGTGCCCGGAGGAGGTGCGCAGCAGTCTGCAGTGGTGGCTGGTTCCACAGCATCTTCAAGCTGGGGTGCCTCTGGAACATCCAGATTGGGTGTTGGTAACGACGGATGCCAGTCTGTCCAGTTGGGGAGCTCATTGTCTGTCTCAGGTAACGCAGGGAACATGGTCTGCGGAGGAGAGCAGTTGGTTGATAAATCGTTTGGAGCTGAGAGCAGTTCGCTTCGCCCTGCAGGAGTTTGTCAATCTGCTCAAAGGTCAAGCGGTTCAGGTGTTCTCTGACAATGCAGTGACAGTTTCTTACATCAACAAGCAAGGAGGTACGGGCAGTGTGATGTTGCTGGACGAGAGTCAACAGCTGTTGCAGTGGGCAGAGATCCATCTCATAGCGCTTTCGGCGGCACATGTAAGAGGGAAGGACAACATTCAAGCCAACTACCTCAGTCAAAATGTCCTGGATCCCGGAGAATGAGAGCTGAACATTGTGGTCTTTCACGAAATTACGGTGCGGTGGGGTCAGCCAGTCATGAATCTCATGGCAACCCTTGCCAAAGCAAGGCGGCCAGGTTTTACAGCAAGCGCAGAGAACACATGTCGAAGGGCTCGACGGCCTGGTACAGCCCTGGCCGTCGGGTGAGCTGCTTTGTGTTTCCACCGTGGCCGCTGATAGGACAAGTCATTTGGAGGGCAGCAGGCCACGACGGAAGGGTTATTCTGATTGCTCTGGATTGGCCCAGACGTCCTTGGTATGCAGATCTGGTGTGGCTTCTGGTGGATTTGCCTTGGAGGCTGCCCAATCGAATCAACCTGCTGAGCTAAGGGCCTGTGTTTAATGCCGCAGATGGATCAGTTCTTGCTTACGGCTTGGCTCTTGAAAGGGAACGGTTGAGACGGCGAGGCTACTCGCGGTCGGTGATAGCCATTATGTTAAAGTCCAGGAAGAGGTCCATGTCCTTGGCTTATGTTCGAGTGTGGTGCATTTTTGAAGCGTGGTGTGAAAACCGTTCCGTTAAGCCGGGTTCGGCGGGGCTTCCCGAAATCCTGTTGTTTCTTCAGGGGGGCCTTGAAAAGGGGCTAGCCCTAAACACTCTTAAGGTTCAGTTGGCAGTGTTGGCTTGTTATAGAGGAAGAGTGCAGGGGGACACTCTCTCGTCACACCTGGATGTTCGCCGATTCCTTAGAGCAGCAAGGAATATTAGACCTCTAGTTAGGCAAATAGTACCTCCTTGGGACTTGAACTTGGTGCTGGAGGCGTTGACGCGCCCGCCTTTTGAATCGACGTCGACAGTGAATCTGAGAGAGCTATCATGAAAAGCGGCTTTTCTCGTGGCGTTGTGCTCCGTGAGAAGAGTTTCGGATCTGCAAGCGCTTTTGTGTCGAAAGCCATACATTCAGTTTACGGCGGAAAAAGTGGTGTTACGGCCGGTGCCATACTTTCTTCCTAAGGTGGTGTCCACGTTTCGCATAAATCAATCAGTCTTGCTTCCCACCTTTCCGTGTCAGGAAGGGAATAAAATGGATCGCTTGCTTAGAAAGTTAGATTTGGGTCATGTGCTTAGGCGGTACCTCAGAGCAACGGAGCCGTTTCGGAGGTCCGATAGGTTGTTCGTGCTGTTTGGGGGAACTCGTAAAGGGGAAGTGGCTATGAAGGCTTCTATCGCCCGTTGGGTGAAGTGGGCTATAGGGGCGGCTTATGAAGCAGAGGGGAGGTTGCCTCCGCAAGGACTCAGGGCGCATTCTACTCGAGGGCAGGCAGCGTCTTGGGCTGAGTTTGCGTTAGTTCTGCCAGTGGATATATGTCAAGCGGCAATGTGGTCATCGCTTCATACTTTTGCGAAGCACTATAGGTTGGATGCTCATGCTAGAGGGGATGCGAAGGTTGAGGTCTCAGCTATTGTGGCAGGGCTCGCAGGACCCTCCCGAATTTAGGTACTGCTTTTGGTACTGCCCTAAGGTACCTGGACTGGCCCGGAGAGACGAATAGGAAGGAGAAATTAGGCCTTACCTGCTAATTATCTTTCCTTGAGTTCTCTCCGGGCCAGTCTAGGTCCCGCCCAGTTCGTCTGCGAGTTATTGCCAGGTCTGGAGGCACGACCTTAGTGCGGAGTTGGAGTTTACAGAAGTTTGTTGACTGTAGTCGAAGGGGAATTTGGGGGTTCCTCTAGGAATAGGAGCAGTCTCTCTGTATTTCAAAAGAAAAAAAAATTCATATACGGAAGTAAAGGATGATAAAGGATGCTTCTTAAAGATATAGGGAATGATCGTAGATAGCTAGGGTTATGGCTGGTTCTCAGGTCAAGTTTGTTATTTTTCAGAGTTATAGTGTAAGTTTCCGCTGCTTGGACAATAGACTGAGTCTCTGACGCCAGAGGGAGCTAGATAGGCTGTCAGCAAAGAGTTTCAGTATTCAGTCCTCAGCTGCTGGAGGAGGTTGACTACTCTAAGGTACCTGGACTGGCCCGGAGAGAACTCAAGGAAAGACAATTAGCAGGTAAGGCCTAATTTCTCCTTTCACTCAATGAGTAATCAAACTCTGGAATTCATTGCCAGAGGATGTAACAGAAGCTGTTAGTGTAGCTGCATTTAAAAAAGGTTTGGACAAGTTCATTATTATTAAAGGGGACCCTGGAAATCCACTGCTTGCCACAATACAAGCATTGTGGAACCTGTGTCTTTTGGGGAAACTGCTAGGTATTTGTGACCTAGACTGGCCACTGTTGGAAACAAGATAATGGGCTTAAGCGACATTCCTTATCGTTCCTCCAGTTTAGTCCTCCACCTCTGGGTAGTGTACCTCCTCCTCCTGCATCTTGGAGACTGGGCATGTCAAAGTCGTGGCATCACTGGATATAGCCTGCTGGAATCTCCCATCAGCTCCCAGTGTGTCCAGTCTCCATGCAGAAGGAGGACATAGTGAGCTTAGATGCTGGGCTCACTTGAGAGGCAGATAAGGAGCAGTTAGGCAGGATTTATTTTAATTTTACTGTTCTTAGACTAATTATTTTTGCATTTAGTCAAATTCAGCTCAGTTTATTCAATTTACTTTAATATTAATTTAATATGCTTTAATATAATGTAAGATGATTTACTATCATTTGACTAGAGTTAATTCGATTTCAGGAGATATCCCTTTAATATAGTTATTTCTCGCCTAGCTTCTCTATGTTGCTTCACATTGCCCGTTGAGGATAAGGTCCCCTACTTTTGCCCATCTCTGGTGCTGCCCAAAATGGCACTCATTTTGCGGTGGTGCTCCTTAGCGGTAAGACAGCACCAGAGACAGGGCAGAAGCTGCCAGGTTGGTGGAAGGACAGCCAGATCCATGTGGTTGGCTGCAGTCAGGGGCGGAGGGTGCCACAGATCTTCTTATGCACAACACCAGCATCATGGTTGCATCAAGGGAGTGAACGGGGGAGGCGTGGTGGTGGTCCGATGCCAACACTGCGATTTGTAAAGACAGAACGACTACTCTGTTCTCTCCTTGCTCCCAGGTTCTAGCCCACGTTCTCTGCATCAAC